>OZ024875.1:65590498-66197929 GCA_964017185.1 Rugalucina vietnamica
ATGTGTCGGTACCAACTCGGGCTGGTTTCTCACAGAACCCCACCGAGTTTAGGGAGTTCGAGACCCAGTGGGGCTTGTAGTCCATACAAGTGCCTTTACAGCCCATAGGTCGGTTATACTGGGAAAACTCTGGTTTGTCGGAAATTTTAACTCAAACATTGGGAAACGTGAACATTCATGGGTTTGGGGGTGGGGTATGAGGTACCCCTGTCATTGACGTGCGCGGAGTTTAGGGAGCAAGCGACCTAGTGGGATTTACAGTAGAAGGGATGTACTTTCAGACCACATAAGCGGCTATGCCGGGAAAACTCTAGTTTTCGAGAAGTAGGGGTACAAAGATGACCGAAAATGGAAATTTCTGTATAGTATTGCAATGTGTCGGTACCAACTCGGGCTGGTTTCTCACAGAACCCCACCGAGTTTAGGGAGTTCGAGACCCAGTGGGGCTTGTAGTCCATACAAGTGCCTTTACAGCCCATAGGTCGGTTATACTGGGAAAACTCTGGTTTGTCGGAAATTTCAACTCAAACATTGGGAAACGTGAACATTCATGGGTTTGGGGGTGGGGTATGAGGCACCCCTGTCATTGACGTGCGCGGAGTTTAGGGAGCAAGCGACCTAGTGGGATTTACAGTAGAAGGGATGTACTTTCAGACCAAATAAGCGGCTATGCCGGGAAAACTCTACTTTTCGAGAAATAGGGGTACAAAGATGACCGAAAATGGAAATTTCTGTATAGTATTGCAATGTGTCGGTACCAACTCGGGGTGGTTTCTCACAGAACCCCACCGAGTTTAGGGAGTTCGAGACCCAGTGGGGCTTGTAGTCCATACAAGTGCCTTTACAGCCCATAGGTCGGTTATACTGGGAAAACTCTGGTTTGTCGGAAATTTCAACTCAAACATTGGGAAACGTGAGCATTCATGGGTTTGGGGGTGGGGTATGAGGCACCCCTGTCATTGACGTGCGCGGAGTTTAGGGAGCAAGCGACCTAGTGGGATTTACAGTAGAAGGGATGTACTTTCAGACCACATAAGCGGCTATGCCGGGAAAACTCTAGTTTTCGAGAAATAAGGGTACAAAGATGACCGAAAATGGAAATTTCTGTATAGTATTGCAATGTGTCGGTACCAACTCGGGCTGGTTTCTCACAGAACCCCACCGAGTTTAGGGAGTTCGAGACCCAGTGGGGCTTGTAGTCCATACAAGTGCCTTTACAGCCCATAGGTCGGTTATACTGGGAAAACTCTGGTTTGTCGGAAATTTCAACTCAAACATTGGGAAACGTGAACATTCATGGGTTTGGGGGTGGGGTATGAGGCACCCTGTCATTGACGTGCGCGGAGTTTAGGGAGCAAGCGACCTAGTGGGATTTACAGTAGAAGGGATGTACTTTCAGACCACATAAGCGGCTATGCCGGGAAAACTCTAGTTTTCGAGAAATAGGGGTACAAAGATGACCGAAAATGGAAATTTCTGTATAGTATTGCAATGTGTCGGTACCAACTCGGGCTGGTTTCTCACAGAACCCCACCGAGTTTAGGGAGTTCGAGACCCAGTGGGGCTTGCAGTCCATACAAGTGCCTTTACAGCCCATAGGTCGGTTATACTGGGAAAACTCTGGTTTGTCGGAAATTTCAACTCAAACATTGGGAAACGTGAACATTCATGGGTTTGGGGGTGGGGTATGAGGCACCCCTGTCATTGACGTGCGCGGAGTTTAGGGAGCAAGCGACCTAGTGGGATTTACAGTAGAAGGGATGTACTTTCAGACCACATAAGCGGCTATGCCGGGAAAACTCTAGTTTTCGAGAAATAAGGGTACAAAGATGACCGAAAATGGAAATTTCTGTATAGTATTGCAATGTGTCGGTACCAACTCGGGCTGGTTTCTCACAGAACCCCACCGAGTTTAGGGAGTTCGAGACCCAGTGGGGCTTGTAGTCCATACAAGTGCCTTTACAGCCCATAGGTCGGTTATACTGGGAAAACTCTGGTTTGTCGGAAATTTCAACTCAAACACTGGGAAACGTGAACATTCATGGGTTTGGGGGTGGGGTATGAGGCACCCCTGTCATTGACTTGCGCGGAGTTTAGGGAGCAAGCGACCTAGTGGGATTTACAGTAGAAGAGATGTACTTTCAGACCAAATAAGCGGCTATGCCGGGAAAACTCTAGTTTTCGAGAAATAGGGGTACAAAGATGACCGAAAATGGAAATTTCTGTATAGTATTGCAATGTGTCGGTACCAACTCGGGCTGGTTTCTCACAGAACCCCACCGAGTTTAGGGAGTTCGAGACCCAGTGGGGCTTGTAGTCCATACAAGTGCCTTTACAGCCCATAGGTCGGTTATACTGGGAAAACTCTGGTTTGTCGGAAATTTCAACTCAAACATTGGGAAACGTGAACATTCATGGGTTTGGGGGTGGGGTATGAGGCACCCCTGTCATTGACGTGCGCGGAGTTTAGGGAGCAAGCGACCTAGTGGGATTTACAGTAGAAGGGATGTACTTTCAGACCACATAAGCGGCTATGCCGGGAAAACTCTAGTTTTCGAGAAATAAGGGTACAAAGATGACCAAAAATGGAAATTTCTGTATAGTATTGCAATGTGTCGGTACCAACTCGGGCTGGTTTCTCACAGAACCCCACCGAGTTTAGGGAGTTCGAGACCCAGTGGGGCTTGTAGTCCATACAAGTGCCTTTACAGCCCATAGGTCGGTTATACTGGGAAAACTCTGGTTTGTCGGAAATTTCAACTCAAACATTGGGAAACGTGAACATTCATGGGTTTGGGGGTGGGGTATGAGGCACCCTGTCATTGACGTGCGCGGAGTTTAGGGAGCAAGCGACCTAGTGGGATTTACAGTAGAAGGGATGTACTTTCAGACCACATAAGCGGCTATGCCGGGAAAACTCTAGTTTTCGAGAAATAGGGGTACAAAGATGACCGAAAATGGAAATTTCTGTATAGTATTGCAATGTGTCGGTACCAACTCGGGCTGGTTTCTCACAGAACCCCACCGAGTTTAGGGAGTTCGAGACCCAGTGGGGCTTGTAGTCCATACAAGTGCCTTTACAGCCCATAGGTCGGTTATACTGGGAAAACTCTGGTTTGTCGGAAATTTCAACTCAAACATTGGGAAACGTGAACATTCATGGGTTTGGGGGTGGGGTATGAGGCACCCCTGTCATTGACGTGCGCGGAGTTTAGGGAGCAAGCGACCTAGTGGGATTTACAGTAGAAGGGATGTACTTTCAGACCACATAAGCGGCGATGCCGGGAAAGCTCTAGTTTTCGAGAAATAGGGGTACAAAGATGACCGAAAATGGAAATTTCTGTATAGTATTGCAATGTGTCGGTACCAACTCGGGCTGGTTTCTCACAGAACCCCACCGAGTTTAGGGAGTTCGAGACCCAGTGGGGCTTGTAGTCCATACAAGTGCCTTTACAGCCCATAGGTCGGTTATACTGGGAAAACTCTGGTTTGTCGGAAATTTCAACTCAAACATTGGGAAACGTGAACATTCATGGGTTTGGGGGTGGGGTATGAGGCACCCCTGTCATTGACGTGCGCGGAGTTTAGGGAGCAAGCGACCTAGTGAGATTTACAGTAGAAGGGATGTACTTTCAGACCACATAAGCGGCTATGCCGGGAAAACTCTAGTTTTCGAGAAGTAGGGGTACAAAGATGACCGAAAATGGAAATTTCTGTATAGTATTGCAATGTGTCGGTACCAACTCGGGCTGGTTTCTCACAGAACCCCACCGAGTTTAGGGAGTTCGAGACCCAGTGGGGCTTGTAGTCCATACAAGTGCCTTTACAGCCCATAGGTCGGTTATACTGGGAAAACTCTGGTTTGTCGGAAATTTCAACTCAAACATTGGGAAACGTGAACATTCATGGGTTTGGGGGTGGGGTATGAGGCACCCCTGTCATTGACGTGCGCGGAGTTTAGGGAGCAAGCGACCTAGTGGGATTTACAGTAGAAGGGATGTACTTTCAGACCAAATAAGCGGCTATGCCGGGAAAACTCTAGTTTTCGAGAAATAGGGGTACAAAGATGACCGAAAATGGAAATTTCTGTATAGTATTGCAATGTGTCGGTACCAACTCGGGCTGGTTTCTCACAGAACCCCACCGAGTTTAGGGAGTTCGAGACCCAGTGGGGCTTGTAGTCCATACAAGTGCCTTAACAGCCCATAGGTCGGTTATACTGGGAAAACTCTGGTTTGTCGGAAATTTCAACTCAAACATTGGGAAACGTGAACATTCATGGGTTTGGGGGTGGGGTATGAGGCACCCCTGTCATTGACGTGCGCGGAGTTTAGGGAGCAAGCGACCTAGTGGGATTTACAGTAGAAGGGATGTACTTTCAGACCACATAAGCGGCTATGCCGGGAAAACTCTAGTTTTCGAGAAATAAGGGTACAAAGATGACCGAAAATGGAAATTTCTGTATAGTATTGCAATGTGTCGGTACCAACTCGGGCTGGTTTCTCACAGAACCCCACCGAGTTTAGGGAGTTCGAGACCCAGTGGGGCTTGTAGTCCATACAAGTGCCTTTACAGCCCATAGGTCGGTTATACTGGGAAAACTCTGGTTTGTCGGAAATTTCAACTCAAACATTGGGAAACGTGAACATTCATGGGTTTGGGGGTGGGGTATGAGGCACCCTGTCATTGACGTGCGCGGAGTTTAGGGAGCAAGCGACCTAGTGGGATTTACAGTAGAAGGGATGTACTTTCAGACCACATAAGCGGCTATGCCGGGAAAACTCTAGTTTTCGAGAAATAGGGGTACAAAGATGACCGAAAATGGAAATTTCTGTATAGTATTGCAATGTGTCGGTACCAACTCGGGCTGGTTTCTCACAGAACCCCACCGAGTTTAGGGAGTTCGAGACCCAGTGGGGCTTGTAGTCCATACAAGTGCCTTTACAGCCCATAGGTCGGTTATACTGGGAAAACTCTGGTTTGTCGGAAATTTCAACTCAAACATTGGGAAACGTGAACATTCATGGGTTTGGGGGTGGGGTATGAGGCACCCCTGTCATTGACGTGCGCGGAGTTTAGGGAGCAAGCGACCTAGTGGGATTTACAGTAGAAGGGATGTACTTTCAGACCACATAAGCGGCGATGCCGGGAAAGCTCTAGTTTTCGAGAAATAGGGGTACAAAGATGACCGAAAATGGAAATTTCTGTATAGTATTGCAATGTGTCGGTACCAACTCGGGCTGGTTTCTCACAGAACCCCACCGAGTTTAGGGAGTTCGAGACCCAGTGGGGCTTGTAGTCCATACAAGTGCCTTTACAGCCCATAGGTCGGTTATACTGGGAAAACTCTGGTTTGTCGGAAATTTCAACTCAAACATTGGGAAACGTGAACATTCATGGGTTTGGGGGTGGGGTATGAGGCACCCCTGTCATTGACGTGCGCGGAGTTTAGGGAGCAAGCGACCTAGTGAGATTTACAGTAGAAGGGATGTACTTTCAGACCACATAAGCGGCTATGCCGGGAAAACTCTAGTTTTCGAGAAGTAGGGGTACAAAGATGACCGAAAATGGAAATTTCTGTATAGTATTGCAATGTGTCGGTACCAACTCGGGCTGGTTTCTCACAGAACCCCACCGAGTTTAGGGAGTTCGAGACCCAGTGGGGCTTGTAGTCCATACAAGTGCCTTTACAGCCCATAGGTCGGTTATACTGGGAAAACTCTGGTTTGTCGGAAATTTCAACTCAAACATTGGGAAACGTGAACATTCATGGGTTTGGGGGTGGGGTATGAGGCACCCCTGTCATTGACGTGCGCGGAGTTTAGGGAGCAAGCGACCTAGTGGGATTTACAGTAGAAGGGATGTACTTTCAGACCAAATAAGCGGCTATGCCGGGAAAACTCTAGTTTTCGAGAAATAGGGGTACAAAGATGACCGAAAATGGAAATTTCTGTATAGTATTGCAATGTGTCGGTACCAACACGGGCTGGTTTCTCACAGAACCCCACCGAGTTTAGGGAGTTCGAGACCCAGTGGGGCTTGTAGTCCATACAAGTGCCTTTACAGCCCATAGGTCGGTTATACTGGGAAAACTCTGGTTTGTCGGAAATTTCAACTCAAACATTGGGAAACGTGAACATTCATGGGTTTGGGGGTGGGGTATGAGGCACCCCTGTCATTGACGTGCGCGGAGTTTAGGGAGCAAGCGACCTAGTGGGATTTACAGTAGAAGGGATGTACTTTCAGACCACATAAGCGGCTATGCCGGGAAAACTCTAGTTTTCGAGAAATAAGGGTACAAAGATGACCAAAAATGGAAATTTCTGTATAGTATTGCAATGTGTCGGTACCAACTCGGGCTGGTTTCTCACAGAACCCCACCGAGTTTAGGGAGTTCGAGACCCAGTGGGGCTTGTAGTCCATACAAGTGCCTTTACAGCCCATAGGTCGGTTATACTGGGAAAACTCTGGTTTGTCGGAAATTTCAACTCAAACATTGGGAAACGTGAACATTCATGGGTTTGGGGGTGGGGTATGAGGCACCCCTGTCATTGACGTGCGCGGAGTTTAGGGAGCAAGCGACCTAGTGGGATTTACAGTAGAAGGGATGTACTTTCAGACCACATAAGCGGCTATGCCGGGAAAACTCTAGTTTTCGAGAAGTAGGGGTACAAAGATGACCGAAAATGGAAATTTCTGTATAGTATTGCAATGTGTCGGTACCAACTCGGGCTGGTTTCTCACAGAACCCCACCGAGTTTAGGGAGTTCGAGACCCAGTGGGGCTTGTAGTCCATACAAGTGCCTTTACAGCCCATAGGTCGGTTATACTGGGAAAACTCTGGTTTGTCGGAAATTTCAACTCAAACATTGGGAAACGTGAACATTCATGGGTTTGGGGGTGGGGTATGAGGCACCCCTGTCATTGACGTGCGCGGAGTTTAGGGAGCAAGCGACCTAGTGGGATTTACAGTAGAAGGGATGTACTTTCAGACCAAATAAGCGGCTATGCCGGGAAAACTCTAGTTTTCGAGAAATAGGAGTACAAAGATGACCGAAAATGGAAATTTCTGTATAGTATTGCAATGTGTCGGTACCAACTCGGGGTGGTTTCTCACAGAACCCCACCGAGTTTAGGGAGTTCGAGACCCAGTGGGGCTTGTAGTCCATACAAGTGCCTTTACAGCCCATAGGTCGGTTATACTGGGAAAACTCTGGTTTGTCGGAAATTTCAACTCAAACATTGGGAAACGTGAACATTCATGGGTTTGGGGGTGGGGTATGAGGCACCCCTGTCATTGACGTGCGCGGAGTTTAGGGAGCAAGCGACCTAGTGGGATTTACAGTAGAAGGGATGTACTTTCAGACCACATAAGCGGCTATGCCGGGAAAACTCTAGTTTTCGAGAAATAAGGGTACAAAGATGACCGAAAATGGAAATTTCTGTATAGTATTGCAATGTGTCGGTACCAACTCGGGCTGGTTTCTCACAGAACCCCACCGAGTTT
Organism: Rugalucina vietnamica; assembly: GCA_964017185.1. Taxonomy (NCBI): domain Eukaryota; kingdom Metazoa; phylum Mollusca; class Bivalvia; order Lucinida; family Lucinidae; genus Rugalucina; species Rugalucina vietnamica. The sequence goes on from OZ024875.1 coordinate 65,598,006, forward strand.
AGGGAGTTCGAGACCCAGTGGGGCTTGTAGTCCATACAAGTGCCTTTACAGCCCATAGGTCGGTTATACTGGGAAAACTCTGGTTTGTCGGAAATTTCAACTCAAACATTGGGAAACGTGAACATTCATGGGTTTGGGGGTGGGGTATGAGGCACCCCTGTCATTGACGTGCGCGGAGTTTAGGGAGCAAGCGACCTAGTGGGATTTACAGTAGAAGGGATGTACTTTCAGACCACATAAGCGGCGATGCCGGGAAAACTCTAGTTTTCGAGAAATAGGGGTACAAAGATGACCGAAAATGGAAATTTCTGTATAGTATTGCAATGTGTCAATACCAACTCGGGCTGGTTTCTCACAGAACCCCACCGAGTTTAGGGAGTTCGAGACCCAGTGGGGCTTGTAGTCCATACAAGTGCCTTTACAGCCCATAGGTCGGTTATACTGGGAAAACTCTGGTTTGTCGGAAATTTCAACTCAAACATTGGGAAACGTGAACATTCATGGGTTTGGGGGTGGGGTATGAGGCACCCCTGTCATTGACGTGCGCGGAGTTTAGGGAGCAAGCGACCTAGTGGGATTTACAGTAGAAGGGATGTACTTTCAGACCACATAAGCGGCTATGCCGGGAAAACTCTAGTTTTCGAGAAGTAGGGGTACAAAGATGACCGAAAATGGAAATTTCTGTATAGTATTGCAATGTGTCGGTACCAACTCGGGCTGGTTTCTCACAGAACCCCACCGAGTTTAGGGAGTTCGAGACCCAGTGGGGCTTGTAGTCCATACAAGTGCCTTTACAGCCCATAGGTCGGTTATACTGGGAAAACTCTGGTTTGTCGGAAATTTCAACTCAAACATTGGGAAACGTGAACATTCATGGGTTGGTTTGGGGGTGGGGTATGAGGCACCCTGTCATTGACGTGCGCGGAGTTTAGGGAGCAAGCGACCTAGTGGGATTTACAGTAGAAGGGATGTACTTTCAGACCACATAAGCGGCTATGCCGGGAAAACTCTAGTTTTCGAGAAATAGGGGTACAAAGATGACCGAAAATGGAAATTTCTGTTTAGTATTGCAATGTGTCGGTACCAACTCGGGCTGGTTTCTCACAGAACCCCACCGAGTTTAGGGAGTTCGAGACCCAGTGGGGCTTGTAGTCCATACAAGTGCCTTTACAGCCCATAGGTCGGTTATACTGGGAAAACTCTGGTTTGTCGGAAATTTCAACTCAAACATTGGGAAACGTGAACATTCATGGGTTTGGGGGTGGGGTATGAGGCACCCCTGTCATTGACGTGCGCGGAGTTTAGGGAGCAAGCGACCTAGTGGGATTTACAGTAGAAGGGATGTACTTTCAGACCACATAAGCGGCTATGCCGGGAAAACTCTAGTTTTCGAGAAATAAGGGTACAAAGATGACCGAAAATGGAAATTTCTGTATAGTATTGCAATGTGTCGGTACCAACTCGGGCTGGTTTCTCACAGAACCCCACCGAGTTTAGGGAGTTCGAGACCCAGTGGGGCTTGTAGTCCATACAAGTGCCTTTACAGCCCATAGGTCGGTTATACTGGGAAAACTCTGGTTTGTCGGAAATTTCAACTCAAACACTGGGAAACGTGAACATTCATGGGTTTGGGGGTGGGGTATGAGGCACCCCTGTCATTGACGTTCGCGGAGTTTAGGGAGCAAGCGACCTAGTGGGATTTACAGTAGAAGGGATGTACTTTCAGACCAAATAAGCGGCTATGCCGGGAGAACTCTAGTTTTCGAGAAATAGGGGTACAAAGATGACCGAAAATGGAAATTTCTGTATAGTATTGCAATGTGTCGGTACCAACTCGGGCTGGTTTCTCACAGAACCCCACCGAGTTTAGGGAGTTCGAGACCCAGTGGGGCTTGTAGTCCATACAAGTGCCTTTACAGCCCATAGGTCGGTTATACTGGGAAAACTCTGGTTTGTCGGAAATTTCAACTCAAACATTGGGAAACGTGAACATTCATGGGTTTGGGGGTGGGGTATGAGGCACCCCTGTCATTGACGTGCGCGGAGTTTAGGGAGCAAGCGACCTAGTGGGATTTACAGTAGAAGGAATGTACTTTCAGACCACATAAGCGGCTATGCCGGGAAAACTCTAGTTTTCGAGAAATAAGGGTACAAAGATGACCGAAAATGGAAATTTCTGTATAGTATTGCAATGTGTCGGTACCAACTCGGGCTGGTTTCTCACAGAACCCCACCGAGTTTAGGGAGTTCGATACCCAGTGGGGCTTGTAGTCCATACAAGTGCCTTTACAGCCCATAGGTCGGTTATACTGGGAAAACTCTGGTTTGTCGGAAATTTCAACTCAAACATTGGGAAACGTGAACATTCATGGGTTTGGGGGTGGGGTATGAGGCACCCTGTCATTGACGTTCGCGGAGTTTAGGGAGCAAGCGACCTAGTGGGATTTACAGTAGAAGGGATGTACTTTCAGACCACATAAGCGGCTATGCCGGGAAAACTCTAGTTTTCGAGAAATAGGGGTACAAAGATGACCGAAAATGGAAATTTCTGTATAGTATTGCAATGTGTCGGTACCAACTCGGGCTGGTTTCTCACAGAACCCCACCGAGTTTAGGGAGTTCGAGACCCAGTGGGGCTTGTAGTTCATACAAGTGCCTTTACAGCCCATAGGTCGGTTATACTGGGAAAACTCTGGTTTGTCGGAAATTTCAACTCAAACATTGGGAAACGTGAACATTCATGGGTTTGGGGGTGGGGTATGAGGCACCCCTGTCATTGACGTGCGCGGAGTTTAGGGAGCAAGCGACCTAGTGGGATTTACAGTAGAAGGGATGTACTTTCAGACCACATAAGCGGCTATGCCGGGAAAACTCTAGTTTTCGAGAAATAAGGGTACAAAGATGACCGAAAATGGAAACTTCTGTATAGTATTGCAATGTGTCGGTACCAACTCGGGCTGGTTTCTCACAGAACCCCACCGAGTTTAGGGAGTTCGAGACCCAGTGGGGCTTGTAGTCCATACAAGTGCCTTTACAGTCCATAGGTCGGTTATACTGGGTAAACTCTGGTTTGTCGGAAATTTCAACTCAAACATTGGGAAACGTGAACATTCATGGGTTTGGGGGTGGGGTATGAGGCACCCCTGTCATTGACGTGCGCGGAGTCTAGGGAGCAAGCGACCTAGTGGGATTTACAGTAGAAGGGATGTACTTTCAGACCACATAAGCGGCGATGCCGGGAAAACTCTAGTTTTCGAGAAATAGGGGTACAAAGATGACCGAAAATGGAAATTTCTGTATAGTATTGCAATGTGTCGGTACCAACTCGGGCTGGTTTCTCACAGAACCCCACCGAGTTTAGGGAGTTCGAGACCCAGTGGGGCATGTAGTCCATACAAGTGCCTTTACAGCCCATAGGTCGGTTATACTGGGAAAACTCTGGTTTGTCGGAAATTTCAACTCAAACATTGGGAAACGTGAACATTCATGGGTTTGGGGGTGGGGTATGAGGCACCCCTGTCATTGACGTGCGCGGAGTTTAGGGAGCAAGCGACCTAGTGGGATTTACAGTAGAAGGGATGTACTTTTAGACCAAATAAGCGGCTATGCCGGGAAAACTCTAGTTTTCGAGAAATAGGGGTACAAAGATGACCGAAAATGGAAATTTCTGTATAGTATTGCAATGTGTCGGTACCAACTCGGGCTGGTTTCTCACAGAACCCCGCCGAGTTTAGGGAGTTCGAGACCCAGTGGGGCTTGTAGTCCATACAAGTGCCTTTACAGCCCATAGGTCGGTTATACTGGGAAAACTCTGGTTTGTCGGAAATTTCAACTCAAACATTGGGAAACGTGAACATTCATGGGTTTGGGGGTGGGGTATGAGGCACCCCTGTCATTGACGTGCGCGGAGTTTAGGGAGCAAGCGACCTAGTGGGATTTACATTAGAACGGATGTACTTTCAGACCACATAAGCGGCTATGCCGGGAAAACTCTAGTTTTCGAGAAATAGGGGTACAAAGATGACCGAAAATGGAAATTTCTGTATAGTATTGCAATGTGTCGGTACCAACTCGGGCTGGTTTCTCACAGAACCCCACCGAGTTTAGGGAGTTCGAGACCCAGTGGGGCTTGTAGTCCATACAAGTGCCTTTACAGCCCATAGGTCGGTTATACTGGGAAAACTCTGGTTTGTCGGAAATTTCAACTCAAACATTGAGAAACGTGAACATTCATGGGTTTGGGGGTGGGGTATGAGGCACCCCTGTCATTGACGTGCGCGGAGTTTAGGGAGCAAGCGACCTAGTGGGATTTACAGTAGAAGGGATGTACTTTTAGACCACATAAGCGGCTATGCCGGGAAAACTCTAGTTTTCGAGAAATAAGGGTACAAAGATGACCGAAAATGGAAATTTCTGTATAGTATTGCAATGTGTCGGTACCAACTCGGGCTGGTTTCTCACAGAACCCCACCGAGTTTAGGGAGTTCGAGACCCAGTGGGGCTTGTAGTCCATACAAGTGCCTTTACAGCCCATAGGTCGGTTATACTGGGAAAACTCTGGTTTGTCGGAAATTTCAACTCAAACATTGGGAAACGTGAACATTCATGGGTTTGGGGGTGGGGTATGAGGCACCCCTGTCATTGACGTGCGCGGAGTTTAGGGAGCAAGCGACCTAGTGGGATTTACAGTAGAAGGAATGTACTTTCAGACCACATAAGCGGCGATGCCGGGAAAACTCTAGTTTTCGAGAAATAGGGGTACAAAGATGACCGAAAATGGAAATTTCTGTATAGTATTGCAATGTGTCGGTACCAACTCGGGCTGGTTTCTCACAGAACCCCACCGAGTTTAGGGAGTTCGAGACCCAGTGGGGCTTGTAGTCCATACAAGTGCCTTTACAGCCCATAGGTCGGTTATACTGGGAAAACTCTGGTTTGTCGGAAATTTCAACTCAAACATTGGGAAACGTGAACATTCATGGGTTTGGGGGTGGGGTATGAGGCACCCCTGTCATTGACGTGCGCGGAGTTTAGGGAGCAAGCGACCTAGTGGGATTTACAGCAGAAGGGATGTACTTTCAGACCACATAAGCGGCTATGCCGGGAAAACTCTAGTTTTCGAGAAATAGGGGTACAAAGATGACCGAAAATGGAAATTTCTGTATAGTATTGCAATGTGTCGGTACCAACTCGGGCTGGTTTCTCACAGAACCCCACCGAGTTTAGGGAGTTCGAGACCCAGTGGGGCTTGTAGTCCATACAAGTGCCTTTACAGCCCATAGGTCGGTTATACTGGGAAAACTCTGGTTTGTCGGAAATTTCAACTCAAACATTGGGAAACGTGAACATTCATGGGTTTGGGGGTGGGGTATGAGGCACCCCAGTCATTGACGTGCGCGGAGTTTAGGGAGCAAGCGACCTAGTGTGATTTACAGTAGAAGGGATGTACTTTCAGACCAAATAAGCGGCTATGCCGGGAAAACTCTAGTTTTCGAGAAATAGGGGTACAAAGATGACCGAAAATGGAAATTTCTGTATAGTATTGCAATGTGTCGGTACCAACTCGGGCTGGTTTCTCACAGAACCCCGCCGAGTTTAGGGAGTTCGAGACCCAGTGGGGCTTGTAGTCCATACAAGTGCCTTTACAGCCCATAGGTCGGTTATACTGGGAAAACTCTGGTTTGTCGGAAATTTCAACTCAAACATTGGGAAACGTGAACATTCATGGGTTTGGGGGTGGGGTATGAGGCACCCCTGTCATTGACGTGCGCGGAGTTTAGGGAGCAAGCGACCTAGTGGGATTTACAGTAGAAGGGATGTACTTTCAGACCACATAAGCGGCTATGCCGGGAAAACTCTAGTTTTCGAGAAATAGGGGTACAAAGATGACCGAAAATGGAAATTTCTGTATAGTATTGCAATGTGTCGGTACCAACTCGGGCTGGTTTCTCACAGAACCCCACCGAGTTTAGGGAGTTCGAGACCCAGTGGGGCTTGTAGTCCATACAAGTGCCTTTACAGCCCATAGGTCGGTTATACTGGGAAAACTCTGGTTTGTCGGAAATTTCAACTCAAACATTGGGAAACGTGAACATTCATGGGTTTGGGGGTGGGGTATGAGGCACCCCTGTCATTGACGTGCGCGGAGTTTAGGGAGCAAGCGACCTATTGGGATTTACAGTAGAAGGGATGTACTTTCAGACCACATAAGCGGCTATGCCGGGAAAACTCTAGTTTTCGAGAAGTAGGGGTACAAAGATGACCGAAAATGGAAATTTCTGTATAGTATTGCAATGTGTCGGTACCAACTCGGGCTGGTTTCTCACAGAACCCCACCGAGTTTAGGGAGTTCGAGACCCAGTGGGGCTTGTAGTCCATACAAGTGCCTGTACAGCCCATATGTAAGTTATGATGGGAAAACTCTGGTTTGTCGATAATATCAACTCAAACATTGGGAAACGTGAACATTCATGGGTTTGGGGGTTGGGTATGAGGCACCCCTGTCATTGACGTGCGCGGAGTTTAAGGAGCAAGCGACCTAGTGGGATTTACAGTAGAAGGGATGTACTTTCAGACCACATAAGCGGCTATGCCGGGAAAACTCTAGTTTTCGAGAAATAGGGGTACAAAAATGACCGAAAATGGAAATTTCTGTATAGTATTGCAATGTGTCGGTACCAACTCGGGCTGGTTTCTCACAGAACCCCACCGAGTTTAGGGAGTTCGAGACCCAGTGGGGCTTGTAGTCCATACAAGTGCCTTTACAGCCCATAGGTCGGTTATGCTGGGAAAACTCTGGTTTGTCGGAAATTTCAACTCAAACATTGGGAAACGTGAACATTCATGGGTTTGGGGGTGGGGTATGAGGCACCCCTGTCATTGACGTGCGCGGAGTTTAGGGAGCAAGCGACCTGGTGGGATTTACAGTAGAAGGGATGTACTTTCAGACCACATAAGCGGCTATGCCGGGAAAACTCTAGTTTTCGAGAAATAAGGGAAAAAAATGACCGAAAATGGAAATTTCTGTATAGTATTACAATGTGTCGGTACCAACTCGGGCTGGTTTCTCACAGAACCCCACCGAGTATAGGGAGTTCGAGACCCAGTGGGGCTTGTAGTCCATACAAGTGCCTTTACAGCCCATAGGTCGGTTATGCTGGGAAAACTCTGGTTTGTCGGAAATTTCAACTCAAACATTGGGAAACGTGAACATTCATGGGTTTCGGTGTTGGGTATGAGGCACCCCTGTCATTGACGGGCGCGGAGTTTAGGGAGCAAGCGACCTAGTGGGATTTACAGTAGAAAGGATGTACTTTCAGACCACATAAGCGGCTATGCCAAGAAAACTTTAGTTTTCGAGAAATAGGGGTACAAAGATGACCGAAAATGGAAATTTCTGTATAGTATTGCAATGTGTCGGTACCAACTCGGGCTGGTTTCTCACAGAACCCCACCGAGTTTAGCGAGTTCGAGACCCAGTGGGGCTTGTAGTCCATACAAGTGCCTTTACAGCCCATAGGTCGGTTATACTGGGAAAACTCTGGTTTGTCGGAAATTTCAACTCAAACATTTGGAAACGTAAACATTCATGGGTTTGGGGGTGGGGTATGAGGCACCCCTGTTATTGACGCGCGGATTTTAGGGAGCAAGCGACCTAGTGGGATTTACTGTAGAAGTGATGTACTTTCAGACCACAAAAGCGGCTATACCGGGAAAACTCTGGTTTTCGAGAAATAGGGGTACAAAGATGACCTAAAATGGAAATTTCTGTATAGTATTGCAATGTGTCGGTACCAACTGGGGATGGTTTCACACAGAACCCCACCGAGCTTAGGGAGTTCGTCACGTCAATGACAGGGTTGCCTCATACCCCACCCCAAACCCATGAATGATCACGTTTTCCAATGTTTGAGTTGAAATTTCATACAAACCAGAGTTTTCCCAGTATAACCGACCTATGGGCTGTAAAGGCACTTGTATGGACTACAAGCCCCACTGGGTCTCGAACTCCCTGAACTCGGTGGGGTTCTGTGAGAAACCAGCCCGAGTTGGTACCGACACATTGCAATACTATACAGAAATTTCCATTTTTGGTCATCTTTGTACCACTATTTCTCGAAAACTAGAGTTTTCCCGGCATAGCCGCTTATGTGGTCTAAAAGTACATCCCTTCTACTGTAAATCCCACTAGGTCGCTTGCTCCCTAAACTCCGCGCACGTCAATGACAGGGGTGCCTCATACCCCACCCCCAAACCCATGAATGTTCACGTTTCCCAATGTTTGAGTTAAAATTTCCGACAAACCAGAGTTTTCCCAGTATAACCGACCTATGGGCTGTAAAGGCACTTGTATGGACTACAAGCCCCACTGGGTCTCGAACTCCCTAAACTCGGTGGGGTTCTGTGAGAAACCAGCCCGAGTTGGTACCGACACATTGCAATACTATACAGAAATTTCCATTTTTGGTCATCTTTGTACCACTATTTCTCGAAAACTAGAGTTTTCCCGGCATAGCCGCTTATGTGGTCTGAAAGTACATCCCTTCTACTGTAAATCCCACTAGGTCGCTTGCTCCTTAAACTCCGCGCACGTCAATGACAGGGGTGCCTCATACCCCACCCCCAAACCCATGAATGTTCACGTTTCCCAATGTTTGAGTTGAAATTTCCGACAAACCAGAGTTTTCCTAGTATAACCGACCTATGGGCTGTAAAGGCACTTGTATGGACTACAAGCCCCACTGGGTCTCGAACTCCCTAAACTCGGTGGGGTTCTGTGAGAAACCAGCCCGAATTGGTACCGACACATTGCAATACTATACAGAAATTTCCATTTTTGGTCATCTTTGTACCACTATTTCTCGAAAACTAGAGTTTTCCCGGCATAGCCGCTTATGTGGTCTAAAAGTACATCCCTTCTACTGTAAATCCCACTAGGCCGCTTGCTCCCTAAACTCCGCGCACGTCAATGACAGGGGTGCCTCATACCCCACCCCCAAACCCATGAATGTTCACGTTTCCCAATGTTTGAGTTGAAATTTCCGACAAACCAGAGTTTTCCCAGTATAACCGACCTATGGGCTGTAAAGGCACTTGTATGGACTACAAGCCCCACTGGGTCTCGAACTCCCTAAACTCGGTGGGGTTCTGTGAGAAACCAGCCCGAGTTGGTACCGACACATTGCAATACTATACAGAAATTTCCATTTTCGGTCATGTTTGTACCCCTATTTCTCAAAAACTAGAGTTTTCCCGGCATAGCCGCTTATGTGGTCTGAAAGTACATCCCTTCTACTGTAAATCCCACTAGGTCGCTTGCTCCCTAAACTCCGCGCACGTCAATGACAGGGGTGCCTCATACCCCACCCCCAAACCCATGAATGTTCACGTTTCCCAATGTTTGAGTTGAAATTTCCGACAAACCAGAGTTTTCCCAGTATAACCGACCTATGGGCTGTAAAGGCACTAGTATGGACTACAAGCCCCACCGGGTCTCGAACTCCCTAAACTCGGTGGGGTTCTGTGAGAAACCAGCCCGAGTTGGTACCGACACATTGCAATACTATACAGAAATTTCCATTTTCGGTCATCTTTGTACCCCTATTTCTCGAAAACTAGAGTTTTCCCGGCATAGCCGCTTATGTGGTCTAAAAGTACATTCCTTCTTCTGTAAATCCCACTAGGTCGCTTGCTCCCTAAACTCCGCGCACGTCAATGACAGGGGTGCCTCATACCCCACCCCCAAACCCATGAATGTTCACGTTTCCCAATGTTTGAGTTGAAATTTGCGACAAACCAGAGTTTTCCCAGTATAACCGACCTATGGGCTGTAAAGGCACTTGTATGGACTACAAGCCCCACTGGGTCTCGAACTCCCTAAACTCGGTGGGGTTCTGTGAGAAACCAGCCCGAGTTGGTACCGACATATTGCAATACTATACATAAATTTCTATTTTCGGTCATATTTGTACCCCTATTTCTCGAAAACTAGAGTTTTCCCGGCATAGCCGCTTATGTGGTCTGAAAGTACATCCCTTCTACTGTAAATCCCACTAGGTCGCTTGCTCCCTAAAGTCCGCGCACGTCAATGACAGGGGTGCCTCATACCCAACCCCCAAACCCATGAATGTTCACGTTTCCCAATGTTTGAGTTGAAATTTGCAACAAACCAGAGTTTTCCCAGCATAACCGACCTATGGGCTGTAAAGGCACTTGTATGGACTACAAGCCCTACTGGGTCTCGATCTCCCTAAACTCGGTGGGATTCTGTGAGAAACCAGCCCGTGTTGGTACCGACACATTGCAATACTATACAGAAATTTCCATTTTCGGTCAGCTTTGTACCACTATTTCTCGAAAACTAGAGTTTTCCCGGCATAGCCGCTTATGTGGTCTGAAAGTACATCCCTTCTACTGTAAATCCCACTAGGTCGCTTGCTCCCTAAACTCCGCGCACGTCAATGACAGGGGTGCCTCATACCCCACCCCCAAACCCATGAATGTTCACGTTTCCCAATGTTTGAGTTGAAATTTGCGACAAACCAGAGTTTTCACAGTATAACCGACCTATGGGCTGTAAAGGCACTTGTATGGACTACAAGCCCCACTGGGTCTCGAACTCCCTAAACTCGGTGGGGTTCTGTGAGAAACCAGCCCGAGTTGGTACCGACACATTGCAATACTATACATAAATTTCTATTTTCGGTCATCTTTGTACCCCTATTTCTCGAAAACTAGAGTTTTCCCGGCATAGCCGCTTATGTGGTCTGAAAGTACATCCCTTCTACTGTAAATCCCACTAAGTCGCTTGCTCCCTAAACTCCGCGCACGTCAATGACAGGGGTGCCTCATACCCCACCCCCAAACCCATGAATGTTCACGTTTCCCAATATTTGAGTTGAAATTTGCAACAAACCAGAGATTTCCCAGCATAACCGACCTATGGGCTGTAAAGGCACTTGTATGGACTACAAGCCCCACTCGGTCTCGAACTCCCTAAACTCGGTGGGGTTCTGTGAGAAACCAGCCCGAGTTGGTACCGACACATTGCAATACTATACAGAAATTTCCATTTTTGGTCATCTTTGTACCACTATTTCTCGAAAACTAGAGTTTTCCCGGCATAGCCGCTTATGTGGTCTGAAAGTACATCCCTTCTACTGTAAATCCCACTAGGTCGCTTGCTCCCTAAACTCCGCGCACGTCAATGACAGGGGTGCCTCATACCCCACCCCCAAACCCATGAATGTTCACGTTTCCCAATGTTTGAGTTGAAATTTCCGACAAACCAGAGTTTTCCCAGTATAACCGACCTATGGGCTGTAAAGGCACTTGTATGGACTACAAGCCCCACTGGGTCTCGAACTCCCTAAACTCGGTGGGGTTCTGTGAGAAACCAGCCCGAGTTGGTACCGACACATTGCAATACTATACAGAAATTTCCATTTTTGGTCATCTTTGTACCACTATTTCTCGAAAACTAGAGTTTTCCCGGCATAGCCGCTTATGTGGTCTGAAAGTACATCCCTTCTACTGTAAATCCCACTAGGTCGCTTGCTCCCTAAACTCCGCGCACGTCAATGACAGGGGTGCCTCATACCCCACCCCCAAACCCATGAATGTTCACGTTTCCCAATGTTTGAGTTGAAATTTCCGACAAACCAGAGTTTTCCCAGTATAACCGACCTATGGGCTGTAAAGGCACTTGTATGGACTACAAGCCCCACTGGGTCTCGAACTCCCTAAACTCGGTGGGGTTCTGTGAGAAACCAGCCCGAGTTGGTACCGACACATTGCAATACTATACAGAAATTTCCATTTTCGGTCATCTTTGTACCCCTATTTCTCGAAAACTAGAGTTTTCCCGGCATAGCCGCTTATGTGGTCTGAAAGTACATCCCTTCTACTGTAAATCCCACTAGGTCGCTTGCTCCTTAAACTCCGCGCACGTCAATGACAGGGGTGCCTCATACCCTACCCCCAAACCCATGAATGTTCACGTTTCCCAATGTTTGAGTTGAAATTTCCGACAAACCAGAGTTTTCCCAGTATAACCGACCTATGGGCTGTAAAGGCACTTGTATGGACTACAAGCCCCACTGGGTCTCGAACTCCCTAAACTCGGTGGGGTTCTGTGAGAAACCAGCCCGAGTTGGTACCGACACATTGCAATACTATACAGAAATTTCCATTTTCGGTCATCTTTGTACCCCTATTTCTCGAAAACTAGAGTTTTCCCGGCATAGCCGCTTATGTGGTCTGAAAGTACATCCCTTCTACTGTAAATCCCACTAGATCGCTTGCTCCCTAAACTCCGCGCACGTCAATGACAGGGGTGCCTCATACCCCACCCCCAAACCCATGAATGTTCACGTTTCCCAATGTTTGAGTTAAAATTTCCGACAAACCAGAGTTTTCACAGTATAACCGACCTATGGGCTGTAAAGGCACTTGTATGGACTACAAGCCCCACTGGGTCTCGAACTCCCTAAACTCGGTGGGGTTCTGTGAGAAACCAGCCCGAGTTGGTACCGACACATTGCAATACTATACAGAAATTTCCATTTTCGGTCATCTTTGTACCCTTATTTCTCGAAAACTAGAGTTTTCCCGGCATAGCCGCTTATGTGGTCTGAAAGTACATCCCTTCTACTGTAAATCCGACTAGGTGGCTTGCTCCCTAAACTCCGTGCACGTCAATGACAGGGGTGCCTCATACCCCACCCCCAAACCCATGAATGTTCACGTTTCCCAATGTTTGAGTTGAAATTTCCGACAAACCAGAGTTTTCCCAGTATAACCGACCTATGGGCTGTAAAGGCACTTGTATGGACTACAAGCCCCATTGGGTCTCGAACTCCCTAAACTCGGTGGGGTTCTGTGAGAAACCAGCCCGAGTTGGTACCGACACATTGCAATACTATACAGAAATTTCCATTTTCGGTCATCTTTGTACCCCTATTTCTCGAAAACTAGAGTTTTCCCGGCATAGCCGCTTATGTGGTCTGAAAGTACATCCCTTCTACTGTAAATCCCACTAAGTCGCTTGCTCCCTAAACTCCGCGCACGTCAATGACAGGGGTGCCTCATACCCCACCACCAAACCCATGAATGTTCACGTTTCCCAATGTTTGAGTTGAAATTTCCGACAAACCAGAGTTTTCCCAGTATAACCGACCTATGGGCTGTAAAGGCACTTGTATGGACTACAAGCCCCACTGGGTCTCGAACTCCCTAAACTCGGTGGGGTTCTGTGAGAAACCAGCCCGAGTTGGTACCGACACATTGCAATACTATACAGAAATTTCCATTTTCGGTCATCTTTGTACCCCTATTTCTCGAAAACTAGAGTTTTCCCGGCATAGCCGCTTATGTGGTCTGAAAGTACATCCCTTCTACTGTAAATCCCACTAGGTCGCTTGCTCCCTAAACTCCGCGCACGTCAATGACAGGGGTGCCTCATACCCCACCCCCAAACCCATGAATGTTCACGTTTCCCAATGTTTGAGTTGAAATTTCCGACAAACCAGAGTTTTCCCAGTATAACCGACCTATGGGCTGTAAAGGCATTTGTACGGACTACAAGCCTCACTGGGTCTCAAACTCCCTAAACTCGGTGGGGTTCTGTGAGAAACCAGCCCGAGTTGGTACCGACACATTGCAATACTATACAGAAATTTCCATTTTCGGTCATCTTTGTACCCCTATTTCTCGAAAACTAGAGTTTTCACGGCATAGCCGATTTTGTGGTCTGAAAGTACATCCCTTCTACTGTAAATCCCACTAGGTCGCTTGCTCCCTAAACTCCGCGCACGTCAATGACAGGGGTGCCTCATACCCCACCCCCAAACCCATGAATGTTCACGTTTCCCAATGTTTGAGTTGAAATTTCCGACAAACCAGAGTTTTCCCAGTATAACCGACCTATGGGCTGTAAAGGCACTTGTATGGACTACAAGCCCCACTGGGTCTCGAACTCCCTAAACTCGGTGGGGTTCTGTGAGAAACCAGCCCGAGTTGGTACCGACACATTGCAATACTATACAGAAATTTCCATTTTCGGTCATCTTTGTACCCCTATTTCTCGAAAACTAGAGTTTTCCCGGCATAGCCGCTTATTTGGTCTGAAAGTACATCCCTTCTACTGTAAATCCCACTAGGTCGCTTGCTCCCTAAACTCCGCGCACGTCAATGACAGGGGTGCCTCATACCCCACCCCCAAACCCATGAATGTTCACGTTTCCCAATGTTTGAGTTGAAATTTCCGACAAACCAGAGTTTTCCCAGTATAACCGACCTATGGGCTGTAAAGGCACTTGTATGGACTACAAGCCCCACTGGGTCTCGAACTCCATAAACTCGGTGGGGTTCTGTGAGAAACCAGCCCGAGTTGGTACCGACACATTGCAAAACTATACAGAAATTTCCATTTTCGATCATCTTTGTACCCCTATTTCTCGAAAACTAGAGTTCTCCCGGCATAGCCGCTTATGTGGTCAGAAAGTACATCCCTTCTACTGTAAATCCCACTAGGTCGCTTGCTCCCTAAACTCCGCGCACGTCAATGACAGGGGTGCCTCATACCCCACCCCCAAACCCATGAATGTTCACGTTTCCCAATGTTTGAGTTGAAATTTCCGACAAACCAGAGTTTTCCCAGTATAACCGACCTATGGGCTGTAAAGGCATTTGTATGGACTACAAGCCCCACTGGGTCTCGAACTCCCTAAACTCGGTGGGGTTCTGTGAGAAACCAGCCCGAGTTGGTACCGACACATTGCAATACTGTACAGAAATTTCCATTTTCGGTCATCTTTGTACCCCTATTTCTCGAAAACTAGAGTTTTCCCGGCAAAGCCGCTTATGTGGTCTGAAAGTACATCCCTTCTACTGTAAATCCCACTAGGTCGCTTGCTCCCTAAACTCCGCGCACGTCAATGACAGGGGTGCCTCATACCCCACCCCCAAACCCATGAATGTTCACGTTTCCCAATGTTTGAGTTGAAATTTCCGACAAACCAGAGTTTTCCCAGTATAACCGACCTATGGGCTGTAAAGGCACTTGTATGGACTACAAGCCCCACTGGGTCTCGAACTCCCTAAACTCGGTGGGGTTCTGTGAGAAACCAGCCCGAGTTGGTACCGACACATTGCAATACTATACAGAAATTTCCATTTTCGGTCATCTTTGTACCCCTATTTCTCGAAAACTAGAGTTTTCCCGGCATAGCCGCTTATGTGGTCTGAAAGTACATCCCTTCTACTGTAAATCCCACTAGGTGGCTTGCTCCCTAAACTCCGTGCACGTCAATGACAGGGGTGCCTCATACCCCACCCCCAAACCCATGAATGTTCACGTTTCCCAATGTTTGAGTTAAAATTTCCGACAAACCAGAGTTTTCCCAGTATAACCGACCTATGGGCTGTAAAGGCACTTGTATGGACTACAAGCCCCACTGGGTCTCGAACTCCCTAAACTCGGTGGGGTTCTGTGAGAAACCAGCCCGAGTTGGTACCGACACATTGCAATACTATACAGAAATTTCCATTTTCGGTCATCTTTGTACCCCTATTTCTCGAAAACTAGAGTTTTCCCGGCATAGCCGCTTATTTGGTCTGAAAGTACATCCCTTCTACTGTAAATCCCACTAGGTCGCTTGCTCCCTAAACTCCGCGCACGTCAATGACAGGGGTGCCTCATACCCCACCCCCAAACCCATGAATGTTCACGTTTCCCAATGTTTGAGTTGAAATTTCCGACAAACCAGAGTTTTCCCAGTATAACCGACCTATGGGCTGTAAAGGCACTTGTATGGACTACAAGCCCCACTGGGTCTCGAACTCCCTAAACTCGGTGGGGTTCTGTGAGAAACCAGCCCGAGTTGGTACCGACACATTGCAATACTATACAGAAATTTCCATTTTCGGTCATCTTTGTACCCCTATTTCTCGAAAACTAGAGTTTTCCCGGCATAGCCGCTTATGTGGTCTAAAAGTACATCCCTTCTACTGTAAATCCCACTAGGTCGCTTGCTCCCTAAACTCCGCGCACGTCAATGACAGGGGTGCCTCATACCGTACCCCCAAACCCATGAATGTTCACGTTTTCCAATGTTTGAGTTGAAATTTCCGACAAACCAGAGTTTTCCCAGTATAACCGACCTATGGGCTGTAAAGGCACTTGTATGGACTACAAGCCCCACTGGGTCTCGAACTCCCTAAACTCGGTGGGGTTCTGTGAGAAACCAGCCCGAGTTGGTACCGACACATTGCAATACTATACAGAAATTTCCATTTTCGGTCATCTTTGTACCCCTATTTCTCGAAAACTAGAGTTTTCCCGGCATAGCCGCTTATGTGGTCTGAAAGTACATCCCTTCTACTGTAAATCCCACTAGGTGGCTTGCTCCCTAAACTCCGTGCACGTCAATGACAGGGGTGCCTCATACCCCACCCCCAAACCCATGAATGTTCACGTTTCCCAATGTTTGAGTTGAAATTTCCGACAAACTAGAGTTTTCCCAGTATAACCGACCTATGGGCTGTAAAGGCATTTGTATGGACTACAAGCTCCACTGGGTCTCGAACTCCCTAAACTCGGTGGGGTTCTGTGAGAAACCAGCCCGAGTTGGTACCGACACATTGCAATACTATACAGAAATTTCCATTTTCGGTCATCTTTGTACCCCTATTTCTCGAAAACTAGAGTTTTCCCGGCATAGCCGCTTATGTGGTCTGAAAGTACATCCCTTCTACTGTAAATCCCACTAGGTCGCTTGCTCCCTAAACTCCGCGCACGTCAATGACAGGGGTGCCTCATACCCCACCCCCAAACCCATGAATGTTCACGTTTCCCAATGTTTGAGTTGAAATTTCCGACAAACCAGAGTTTTCCCAGTATAACCGACATATGGGCTGTAAAGGCACTTGTATGGACTACAAGCCCCACTGGGTCTCGAACTCCCTAAACTCGGTGGGGTTCTGTGAGAAACCAGCCCGAGTTGGTACCGACACATTGCAATACTATACAGAAATTTCCATTTTCGGTCATCTTTGTACCCCTATTTCTCGAAAACTAGAGTTTTCCCGGCATAGCCGCTTATGTGGTCTGAAAGTACATCCCTTCTACTGTAAATCCCACTAGGTGGCTTGCTCCCTAAACTCCGTGCACGTCAATGACAGGGGTGCCTCATACCCCACCCCCAAACCCATGAATGTTCACGTTTCCCAATGTTTGAGTTGAAATTTCCGACAAACCAGAGTTTTCCCAGTATAACCGACCTATGGGCTGTAAAGGCACTTGTATGGACTACAAGCCCCACTGGGTCTCGAACTCCCTAAACTCGGTGGGGTTCTGTGAGAAACCAGCCCGAGTTGGTACCGACACATTGCAATACTATACAGAAATTTCCATTTTCGGTCATCTTTGTACCCCTATTTCTCGAAAACTAGAGTTTTCCCGGCATAGCCGCTTATGTGGTCTGAAAGTACATCCCTTCTACTGTAAATCCCACTAGGTCGCTTGCTCCCTAAACTCCGCGCACGTCAATAACAGGGGTGCCTCATACCCCACCCCCAAACCCATGAATGTTCACGTTTCCCAATGTTTGAGTTGAAATTTCCGACAAACCAGAGTTTTCCCAGTATAACCGACCTATGGGCTGTAAAGGCACTTGTATGGACTACAAGCCCCACTGGGTCTCGAACTCCCTAAACTCGGTGGGGTTCTGTGAGAAACCAGCCCGAGTTGGTACCGACACATTGCAATACTATACAGAAATTTCCATTTTTGGTCATTTTTGTACCCCTATTTCTCGAAAACTAGAGTTTTCCCGGCATAGCCGCTTATGTGGTCTGAAAGTACATCCCTTCTACTGTAAATCCCACTAGGTCGCTTGCTCCCTAAACTCCGCGCACGTCAATGACAGGGGTGCCTCATACCCCACCCCCAAACCCATGAATGTTCACGTTTCCCAATGTTTGAGTTGAAATTTCCGACAAACCAGAGTTTTCCCAGTATAACCGACCTATGGGCTGTAAAGGCACTTGTATGGACTACAAGCCCCACTGGGTCTCGAACTCCCTAAACTCGGTGGGGTTCTGTGAGAAACCAGCCCGAGTTGGTACCGACACATTGCAATACTATATAGAAATTTCCATTTTCGGTCATCTTTGTAACCTTATTTCTCGAAAACTAGAGTTTTCCCGGCATAGCCGCTTATGTGGTCTGAAAGTACATCCCTTCTACTGTAAATCCCACTAGGTCGCTTGCTCCCTAAACTCCGCGCACGTCAATGACAGGGGTGCCTCATACCCCACCCCCAAACCCATGAATGTTCACGTTTCCCAATGTTTGAGTTGAAATTTCCGACAAACCAGAGTTTTCCTAGTATAACCGACCTATGGGCTGTAAAGGCACTTGTATGGACTACAAGCCCCACTGGGTCTCGAACTCCCTAAACTCGGTGGGGTTCTGTGAGAAACCAGCCCGAGTTGGTACCGACACATTGCAATACTATACAGAAATTTCCATTTTCGGTCATCTTTGTACCCCTATTTCTCGAAAACTAGAGTTTTCCCGGCATAGCCGCTTATTTGGTCTGATAGTACATCCCTTCTACTGTAAATCCCACTAGGTCGCTTGCTCCCTAAACTCCGCGCACGTCAATGACAGGGGTGCCTCATACCCCACCCCCAAACCCATGAATGTTCACGTTTTCCAATGTTTGAGTTGAAATTTCCGACAAACCAGAGTTTTCCCAGTATAACCGACCTATGGGCTGTAAAGGCACTTGTATGGACTACAAGCCCCACTGGGTCTCAAACTCCCTAAACTCGGTGGGGTTCTGTGAGAAACCAGCCCGAGTTGGTACCGACACATTGCAATACTATACAGAAATTTCCATTTTCGGTCATCTTTGTACCTCTATTTCTCGAAAACTAGAGTTTTCCCGGCATAGCCGCTTATGTGGTCTGAAAGTACATCCCTTCTACTGTAAATCCCACTAGGTGGCTTGCTCCCTAAACTCCGCGCACGTCAATGACAGGGGTGCCTCATACCCTACCCCCAAACCCATGAATGTTCACGTTTCCCAATGTTTGAGTTGAAATTTCCGACAAACCAGAGTTTTCCCAGTATAACCAACCTATGGGCTGTAAAGGCACTTGTATGGACTACAAGCCCCACTGGGTCTCGAACTCCCTAAACTCGGTGGGGTTCTGTGAGAAACCAGCCCGAGTTGGTACCGACACATTGCAATACTATACAGAAATTTCCATTTTCGGTCATCTTTGTACCCCTATTTCTCGAAAACTAGAGTTTTCCCGGCATAGCCGCTTATGTGGTCTGAAAGTACATCCCTTCTACTGTAAATCCCACTAGGTCGCTTGCTCCCTAAACTCCGCGCACGTCAATGACAGGGGTGCCTCATACCCCACCCCCAAACCCATGAATGTTCACGTTTCCCAATGTTTGAGTTGAAATTTCCGACAAACCAGAGTTTTCCCAGTATAACCGACCTATGGGCTGTAAAGGCACTTGTATGGACTACAAGCCCCACTGGGTCTCAAACTCCCTAAACTCGGTGGGGTTCTGTGAGAAACCAGCCCGAGTTGGTACCGACACATTGCAATACTATACAGAAATTTCCATTTTCGGTCATCTTTGTACCCCTATTTCTCGAAAACTAGAGTTTTCCCGGCATAGCCGCTTATGTGGTCTGAAAGTACATCCCTTCTACTGTAAATCCCACTAGGTCGCTTGCTCCCTAAACTCCGCGCACGTCAATGACAGGGGTGCCTCATACCCCACCCCCAAACCCATGAATGTTCACGTTTCCCAATGTTTGAGTTGAAATTTCCGACAAACCAGAGTTTTCCCAGTATAACCGACCTATGGGCTGTAAAGGCACTTGTATGGACTACAAGCCCCACTGGGTCTCGAACTCCCTAAACTCGGTGGGGTTCTGTGAGAAACCAGCCCGAGTTGGTACCGACACATTGCAATACTATACAGAAATTTCCATTTTCGGTCATCTTTGTACCCCTATTTCTCGAAAACTAGAGTTTTCCCGGCATAGCCGCTTATGTGGTCTAAAAGTACATCCCTTCTACTGTAAATCCCACTAGGTCGCTTGCTCCCTAAACTCCGCGCACGTCAATGACAGGGGTGCCTCATACCCTACCCCCAAACCCATGAATGTTCACGTTTCCCAATGTTTGAGTTGAAATTTCCGACAAACCAGAGTTTCCCCAGTATAACCGACCTATGGGCTGTAAAGGCACTTGTATGGACTACAAGCCCCACTGGGTCTCGAACTCCCTAAACTCGGTGGGGTTCTGTGAGAAACCAGCCCGAGTTGGTACCGACACATTGCAATACTATACAGAAATTTCCATTTTCGGTCATCTTTGAACCCCTATTTCTCGAAAACTAGAGTTTTCCCGGCATAGCCGCTTATGTGGTCTGAAAGTACATCCCTTCTACTGAAAATCCCACTAGGTCGCTTGCTCCCTAAACTCCGCGCACGTCAATGACAGGGGTGCCTCATACCCCACCCCCAAACCCATGAATGTTCACGTTTCCCAATGTTTGAGTTGAAATTTCCGACAAACCAGAGTTTTCCCAGTATAACCGACCTATGGGCTGTAAAGGCACTTGTATGGACTACAAGCCCCACTGGGTCTCGAACTCCCTAAACTCGGTGGGGTTCTGTGAGAAACCAGCCCGAGTTGGTACCGACACATTGCAATACTATACAGAAATTTCCATTTTCGGTCATCTTTGTACCCCTATTTCTCGAAAACTAGAGTTTTCCCGGCATAGCCGCTTATGTGGTCTGAAAGTACATCCCTTCTACTGTAAATTCCACTAGGTGGCTTGTTCCCTAAACTCCGTGCACGTCAATGACAGGGGTGCCTCATACCCCACCCACAAACCCATGAATGTTCACGTTTCCCAATGTTTGAGTTGAAATTTCCGACAAACCAGAGTTTTCCCAGTATAACCGACCTATGGGCTGTAAAGGCACTTGTATGGACTACAAGCCCCACTGGGTCTCGAACTCCCTAAACTCGGTGGGGTTCTGTGAGAAACCAGCCCGAGTTGGTACCGACACATTGCAATACTATACAGAAATTTCCATTTTCGGTCATCTTTGTTCCCCTATTTCTCGAAAACTAGAGTTTTCCCGGCATAGCCGCTTATGTGGTCTGAAAGTACATCCCTTCTACTGTAAATCCCACTAGGTCGCTTGCTCCCTAAACTCCGCGCACGTCAATGACAGGGGTGCCTCATACCCCACCCCAAACCCATGAATGTTCACGTTTCCCAATGTTTGAGTTGAAATTTCCGACAAACCAGAGTTTTCCCAGTATAACCGACCTATGGGCTGTAAAGGCACTTGTATGGACTACAAGCCCCACTGGGTCTCGAACTCACTAAACTCGGTGTGGTTCTGTGAGAAACCAGCCCGAGTTGGTACCGACACATTGCAATACTATACAGAAATTTCCATTTTCGGTCATCTTTGTACCCCTATTTCTCGAAAACTAGAGTTTTCCCGGCATAGCCGCTCATGTGGTCTGAAAGTACATCCCTTCTACTGTAAATCCCACTAGGTCGCTTGCTCCCTAAACTCCGCGCACGTCAATGACAGGGGTGCCTCATACCCCACCCCCAAACCCATGAATGTTCACGTTTCCCAATGTTTGAGTTGAAATTTCCGACAAACCAGAGTTTTCCCAGTATAACCGACCTATGGGCTGTAAAGGCACTTGTATGGACTACAAGCCCCACTGGGTCTCAAACTCCCTAAACTCGGTGGGGTTCTGTGAGAAACCAGCCCGAGTTGGTACCGACACATTGCAATACTATACAGAAATTTCCATTTTCGGTCATTTTTGTACCCCTATTTCTCGAAAACTAGAGTTTTTCCGGCATCGCCGCTTATGTGGTCTGAAAGTACATCCCTTCTACTGTAAATCCCACTAGGTCGCTTGCTCCCTAAACTCCGCGCACGTCAATGACAGGGGTGCCTCATACCCCACCCCCAAACCCATGAATGTTCACGTTTCCCAATGTTTGAGTTGAAATTTCCGACAAACCAGAGTTTTCCCAGTATAACCGACCTATGGGCTGTAAAGGCACTTGTATGGACTACAAGCCCCACTGGGTCTCGAACTCCCTAAACTCGGTGGGGTTCTGTGAGAAACCAGCCCGAGTTGGTACCGACACATTGCAATACTATACAGAAATTTCCATTTTCGGTCATCTTTGTACCCCTATTTCTCGAAAACTAGAGTTTTCCCGGCATAGCCGCTTATGTGGTCTGAAAGTACATCCCTTCTACTGTAAATCCCACTAGGTCGCTTGCTCCCTAAACTCCGCGCACGTCAATGACAGGGGTGCCTCATACCCCACCCCCAAACCCATGAATGTTCACGTTTCCCAATGTTTGAGTTGAAATTTCCGACAAACCAGAGTTTTCCCAGTATAACCGACCTATGGGCTGTAAAGGCACTTGTATGGACTACAAGCCCCACTGGGTCTCGAACTCCCTAAACTCGGCGGGGTTCTGTGAGAAACCAGCCCGAGTTGGTACCGACACATTGCAATACTATACAGAAATTTCCATTTTCGGTCATCTTTGTACCCCTATTTCTCGAAAACTAGAGTTTTCCCGGCATAGCCGCTTATGTGGTCTGAAAGTACATCCCTTCTACTGTAAATCCCACTAGGTCGCTTGCTCCCTAAACTCCGCGCACGTCAATGACAGGGGTGCCTCATACCCCACCCCCAAACCCATGAATGTTCACGTTTCCCAATGTTTGAGTTGAAATTTCCGACAAACCAGAGTTTTCCCAGTATAACCGACCTATGGGCTGTAAAGGCACTTGTATGGACTACAAGCCCCACTGGGTCTCAAACTCCCTAAACTCGGTGGGGTTCTGTGAGAAACCAGCCCGAGTTGGTACCGACACATTGCAATACTATACAGAAATTTCCATTTTTGGTCATTTTTGTACCCCTATTTCTCGAAAACTAGAGTTTTCCCGGCATAGCCGCTTATGTGGTCTGAAAGTACATCCCTTCTACTGTAAATCCCACTAGGTCGCTTGCTCCCTAAACTCCGCGCACGTCAATGACAGGGGTGCCTCATACCCCACACCCAAACCCATGAATGTTCACGTTTCCCAATGTTTGAGTTGAAATTTTCGACAAACCAGAGTTTTCCCAGTATAACCGACCTATGGGCTGTAAAGGCACTTGTATGGACTACAAGCCCCACTGGGTCTCGAACTCCCTAAACTCGGTGGGGTTCTGTGAGAAACCAGCCCGAGTTGGTACCGACACATTGCAATACTATACAGAAATTTCCATTTTCGGTCATCTTTGTAACCTTATTTCTCGAAAACTAGAGTTTTCCCGGCATAGCCGCTTATGTGGTCTGAAAGTACATCCCTTCTACTGTAAATCCCACTAGGTCGCTTGCTCCCTAAACTCCGCGCACGTCAATGACAGGGGTGCCTCATACCCCACCCCCAAACCAATGAATGTTCACGTTTCCCAATGTTTGAGTTGAAATTTCCGACAAACCAGAGTTTTCCTAGTATAACCGACCTATGGGCTGTAAAGGCACTTGTATGGACTACAAGCCCCACTGGGTCTCGAACTCCCTAAACTCGGTGGGGTTCTGTGAGAAACCAGCCCGAGTTGGTACCGACACATTGCAATACTATACAGAAATTTCCATTTTCGGTCATCTTTGTACCCCTATTTCTCGAAAACTAGAGTTTTCCCGGCATAGCCGCTTATTTGGTCTGATAGTACATCCCTTCTACTGTAAATCCCACTAGGTCGCTTGCTCCCTAAACTCCGCGCACGTCAATGACAGGGGTGCCTCATACCCCACCCCCAAACCCATGAATGTTCACGTTTCCCAATGTTTGAGTTGAAATTTCCGACAAACCAGAGTTTTCCCAGTATAACCGACCTATGGGCTGTAAAGGCACTTGTATGGACTACAAGCCCCACTGGGTCTCAAACTCCCTAAACTCGGTGGGGTTCTGTGAGAAACCAGCCCGAGTTGGTACCGACACATTGCAATACTATACAGAAATTTCCATTTTCGGTCATCTTTGTACCCCTATTTCTCGAAAACTAGAGTTTTCCCGGCATAGCCGCTTATGTGGTCTGAAAGTACATCCCTTCTACTGTAAATCC
This sequence comes from Rugalucina vietnamica, assembly GCA_964017185.1. NCBI lineage: Eukaryota > Metazoa > Mollusca > Bivalvia > Lucinida > Lucinidae > Rugalucina > Rugalucina vietnamica. Next base: position 65,622,229 of record OZ024875.1, read on the forward strand.
CACTAGGTGGCTTGCTCCCTAAACTCCGCGCACGTCAATGACAGGGGTGCCTCATACCCTACCCCCAAACCCATGAATGTTCACGTTTCCCAATGTTTGAGTTGAAATTTCCGACAAACCAGAGTTTTCCCAGTATAACCAACCTATGGGCTGTAAAGGCACTTGTATGGACTACAAGCCCCACTGGGTCTCGAACTCCCTAAACTCGGTGGGGTTCTGTGAGAAACCAGCCCGAGTTGGTACCGACACATTGCAATACTATACAGAAATTTCCATTTTCGGTCATCTTTGTACCCCTATTTCTCGAAAACTAGAGTTTTCCCGGCATAGCCGCTTATGTGGTCTGAAAGTACATCCCGTCTACTGTAAATCCCACTAGGTCGCTTGCTCCCTAAACTCCGCGCACGTCAATGACAGGGGTGCCTCATACCCCACCCCCAAACCCATGAATGTTCACGTTTTCCAATGTTTGAGTTGAAATTTCCGACAAACCAGAGTTTTCCCAGTATAACCGACCTATGGGCTGTAAAGGCACTTGTATGGACTACAAGCCCCACTGGGTCTCGAACTCCCTAAACTCGGTGGGGTTCTGTGAGAAACCAGCCCGAGTTGGTACCGACACATTGCAATACTATACAGAAATTTCCATTTTCGGTCATCTTTGTACCCCTATTTCTCGAAAACTAGAGTTTTCCCGGCATAGCCGCTTATGTGGTCTGAAAGTACATCCCTTCTACTGTAAATCCCACTAGGTCGCTTGCTCCCTAAACTCCGCGCACGTCAATGACAGGGGTGCCTCATACCCCACCCCCAAACCCATGAATGTTCACGTTTCCCAATGTTTGAGTTGAAATTTCCGACAAACCAGAGTTTTCCCAGTATAACCGACCTATGGGCTGTAAAGGCACTTGTATGGACTACAAGCCCCACTGGGTCTCAAACTCCCTAAACTCGGTGGGGTTCTGTGAGAAACCAGCCCGAGTTGGTACCGACACATTGCAATACTATACAGAAATTTCCATTTTCGGTCATCTTTGTACCCCTATTTCTCGAAAACTAGAGTTTTCCCGGCATAGCCGCTTATGTGGTCTAAAAGTACATCCCTTCTACTGTAAATCCCACTAGGTCGCTTGCTCCCTAAACTCCGCGCACGTCAATGACAGGGGTGCCTCATATCCTACCCCCAAACCCATGAATGTTCACGTTTCCCAATGTTTGAGTTGAAATTTCCGACAAACCAGAGTTTTCCCAGTATAACCGACCTATGGGCTGTAAAGGCACTTGTATGGACTACAAGCCCCACTGGGTCTCGAACTCCCTAAACTCGGTGGGGTTCTGTGAGAAACCAGCCCGAGTTGGTACCGACACATTGCAATACTATACAGAAATTTCCATTTTCGGTCATCTTTGAACCCCTATTTCTCGAAAACTAGAGTTTTCCCGGCATAGCCGCTTATGTGGTCTGAAAGTACATCCCTTCTACTGAAAATCCCACTAGGTCGCTTGCTCCCTAAACTCCGCGCACGTCAATGACAGGGGTGCCTCATACCCCACCCCCAAACCCATGAATGTTCACGTTTCCCAATGTTTGAGTTGAAATTTCCGACAAACCAGAGTTTTCCCAGTATAACCGACCTATGGGCTGTAAAGGCACTTGTATGGACTACAAGCCCCACTGGGTCTCGAACTCCCTAAACTCGGTGGGGTTCTGTGAGAAACCAGCCCGAGTTGGTACCGACACATTGCAATACTATACAGAAATTTCCATTTTCGGTCATCTTTGTACCCCTATTTCTCGAAAACTAGAGTTTTCCCGGCATAGCCGCTTATGTGGTCTGAAAGTACATCCCTTCTACTGTAAATCCCACTAGGTGGCTTGCTCCCTAAACTCCGTGCACGTCAATGACAGGGGTGCCTCATACCCCACCCCCAAACCCATGAATGTTCACGTTTCCCAATGTTTGAGTTGAAATTTCCGACAAACCAGAGTTTTCCCAGTATAACCGACCTATGGGCTGTAAAGGCACTTGTATGGACTACAAGCCCCACTGGGTCTCGAACTCCCTAAACTCGGTGGGGTTCTGTGAGAAACCAGCCCGAGTTGGTACCGACACATTGCAATACTATACAGAAATTTCCATTTTCGGTCATCTTTGTACCCCTATTTCTCGAAAACTAGAGTTTTCCCGGCATAGCCGCTTATGTGGTCTGAAAGTACATCCCTTCTACTGTAAATCCCACTAGGTCGCTTGCTCCCTAAACTCCGCGCACGTCAATGACAGGGGTGCCTCATACCCCACCCCAAACCCATGAATGTTCACGTTTCCCAATGTTTGAGTTGAAATTTCCGACAAACCAGAGTTTTCCCAGTATAACCGACCTATGGGCTGTAAAGGCACTTGTATGGACTACAAGCCCCACTGGGTCTCGAACTCACTAAACTCGGTGTGGTTCTGTGAGAAACCTGCCCGAGTTGGTACCGACACATTGCAATACTATACAGAAATTTCCATTTTCGGTCATCTTTGTACCCCTATTTCTCGAAAACTAGAGTTTTCCCGGCATAGCCGCTCATGTGGTCTGAAAGTACATCCCTTCTACTGTAAATCCCACTAGGTCGCTTGCTCCCTAAACTCCGCGCACGTCAATGACAGGGGTGCCTCATACCCCACCCCCAAACCCATGAATGTTCACGTTTCCCAATGTTTGAGTTGAAATTTCCGACAAACCAGAGTTTTCCCAGTATGACCGACCTATGGGCTGTAAAGGCACTTGTATGGACTACAAGCCCCACTGGGTCTCAAACTCCCTAAACTCGGTGGGGTTCTGTGAGAAACCAGCCCGAGTTGGTACCGACACATTGCAATACTATACAGAAATTTCCATTTTCGGTCATTTTTGTACCCCTATTTCTCGAAAACTAGAGTTTTCCCGGCATCGCCGCTTATGTGGTCTGAAAGTACATCCCTTCTACTGTAAATCCCACTAAGTCGCTTGCTCCCTAAACTCCGCGCACGTCAATGACAGGGGTGCCTCATACCCCACCCCCAAACCCATGAATGTTCACGTTTCCCAATGTTTGAGTTGAAATTTCCGACAAACCAGAGTTTTCCCAGTATAACCGACCTATGGGCTGTAAAGGCACTTGTATGGACTACAAGCCCCACTGGGTCTCGAACTCCCTAAACTCGGTGGGGTTCTGTGAGAAACCAGCCCGAGTTGGTACCGACACATTGCAATACTATACAGAAATTTCCATTTTCGGTCATCTTTGTACCCCTATTTCTCGAAAACTAGAGTTTTCCCGGCATAGCCGCTTATGTGGTCTGAAAGTACATCCCTTCTACTGTAAATCCCACTAGGTCGCTTGCTCCCTAAACTCCGCGCACGTCAATGACAGGGGTGCCTCATACCCCACCCCCAAACCCATGAATGTTCACGTTTCCCAATGTTTGAGTTGAAATTTCCGACAAACCAGAGTTTTCCCAGTATAACCGACCTATGGGCTGTAAAGGCACTTGTATGGACTACAAGCCCCACTGGGTCTCGAACTCCCTAAACTCGGTGGGGTTCTGTGAGAAACCAGCCCGAGTTGGTACCGACACATTGCAATACTATACAGAAATTTCCATTTTCGGTCATCTTTGTACCCCTATTTCTCGAAAACTAGAGTTTTCCCGGCATAGCCGCTTATGTGGTCTGAAAGTACATCCCTTCTACTGTAAATCCCACTAGGTGGCTTGCTCCCTAAACTCCGTGCACGTCAATGACAGGGGTGCCTCATACCCCACCCCCAAACCCATGAATGTTCACGTTTCCCAATGTTTGAGTTGAAATTTCCGACAAACCAGAGTTTTCCCAGTATAACCGACCTATGGGCTGTAAAGGCACTTGTATGGACTACAAGCCCCACTGGGTCTCGAACTCCCTAAACTCGGTGGGGTTCTGTGAGAAACCAGCCCGAGTTGGTACCGACACATTGCAATTCTATACAGAAATTTCCATTTTCGGTCATCTTTGTACCCCTATTTCTCGAAAACTAGAGTTTTCCCGGCATAGCCGCTTATGTGGTCTGAAAGTACATCCCTTCTACTGTAAATCCCACTAGGTCGCTTGCTCCCTAAACTCCGCGCACGTCAATAACAGGGGTGCCTCATACCCCACCCCCAAACCCATGAATGTTCACGTTTCCCAATGTTTGAGTTGAAATTTCCGACAAACCAGAGTTTTCCCAGTATAACCGACCTATGGGCTGTAAAGGCACTTGTATGGACTACAAGCCCCACTGGGTCTCGAACTCCCTAAACTCGGCGGGGTTCTGTGAGAAACCAGCCCGAGTTGGTACCGACACATTGCAATACTATACAGAAATTTCCATTTTCGGTCATCTTTGTACCCCTATTTCTCGAAAACTAGAGTTTTCCCGGCATAGCCGCTTATGTGGTCTGAAAGTACATCCCTTCTACTGTAAATCCCACTAGGTCGCTTGCTCCCTAAACTCCGCGCACGTCAATGACAGGGGTGCCTCATACCCCACCCCCAAACCCATGAATGTTCACGTTTCCCAATGTTTGAGTTGAAATTTCCGACAAACCAGAGTTTTCCCAGTATAACCGACCTATGGGCTGTAAAGGCACTTGTATGGACTACAAGCCCCACTGGGTCTCAAACTCCCTAAACTCGGTGGGGTTCTGTGAGAAACCAGCCCGAGTTGGTACCGACACATTGCAATACTATACAGAAATTTCCATTTTTGGTCATTTTTGTACCCCTATTTCTCGAAAACTAGAGTTTTCCCGGCATAGCCGCTTATGTGGTCTGAAAGTACATCCCTTCTACTGTAAATCCCACTAGGTCGCTTGCTCCCTAAACTCCGCGCACGTCAATGACAGGGGTGCCTCATACCCCACCCCCAAACCCATGAATGTTCACGTTTCCCAATGTTTGAGTTGAAATTTCCGACAAACCAGAGTTTTCCCAGTATAACCGACCTATGGGCTGTAAAGGCACTTGTATGGACTACAAGCCCCACTGGGTCTCGAACTCCCTAAACTCGGTGGGGTTCTGTGAGAAACCAGCCCGAGTTGGTACCGACACATTGCAATACTATACAGAAATTTCCATTTTCGGTCATCTTTGTAACCTTATTTCTCGAAAACTAGAGTTTTCCCGGCATAGCCGCTTATGTGGTCTGAAAGTACATCCCTTCTACTGTAAATCCCACTAGGTCGCTTGCTCCCTAAACTCCGCGCACGTCAATGACAGGGGTGCCTCATACCCCACCCCCAAACCCATGAATGTTCACGTTTCCCAATGTTTGAGTTGAAATTTCCGACAAACCAGAGTTTTCCTAGTATAACCGACCTATGGGCTGTAAAGGCACTTGTATGGACTACAAGCCCCACTGGGTCTCGAACTCCCTAAACTCGGTGGGGTTCTGTGAGAAACCAGCCCGAGTTGGTACCGACACATTGCAATACTATACAGAAATTTCCATTTTCGGTCATCTTTGTACCCCTATTTCTCGAAAACTAGAGTTTTCCCGGCATAGCCGCTTATTTGGTCTGATAGTACATCCCTTCTACTGTAAATCCCACTAGGTCGCTTGCTCCCTAAACTCCGCGCACGTCAATGACAGGGGTGCCTCATACCCCACCCCCAAACCCATGAATGTTCACGTTTCCCAATGTTTGAGTTGAAATTTCCGACAAACCAGAGTTTTCCCAGTATAACCGACCTATGGGCTGTAAAGGCACTTGTAAGGACTACAAGCCCCACTGGGTCTCAAACTCCCTAAACTCGGTGGGGTTCTGTGAGAAACCAGCCCGAGTTGGTACCGACACATTGCAATACTATACAGAAATTTCCATTTTCGGTCATCTTTGTACCCCTATTTCTCGAAAACTAGAGTTTTCCCGACATAGCCGCTTATGTGGTCTGAAAGTACATCCCTTCTACTGTAAATCCCACTAGGTGGCTTGCTCCCTAAACTCCGCGCACGTCAATGACAGGGGTGCCTCATACCCTACCCCCAAACCCATGAATGTTCACGTTTCCCAATGTTTGAGTTGAAATTTCCGACAAACCAGAGTTTTCCCAGTATAACCAACCTATGGGCTGTAAAGGCACTTGTATGGACTACAAGCCCCACTGGGTCTCGAACTCCCTAAACTCGGTGGGGTTCTGTGAGAAACCAGCCCGAGTTGGTACCGACACATTGCAATACTATACAGAAATTTCCATTTTCGGTCATCTTTGTACCCCTATTTCTCGAAAACTAGAGTTTTCCCGGCATAGCCGCTTATGTGGTCTGAAAGTACATCCCGTCTACTGTAAATCCCACTAGGTCGCTTGCTCCCTAAACTCCGCGCACGTCAATGACAGGGGTGCCTCATACCCCACCCCCAAACCCATGAATGTTCACGTTTCCCAATGTTTGAGTTGAAATTTCCGACAAACCAGAGTTTTCCCAGTATAACCGACCTATGGGCTGTAACGGCACTTGTATGGACTACAAGCCCCACTGGGTCTCGAACTCCCTAAACTCGGTGGGGTTCTGTGAGAAACCAGCCCGAGTTGGTACCGACACATTGCAATACTATACAGAAATTTCCATTTTCGGTCATCTTTATACCCCTATTTCTCGAAAACTAGAGTTTTCCCGGCATAGCCGCTTATGTGGTCTGAAAGTACATCCCTTCTACTGTAAATCCCACTAGGTCGCTTGCTCCCTAAACTCCGCGCACGTCAATGACAGGGGTGCCTCATACCCCACCCCCAAACCCATGAATGTTCACGTTTCCCAATGTTTGAGTTGAAATTTCCGACAAACCAGAGTTTTCCCAGTATAACCGACCTATGGGCTGTAAAGGCACTTGTATGGACTACAAGCCCCACTGGGTCTCAAACTCCCTAAACTCGGTGGGGTTCTGTGAGAAACCAGCCCGAGTTGGTACCGACACATTGCAATACTATACAGAAATTTCCATTTTCGGTCATCTTTGTACCCCTATTTCTCGAAAACTAGAGTTTTCCCGGCATAGCCGCTTATGTGGTCTAAAAGTACATCCCTTCTACTGTAAATCCCACTAGGTCGCTTGCTCCCTAAACTCCGCGCACGTCAATGACAGGGGTGCCTCATACCCTACCCCCAAACCCATGAATGTTCACGTTTCCCAATGTTTGAGTTGAAATTTCCGACAAACCAGAGTTTTCCCAGTATAACCGACCTATGGGCTGTAAAGGCACTTGTATGGACTACAAGCCCCACTGGGTCTCGAACTCCCTAAACTCGGTGGGGTTCTGTGAGAAACCAGCCCGAGTTGGTACCGACACATTGCAATACTATACAGAAATTTCCATTTTCGGTCATCTTTGAACCCCTATTTCTCGAAAACTAGAGTTTTCCCGGCATAGCCGCTTATGTGGTCTGAAAGTACATCCCTTCTACTGAAAATCCCACTAGGTCGCTTGCTCCCTAAACTCCGCGCACGTCAATGACAGGGGTGCCTCATACCCCACCCCCAAACCCATGAATGTTCACGTTTCCCAATGTTTGAGTTGAAATTTCCGACAAACCAGAGTTTTCCCAGTATAACCGACCTATGGGCTGTAAAGGCACTTGTATGGACTACAAGCCCCACTGGGTCTCGAACTCCCTAAACTCGGTGGGGTTCTGTGAGAAACCAGCCCGAGTTGGTACCGACACATTGCAATACTATACAGAAATTTCCATTTTCGGTCATCTTTGTACCCCTATTTCTCGAAAACTAGAGTTTTCCCGGCATAGCCGCTTATGTGGTCTGAAAGTACATCCCTTCTACTGTAAATCCCACTAGGTGGCTTGCTCCCTAAACTCCGTGCACGTCAATGACAGGGGTGCCTCATACCCCACCCCCAAACCCATGAATGTTCACGTTTCCCAATGTTTGAGTTGAAATTTCCGACAAACCAGAGTTTTCCCAGTATAACCGACCTATGGGCTGTAAAGGCACTTGTATGGACTACAAGCCCCACTGGGTCTCGAACTCCCTAAACTCGGTGGGGTTCTGTGAGAAACCAGCCCGAGTTGGTACCGACACATTGCAATACTATACAGAAATTTCCATTTTCGGTCATCTTTGTACCCCTATTTCTCGAAAACTAGAGTTTTCCCGGCATAGCCGCTTATGTGGTCTGAAAGTACATCCCTTCTACTGTAAATCCCACTGGGTCGCTTGCTCCCTAAACTCCGCGCACGTCAATGACAGGGGTGCCTCATACCCCACCCCAAACCCATGAATGTTCACGTTTCCCAATGTTTGAGTTGAAATTTCCGACAAACCAGAGTTTTCCCAGTATAACCGACCTATGGGCTGTAAAGGCACTTGTATGGACTACAAGCCCCACTGGGTCTCGAACTCACTAAACTCGGTGTGGTTCTGTGAGAAACCAGCCCGAGTTGGTACCGACACATTGCAATACTATACAGAAATTTCCATTTTCGGTCATCTTTGTACCCCTATTTCTCGAAAACTAGAGTTTTCCCGGCATAGCCGCTCATGTGGTCTGAAAGTACATCCCTTCTACTGTAAATCCCACTAGGTCGCTTGCTCCCTAAACTCCGCGCACGTCAATGACAGGGGTGCCTCATACCCCACCCCCAAACCCATGAATGTTCACGTTTCCCAATGTTTGAGTTGAAATTTCCGACAAACCAGAGTTTTCCCAGTATAACCGACCTATGGGCTGTAAAGGCACTTGTATGGACTACAAGCCCCACTGGGTCTCAAACTCCCAAAACTCGGTGGGGTTCTGTGAGAAACCTGCCCGAGTTGGTACCGACACATTGCAATACTATACAGAAATTTCCATTTTCGGTCATCTTTGTACCCCTATTTCTCGAAAACTAGAGTTTTCCCGGCATAGCCGCTCATGTGGTCTGAAAGTACATCCCTTCTACTGTAAATCCCACTAGGTCGCTTGCTCCCTAAACTCCGCGCACGTCAATGACAGGGGTGCCTCATACCCCACCCCCAAACCCATGAATGTTCACGTGTCCCAATGTTTGAGTTGAAATTTCCGACAAACCAGAGTTTTCCCAGTATAACCGACCTATGGGCTGTAAAGGCACTTGTATGGACTACAAGCCCCACTGGGTCTCGAACTCCCTAAACTCGGTGGGGTTCTGTGAGAAACCAGCCCGAGTTGGTACCGACACATTGCAATACTATACAGAAATTTCCATTTTCGGTCATCTTTGTACCCCTATTTCTCGAAAACTAGAGTTTTCCCGGCATAGCCGCTTATGTGGTCTGAAAGTACATCCCTTCTACTGTAAATCCCACTAGGTCGCTTGCTCCCTAAACTCCGCGCACGTCAATGACAGGGGTGCCTCATACCCCACCCCCAAACCCATGAATGTTCACGTTTCCCAATGTTTGAGTTGAAATTTCCGACAAACCAGAGTTTTCCCAGTATAACCGACCTATGGGCTGTAAAGGCACTTGTATGGACTACAAGCCCCACTGGGTCTCGAACTCCCTAAACTCGGTGGGGTTCTGTGAGAAACCAGCCCGAGTTGGTACAGACACATTGCAATACTATACAGAAATTTCCATTTTCGGTCATCTTTGTACCCCTATTTCTCGAAAACTAGAGTTTTCCCGGCATCGCCGCTTATGTGGTCTGAAAGTACATCCCTTCTACTGTAAATTCCACTAGGTCGCTTGCTCCCTAAACTCCGCGCACGTCAATGACAGGGGTGCCTCATACCCCACCCCCAAACCCATGAATGTTCACGTTTCCCAATGTTTGAGTTGAAATTTCCGACAAACCAGAGTTTTCCCAGTATAACCGACCTATGGGCTGTAAAGGCACTTGTATGGACTACAAGCCCCACTGGGTCTCGAACTCCCTTAACTCGGTGGGGTTCTGTGAGAAACCAGCCCGAGTTGGTACCGACACATTGCAATACTATACAGAAATTTCCATTTTCGGTCATCTTTGTACCCTTATTTCTCGAAAACTAGAGTTTTCCCGGCATAGCCGCTTATGTGGTCTGAAAGTACATCCCTTCTACTGTAAATTCCACTAGGTCGCTTGCTCCCTAAACTCCGCGCACGTCAATGACAGGGGTGCCTCATACCCCACCCCCAAACCCATGAATGTTCACGTTTCCCAATGTTTGAGTTGAAATTTCCGACAAACCAGAGTTTTCCCAGTATAACCGACCTATGGGCTGTAAAGGCACTTGTATGGACTACAAGCCCCACTGGGTCTCGAACTCCCTAAACTCGGTGGGGTTCTGTGAGAAACCAGCCCGAGTTGGTACCGACACATTGCAATACTATACAGAAATTTCCATTTTCGGTCATCTTTGTACCCCTATTTCTCGAAAACTAGAGTTTTCCCGGCATAGCCGCTTATTTGGTCTGAAAGTACATCCCTTCTACTGTAAATCCCACTAGGTCGCTTGCTCCCTAAACTCCGCGCACGTCAATGACAGGGGTACCTCATACCCCACCCCCAAACCCATGAATGTTCACGTTTCCCAATGTTTGAGTTGAAATTTCCGACAAACCAGAGTTTTCCCAGTATAACCGACCTATGGGCTGTAAAGGCACTTCTATGGACTACACGCCCCACTGGGTCTCGAACTCCCTAAACTCGGTGGGGTTCTGTGAGAAACCAGCCCGAGTTGGTACCGACACATTGCAATACTATACAGAAATTTCCATTTTCGGTCATCTTTGTACCCCTATTTCTCGAAAACTAGAGTTTTCCCGGCATAGCCGCTTATGTGGTCTGAAAGTACATCCCTTCTACTGTAAATCCCACTAGGTCGCTTGCTCCCTAAACTCCGCGCACGTCAATGACAGGGGTGCCTCATACCCTACCCCCAAACCCATGAATGTTCACGTTTCCCAATGTTTGAGTTGAAATTTCCGACAAACCAGAGTTTTCCCAGTATAACCGACCTATGGGCTGTAAAGGCACTTGTATGGACTACAAGCCCCACTGGGTCTCGAACTCCCTAAACTCGGTGGGGTTCTGTGAGAAACCAGCCCGAGTTGGTACCGACACATTGCAATACTATACAGAAATTTCCATTTTCGGTCATCTTTGTACCCTTATTTCTCGAAAACTAGAGTTTTCCCGGCATAGCCGCTTATGTGGTCTGAAAGTACATCCCTTCTACTGTAAATCCCATTAGGTCGCTTGCTCCCTAAACTCCGCGCACGTCAATGACAGGGGTGCCTCATACCCCACCCCCAAACCCATGAATGTTCACGTTTCCCAATGTTTGAGTTGAAATTTCCGACAAACCAGAGTTTTCCTAGTATAACCGACCTATGGGCTGTAAAGGCACTTGTATGGACTACAAGCCCCACTGGGTCTCGAACTCCCTAAACTCGGTGGGGTTCTGTGAGAAAGCAGCCCGAGTTGGTACCGACACATTGCAATACTATATAGAAATTTCCATTTTCGGTCATCTTTGTACCCCTATTTCTCGAAAACTAGAGTTTTCCCGGCATAGCCGCTTATTTGGTCTGAAAGTACATCCCTTCTACTGTAAATCCCACTAGGTCGCTAGCTCCCTAAACTCCGCGCACGTCAATGACAGGGTGCCTCATACCCCACCCCAAACCCATGAATGTTCACGTTTCCCAATGTTTGAGTTGAAATTTCCGACAAACCAGAGTTTTCCCAGTATAACCGACCTATGGGCTGTAAAGGCACTTGTATGGACTACAAGCCCCACTGGGTCTCGAACTCCCTAAACTCGGTGGGGTTCTGTGAGAAACCAGCCCGAGTTGGTACCGACACATTGCAATACAATACAGAAATTTCCATTTTTGGTCATTTTTGTACCCCTATTTCTCGAAAACTAGAGTTTTCCCGGCATAGCCGCTTATGTGGTCTGAAAGTACATCATTCCTTCTACTGTAAATCCCACTAGGTCGCTTGCTCCCTAAACTCCGCGCACGTCAATGACAGGGGTGCCTCTTACCCCACCCGCAAACACATGAATGTTCACGTTTCCCAATGTTTGAGTTGAAATTTCCGACAAACCAGAGTTTTCCCAGTATAACCGACCTATGGGCTGTAAAGGCACTTGTATGGACTACAAGCCCCACTGGGTCTCGAACTCCCTAAACTCGGTGGGGTTCTGTGAGAAACCAGCCCGAGTTGGTACCGACACATTGCAATACTGTACAGAAATTTCCATTTTCGGTCATTTTTGTACCCCTATTTTTTCGAAAACTAGAGTTTTCCCGGCATAGCCGCTTATGTGATTTAAAAAACGTCCCTTCTACTGTAAATCCCACTAGGTCGTTTGCTCCCTAAACTCCGCGCACGTCAATGACAGGGGTGCCTCTTACCCCACCCCCAAACCCATGAATGTTCACGTTTCCCAATGTTTGAGTTGAAATTTCCGACAAACCAGAGTTTTCCCAGTATTACCGACCTATGGGCTGTAAAGGCACTTGTATGGACTACAAGGCCCACTGGGTCTCGAACTCCCTAAACTCGGTTGGGTTCTGTGAGAAACCAGCCCGAGTTGGTACCGGCACATTGCAATACTGTACCGAAATTTCCATTTTCGGTCATTTTTGTACCCCTATTTTTTCGAAAACTAGAGTTTTCCCGGCATAGCCGCTTATGTGATTTAAAAGTACGTCCCTTCTACTGTAAATCCCACTAGGTCGTTTGCTCCCTAAACTCCGCGCACGTCAATGACAGGGGTGCCTCTTACCCCACCCCCAAACCCATGAATGTTCACGTTTCCCAATGTTTGAGTTGAAATTTCCGACAAACCAGAGTTTTCCCAGTATAACCGACCTATGGGCTGTAAAGGCACTTGTATGGACTACAAGCCTCACTGGGTCTCGAACTCCCTAAACTCGGTGGGGTTCTGTGAGAAACCAGCCCGAGTTGGTACCGACACATTGCAATACTGTACAGAAATTTCCATTTTTGATCATTTTTGTACCCCTATTTCTAGAAAACTAGAGTTTTCCCGGCATAGCCGCTTATGTGGTCTGAAAGTACATTCCTTCTTCTGTAAATCCCACTAGGTCGCTTGCTCCCTAAACTCCGCGCACGTCAATGACAGGGGTGCCTCTTACCCCAACACCAAACCAATGAATGTTCACGTTTCCCAATGTTTGAGTTGAAATTTCCGACAAACCAGAGTTTTCCTAGTATAACCGACCTATGGGCTGTAAAGGCACTTGTATGGACTACAAGCCCCACTGGGTCTCGAACTCCCTAAACTCGGTGGGGTTCTGTGAGAAACCAGCCCGAGTTGGTACCGACACATTGCAATACTGTACAGAAATTTCCATTTTCGGTCATCTTTGTACCCCTATTTCTCGAAAACCAGAGTTTTCCCGACAAAGCCGCTTATATGGTCTAAAAGTACATCCCTTCTACTGTAAATCCCACTAGGTCGCTTGCTCCCTAATCTCCGTGCTCGCTAATCACAGGGGTACCTTATACCCCACCCCCAAACCCATGAATGTTCACGTTTCCCAATGTTTGAGTTAAAATTTCCGACAAACCAGAGTTTTCCCAGTATAACCGACCAATGGGCTGTAAAGGCACTTGTATAGACTACAAGCCCCACTGGGTCTCGAACTCCCTTAACTCGGTGGGGTTCTGTGAGAAACCAGCACGAGTTGGTACCGACACATTGCAATACTGTACAGAAATTTCCATTTTCGGTCATCTTTGTACCCCTATTTCTCGAAAACCAGAGTTTTCCCGACATAGCCGCTTATATGGTCTGAAAGTACATCCCTTCTACTGTAAATCCCACTAGGTCGCTTGCTCCCTAAACTCCGCGCACGTCAATGACAGGGGTGCCTCATACCCCACCCCCAAACCCATGAATGTTCACGTTTCCCAATGTTTGAGTTGAAATTTCCGACAAACCAGAGTTTTCCCAGTATTACCGACCTATGGGCTGTAAAGGCACTTGTATGGACTACAAGGCCCACTGGGTCTCGAACTCCCTAAACTCGGTGGGGTTCTGTGAGAAACCAGCCCGAGTTGGTACCGACACATTGCAATACTGTACAGAAATTTCCATTTTCGGTCATTTTTGTACCCCTATTTTTTCGAAAACTAGAGTTTTCCCGGCATAGCCGCTTATGTGGTTTAAAAGTACATCCATTCTACTGTAAATCTCACTAGGTCGTTTGCTCCCTAAACTCCGCGCACGTCAATGACAGGGGTGCCTCATACCCACCCCCAAAACCATGAATGTTCACGTTTCCCAATGTTTGAGTTGAAATTTCCGACAAACCAGAGTTTTCCCAGTATAACCGACCTATGGGCTGTAAAGGCACTTGTATGGACTACAAGCCCCACTGGGTCTCGAACTCCCTAAACTCGGTGGGGTTCTGTGAGAAACCAGCCCGAGTTGGTACCGACACATTGCAATACTGTACAGAAATTTCCATTTTTGGTCATTTTTGTACCCCTATTTTTTCGAAAACTAGAGTTTTCCCGGCATAGGGGCTTATGTGGTTTAAAAGTACGTCCCTTCTACTGTAAATCCCACTAGGTCGTTTGCTCCCTAAACTCCGCGCACGTCAATGACAGGGGTGCCTCTTACCCCACCCCCAAACCCATGAATGTTCACGTTTCCCAATGTTTGAGTTGAAATTTCCGACAAACCAGAGTTTTCCCAGTATTACCGACCTATGGGCTGTAAAGGCACTTGTATGGACTATAAGGCCCACTGGGTCTCGAACTCCCTAAACTCGGTTGGGTTCTGTGAGAAACCAGCCCGAGTTGGTACCGACACATTGCAATACTGTACAGAAATTTCCATTTTCGGTCATTTTTGTACCCCTATTTTTTCGAAAACTAGAGTTTTCCCGGCATAGCCGCTTATGTGGTTTAAAAGTACGTCCCTTCTACTGTAAATCCCGCAAGGTCGTTTGCTCCCTAAACTCCGCGCACGTCAATGACAGGGGTGCCTCTTACCCCACCCCCAAACCCATGAATGTTCACGTTTCCCAATGTTTGAGTTGAAATTTCCGACAAACCAGAGTTTTCCCAGTATAACCGACCTATGGGCTGTAAAGGCAATTGTATGGACTACAAGCCTCACTGGGTCTCGAACTCCCTAAACTCGGTGGGGTTCTGTGAGAAACCAGCCCGAGTTGGTACCGACACATTGCAATACTGTACAGAAATTTCCATTTTTGGTCATTTTTGTACCCCTATTTCTAGAAAACTAGAGTTTTCCCGGCATAGCCGCTTATGTGGTCTGAAAGTACATTCCTTCTTCTGTAAATCCCACTAGATCGCTTGCTCCCTAAACTCCGCGCACGTCAATGACAGGGGTGCCTCTTACCCCACCCCCAAACCAATGAATGTTCACGTTTCCCAATGTTTGAGTTGAAATTTCCGACAAAGCAGAGTTTTCCCAGTATAACCGACCTATGGGCTGTAAAGGCACTTGTATAGACTACAAGCCCCACTGGGTCTCGAACTCCCTAAACTCGGTGGGGTTCTGTGAGAAACCAACCCGAGTTGGTACCGACACATTGCAATACTATACAGAAATTTCCATTTTCGGTCATCTTTGTACCCCTATTTCTCGAAAACCAGAGTTTTCCCGACATAGCCGCTTATATGGTCTGAAAGTACATCCATTCTACTGTAAATCCCACTAGGTCGCTTGCTCCCTAAACTCCGCGCACGTCAATGACAGGGGTGCCTCATACCCAACCCCCAAATCCATGAATGTTCACGTTTCCCAATGTTTGAGTTGAAATTTCCGACAAACCAGAGTTTTCCCAGTATAACCGACCTATGGGCTGTAAAGGCACTTGTATGGACTACAAGTCCCACTGGGTCTCGAACTCCCTAAACTCGGTGGGGTTCTGTGAGAAACCAGCCCGAGTTGGTACCGACACATTGCAATACTGTACAGAAATTTCCATTTTTGGTCATTTTTGTACCCCTATTTTTTCGAAAACTAGAGTTTTCCCGGCATAGCCGCTTATGTGGTCTAAAAGTACATCCCTTCTACTGTAAATCCCACTAGGTCGCTTGCTCCCTAAACTCCGCGAACGTCAATGACAGGGGTGCCTCTTACCCCACCTCCAAACCCGTGAATGTTCACGTTTCCCAATGTTTGAGTTGAAATTTCCGACAAACCAGAGTTTTCCCAATATAACCGACCTATGGGCTGTAAAGGTACTTGTATGGACTACAAGCCCCACTGGGTCTCGAACTCCCTAAACTCGGTGGGGTTCTGTGAGAAACCAGCCCGAGTTGGTACCGACACATTGCAATACTATACAGAAATTTCCATTTTTGGTCATTTTTGTACCCCTGTTTCTCGAAAACTAGAGTTTTCCCGGCATAGCCATTTATGTGGTCTAAAAGTACATACATTCTACTGTAAATCCCACTAGGTCGCTTGCTCCCTAAACTCCGCGCACGTCAATGACAGGGGTGCCTCATACCCCACCCCCAAACCCATGAATGTTCATGTTTCCCAATGTTTGAGTTGAAATTTCCGACAAACCAGAGTTGTCCCAGTATTACCGACCTATGGGCTGTAAAGGCACTTGTATAGACTACAAGGCCCACTGGGTCTCGAACTCCCTAAACTCGGTGGGGTTCTGTGAGAAACCAGCCCGTTTTGGTACCGACACATTGCAATACTGTACAGAAATTTCCATTTTCGGTCATCTTTGTACCCCTATTTCTCGAAAACCAGAGTTTTTCCGACATAGCCGCTTATATGGTCTAAAAGTACATCCCTACTACTGTAAATCCCACTAGGTCGCTTGCTCCCTAAACTCCGTGCTCGCCAATCACAGGGGTACCTTATACCCCACCCCCAAACCCATGAATGTTCACGTTTCCCAATGTTTGAGTTAAAATTTCCGACAAACCAGAGTTTTCCCAGTATAACCGACCTATGGGCTGTAAAGGCACTTGTATGGACTACAAGCCCCACTGGGTCTCGAACTCACTAAACTCGGTGGGGTTCTGTGAGAAGCCAGCCCGAGTTGCTACCGACACATTGCAATACTGTACAGAAATTTCATTTTTGGTCATTTTTGTACCCCTATTTCTAGAAAACTAGAGTTTTCCCGGCATAGCCGCTTATGTGGTCTAAAAATACATCCCTTCTACTGTAAATCCCACTAGGTCGCTTGCTCCCTAAACTCCGTGCACGTCAATGACAGGGGTGCCTTAAACCCCACCCCCAAACCCATGAATGTTCACGTTTCCCAATGTTTGAGTTGAAATTTCCGACAAACCAGAGTTTTCCCAGTATAACCGACCTATGGGCTGTAAAGGCACTTGTATGGACTACAAGACCCACTGGGTCTCGAACTCCCTAAACTCGGTGGGGTTCTGTGAGAAACCAGCCCGAGTTGGTACCGACACATTGCAATACTATACAGAAATTTCCATTTTTGGTCATTTTTGTACCCCTATTTCTCGAAAACTAGAGTTTTCCCGGCATAGCCGCTGATGTGGTCTAAAAGTACATCCCTTCTACTGTAAATCCCACTAGGTCGCTTGCTCCCTAAACTCCGTGCTCGCCAATCACAGGGGTACCTTATACCCCACCCCCAAACCCATGAATGTTCACGTTTCCCAATGGTTGAGTTAAAATTTCCGACAAACCAGAGTTTTCCCAGTCTAACCGACCTATGGGCTGTAAAGGCACTTGTATGGACTACAAGCCCCACTGAGTCTCGAACTCCCTAAACTCGGTGGGGTTCTGTGAGAAACCAGCCCGAGTTGGTACCGACACATTGCAATACTGTACAGAAATTTCCATTTTTGGTCATTTTTGTACCCCTATTTCTAGAAAACTAGAGTTTTCCCGGCATAGCCGCTTATGTGGTCTAAAAATACATCCCTTCTACTGTAAATCCCACTAGGTCGCTTGCTCCCTAAACTCCGTGCACGTCAATGACAGGGGTGTCTTATACCCCACCCCTAAACCCATGAATGTTCACGTTTCCCAATGTTTGAGTTGAAATTTTCAACAAACCAGAGATTTCCCAGTATAACCGACCTATGGGCTGTAAAGGCACTTGTATGGACTACAAGACCCACTGGGTCTCGAACTCCCTAAACTCGGTGGGGTTCTGTGAGAAACCAGCCCGAGTTGGTACCGACACATTGCAATACTGTACAGAAATTTCCATTTTTGGTCATTTTTGTACCCCTATTTTTTCGAAAACTAGAGTTTTCCCGGCATAGCCGCTTATGTGGTCTGAAAGTACATTCCTTCTACTGTAAATCCCACTAGGTCGCTTGCTCCCTAAACTCCGCGCACGTCAATGACAGGGGTGCCTCATACCCCACCCCCAAACCCATGAATGTTCACGTTTCCCAATGTTTGAGTTGAAATTTTCGACAAACCAGAGTTTTCCCAGTATAACCGACCAATGGGCTGTAAAGGCACTTGTATAGACTACAAGCCCCACTGGGTCTCGAACTCCCTAAACTCGGTGGGGTTCTGTGAGAAACCAGCCCGAGTTGGTACCGACACATTGCAATACTGTACAGAAATTTCCATTTTTGGTCAATTTTGTACCCCTATTTCTAGAAAACTAGAGTTTTCCCGGCATAGCCGCTTATGTGGTCTGAAAGTACATTCCTTCTTCTGTAAATCCCACTAGGTCGCTTGCTCCCTAAACTCCGCGCACGTCAATGACAGGGGTGCCTCTTACCCCACCCCCAAACCAATGAATGTTCACGTTTCCCAATGTTTGAGTTGAAATTTCCGACAAACCAGAGTTTTCCCAGTATAACCGACCAATGGGCTGTAAAGGCACTTGTATAGACTACAAGCCCCACTGGGTCTCGAACTCCCTAAACTCGGTGGGGTTCTGTGAGAAACCAGCCCGAGTTGGTACCGACACATTGCAATACTATACAGAAATTTCCATTTTCGGTCATCTTTGTACCCCTATTTCTCGAAAACCAGAGTTTTCCCGACATAGCCGCTTATATGGTCTGAAAGTACATCCATTCTACTGTAAATCCCATTAGGTCGCTTGCTCCCTAAACTCCGCGCACGTCAATGACAGGGGTGCCTCATACCCCACCCCCAAACCCATGAATGTTCACGTTTCCCAATGTTTGAGTTGAAATTTCCGACAAACCAGAGTTTTCCCAGTATAACCGACCTATGGGCTGTAAAGGCACTTGTATGGACTACAAGCCCCACTGGGTCTCGAACTCCCTAAACTCGGTGGGGTTCTGTGAGAAACCAGCCCGAGTTGGTACCGACACATTGCAATACTGTACAGAAATTTCTATTTTTGGTCATTTTTGTACCCCTATTTTTCGAAAACTAGAGTTTTCCGGGCATAGCCGCTTATGTGGTCTAAAAGTACATCCCTACTACTGTAAATCCCACTAGGTCGCTTGCTCCCTAAACTCCGCGAACATAAATGACAGGGGTGCCTCTTACCCCACCTCCAAACCCATGAATGTTCACGTTTCCCAATGTTTGACTTGAAATTTCCGACAAACCAGAGTTTTCCCAGTATAACCGATCTATGGGCTGTAAAGGCACTTGTATGGACTACAAGCCCCACTGGGTCTCGAACTCCTTAAACTCGGTGGGGTTCTGTGAGAAACCAGCCCGAGTTGGTACCGACACATTGCAAAACTGTACAGAAATTTCCATTTTTGGTCATTTTTGTACCCCTATTTCTAGAAAACTAGAGTTTTCCCGGCATAGCCGCTTATGTGGTCTGAAAATACATCCCTTCTACTGTAAATCCCACTAGGTCGCTTGCTCCCTAAACTCCGTGCACGTCAATGACAGGGGTGCCTTAAACCCCACCCCCAAACCCATGAATGTTCACGTTTCCCAATGTTTGAGTTGAAATTTTCGACAAACCAGAGTTTTCCCAGTATAACCGACCTATGGGCTGTAAAGGCACTTGTATGGACTACAAGACCCACTGGGTCTCGAACTCCCTAAACTCGGTGGGGTTTTGTGAGAAACCAGCCCGAGTTGGTACCGACACATTGCAATACTATACAGAAATTTCCATTTTTGGTCATTTTTGTACCCCTATTTCTCGAAAACTAGAGTTTTCCCGGCATAGCCGCTTATGTGGTCTGAAAGTACATTCCTTCTACTGTAAATCCCACTAGGTCGCTTGCTCCCTAAACTCCGCGCACGTCAATGACAGGGGTGCCTCTTACCCCACCCGCAAACCCATGAATGTTCACGTTTCCCAATGTTTGAGTTGAAATTTCCGACAAACCAGAGTTTTCCCAATATAACCGACCTATGGGCTGTAAAGGCACTTGTATAGACTACAAGCCCCACTGGGTCTCGAACTCCCTAAACTCGGTGGGGTTCCGTGAGAAACCAGCCCGAGTTGGTACCGACACATTGCAATACTATACAGAAATTTCCATTTTCGGTCATCAAAGTTTTCCCGACATAGCCGCTTATGTGGTCTGAAAGTACATCCCTTCTACTGTAAATCCCACTAGGTCGCTTGCTCCCTAAACTCCGCGCACGTCAATGCGGCTGTTTCGGCTACATATGCCAGCAATTTCTGCTACTTCGGCTGGTCAGGCTACTCCGGCCAGCCGAAGTAGCCTACCTCGGCTGGTCAGGCTACTCCGGCCAGCCGATGTAGCCTACCTCGGCTGGTCAGGCTACTTCGGCTAACTTCACCCATCTAAGTTAATATAGAAAAACTGTCAAAATAATTAACCTCGAGGAACTGGTTTGATCTGGTTTTCATCAGTTTAGTCTTGCTTTCAAGCAAATATTAGGATTTATTAAAACTGAATGAGCCAATCAGGAGACAGGATTTTCTTCAGTCATATAACAAACTTGTATATAGTAAATGTATATCAACTACAAAACATCTTTGCTGAGTATGTTTAGCTGTTTAATGTAATCAACATTGATGTTTTCGAGAGGACAATTTTGGGACAGACTTTATATTCCCTGAAATTTATGAATCTTGTCATGTGTTTGAAGTTCATCTGACACAAACTGGGCTGTACAGCCAAAGAAGATGGTTAGAGGCTTGAAATTGCGTATTTAGAAAGAAGAGGAATTGTACTATCTATGGAGCAAAAAACAAAGTGATCAGCCTGCGCAGATGATCTGTGGAATTGTTTTCGTATAAGCATCAACTGAAGATAGAGGGTTCAAACTTGGACCATAGGTACCTTGGAGGGTTGGCTTTCATTACATGTTATCGGACTCCTGGGTCCATGTCCGGGGGTGGGGCTGGGGGTTAATATCTAGAACACTATAAAAAAAGTTTTCTAGCAGTCCAGATCTTGCAAGGCAACTACAAGAGAGTTCAAATTTGGACCATAGGTACCTTTGAGGGTTGGCTTTCATTCCATTGCATCGGATCCCCGGGTTCATGCCAGGGCGTGGGGCTAGAGGTTAAAATCTAGAACATTATAAATAATGGCTTTTCTGTGGTATAGTATTCTAGAAGTCTATATATTGAAAACCTTTTATCTGAGAGCTTTCGTACTTGGACCATAGGTACCCTGTAGGGTTGAGTTTCATTTCATAGCATCGGATTCCTCAGTCCATGCCTGGGGGTGGGGCTAGAGGTTAAAAACCAGAACACTGAAAAAATGGATGTACTACTGTGTAACTTTTACAAAAAGTCAATATCTTGACAACAACTTATCATAAAGCATTCATACTTCATACACTTTAGGTTCCATGACATCCGACCTCTGGGTCCGAGTCAAGGGGATGGGGCTGGGGGTCAAAATCTAGAACTCTGAAAATATTTTTTCTATTTATTTCTAAATAGAAACAACTTAGGGAGATGCTTGGTCATTCATCTTTTAACTTAGTGACACTAACTTAGTTACTGTTGGTTGACCTACTTTCCATGGTCCAGTGATTTTGCCTTATATCTTCATTATCTTGACACTCAATTAGTATATTTTCATACTTCTTTCAGATTATGAGTGAGTATGACCTGACCTTTGACCCCAATAAACTTATAAGTCACTGTGACCTAATTTCACGGTTCAGTGATTTTGCCTTATATCTTGACACTCAATTAGTATATTTTCATACTTCTTTCAGATTATGAGTGAGTATGACCAGAGCTTTGACCACAATATACTTATAGGTCACTGTGACCTAATTTCACGGTTCAGTGATTTTGCCTTACATCTTAACACTCAATTATTATATTTTCATGCTTCCTTCACATTATGAGTGAGTATGAACAGACCTTTGACCACAATATACTTATAGGTCACTGTAACCTATTTTCATGGTTCAGTGATTTTGCCTTATATCTTTGCACTCAATTGGTTTATGATCATAATTCTTTCACACTATGTTTGTGTATGACAAGACCTTTGACCCTAAAGTAGTCATAGGTCATTGTGACCTGATTACATGGTTCAGTGATTTTGCCTTTTGTCTCGGTTTTCTTTTGGTATATGAACATATTTCTTTCACATTATGTTTGCGTATGACAAGCCCTTTGACCATAAAGTATTCTAGGGTCACTGTGACCTAATTTCATGCTTCAGTGCCTTATATCTTGACACTCAGTTGGTATATTTTCATACGTCTTTATTATTATGAGTAAGTATGATAAGACCTTTGACCCTAAAGTACTTATAGGTCAGTGTGAGCTTATTTCACGGTTCAGTGAATTTGCCTTGTATCTCGGCACTCAGTTGGTGTATTAACATACTTCATATACAATATGAACCTTCAGTAGTTATAAGTTATAGTTAACTGTCATGGTTCAGTGATTTTTTTCTGTATAACATCAAGGCAAAAAGATGTATGAGCATAATGCTTTGGGATACAGGTCGAGTTTGGCCCTATGTTTGACAAAGGTCAGAAGCAGTCGAGCATGCTGTTCTGCGACAGCTCTTATTATGCATGCTATAGCATTATATTTCTATTGGGAATATAAGGGAAATATATATCTGGTGGATTTAAAGAAAGATCATCATTATAAATAGCCCTTTAAAAGGATTAAACACAGTCTACAATGTTCAGATATTTAAAAATACAAGATATGAATATCATACATGTGGTACAAGAAGTTGTGTCGCAACTTCAAGATGTCCCAAAAAATGTCCTCTCCAGAACAGTATTTACCTGTTTTTGGGATGCATACTATCAAATTGCTTTAGGATATATACATCCACAGTTCAATTACTTCGTTTTACATTGCTATAAGAAATGAAATTTCATAAAATATGAATGAAAATAGTTGTTATATCCACAGGCGCTCGACGACTGGACTCATTTTTTCATTTTTTTTTTTTTTTTTTTTTTTTTTTTTTTTTTGCATTTTCACCCGTTTGGAGACCCTTACGATATGTTCATGCAATTATTTTACCTTAAAAACCTTTTCTATCAATCCTCAATCAACCCTCGTCTATGGGCTACTATATAGACAAGGTCGGAAACGCGGTGTCCTAGTTTAATTGGGGTCATGGGATTCCCCGCATCTCAAACTCGTACTTCACCCTTTACCGTTATTTCAATGCTGGGTGTCTACTTATGAGCGACTATGTAAAAGGTCTCACCCATTGCCTTCGTCAAAAATAAGCATAGTCGCCCGTAAACTTATATTTTATACCACCACCTGTCTACTTGGATGGGATCCCGAATGTTTTTGTATGGTGACCTTTCGTTTCTAGAAATCAGTGGAAGGTCACTGTAAATATCGTATGAAAGAATCAATCCTACTGGATAATTGTATTGCATTGTTGCCATGACACTAGATCACAAAGTGTTTTGACTGGATATAAATCAAGCAACCTATGAAAACCAACGTAACACATATCACGTGCTGGCGTAACACGTCGTGTGACCAGTGTATTTATAGTAATGTCACGGCTAGATTGCCGATTTCATTCGGGATGTCCTCCAATTCTGTTGAATGCTTTAATTGTTAGTTTTTACGGGCGGTGGTGCTTATTTTGAACGAAGGCAATGGGCGAGACCTTTTACAAAGACACTCATGTGTTGACAGCCAGCATTGAAATAACGGTAAAGGGTGAAGTATGAGTTTGAGATGCGGGAAATCCCATGACCCCAATTAAACTAGGACACCGCGTTTCCGACCTTGTCTATATAGTAGCCCATAGACGAGGGTTGATTGAGGATTGATAGAAAAGGTTTTTAAGGTAAAATAATTGCATGAACATATCGTAAGGGTCTCCAAACGGGTGAAAATGCAAAAAAAAAAAAAAAAAAAAAAAAAAAAAAAAAAAATGAAAAAATGAGTCCAGTCGTCGAGCGCCTGTGGTTATATCGGCATCTGTCTCATTTCACATCTTAATGTCTGCAGTATATAAGGTAAAATCTACAATTTTACCAAAAGTATAAAATACTGAAGCATACCTGGGGATATTTTCAAGTACAGGGTCATTTCAGCAAAGATAACAAAACTTAAAAAAAAGACATAGTGGTCAATAAACCTTAAAACCTTTAATTTATGATAGAAGGCCTAATGTTCTGGTGAGGACATTTGCTATTTTCCATGTATTCTGTCAAATTATGATTACAAAATCAGTACCAGATGACAGCCAGCTCAACAGGATAGGAGATAACCTGGAATTTTAGCACATTTTCATCACATTTTGCAACAGCAAAGCTGTATTGCATAAAAATACATTGTTCTGGTGAGGACATTTTTTGGGACAATGCATGGTAAAGTTCTTTGGAAGGCTACTATTCTTGAAACTGTTGACAGAACCATAAAGATGTTCATTTATTCAGTTACTGGGATGTTTAAGTTTATTATAGCGACAAAATTCTTAACTTACCTTGTATCTGTTGTCCTCTGATAAACCCCTTGTTCTGGTGAGGACATTTTTGGGACACATTTAAGGTTTTCTATGAAAGTATTTTTTTTTACACGTTTTTTTTACTCATGGATGATTTTCTGTTGGCAGTAAATAGGTCATGTACACTTCATGAAAACACTCTATTTTATTACTTAATAGTCACCATTGCAGAAAAATACATTGTTTTAAAGTGTAAATTTTAAAATGGGAATTTGATTTGTCCCAAAAAATGTGCATTTTTCACCATTACAGGAGAACTAATGGACCGATCTTAACGAAATTTTCACAACAAGGAGCTGGCAGTCAGGCGCATAAGTAGATACTACTCTATTTGTATTAGACAAAGTATTAAAACAATTATATAGGTCCAAATGTCCAATTTTCAATTCTCTAATTTAACGTGAAAGTGCCCATATATAAGTGGGGTATAAGGGGGTATACATTACACAGACATGTTATCCTGATGTTCCGGTATCTCTAGGGACCTGTTGACAATGAATTGTCACATGAAGACATTGTAGATACAAAATGTTAGCCTGGGTTCCAGTCTGATCAATTTTTTCTCTTGTTTTCTGGGTCAAAAATGACAGCCTGGGGAACTTAGATTATCCCTTGCAGTGTTCGCCAAACTGGTCAAACCCTTACAGGACCTTTGGTCAGACAGACTCTATCAGTTTGTCTGACCGAACAAATTTTCACCTGACCAAGAATATGTCGGCAAAGTGCTCAGTCAAATTTTTCACAGGACATTCGGTCCTGTGCTGCAAAATTTTTGTCTGACCGAGGCTAGTTTTTGTCTGACATGTCAGATGGTCAGACAGATTTGGCGAATACTGCCCTTGAATTCTGAGGGGTTACCCAAGAACGACAACTCGTTCAGATAACTCTAATGTACTATAAATAGTAACCGGAGTCCCAATTTCCTCGTTTCCGCTATTTCCGATACTATGGATTCCGTCACCATTTGTAACCTGTTTTTAATTCATTTTGTCTATAAAATTCGCTATGAATACAGAAGATAAAAAGTAGGATGCTGACGCATTCTTTGGACATTGATCCAGTCGGTGTGACGTCATAGGTCATTCGTACGAGGTGAATTACTCGGTGTTTATCGCTGTGACAGTGATTTATTTACAATTTTGAGACTATGGGTCCTTGGGACTCACTGAATTCAATACCAATGGGTCCAGCTACCACTTTATGAGTCCAAAGCTCTATTTTTCATTGCAAATCTGCTAAAATCATTGCATCCTGGGACTCACCAGAATAAAAACTTTGCATCCCAGAGACCAAATTATGAGTAAAAGATGCAGGATGCGCAGGTAAAAAAATCACTGCTGTGACCCTACTGAATTAAAAGCAGAAAATATGTAACGAAATAAAAATATTAATAAAAGCTTTGCATGTATTTTTAGACCTTCATTATTTCTTCAACTCAAGGTATGAACCCCGTTATATTTCTCACAAATTGTGATTTTATGAACATCTAAAATGATTAAATGACAACGATATTGACCCAGTTATACCCTCGACTGAATGAGCAAAGAGGCGGGAAAGCTGCAGTCCCGGTAACCAATATTGATTTTTTCTTACAAAAGAGTAGCTTGCCGACCGGGTCAATACTGAGCTAAATGCATTCCGGCGAAATGTCCAGCCTCCATGCTGATTATGGCTGATATTACAGCCTCTTTCTCATTATCGCGCCTCGTTATCAATTTCATTACCCCACAGTAGGCTAAAATTAGATTACCGGCTAATCAGATTATCAAAGGAAAACACCACCAGAGTCCCCAGGCGTCACTATCTACAAAAATCAATAACTGCTACCAATGCCTTTGATGTGTAATTTTATAATGTATAATCGGACATTGTCAAAAACCCAAATAAATAGTACATTGTATTTGGAAAAATAATTATATTGACGACTGGGCCCAGGCTAACAAAATGTATCTAAAGTTGTTGGATGAATCTAGCATCTCACAAGGGCATAAAATTGTCACAATTTATTATTAACATACTTAACATATTAACATTACAAAATTCATTATCGGTAGCATTGGAAGTGTCATTAAGTATATTTGTGCCCCTAGTATTAATTTTGTACCTTGGTCCACTCTGTTTGGGCCGACCTTAAGGAAAAATTGAAGGTTTGCTATGCTCCTACCTACCCATCAAAATCAGCCCTACCCGAAAACTTTTAGCACATCATGTGCTTACCCATTGTTTATGATTTGTTCCCGTAAATTATATATACAGGTGCGTTTTTATGTTTTGGTGCACTCCAGTATTTTTATGGACCTGTTGATGATGAATCGTCAATTTTTTTTTTTTTTCAAGTATTAAACCTGTCGGTGAGCTGTCTATTTTTTTTTAAAGTATTAAACCTGTCGGTGAGCTGTCTATAAATTGTCTTTCAAATCTTAAATCTGTAAATGAAACTGAGTGAATTGTCTTAAAATTGTCTTTCAAAATTGACGATGAACTGCCTTAAAATTGTCATTGAAATCTTAACTCTGTCGGTGAAATGTCTTAATATCTCTATTATTCTTAAATATATCAGTGAAAACATGATAAAAGTAAACTGTCTTATAATTAATGGTAAATGAATTATCACCCAGGGATTTTTTCTGCAATTTTGGGAAGGGGCCCTAGGGCCTTTCTGATTGGGAAAATTAGCGACGTAACCCAGAATTTGGGAATTTTTCAAAACATTCAAAGATTATGATATTTTCCAATTTGACACAGTTAATTAAGTTTAATCATTTTAAATCATTAAATAATATCTTAAAATCAAAGTTTAACATCATTTCACAGCAGTTTGATTTTCACAATGTTTAGGAACTGTTGAGAATTATTTTCAGCTGTGGTTGGGAATTGTTTCCTACAAATTAGGAAAAAAAGTCACTTAATTTCGCTGACGACACCGCCATCTACTTGACTTTGGAAAACAAAGACGACAGTGACAAACTTCAGGTGGACCTTGACAGACTACAGGCATGGGAGGCTAAATGGGACATGGAGTTCAACCCATCCAAGTGCCAGGTGATAAGAGTGACAGCCTCTAGGACACCCCTTCAGACTCAGTATATACTGCATGGACAGGTCCTGGAGGTTGTCAGCAGCGCCAGGTACTTGGGGGTTGATATCTCCAGTAATCTAAACTGGAACACTCATGTGGATAGAATCACAGCAAATGCTAGCAGGTCCCTAGGTTTTATAAGACGTAATGTTAAAACCAAGTCCCCCCAAATCAGAGAAATGGCTTATCAATCCCTTGTACGGCCTCAGCTTGAATACTCCGCATCAGTCTGGGACCCGCATGTTAAGGAACAAATCAAGAAAATTGAAATGGTCCAGAGACGTGCTGCCCGGTGGACCTTAAACGACTATGCCAGATCGTCAAGTGTCACTCAAATGCTTAACCAACTGAACTGGCAGACCCTTGAAGAGAGATGATCTGTGGCCCGGCTCTGTCTGTTTTATAAGATTGTAAATGGCCTCGTAGCTGTGCCCATTCCAGATTATATACAACCCTCACACAGAATCTCCAGATACTGCCACTCTATGACTTTCCGTCAAATTCATACTGGCAAGGACTATTATTCCTTCTTTCCACTGGCAGTTGTCCAGTGGAATGCCCTCCCAGCCAATGTTGTAGTTTCCCCAAGCCTTGAAATGTTCAAGGCAGCAATTGGGGAGCTGCATCATCCCAAACCCTAGACAGTGCACTGCTTATTTTATCCCGATTTTAAAGTTTTAGACCCATTATTTCTCATCAATTTTATGTACTGTCTTCACATTATAAGGTGTTGATCAATCCTAGACAGTTGTTTTTATCTCCCCTTCATCATCGATCTAGATTTTAACCTTTCATCTTGACATAGACTCACTATCATTCTTTTACCTTTATTCTTTTTCATAACCCTGACGCGCAGTGCCTGCCAAAAATGCTCGCGAGGGCGTAGGCAGTATTTGAAGGTAGATAGATAGAATTTGCATTGGGAATGGGGCCTTATTTCGGCCCCTAAGACACTAAAAAAATCCCTGTCACCAATTATGATAATCAGTTACAACTCGTTAACTTTGAACAAGAGTCATTGAATTGTCTTCAAAAGTGTCCGCGAGTTGTCTCATAAACTGTGTCGGTGAGTTGTTTTGTAGGTGAGATAGTCAAATCGTGACAGTTCAACGTACCGATTTAGATGTCTTGTTCCCCCATGAATATCCGAAAAAAGAAATTCAGTTCTTGAATATAAGTGGCCCATACATAGATTATTATATCATCTCACCTTATAAATGCATGTTGTTGATGTTTTCTTATTCTCTATGTCTGGAGGCTTTGTCTTATGACTCGCGAAATCCTATGACAATATCAAGATGTAGCCTCTTGAAGGTTTTTCTTCCGTAAAGCTTTCTTTCAGGCTGAAGTACATGTCACTGTTTCGTGAGAAAATTATTCCATACTTGAATAATGATATGATACCATAAGAAAGTTTTAAATCCAAACTTGCACTTGCACATCACCGCCAGAAAGGCGTACTCGTGTAGCAAACTGACACAGCTGATAGTCGAACGCCGTTGATAAGGAAGCAGGTCACCTTGAGAATAGAATAGAACAGGTCCACCCTGTTCTTCGCCACTCTGGATGTCCAGTCCGCTTTCGACGTTGTCCAGCATACAATTCTCTTCGACAAGCTTCTGGATAGAAATATAAGCCCAACCTACTGGTTAATCATCAAGGAATTATATAATGGTCTTACTACAAAAGTTAAATGGCTTGGTTCACTCAGTGACAGTTTCGCCCTCAAAATGGGCGTCCGCCAAGGAGGAGTGCTATCTACACATCTTTATAAAATCTTTGTTGAGGACCAGATTCTTGAGCTCGAAGACAAAGCATTGGGATTTGTGCTGGGGAACATATATGTTGGAGCTACGGCGGTGGCGGATGACATGGCGTATCTGTCCTCGACTCCTGAGATGCTACAGTTAATGCTAGGCGTTGGATATAGATATTCACGGCAACATCACTTTAAAATCCATCCAACTAAGACCAAAATAGTTGAGCATAACTTCGGAAAGAAACAGTCAGACTATACATGGACACTGGGTGATACTCAGATCATGTCTTCAGAAGAAACCACACATTTAGGGTTGAAACGGACCAATTCAAATGAATGTGAATTAAAATGTTAATGAAAGGATCAAATCTGCAAGACGTACTAAATACTCGCTGATCAGCTCCGGTTATCATGGAACCAATGGGCTGTGTCCAGTTACATCATATCAGATTGACAAGACTTATGTGCTTCCTCGTTTGTTATATGGGCTAGCAATCCTACCCCTCAGTAAAACTCATATCTTAGCGTTGGAGAAATTCCATAAAAACAGTTTAAGGATTATACAGTCATTACCGGAGCGAACTGCTACATCTGCTGTTTACATACTACTCGGAGCTTTACCGATAGAGGCTGAAATTCATAAAAGACAACTGTCATTGCTACACTCCATTCTGGTTTGTGATAATAGTAGAATCAAAGAAGTGCTTAACCGCCAACTGTCAGTTAATTTCGATAATAAGGACAGTTTTTTCTACCGCATTCTGAAAGTGCTAGAGCTATATAACCTTCCTAGTATACCTGCTCTGATTCAACAACCACCAGAGAAAGATAAATGGAAGGACATGGTCAGTGAGTCTGTTGCGGAACACTGGAGGGAGTCATTGGTTCGTGATGCTCGATGTAAAACAACGTTGAGATTCGTTGCATATGAAAACATTTCCATTGGTGAAGCTCATCCAGTCTGGAGTTCCACGGACAACTCCATCATCGATGTCAGGAAGGCGATAGTTAAAGCCAGAATCTTATCTGGGACGTGTCTCCTACAGTCGAACCTACACAGATTTAGCCAATACCGAGAGGATCCCATGTGTAAACTGTGTAAACAACAGGAGGAAGCCACGTGCTGCTGTACTGTCCTTTGCTGGCTGAGGTGAGAGGAGTCGAATACAAAGTGCTCAGAGACTATGTAAAAACAAAGTGGGGCCCGATGTCTGGTGTAATGTCTTCACCACAAAAGAGAGTATTGTCCAGTTAATAATTGACTGCCGCGAGTTCTCCAATCTGTTCTTGGACATTCATAACATATTAGAGGTTGAGAAACTATCCAGAAATTTGTGCTATAAACTCTACAATAAGAGACTATCACTTCTTCGAAGTATTGAAGATGGTGGTCCGGGAGATAACACCTAATCTGATGTACCGATAAGTTTTTCCCCAGAAATAGCCCAGAGACACTCAATAACAATCAACGTAAACCTACCCTGAGTACAGGGGTGCTCCTACATAGAGGAGGCTTATACGAATCAGAAGGATAGAATGGGCGACCTGACCTAGTAGCATATCTTATGAGTCAACTCGGTCGGGACTTGATACTTTTCTGCACAATTCCTTGACAGGTTCAAGTAACTGTGTTTCGCAAGAGCGTTTCTTACAAAAGCCAAGCTTCTCCTGGATCAGCGGTCTATGCAAGGGTATTGCATCACTAGACCTATGCTTCTTTCTACAACTCTACTACAAATATTGTAGTATGAATAAAATTATGTGTAATAAAACTATGTTTTACATGTAAAAATCTAGGGAGGCAACTCTCAGCAGCTATTCAAAAGAAACAAAAAGCATTGAAACGTTTTGATATCGTGTTCCTTCATACTTTGAGGAGATCTAAGCATTGCGATATAAACACTTCAGTGCTTGGACCCTTTAGACATGAAGGAGATTAACTCAGTTTATACGTATATACTAGTAACTAGACATCATTTTAATTTGTAAAATCACAATACCTATACTTTTGATGTATTCATATTTACTTTGGTAATGTACATTTTAAACCCTTGTACTTTGAACTTCTTTCATATATACACAAATTATAAACAATTTAGAAAAAAGTGTGTATGTGGGTTATGTGAAATAATAATATGTAATAATATGTGAAGATAAATCAAAACAAATAATAATGTGCTTTCATCATTAATCCATTATCATTCATCATTGCCATCTTTCTGTCTTTTCACAACACCTTCATCCCTCGGAGAAGCTTGAGGAAAACCAAAGGACCGACCAGTGGTCCTGTAAAGGCTCACCTGAGACCTGAGATATAAACAAATAAACTTGTTTGACTAGAATGGTAATGTACACGTATATAACCCCAGGGCAGGGCAAACCCTGGAGTCAATGTCTTTTTCAAATCATAAAGATTCAGTCAACTTGCCAATTTACTACAAGTTTTGCCCTTTAAATGATATTTAACAATTTTCCCCATTCAAATGCATGGGCAACCCAAATTGACCTTGTCGTAAATAGGTCAAGGTCATCCCAGGGTCATGATTTATATAAAAAGGTACAAGTAGGCAAAGATCAGGAAAAGGCGCAATCAGAAAAAGATTCCCACTCCAAAAACCGAGGTGGGAAAAAACCAAACTAACAATCAGGTACTTATACCATGAAACATATCGTAAGCCGAATGAGCAGCTATTTTCCCTATAGGTGGTCACTCAGTTACCTTAACTAAAAATATGAGCTCCATTGTCTGATACTTCATGCCAAGTTTCAAAATCATAGGCCTTCTGGTTCTGGAGAAGAAGATTTTTAAAGGTTTTTGCTATTTATAGCCATGGCGGCCATCTTGGTCATGTGACCTTGACCATTTATATAAACTTTCATTCCCACTTCCTAACAATGCTCCTCATAAAGTTTGGCTTTGATTGGCCAAGCGGTTTCAGAGAAGAAGATCTTTGAATATCACTGTAATATACATGTATATTGCCCTGGGGTGGGGGGCAGACAGACCCCTGGGGTCCAAATTTTTTCAGAATCATCAATCTTAAGTCCATTTGCCCATTTCCTGCAAGTTTTTCCTACAAATGACATTTTAACACTTTTCCCCATTCAAATGCATGAGCGACCTATGTTGACCTTGCTGTAAAATAGGTCAAGGTCATCCCAGGGTCATGATTTATATAAACTTTGTAGAGCTTTAGCCACTGATGCTTCACACCAAGTTTCAAAATCATTGGCCTTCTGGTTCTGGAGAAGAAGATTTTTAAAGAATTTTTTCTATTTATAGCCATGGCAGCCATCTTGGTCATGTGACCTTGACCATTTATATAAACTTTATTTCCCCCTTCCCAAGGATGCTCCATATGAAGTTTGGCTTTGATTGGCCAGGAGATGTTTCATTATTACGGAAATATACATGTATATAGCCCCGGGGCAGGGGCAGACAACCCCCAGGGGCTAAAATTTTCCATAAACATTAATCTTCTGTCCATTTGCCTATTCCCAGTAAGTTTTACCCATTAAATAGCATTTTACCATTTTTTCCCATTCAAATGCATTGGCAACCTAAGTTGATCTTGCCGTAAAATAGGTCAAGGTCATCCTAGGGTCATGATTTGTATAAATTATGATGGGCCTGCGTCCCCGATGCTATATACCAAGTTTCGTGGAAGTCGGCCCACTGGTTCTGGAGAAGAAGATTTTTAAAGGTTTTTATTATTTATAGCCATGGCGGCCATCTTGGTCATGTGACCTGGACCATTTATATAAAATTTCGTTCCCCCTTCCTAAGGATGCTCCACATGAAATTTGGCTTTGATTGGCCAAGCGGTTTCAGAGGAGAAGATCTTCAAAATTGTGGACGACGGACGACGACGGACGGACGCCGGAACATGGGTATACTATAAGCTCACCTGTGAGCCTTCGGCTCAGGTGAGCTAAAAAGCCATGCTCTAAGCCATACAGTATATTGTGTTTGTTCAGATGCTGGGCAACATTAGAGGCAACAATGTGCTCCATAATTTTACACAAAATACACGTCAATGAAATTGGCTTGTAGTTTACGGGATCACACTTATCACCCTTTTTGAAGATGAGATGCCCTGGTACTTCTTATGTAGGGTGCTGGGGTCAGATATCTATCTTTATCAAGAGACACTGTATCGGAGTGAATCTTATAAAAGAAAGTTAAGGGGGACTTCACCCTGCGGTCCTCCATGGATGGCCACTCTCGTTCGCCCAACATATCGTCGACGGTACTCTTGTTCCTCCATCACTTGCAGGTCCACCTGGCAGCATCTGTCTCAGTGTCACTACAGGTGTCCAAGTTGGATACTCGAGCTGAGGACGAACCAATGTTTTGTATGCAGCTTCATTTACAAGTATGTCGAGGTGCAAGAGCCAAATTGCACCGAAGTAAACCCAGTGTCGTAGTTGCAGTATGCATCTCTGATGGCTTTCTGGTGCTCTGAACTTTGAAATGATTCTTATTGCCAGGACTCCTTGACTTCCGAGCACGGAAGTACCTTTAAATATCAGAGTTCTTGTGGTTATGCCGAGTGGCGGCCTTAAATGTCTCCCCGTACATCCATTTAATGCTTTATTTTTCCAATCCTTTTCAGTTTGCATTTTTCCTCTAACTCCCATACTTTAAATGTTATGCGACAGTCTGCATGCTTAGTTTTTAACCCAGCCATGGTTGATAACTACGCTGCCTTCTTTAATTGCACGCCGGTGGGTGTGGCATCAGACTCTACGATGGCCCCGACATAAAGCTATTCATTTTAGTTGGTTGGGGCCAGGCTTCTTGTCTGTTGCTTGGCCAATCGGGGTTCAGCTGATGTTTTTCTTTTGCTCCGGATTTCAGTAAGATATTCGGCGCCCTGGGACTTCCATCGTTGGGCAGCTTACTGAATCTGTGAGTACTCGTTTAAATTGATTCATCATGGTGGTTATCATGATTTATTTGTTTGTCCATGATGATTCATTTTCTAGTTTAAGATTCACCACAAGGACCGAAGAACTAACTAAATGTTATGAACCACTGCAGAAGATGATGCTAGGGCCCTGTAAAACCGGATTAAGCCCCACCCCCGCCCCCGGTAGTTTTATATTACTGAACAAACCAAGGCGATACTTTTGTAGTAGTTCTATTTGTTTTGTGTTTTGGAGTCAATTTTTGCGCTGCTTGAACTTATATACGTTTTCAAAGTTTTAGATAAGTTCGGGCTAGTGTAACTCCTGGACCTTGATGTACATGTAATGAGATGGAGACTAAGTTCGGGCAACTGAGTGGGCGCCTATTGAGAAATAGCTGCTCACTCGGCTTACAATATGTTATCTAAGTATAAGCACCTAATTGTCAATTGGGTTTTTTCCTACCTCGGTTTAAGGAGTGGGAATTTCTTTCTGATTGCACCTTTTCCTGATCATTGCCCACTTGTACCTTTTTACGTTTCCTGATGAGGTGTTTGATTGAATGGATGATCCATCGTAAGCTACTGACATGTATCTAAAGAGAGAGGAAACATGAAAACCTCCAAATAGAGGAAAAGCATTTGAGACCGAAATGACCTGCTATCTTAAACAGTCGAAACAAGCATAGCTGTTTAGAATGCAGTTGCAGCTGTAGTTCTAATGCAGAGTTTGAAAACATTCTGAAATAACAAATTCACACATGAGCAACTGTTGTTTGATATTTATTTAGAATGATAAATTGTGTGAAATCAAATGTTAAAGGTTTGTGCATATTGCTTTGGCAGGAACAATGGTGAGTACTGCTTGCAGAACTATGTTCAGATCAACAGAATAAATAAATAAACATGAATTATTTACCTCTCACTACTTCTTGGACTTTTCTTTCATTGAGAATTGTTCATGAAATTATCCAAAAAGAACAACATTTTTTACAGTTCTGATTCAACATGTTCAAGAAGAGTATTTTCGAGCATTGGTTAAAGAAATTGGCACTTAAGTATAGGTCATCTGTCATCTTTCCCAGGAACAGTGTTATATATAAGAGGATATATATAAGCTATTACAGCTTGCTTTCCAATCCAAATGCTCAATATAATATGCTTGTAACATATATATGTATTAATGGAAAAAAAAAAAAATATTGTTTAAACCAACAGTGTTGCCGGGAAAACTGCATGACTGTCCTGATACGACAGTTTCCATGATTATGCACGACACTCAACCTGTCGATTAATCTGGTACAGAGTTTTGTCCTTGGTGTCAAAATAGATATTAATGGTGGTCTTTCTTTTCAATTTACAGTCTGACAGAAGACAGTACTAAAGTCCAAGGACCAACTGGTACCCGCAACAGCAGGGAGCTGGCAGAATCAGAAGATTTAACAGTGCAGGATATTAACGGGACTTGTAATTGCACATACTGAAGCCACACGACATGAGATGGGCATGGCTGAATGTCAGAAGATTGCATTTCACATTATGAAAACCTGCCCATGCAATATACAGTGATTTTTCTCAGCTGTAAAAATTGAAAATTCAATTTTTTCGCCGAGGCGGTTCTGACGAGTACTCACAAATTGTGACAATCAATAGGTTATACCCCTGCAAACCCCAGTTTTTCTATATAAGAGTGGGGTTTAAGGCGGTATTTTTTGCACGGACATGTTATCCTGATGCACAGTTCACACTTATTTTGGAAGATGATGATCAGTATAACATGAAGATAGACAATCAACAGCTTGTGATTTATCTTGATGCCCTAAACAGAGTTTGGTTATCATTTATGACATGTTTTATCACTGTCCATCAGACTTACTTGGATTTTATGACCTTAGGTGTTGAGTGGGAAGTAAAAACATAATAAATTGACTTTTATTTGCTGAATAACTGCCAATGTTCTCCATGTTTTCTCCATGTCATCATAAAAAATTAAACATTCATATCTTATGAAAGGAATATTGTGCCCACATAAAAAAGTCCTGCAGGAAGGAAAGCCCGCGGGGAAAAAAACCCGTAGGCAAAAGTTCCCATGGGGAATATGTTATTTCTTTATACTCATTTCATGGTGATATGGACTTAACTTCTAATCAGTTTCGAAGCACATTTTGAATATTATATAGCTATTTAGCCAATATATCATGATTGATAATTCCCCACGGGGTTTCTTCCCCATGGGCAAAAAAACCCGCGGATTTTTTTCCCCGTGGGAAAAATAGAAATCACTAGAAACTGCACAAAACTATGGTTTAAGTAATGCTGAATGTCAGAATGATACATTTTAAGATCAACTGTGGCTAAATATTAGTTTTGAAATTTTCACTAAAACCCCGCGGGGATTTTCATTTGAAAAAACCCCGCAGCGAAAATTCCCCGTGGGAAAAAATCAATATTTGAATTTAACAGTTATAACAACTTAGAATCACAGTTTGACATGCAGGATTGCTGATTGTATGTAAAAATAAACATTTTAAATTGTTTTGGTTTTCCCATGGGGATTTTTTACCTAGGGGAAAAAATCCCCACGGGTAATTTCAATTTTTCCCGCGGGGTTTAGGATTTCCCGCGGGGTTTTCGAAATCCCCGCGGGGATTTTGACTTTTACGGCTAAATATTTTCAAGGCGTTAATAGATTAAGGGTCCAAATGGTATAGGATGTACTTAATAAACACCATGTTATATAAATCAAGTGATTAAAAGCCTCTAACTCTTCTAGAATTACAAGGCGAGTTTGCCAAAAACCGGTTTGGCAAAAAATTTCCGGTGGCTGTTTTATTATGAAAACACGCCCATGCAATGAACAAAGATTTTTAAAGGTCTCAAAAATGAAAATTTTCAGTAGAATTTGTTGTTGTTTTTTTTTGCTCAAAACATAGATTGTGGCTACATGTTAGAACCTCCTCTGAGTACCCACAAACTATGTTCTGGAGCAAAAATAAGAAAAATAAGTTTACCCATGCAAACACCAGTTGTACTACATGTATAAAAGTGGGGTATAAGGGGGTAACTATTAAACGGAAATGGTATCCTGGTGTAATGTTAAACAGTGACCTATTCTGGTTTTACAATAATGACAGAGATAACAAAACGGCAAAACAACGTCAGATAAACGTCGAAGGTGTAAGGTCATGACGTCAAATCGACCTCAGCCCGGCGTGTTATGATGTTATGTTCCACTTAACATTGATTTAACAATAACAACTTTACGTCACATTTGCCTTTAGAAATGACTGATTGGTTGATTAGAAATTGTTTGTGCAATTTAACTGACTTTCTTACAAAAATAAATAAATAAATAAATAAATGATTATATGGAAATTTTACAGTCAGGTATCACAACACAATCGGGCTTGAATAAGACAAAGTTATGTGAAGAAATTGCTACAAGTCCAGTTAGCAGCAATTTTATCGGCTTGTCCACATAATTTTCTCTTAACTGGTTGCCAAGTC
Source organism: Rugalucina vietnamica (assembly GCA_964017185.1). NCBI lineage: Eukaryota > Metazoa > Mollusca > Bivalvia > Lucinida > Lucinidae > Rugalucina > Rugalucina vietnamica. The sequence continues at coordinate 65,660,309 of OZ024875.1, forward strand.
GATACACATGTTCACGTATGAAACACAATGTTTCGGGCAAAGTGGTCAAAAGCGCTGATACTTCATTATCGCACTTAAGCATTCGATCATTTCAGCACTATATCTGGTGTGGGTTCGAGCCCAGCACAGGTCACATGTGAGACAAGCCAAGTTCTGCTTGCGGTTGTGTCTGGGGGATTTTCTCGGGGTTCTCCCGTTTTCGCAACACCTACCCATTGGCCCGTCTCATATGAGCTGAAATAATTTTGAAAGAGACATTAAACTGAATAAAAATATAAAAAGAAACACGACATGATTATTTAAAATATTACAAGTTAAAAACTTTGTACTTTCTACGCCAAAATAGAAATATATCATGTAAAATTGTTAATTTTAACAATCACTTTCGTTTTGCTGAATATTCTATCTGTGTAAATGTCCATATAATATTCTGTTACCCTTAGTCTGTTTTCCCGTGCTCTGCATTTCTTGTGTTGTGTACTTTCTGTGTTTTGTGATTCCGAAGGATACGTATATGTGTTTTAATTATCATAGCATCATTTGTATATTGATTTCAAAGGTGAATTAGCTAGAACAGTTAATTCTGCAGTAAATTACGATAACGGTCATTAATTAATAGCAATCGACGCTCAGGTGACTTCAAAAGACGATAACTGAACCTTGATTGCTTCCGTGGAACTATCAGCGATGCTTTGTTAAATATCCCTTTGAGAAAGAAGACCTTTTGACGTTCGCGCCATTGAAATTCAAACCCTGAAAGACCTTTTTTTAGAATAATCACTTCTATAAATTACAGCAACAGTTTGCTTTCTTTACTATTATATGTCCATGTAGGTACATCAGTTATGCATAGTTATGGAGCCTTTGAAACGTTATCGCGATTTTTTATGAAACATTTTTCTAGAACCCTTTCGAGACACGCTTATTCATTCGAGAAAGGATAGACTACGAGGGGTGATCGGAAAGTACGTATAAAAATGCTGTAAAATAAGTTTGCGTCAACCGATTGATATAAAATTTAGTACGAATTAACATTGATCCTTCTGTAATTGAATGCCGCTGTCGTTTTAAAGCAATGACGTCAGACGTTCATGCACGAGACAGCGTAATGACGTCACTTCACGTGACCCGGCGCACCTGTACCCCTGGGTTGACTTTGTTAGCGTATTTTGGGGTTTGTGAAAGTTGGTCGACATTTTTTTCATGAAAAATAATTTTCTAACATTGGTTGACCATTTTTCGAAAGAATACGGCATTCTGATGCCTTATCTACTAATAAGATGAAATTGAATTAAACAGGTAAGCCTAAAATATGCTAGAACTTCCATTTCATTTTGTGAAGTTAAATTCAACACCTTGTTTTCTGGCTGAAATTCAACGAAATGATAAAAAGTCTGACATAAACCATAACTAGTAGAGACAATGTCAAGAATAAAAACGATTCGACATTGCAGTAAATCCCTGTATACTTTTAAAAATTGACTTCGGGAAAATGCAATATTGTCGGAAATCTTCACAGTTTAATTTGTCTATTTGACAGGGTCGGTATTTGTAAAACTCTAGAGACAAACCCATTCGGTAAAAACCCTCATAACTTTACAAACATAAGCCGTGTACGTTGTAGTTATTAAGTATAAAATAAATTGTGGGCAAACGCAATCAAAACTGGTGTTACAATACTTTGAACTAAGAAGTATTTTGAAAGAATAAAGCTTCGACGTTACGTTGCGCCGCATAGCGTTAGGCGGTGTTTCCATAACGACAGCTGCAACGCACGTGTGCGTATTATGCATTCGTTGTTGCGATGAAATAACTGCATATATATTGCTGCATACTGTGATGAAATGTTATCTCGAAATAATAAAAGCTAAAGAAATGAGAGCAATTTTATACGTACTTTCCGATCACCCCTCGTACAAACCATCCTCTTAATGAGAAATATGGATACAATTTAGCGTCAAATTAAGTATACTAGTCAAAAGAACAAACCGGCCACGAAAGTTTTTATCGATTTTCTTCGAAGCCAAAAACACTATAGAAATCCTTTTTACTTGATAAGGTACACCAACATATCCGTAAATGTTGCCACTTAACAGCTAAGCATAAATCAGAAACATGTACAAGAAATGCATTGCCAAACACAGACCTGTACCATCAATTTAAAAATTGACAAGAAATAGCATTAGTTGCTGGGTATTTTTAAACATTTTGTCCATATGCGACTAAATTAATGTCCGGGAAATCCAATATTTTTCATGAGCATGTTCAATTTGAATTTGTATTTAGAAATGAAGAAATGAAAAGGTTTGAAAAACGAAAATTGGAATTCCAAAAAGTTACATTTCACAAAATAATGGACTTTGCGAATTTTAAAAACGGGGGTAACGATATCAAGTGGGACACAATGTAAGCTATGAGGAAACTTTTGCAACATTTTTCTGCTCTTTAATAATCGACGAAGGGTCTGCCTATCTAGAGGTGTTAACAGATATTACAGATAATTTATGGTTTTGGAGAAAATCAATAAAAAAATGGCCAGTTGGAACTTTTGGCTGGTATATTAATTTTTATTATCATTATTGAACTTATCTACGTCAACATGGTGACGGAATTCCTTCCGGCACACGCAATAAAATCTTGAAATACGATTATAACATTTCAACTTCAAAAGGCTTGATGTAATGTATGCCTAATTGAACTTTTGTGAATTTCTTTCGTCTTGATCAATATGTCAACATTGTGATTAACATTGGTATCTTAACGGACAAATTAATCACTGAACATATTGGATCAGTATAAATGAATGAGTCTAATAGTCTCCTATGAGTTTCATCTTTCACTGAATAAAACAATACCTTTTATGGTTCGTCACATTCCGATTGAATCAATTTGCGATAATTATATCTAAAAGCTATGTTAGGCGTAATCTATAAAGTGTGAAAATTATGTTATTTATATGAGCATTGAGGATGTCTCGAGGTGATAGAGTTGCAATCGGTGATTAAAATGGATCAATCCTCAGAGACCTCTGTCACACAGAATAGTTAATAGGTGGCTTAAAATGCAATTAATAATCATAATGTGTGACTGTGGTGGTCTGTAGCAAAATAACTGCCTATCACATTTTAGTACATTGCAAGAAAACAAGATATATACCCCGAGAGCTAATTTGACCTACCTTGCACCCTCCCCAGGACAATTTTCATGGATGCCAAATCGTTAATTGGGACCCCCTGAAATGCAAACAGTTTCTAAGTACATGTACGTAATTCACGTTTAACTTAATGGACGTATTCACTCAAATTTAACGGAACATCTCTTGTGTATCACGTTCATGGTAATCGTATGGCCTGTTTATTCCGTTTCCGGTTGACGAAATAGTTATTTTTTTCTATCAAGAACAAAATAGAACAAAATATTTTACCGCCTTTTAACATAGGTGCGACATTCCTGCAGCATGTAGCATCTCATTCATTTATTAGTATAGTTATTACATGTACATGTACCTGTTTTAATCAGGTTTGGCATTAAGTTGGACGCTTAGCAACAATTCACACTGGAGAACAAACAGGTTATTCGGCGCCCAGGGATCTTCATCGTCGGGCAGCTTACTCAGTCTGTGAGTCCTGGTTTTTGATTCATCAGGATGTTTATCATGATTTATTTGTTTGTTCTTGATGATTCATTGACTAGTTAGAGATTCACCACGAGGTCCGAATAACTAACTAAGTGTTATGAACCACTGCAGAAGCTGAGGGTGAGGTTATGGCCATGTAAAACCGGTTTAAGCCCGCCAGTAACTTTGTGTTACTGATCGTTCCAAGTCGATACTTCTGTGGTGGTTCTTTTCGTTTTATGTCTTGGTGTTTGAAAAATTTTTTGTGCTGTTGGCGCCTTATGTATGTTTTCATATTTTTAGTTAAGTAAAGGTAACTGAGTGGCCACCTATTGGGAAAATAGCTGCTCATTCGGCTTACGATATGTTTCATGGTATAAGTACCTGATTGTTGGTTTGGTTTTTTCCCACCTCGGTTTTTGGAGTGGGAATCTTTTTCTGATTGCGCCTTTTCCTGATCTTTGCCTACTTGTACCTTTTTTTTCCGATGATACCCATCTATTTCAGTACAAGGAATACGCATCTTTTTCTTAGACAAAAATAAGACAAGCAAAGATTTTAACATATTGAAACTAAGATTTATAACAAGTTGACATTTAAATTGTATTTAAAGGGTTTTGCTTCATGAAATGAATTGCTTCAAAATTTGCAATTTTAGAATTAATTTTTGACTATATGCATTTTTCAAACATTACTAATGGGTGATTTTAGAGTTGTGCTGAGAGGAATGTGGAAACTTTATCCTTAAATGGTTGTTTTATTACTTAACTCAATTTCTTAGAAATGTCAACCTTAACGTTTGAAAAATTGTTTTGTTTCGATGAATTTTCTCTTTATTACACTTTTGAAAATTATATATATATATACACATCGAAATGAGTTAGGGAACACCTGTAATAATGTGACTACCAAATGGACTGTTTATATCATCCTTTGTAAAAATTATGAAGAATTTTTTGGCAACTTTGTCAGAATCTGTAGTATCAAAAGTTGCTTCTATGTGAAAATGGTTAGCATCAAACATAAACTGCGGCGCTCAGCGGCCATCTTTGATTAAGAAACAAATTGCTAAATTTGAAAAACGTACTGCTAGTCTTTGCGATAACTTCATTTTTTGAACTCGCATTGTCGTAATTTTTCGCAAGCATAAAGCTGAGACATTATTTGTTGAACTTTGATCATAAATTCTTTATTTTCTGGCCGGATGTCGGCGGTAGGCCCATACTTTTCCGGGGGTAGGTTTCATGATCACGTTTTGTTGTTTGGGTATACATTTTGCAGGTTGTAAATGATGGGTCAGATATTCGATATGACCCTTTAGGAATCTAAACATGTACGTTCTGGTTATAGTGCCCTAGCGGAATTATTCTTTTACGGCTTTATTTGCAAAATATCCAAGAATGTTGCTTTCCATAGAAATCAATGCAAACTGTAGGTTTTGTATGACTGGCTGGTTTAGAGATGAAGCATGAAGTTTTAGGTCCGAAGTCGTTTATTCATTCAGAACGATCAGATTCAACATTCTATTCCTGTTTTGCATTCAAAAATTGAGTTTTGCGGAGTGCAGAAGGAAAAAGGCAAACTTGTATTCAGTAAAAGTGGAGTTTTTCACATATGACATATTGTATTCTCCGTAGTACAAAGATAAAATGTTGTGAATTTCCATAAATTGATCTGTAGCTAGACCAAGGTATGAAATATATGTGATAAAAATTTCAGTATCGCCAGAAAAAAGGAAAATGGATTTTTTCAAACTTTCCCCCAGGGCTAAAAGTGTTCCCTAACTTATTTCCATGTGTATATATTATACGAAGCAAAAGCAGATTAAGGTGAGTATTTTAAAGACTGTCTCGTCAAAGTAGAAAAAAGAAACGTTGGCAAAAAACAAAGAAAGGAAAAATAATGAAAGAAAACATTAGCATTGTTCTCGTATATGCAGTCAATCGCGATTTGTAAATAAAATAAAATATATATATATAAAAAAAAAACAAAAAAAAAAAAAAAAACAACAAACAAACAAACAAAAAAAAAAAAAAATAAAAAAAAACAACTTATTCGACCCCTCGATCATGCATGATGATGACCTATAAATCGGCACAAAAAACGAAAAACAGAGAAAAATAAAGCAAACCCCCAACCGCCTTGGATACTTCTGTTGTGGTTCTAATTGTTTTGTGTTTTGGAGTCTAATTTTGTGCTGTTTGAGCCTTATGTACGTTTTCATATTTTAGTTCAGTTCGGGTAACTGTGTGGCCGCCTATTTGGGAATATCTGCTCACTCGGCTTACGATATGTTTTCTTGGTATAAGTACCTAAGTGTCATTTTAGTTTTTTCCCACCCCTCGGTTTGTGGAGTGGGAATTTCTTTCTGATTGCGCCATTTTCTGATCATTGCCCACTTGTACCCATCATACCGCACTTTTATATACATGTAGCAAAACTGGGGTTTACAGGGGTAACTCTATTTTTCATATTTTGGCTCCAAAACATAGATTGTTGGTACTCGCTAGAACCGCCTCGGCGAAGCGGTTCTAACGTGAACCCATGATCAATGTCAGTTTGAGCAAACATTTTAAAAATATCAAATTTTTCAAATATTTTTTTCTCCACTTTTACAGCTGAAAACAATATTTGTATATTGCATAGGCAAGTTTTTGTAATGAAAGGTCCTGTTAAGAATTTTCATTGACCTTAACTATTTTAGAGTTGGCAAATTTGGTTACCGTATTGGCGGCAATCGGGCGTGAATGGCTGTTCCTTATAATCAAGGAGGAAGATCACATAAAGATCGAACTCATTAAGCGTTGACACAACGTCTAATAGTACTAATTTTTCAAAGTTAGTCGTTTTCCCACTTAGTCGCATTTCCCACTTAGTCGCATTTCCCACTTAGTCGCATTTCCGACTGAATCGCCTTAGGGTCCCAGATAGTCGTTACCTTTTTCCTTTTTAAGCGCTTTTTCGATTTTTTCGCCTGACATACAGGTACGTTATGCGAATGCATTATTCTGGGTGGCTATCACACGCGATAACGTGCCCGCGTACTCTCGCGCTAATTAAAACCCCTGATAAGACGGATCATTGTATCAAGCCTGCCCCTGGAAATTTGAATCATAATGAATCTCAAATTGATCAAAATGACATAAAGGATTTGAACAAAATGTCATTACTGCTATCACTGAAAAATCATTTTTTCCAGTCATCAAGTTTGTTTACTTTTGCGTAAGTGATGAATCTGACAGAAATACTTGGACTCCGGTTTCAGGGCAAAACGAATGAGTTCATCTAATTACGAAAAGCCGCCCATGTTTTATACAGAGTTTTCCCTAAGTTGTAAAATTTCCATTAGAAAAATTGGATATTTTTAATATTTTAGCTCAAAACAGGCATTGTGGGTACACTTAAGAACCGCCTCGGCAAACGTGTACCCACAATCAATCTATGTTTTGAGCGAAAATATTAAAATATACTGTACAAAATTTTTCAATGAAATTTTCAAATTTTACTACTGTAATAATTCTCTGTATATTGCATGGGCAAGTTTTCGTAATGGTGAGATCAAAACATCTATTGATAAGAATAAATTAGTTAAGAATCATGCTCTAGGAATATGATAAACGGCTGTTTGGCTAATGAACCTTTATCTTGCAATAAAATATGATAGAATATAAGGTGTTTGCATATTTCATGTACATGAATTACTTCACTTGGACTTTGTATCATTTTCTGATAACTGATTTATAGTCGATTGATATTATTTAGAAGTCAAAGTATTGTTCGGAAGCTCTGCGCACATACTGCAATGAAAAAATTAAATGAAATGTAGTTGTTGTTGTATTAAATCAAATAGAACTTTCGAATAATGACAGAGGTCTTCAGTTGTAGAAAAGCTTAATTCAATGTGATGAAGGTAAAAATAGGTAATAATTAGCAAATGGCGCAATTAGAAAGAAATTCCCATTACAAAATCCTAGGTGGGAAAAAGCTAAATTAACAATTAGGTACTTATACGAAAGATGCGATGAAAAAAGGTACAAATAGTCAATGATCAGGAATAGGCGCAATCAGAAAGAAATTCCCACTCAAAAAACCGAGGCGAGAAAAACTAAATTGACAATTAGGTACTTATACTTATATAACATATAGTAAGCCGAGTGAGCAGCTATTTCCCAACAGACGGCCACTCAGTAACACGAACTTTACTAAAACTATGAAAACGTACATAAGGCTCAAACAGCACTAAAATCGACTCCAAAACATTAAACAAATAGAGCCACAACCGAAGAGTCACCTTGGAACGATCAGTAATGAAAACTGGTCAGATATTAGATATAAAATGATTCTCTCAAAGTGGCCGGAATGCTAGAATATAGCAGAACCGATGTATTCTCAGAATTTTAGCTCAACACTTAATTGCATCCTAAGTGAGTAAGCGTCTTTTGCTGTGACAATAGATTCATTGCCTATTTCATTAGAGCACATAAAGCTAAAAAAGCCATATAAACAGCCCACATATTAGCAATCTCGTCGTCTTTTCATCATCCTATCACCTTTGTCTGTAAACATTTCATTTACGTCCCTAATAAGTTAATGGAAATTTTATCGAGATGGTGTCTGCAACTTGATTGGCTTGATGCCTTTATTCAGCTGCGCCGTGAAAGCATCCAGTAAAATGGCAAGCGCTGAGTGAAGGCTTGTATAATGAATATGATTTGGACCAATTGGGAGCTAAGATACATAAATGACGAGAATAACTGTACAGTAGTAAGAGTGTTGAAAAATAAACAACATAAAATGGCAAACTGGTCTTCTGCATAGCAACGTCATTGTGGCACCAGGACGTAAAGAGCTGAATGGCAAGGCAGGGTTGATGTATGATGTCATCTCGACATGGGCACATGTTGTGACTATACGTGCCCACTTGAACAAACTCAGGAAACACGCGGGGTGTATACACATATGAAATATGAATACTAGTAGTTCTTTTTTTCTCATTAATGTCATATGAATGTTTAGTTGAAATCAAAGTCGTTAATATTTAATAACAGTACAGAGGCGTCGTAGCTGCTTCCATGTGAAGGTAACAATTAAATACGAAAACACGCCCATGCAATATACAAAAAAATTGATGTTCAATTTGAAAATTTTCAGAAGAATATTTTGGATATTTTCTTATTTTTGCTCAAAACATAGATTGTGGGTACTCGTTTGAACCGCCTTGCCGAGGCGTTTGAACACCCTCGCCGAGGCGGTTCTAACGAGTACCCACAGTCAATGTTTTAGAGCAAAAATATAGAAAATAGGTCTACCCCTGTAAACCTCTGTACCCCAGTTTTACTATATACATGTGGGGTTTGAGGGGTACAAGTAGGCAAAGATCAGGAAAAGGCGCAACCAGAAAAAGACCCCCACTCCAAAAACCGTGGTGGGAAAAAACCAAACCAACAATCAGGCACTTATACCATGAAACACCAAGACATAAAACAAAAATAACCACCACAGAAGTATCGACTTGGTACGATCAGTAACACAAAGTTACTGGTGGGCTTAAACCGGTTTTAAAGGCGCCTAACCTCACCCTCAGCTTCTGCAGTGGTTCATAACATTTAGTTAGTTCTTCGGTCCTCGTGGTGAATCTGTAACTAGTCAATGAATCATCAAGAACAAACAAATAAATCATGATAAACATCCTGATGAATCAAAAACCAGGACTCACAGATTGAGTAAGCTGCCCGACGATGGAGATCCCTGGCCGCCGAATAACTTACTAACTCCGGAGCAAAAGAAAAACACCAGTTGGACCCCAGTGAGACAAGCAACAGACAAGAAGCTCCGGGCCCAACCAACTAAAATGAATAGCTTTAAGTCGGGGCCATCATAGAGTCTGACGCCCGACCCACCGGCGTGCAATTAAAGAAGGCAGCATAGTTAACAATCATGATTGGGTTAAAAACTAAGCATGCAGACTGTCGCATAACATTCAAGTTATAACTTATACGTCTGTAACGTGTTATGATTTTTCTGAACTGAAAAGAAAAATCATTAATTCCTATAAGTTTCTTAAATTTGTAAACCAAGTCACCATAAAATTCAGGTTCCGAAAGGCCCTCATTTAAAAGCGTCTTCAACCCAACATTAAATTTGGACATCAATTCATATTGTCTACGATAAAATTTAGAAAAAGGTTTTTCGAAGTTTATGATACCGATATCCCTGTTGAAGAAGTTTTGCCGTTAAACATTTATTTCGAGCGTTGAAGTCTGTAACATGATTGCAGACTCTAGCAAACCTAATAAGTTGCGAAATGTATACACCATAAGAAGCACGGCGAGGAACGTCACCATCCAAAAAAGGAAAATTTACTATATCAAAATCAAAGTCATCGCGCTTATCATAAATTTTAGAAGAAACAAATCCATTTGCAACAGAAAGATGCAGATCTAAAAAGGGGGCTTCGGTATCTGAGATATTGGCTTTGTTCAACTGTAGTTCAGGTGGATAAATTTGATTGACCATACCTTCAAAATAAGGGTTGTCAATGTTCAAAAGGACATCGAGGTACCTAGATGTGGAATTGAAAGCCTCGATAACATCAGCTTGATTATCATGGTTAAGAGAATCCATGAAATCTCTTTCGTAGCAGTATTAGAATAAATCATATTATTTATTCATTTTATGGGCATGTTTTCCTGGTGAATATTAACGTCCGAAACTATACTGCAACTCACAAGGAAACAATTTACATTAAAGAGTGCATATCATAAACAACAAGTGGTGGCAACTGTATAGAAAAAGTGATAGCGTGGCCGGCTGAAAACAGGAAATCCTTGATATCGACTACCCTGCTTAAAACTGCAAAATAACAGTGGTTCAATTTGGCTTCATGTTAAACACATGGCACATTCTTACATTTCCATATTGATTTCAAAGGTGCATTAGATGTGGCAGTATATTATCTAGTAAATTACAATACCGGCCATTAATTAATAGCAATCAACGCCCAGGTGACTTCAAAAGACGATAACTGCAAAGATCAGGAAAAGGCGCAATCAGAAAAAGATTCCCACTCCAAAAACCGAGGCGGGAAAAAACCAAACTAACAATCAGGTAATTATACCATGAAACATATCGTAAGCCGAATGAGCAGCTATTTCCCAATAGGTGGCCACTCAGTTACCTTTACTTAACTAAAAATATGAAAACATACATAAGGCGCCAACAGAACAAAGAAATTTAAACACCAATACATAAAACAAAAAGAACCACCACAGAAGTATCGACTTGGAACGATCAGTAACACAAAGTTACTGGCGGGCTTTAACCGGTTTTACAGGTACTTAACCTCACCCTCAGATGAACCTTGATTGCTTCCGTGGAACTATCAGCGATGCTTTGTTAAATTTCCTCAGAGAAATAAGACCTTTTAATGTTCAAATGTAAACCTTAAAAACCTTTTTAGTTTAATTACTTCTACAAATTACAGCAACAGTTTGCTTTCTATGATATTATATGTCCATGTAGGTACATCCGTTAGATTCACTAATTATATAGTCTTTGAAACGCTAATTGCCATTTTATATCGCCATATCTTTAATTTATTAAACATATTTCTGGAACCCTTTTAAGACATGATTAGACGATGGAGAAAGAAGACTGCAAAACACCCTCTTAATGAGAAATGGTGAGACAATTCAAAGTCATCTTAAATGCTTATTTTTATTGATAAGACCGTTAGTAAAATTTATCACTTGAATGTGTCATTATTGGACTTGCTTATGTCAAAGCGGTGACGGAATTCCTACCGCCTCACACAATAAAGTCTTGAAATAAGATTATAACATCTAAACACCAAAAGGCTTGGTGTTACTCATGCCATACATGTACCTTGTCAGCTATTCGCATATTTAAACCTCTTTTCATGAGGGGTCATGACTAATCATCTTATCATTGTGCTAAAGCAATTTATTTATTAAAAAGGTACAAGAAGGCAATGATCAGGAGAAGGCGAAATCAGAAAGACATTCCCAGTCAAAGAACCGAGGTTGGAAAAACTAATCTTACAATCAGGTACTTATACCATGAAAACATTGAAACGTTATTTTCAATTTAATATCACCATTTTTTATGAAACATTTTTCTAGAACCCTTTCGAGACACGCTTATTCATTCGAGAAAGGACAGACTACAAACCATCCTCTTAATGAGAAATGTGGAAACAATTTAGCGTCATCTTAAGAATACTAGTCAAAAGAACAAACCGGCCACCAAAGTTTTTATCGATTTTCTTCGAAGCCAAAACACTATTGAAATCCTTTGTACTTGATAAGGTACACCAACATATCCGTAAATGTTGCCACTTAACAGGTAAGCATAAATCAGAAACATGTACAAGAAATGCATTGTCAAACACAGGTACCATCAATTTAAAAATTGACAAGAAACAGCATTAGTTGGTGGGTATTTTTAAACATTTTGTCCATAAGCGACTAAACTAATGTCCGGGAAATTCATTTTTTCATGAGCATGTTCAATTTGAATTTATCTTTAGAAATGAAAAGTTTTGAAAAACGAAAATTTCGATTCCAAAATCTTACATTTCACAAAAAAATGGACTTTGCAAATTTTAGAAACGGGAGAAAAGATATCAAGTGGGACACCATGTAAGCTATGAAGAAACTTTAGCAACATTTTTACTGCTCTTAATCGACGAAGGGTCTGCCTATCTAGAGGTGTTAACAGATATTACAGATTATTTATGGTTTTTGAGAAAATCAATAAAAATGTAAGTGGCCAGTTGGAACTTTTGGCTAGTATATTTATTTTTATTATCATTATTGAACTTATCTACGTCAAAGTTGTGACGGAATTCCTTCCTCCACACACAGTAAAGTCTTGAACTAAGATTATAACATTTCAACTTCAATGTATGCCATAAATGTAGCTTGTCAGCTTTTCGCCCATTTAAACCGCATTTCATGATGGGGGTGGGGGAAGGTCATATTAGTCTTTGTATCGACTACCCTGTTGAAAGATGCAAAAGCATTGTACTAAAACAACTTATCATTAAGCTTTTTCTGACTTAGTCATCATATCATTAATACATGTATGTACCTAATCGTGTCTCGTCGCTAAAGACTGCATTTTTTGTTCCACATCGGTCTTTTCTAAAAATGTTTTAATTGTCCTTGAAGGAACACATGTTACCATTCTTTCAAAGGTGATGCTCAGTAAGTTGTGTCCGTTATCTTTCCGTGACAAAATGTTATAAGGGACCGAAGTGCATACATTTAAGTCCATAGCTAATGGTGGGACATAACTAAGCAACATCTCACATTTGTATAATTGAATATTTGTGAATTTGTTTCGCCTTTCTTGTTGGCTTGCCATGGAATATTTTTTCTTCTGATCTTCCTTGATCAATATGTCAATATTGTGATTAACATTGGTATCTTAACGGACAAATTAATTACAGAACACATTGGATCAGTGTAAATGAATGGGTCTAATAGACATTTTTCACTTTTGAACGTAAATGCTGCTGGTGCGTGCGGTTACGACTTTCTGTGTGATGGGGAACGACTCGTGAGGGCATATGTGAGACTAAGACGAGGGGCAATATGAAGAATTACACAGTCAAAACTACCAACAGCCCAACGGAGACGAATTAAATAAGACATGCAATAAATGCTATCGTGTAGGACGTCTAGCTCTGTAGCTCAGTAGCTAGCGTGCTTGGCTTCAAAACGAAAGATTCTGGGTTCGAGTCTTGGTCGGACCGTTTTTTTTCTTTTCTTTATTTGTCTACCCTGTGACAATAAAGCTAAGGAAATAAAAAAAATGTATTATCAGCTGATTATATTTATTGGCGAATGCAAGAATCAGGAAATCCCCTTGTGCATAAAATACTTAAATTGTAAAGGAATTGAAGTGCGAGACGGCACCTCGCATTAATGTTTCTCTCTTGTTGACTTTTAACCTATTGAAATCGACAGCTCGATCGTATTTTTGGAAGAAGAGCTGATCTTCGAGCGATCCTCACGTCAATATTTCTTTCTTGGGGACATAAAAATGTTCATATTCTGAAGGCTTGTAAAGGAATAATGTGGCTAGGATAACTTAGCCATCCTGAATGACTTTAAATGTTTTCCGCGGACGTAAGGCACTAACTCAAATAGTATAGTGAACCTGTACAGATATATGTATATTTAGGTGTAAAAACTACAGTTTCACGTGCTGTCTCGTGAGCGAACATAATTCATTTGGCATGTTTATACATGTATTTCAAACAGATACTCGAAAGCTTGGTGGGGTTTATTTGGTTGATGTTTCGTTTTGATCCCATTCAAACGGCCATCTGCATGTCATAAGTGCGATATCCTAACTACATTATGCATAGCCATACTAATAATTTGAGGTTTTGTGGACCTTCAACAGTATTTCAGCCATATCGAGTGCGATAATTACAAATTTTAGATGATTTTTGCAAGCCACAGGCTTTCTGTATGATCCTCATTTATTCTCTTGTAGTATGCGTGCTGTTTGTCTGGTTGACTTCAAATAAATATAATTAATCTTCAAACTAACACAATGTTATTTTCAAGTAAATAAATGATTATAAAACTGAGAAACATCTAGTCTTTTTTTAGCTCACCTGAGCCGAAGGCTCACAAGGAGAGCTTATAGGATGGCCATGATCCGTCGTCCGTCTTCGTCGTCGTCCACAATTTCAAAGATCTTCTGCTCTGAAACTACTTGGCCAATCAAGTTGAAATTTTATGTGGAGCCTATTTGTGTAGCGGCATTTCAAGTTTGATCGCGAAATCCATGTCACATGACCAAGATAGCCGCCACGCCCATATATGGTAAAAACCACTCAAAAATCTTCTTCTCCAGAACCGGCAGGCTGATTTTCACGAAACTTGGTATGTAGCATCGATGACTTCAGCCCACCATAGTTTGATAAAATGATGACCCTGGGATGACCTTGACCTATTAAGCGGCAAGGTCAGTTTTGGAAACTTAGGCTTTTATATTGGGAAAAAGTGACAGCTAGGTCTCCGGTGAGCGTTTACAGGACCATTGGTCCTCTGGTTTTCATTACGTGCTGTTAGACGGAATATTTCCATTGGTATTCTGTTAGACCTCTCCATACACAGAAAAGGAGCGAGGTCACGAAGTATATCGGAGTGCAGGCTAGCCAGCTGATCAAACGTGCTGCGAACCTTGCTTAACCCTAAAACAGGACAACAATATTCTGAATTTTAAGCGCGCATACACACTCTAACACACAAACACACACTCACGCAAACACGTTCCGTAGAGGACTTTGTCTTGGAGTGGCTCAGTCAGTCGCCTCTTAAAACCACATGGCGAGAATAAATACGTAGTTGATATAAGACAGGTATAAAATGAGTTTAATAAGAACATTTGACTCGTTTCGCAGGTTGAGCGCGAAAACGAAACGCCTAAAAATGAAAATTGTTGTCTTTCCGTTAAACTGTCTAATTCTGATGGAACAAGGAACCAGAAGTGACCTTTGACACGAAATATTTTCTAAAATCGCATCATATATATATCACTCATCATGTTTGCCATTAAGGATGCTTTACTCGTTCAATGCGAGTCGGTTTTATAAATGCTTGGCTCGAATAAAATGCCTCCATTTTAACAGCTTCCAATGCAGAATTCGTTTATTTTAGACACTCGTGTGTATAACTAGGCGTCACTCGTTCGATAAACCGAGGTCCCGTCTTCATATGACCATAACTGTTGGTGGGAAAACCAATATCAACTATTTGCTATCGCCATGTGACATTTTACATACTGGCTTATGTATATACGTACATTGGTTCTGCTAAGCTACATTTTCACGTGTTTTTCGTGAACACACAGAAAACTTTATACATGTATACATGGCATGATTTACGATTTGAAACATAAGTTGATCTTTAATTTTTATTCAACGCCTTACAACGTTTTGACATATACTCATCAAAAGAAGTTTTGCACCATTTAGATTTTTGTCATTTTAAAATACTGTCTAGTATAGATATTTTTCAAATATTTTTTTAAAACTTAATACCATCTTAAAGTTCTGGACTTCCTGAATAACGAGTTAATATTTTTTCTTAAAAAGATTAAATAAAAATGTGCAAAAATGCATGTTTTTGAAAACACCAAAATTTGGGATGCAGAAAAAAGCCCACATCTTAATTTCTGGGCTTCCAAACCCGAATTCGTTTCACATCCTCATTCGAGATACTGAAAGCAATCATTTAAAGCAAAAAACTAAAAATTGATTTTTTTTGGACAAAAACACTATTTTTGACCAAAAATAACGATTTTTGAGATTTTGTTTAAATTGTAAGATAATGCTTAGTAATCCATCTCTCCAATAAAATGAGTTGTTTTTCTTTCAAACACAACAGGCAGCACCCATAAATGCTTAACTGGAGATACTGGTTTTCAATCCATCCCAATTCAGAATTTTTAAAAAGCTGCATATCAAAAAAGTACTCATGCAGCATCTTTGACATGAGATTGCATTTAACAGAAAGAACACAGGCGGCAGGTTTTGGTGTCAAAACATCTCATAGTGATCCAAAATTGAAATGAATTTCGATTTTACTCATTTTTTCCAATATTTATCAATTTTTCTCATAAATTGCAATTTTGTCAAAAAATGATTTTTTACTAAAATTTTGGGATTTTTAAAATTGTTTTTAGGCTTAATCATTAGCTTTTGAGCTCTTGTGTGTAAATTTGGAAACAAATATGTGTTCTTAATGCTGTGACATTTTTTGTGGATTTTTTTTCGATTTTCCAATTTTCAGCATTTACAGAAAATGAGAATTTTCAATTTTTCCTAAAATTGTTTCCGCAACGATTTTTGGTCTTATCAAACACATGATCAAACTCTTTCAGACTGTGCAAATTCAAAACGCTAGGTTATAAATTTGTTAGTTTAAATGTCACTTAAAAATATAAAAAAATCTAAATGGTGCAAAACTTCTTTTGATGAGTATATTTCAAGTCATCTCGAGCATGGTCGGTTATCCATATCAGGATAACATGTCCGTGAATACCCAATGAACCACACTTTTATACAGCAAAACTTTGGTATGTTTGGGTATACCTATTTTAAGTTCACGTGAGCCCGCGAGCTTATAGGATGACCATGCCCCGTCGTCCGTCCGACGTCGTCCGTCAACAAATTCCATGATATTCTCCTCTAGCACCAAATGGCAAACCAAAGTTAAACTGCTTGCTGAGCATTCTTGGGAAGGGGGAACGAAAGTTTGCATAAATGACCCAGGTCACATGACTAAGATGGCCGCCATAGCTATAAATAGCAAAAACCTTTAAAACAATTTCTTCCCAGAACCAGAAGTCCTATGATTTTGAAATTAAGTTTGAAGCATCAGGCAATAGAGTTCTTCAAAGTTGATATACATCATAATGCTGGAATGACCTTGACCTATTTTATGGCAAGGTCAACTTAGGTCGCCCATGCATTTAAATGGGGAAAATAAGTTAAATGTAATTAAATGGGTGGAAACTCGCGATGAGCAAAGTTACTGAAGATTTATGTTCATGAAAACATTTAGTCCCCAGGGGTTTGTCTGCTCCTGCCCGGGGGCTATATACATGCATATGACCAAAATATTCAAACATCTCTGCAACCGCATGGCCGATCAAAGCCACAATTCATGGAAAGGGAACGAAAGATTGTATAAATGGCCGCCATGGCTATAAACTGCAAAAACCTTTAAAATGTTCTTCAGAACCAGTAGGCCTATGATTTTGAAACTTGGCATTAAGCATTTACAAAGTTTATACATGGCCTAAATCATGACCTAGGGATGATATTGACCTATTTTACGGCAAGGTCAACTTAGGATGCCCATGCATCTAAAAACACAGATTGTGAGTACTCGTTAGAATCGCCTCTGCGAGGCAGTTTTAGCATGTACCAACAATCTATGTTTTGAGCAAAATAAAAAGATAAAAATGTTGAACTGAAAATTTTCATTTTTTACAACTTTAGAAACACTGTATATTGCTTGTTAAGGTTTTGTTATGCTAGCGTCAAGATACACGGCACCATTTTAGTGCACATGTATTACACATGCTGACGCCAGAGCTACATGTACAACACCTTGATCATTCTAAACCTTACTCATATGGGCATTTTTTGCGCCCGCAACCGGGCGAGCATAAATGCACATAAGCTTCTTACTCAATCAGAATTTACGTAAATAATAAATTTAATTGGTTTGTGGATTTGAGGTTTAACGTTAATCCAATAGCAAAGGTCATATGGAAACGAAACATCAGTTTATAGTATCATCCGACAGACTTAAGGATCCCGGGATCAAATCCGCGGTCCCTGGTTTAAAAGGACGAACACATGCCGTTAACACTAACTGCTTTCGGCTTGTCAAGCAGCAATGTGGTTTGATAACTGATCCTGCTTGATAAAATCTTTGTCTTTTTTTCGAGGGGCCGTGGGACAAAAATTCAACAGCCAAACACAGCACAATATTAGGTTCACGGATGTCGTTTCGTTTGTTTACATATAAAAAACCGGTAAATTGAGCACGTAAAATGTCTGCGTGATATACTGTAGATGAATATGTATATTCAGGAATTGTCTATCAGTGTCAGCACCATCGTAAATGCCTGCGATACAACAAAAGTCCTTACAGCAAAGATTGATGCAACATCACACAACATGTAATAAAATGGAGTAATTGAAAAAAGCAATATCGCTTTGGCAACAACCATCACCAAGACAATGAACACTTCATCGTAGGTTGCTGTCCAATTGATCAGTCTTACAATCACAGGTGACACAAACCAAATTCTGCTTGTGGGTGTGCCAAGTCGTTTTCTCAGGGTTCTCGCCCCCCCCCCCCCTTGTTGTTACTGATTTATCCGTCTCATATGAATTAATATAATTTTGAACGGGGCGAAAATTGTATAAAAACGAAATTATGATCAGAAATTAGCACAATCAGACCCTTATCTGTAATCAAGTAACAATAGAAGGACCCGGAATCGATACAATTAAATTTCACATCCTCACTAAGGTGGGCGTAGTGTAATTCTGGGCCCTGATTAGATTTTAACAGATAGCAAAACTTCTCCGATGTTACTCGTGCCGATAAGAAAAAAATGCATTTATATTCCATCATGCATTCATGTTTCATGTAAACCATATAACGAGGAATATTCGGGGTCTCGCGTGCAAATAACAACTATTTACATACTGGACCTTGGTCTCGCCCGAAAGACGGAGTTACGCGTGGATTGAACGCGCGGCCCGTTTTACGAGGCGACTGACTGAACCACTACGACATGGAGTCCTTTATGGAAACACTTTAGCAACTCATAAAAATAATATTGTGTTAGTTTGATTTTAATCATATTTATTTGAATTCAACCAGGTAAACAACACGCATACAATATCGCACAGAATAAATATGGATCAAAAAGAAAACATGTCTTGCCAAATTAATTTACTACATCGTAACCAGCACACTGGATATGCTGAATTACTGTTGAAGGTCTACAATAAACAAAATTAGTTGTGTGGCTTGGCGTAATGTAGCTACATGTAGGATGTTGCCTCCATCGCACTTCGTGTGGCATGCAGATGACTGTCGAATGAACGAAGCTGATTATCTGTTTGAAATATAAGCAGAATGAATTATGTTCGCTCACGAGACAGCACGTGAAACTGTAGTTTTACATCTAATAAACACAGATATACATGTATCTTAACATGTACACTATACTATTTGATTTATTGTCCTGCGCATTTTAGTTCAGTTTTACGTCCCTTTCAAGATTATTTCAGCTCACCAATCAGTAGGTGAGGTGAAAACGTGAGTACCCTAAGAAAAACCACCTGGCACTCCCGCAAGTTGAACTTGGCTTGTATCATATGTGGCCAGTGTGGGGCTCGAACACACATGAACGAGTGAAAAAAAACAGCGCTCTTAACCGCTCGGCCACGGGAGCCGCTAAGTCGTTAGAGGCGGTCAACTTATCCTAGCCGCATTATCTATACCAGCCTTCAGAAAATAAATGTTGACGTGAGGATCGGTCGCGGGTCCGCTCTTCTGCCGATAATTACGATCAAGCTACCGGCTTTAATCGGTGAAAAAACAACAAGACTTAGTGAAAAACCTATACATGCGGGCTGCCTTCTCACTACACACTTTAATCCACAAATTTACGATTTTAGTGTTATATGCAGCAGTGCATTTTGTGATTCTTGTTTTTTTTTCTTTTTTTGTTTCTTTTTTTTTTCTTTTTTTTTTCTAATCTATATTGTCACAGGGGCGAAAAAAGGAAGCAATTAAGAATAGAAAAATAATTTTTGTCTTAGCCCGACTCGAACCCAGGACCTTTTGGTTTTATTCCATACAGGCTACCTACTGAGCTACAGAGTAAGACGTCGTGGACTATTTCATTTTTGCCTGTCTTGTTTAATTGGTCTCCATTAGGCTATTGGTAGTTTTGGCCAAGTAATTCTTCATATCGCCCCTCGTCATCGTCTCAAATATGCCCTCACGAGTCGTCTCCCATCACACCGAAAATCGTAAACGCACGCGCCAGCAACATTTACGTTCAAACGTGAAAAATGTCTAATAGTCTCCTATGAGTTTCATCTTTCACTAAATAAAACAATACCTTTTGTGGTTCGTCACATTCCGATTGAATCAATTTGCGATAATTATATCTAAAAAAGTACAAGTAGACAAAGATCAGGAAAAGGCGCAATCAGAAAAAGACTCCCACTCCAAAAACCAAGGTGGGAGAAAACCAAAATAACATTCAGGTACTTATACCATGAAAACATTTCGTAAGCCGAATGAGCAGCTATTTTCCCAATAGGTGGCCACTCAGTTACCTTAACTTAACTAAAAATACGCAAACACACATAAGGCGCCAACAGCACAAAAATATTTTAAACACCAAGACATAAAACAAAAAGAACCACCATAGAAGTATCGACTTGGAACGATCAGTAACACAAAGTTACTGGCGGGTTTAAATCGATTTTACACGGCCGTAACCTCACCCTCAGCTTCTGCAGTGGTTCATAACATTTAGTTAGTTCTTCGGTCCTCGTGGTGAATCTCTAACTAGTAAATGAATCATCAAGAACAAACAAATAAATCATGATAAACATCCTGATGAATCAAAAACAAGGACTCACAGATTCAGATGGAGATCCCTGGGCGCCAAATAACTTACTAACTCCGGAGCTAAAGAAAAACATCAGTTGGACCCCGGTGGGCCAAGCAACAGACAAGAAGCTCCGGCCCCAACCAACTAAAATGAATAGCTTTAAGTCGGGGCCATCATAGAGTCTGACGCCCGACCCACCGGCTTGCAATTAAAGAAGGCAGCATAGTTATCAACCGTGATTGGGTTAAAAACTAAGCATGCAGACTGTCGCATAACATTCAAGTTGTAACCTATACGTCTATAACGTATTATGATGTTTCTAAACTGATAAGAAAAATCATTACTTCCTATAAGTTTCTTAAATTTGTAAACCAAGTCACCATAAAATTCTGGTTCCGAAAGACCCTCACTTAAAAGCGGTTTTTACCCAACATTATATTTGGAAATCAATTCATAGTGTCTACGATAAAATTTAGAAAAGGTTTTTCGAAGTTTATGATACCGATAGCCCTGTTGGAGAAGTTTGGCCGTTAAAGATTTATTTCGAGCGTTGATCTCTGTAACATGATTGCAGACTCTAGCAAACCTAATAAGTTGCGAAATGTATACACCATAAGAAGCACGACGAGGAACGTCACCATCTAAAAACGGAAAATTTACTATATCAAAATCAAAGTCATCGCGCTTATCATAAATTTTAGAAGAAACAAATCCATTTGCAACATAAAGATGTAGATCTAAAAAGGGGGCTTCGGTATCCGAGATATTGGCTTTGTTCAACTGTAGTTCAGATGGATAAATTTGATTGACCATACCTTCAAAATAAGGGTTGTCAATGTTCAAAAGGTCATCGAGGTACCTAGAAGTGGAATTAAAAGCCTCGATAACATCAGCTTGATTATCATGGTTAAGAGAATCCATGAAATCTCTTTCGTAGCAGTATAAAAATAAATCAGCTACGAGAGGTGCGCAATTTGTACCCATCGGAATTCCAACAATTTGTCTGTATAACTTGGTCCCAAATCTAATATAAATATTATCCAGGAGATAGGATAAGGCGTCGCACACATTCTGACATGACCAAAGTGTATACCGACTTTGGTCAGAGGAAGTGAAAAAAGCCTTTCTGTCATTACATGTCAAATAAATGGAACCATAGTTTTTTAATGCCCTTTTGAAGGTCCACTCTATCAAATCCAGAAGTTTTTCTTTAATTAGATTATGTGGTAAAGTTGTATACAGAGTAGAAAAATCATATGTGAACAAGCTCGTCGCACGGAACCCTCTACACTTTAATTTATTGAGCACCTCACCAGAATTTTTTATTGACCAAAACCAACTTTTATTTGAAGTTTCATACACTGTCTCACAGTATCTTATAACATGAGATTTGATAGCAGTAAGACAGGAAGTTAATAATTTAGAAAGTTCAGTAGTAGTACAAGAGCTAGAATTTGCAATAAATCTTGCTTTGTATGGTCTTTTGTGAAGCTTAGGTAACCAATACATCGTAGGAAGTTTGTCTTGGCCTTCATTGACACAAACAGAAAACTTAACATGTAAATCGTTTAAGTGGGCATTAACTACAGACATTTCATCAGTATCTGTCTCCAGATAAGCCCTGGTACCATCCAGCTCCTGTTTTAAGGTGTTAACGTAGTGAAGCCTACAAACAACAACAACATTGTTTGCGGCTTTGTCTGCCGGAACCAAGACATACTTTCTGTGGATACCCTGCTTCAAATGCCTAAATGACGATTTAGGTTTAGGAGGTAAAAGATTAGTATTTTGTGAATAAAACTGTATACGTTTATCCACGATAGTGAAGATACTTCTTTTCCATTCTTTAAGAGCATTATCCTCAACACCCTCTCGTTTACACCATCGATTACCGAAATCATTCAATGCAGATGTAATCTCCTCTCTACATTTATCGAAATTGATGTAGGAGGGGATTCTATATTTCGGACCTTTAGAAACAATTTTGCGAATTCTAGAATCCGAAATTATTTTTAAATTTCCAGTAACTATATGTCCGGCTGGTTGATAAACAAATTTTGAATCTTTACAATCTCAAGACTTAGGAGTATTTGCATGGATATCAAGATCAGAAACAAGTTTATTGAAATTAAAAATAGTATTTCTGATTGGTTATGTTAGGCATAATCTATAAAATTGAAAATCATGTCATTTATATGAGCATTGAGGATGTCTCGAGGTGATAGAATTGCAATCGGTGATTAAAATGGATCAATCCTCAGAGACCTCTGTCACCAATTTTAAAAGGCAATTAATAATCATAATGTGTGTTTGTGGTGGTCTTTAGCAGTATATTTGACTGTAACATTTAGTACATTGCAGCCAGAAAACAAGATATATACCCCGGGAGCTAATAAGACAAGCAAAGATTTTAACATATTGGAACTAAAACTTACATATAACAAGTTGACGTTTAAATAGTATTTAAAGGGTTTTGCTTCATGAAATAAATTGCTTTTCAATTTTGCTCGCAATTTTAGAATCATTTTAGACTTTATTCATTTTTTAAACATAATTAATGGGTGATATTAGATTTTGCTGAGAGGAATATGGAAACTTTATCCTTAAATGGTTGTTTTATTACTTAATTCAATTTCTTAGATATTTATGATGTTTAAATGTCAACCTTAACATTTGGAAAAATGTTCTGTTTCTACGAATTCTATCTTTATTACACTTTTGAAAATCAGATATATTTTATACGAAGCGATAAGGTGAGCATTTTAAAGGCTGACTCTTTAGAAAAAGGTTGACTCAAAACAAGGAAAGAAAAAATAAATAAAGAAAACAGCAATATAGTAGATGCAGTCAAATCGCGATTTATAAATAGAATAAAAAAATAACTTATTCGACCCCTCAATCATGCTAGATAATTACTTATAAATCGACATAAAAAACGAAGAACATAGCAAAACGCTGCAACCAACCATCTTGGAACTATCTACTCGCGGTGAAAATGCCTTGTTAAGACTTTTCTCTGACCTTAACTATTTTAGAGTTGGCCCATTGGGTTTACGTATGGGCGGCAATCAGGGTATGAGAACTCATTAAGCGCTGACACATCATCTTATCCGGTGTACTGAATCTTTGAAATTTCGTTTTTAATCATTATGGCGGTTATCATGATTTGTTTGTTTGTCCTTGATGATTCATTGACTAGTTAGAAATTCACCACAAGGGAGGACCGAACAACTCACTAAATGTTGTGAACCACTGCAGAGGAGGGTGAGTTTTGGGCCCTGTAAAATTCCTTTAAGCCCCCAGTAATTTTATATTACTGATCGTTCCCAGGCGATACTTCTGCTGTGGTTCTATTTGTTTTTGTTTTGTTTTGTTTTGTTTTGGAGTCGAGTTTTTGTGCTGTTTGAACCTGATGTACGGTTTCATAGTTTTAGGGTAAATTCGGGTAACTGAGTGGCCGCCTATTGAGAAAATAACTTATCACTCAGTTTGATCCCATCGTTTTTGGAGTGGGAATTTCTTGCTGATAGCGCTTTTTCCTGATTATTGCCCACTTGTACTTTTTCACAAATCAGCTATCTATGTTTGTCCAATTCAGTCAATCGTGTATCACTTGTATTCATAATTATGACTAATTATACGTCGTTGCTAGAAGAATTTTAACTAAGTATTCAGTCTTCACCAATATGAAAAGTAGTTTAGATCTAATTTAGTATTCATGGGGCGCAGCTCATACGGTACCAAAATTTGCTAGCTTTACTGTCGTTGCACATTCTTATGATACTATGATAAGTTTACAGCATGTGTTTGGGGCAGCTATGTATAATACACACGCAATTAAATCGTTTATACATTATCAGATGCATTTATTTCAATACGTCGTTATGCAAAAGCATCATTCTGTGTGGTAACCACAAGCGATCATTTTCCCGCGTACTCTCTCGCAAATTTAAACCCCTGATAAGACGGATCATTGTAGAAAGCCTGCCCCTGGAAATTTGAATCATAATGAATCTCAGATTGATCAAAGGGACACAAAGGATTTTAACAACAGGCCTTTACTGCTATCGCTGAAAAATCAATTTTTCCAGTCATCAATTTAGTTTACTTTTTAAGTTATGAACCTGGAAGAAATAAATGTTTAACGGCAAAAATTCTCCAACAGGGCTATCGGTATCATAAACTTCGAAAAACCTTTTCTAAATTTTATCGTAGACACTATGAATTGATTTCCAAATATAATGTTGGATTAAAGACGCCTTTAAGTGAGGACCTTTCGGAACCTGAATTTTATGGTGACTTAGTTTACAAATTTAAGAAACTTATAGGAATTAATGATTTTTCTTTTCAGTTCAGAAAAATCATAACACGTTACAGACGTATAGGTTATAACTTGAATGTTATGCGACAGTCTGCATGCTTAGTTTTTAACCCAATCATGGTTGATAACTATGCTGCCTTCTTTAATTGCACGCCGGTGGGTCGGGCGTCAGACTCTATGATGGCCCCGACTTAAAGCTATTCATTTTAGTTGGTTGGGCCCGGAGCTTCTTGTCTGTTGCATGGCCCACCGGGGTCCAACTGGTGTTTTTCTTTTGCTCCGGAGCTAGTAGGTTATTCGGCGCCCAGGTATCTCCATCGTCGGGCAGCTTACTCAATCTGTGAGTCCTTGTTTTTGATTTATCAGGATGTTTATCATGATTTATTTGTTTGTTATTGATGATTCATTGACTAGTTAGAGATTCACCACGAGGACCGAAGAACTTACTAAATGTTATGAACCACTGCAGAAGCTGAGGGTGAGGTTAGGATCCTGTAAAACCGGTTTAAGCCCGCCAGTAACTTTGTGTTACTGATCGTTCCAAGGCGATACTTCTGTGGTGGTTCTTTTTATTTTATGTATTGGTGTTTAAAATTTTTTGTGCTGTTGACGCCTTATGTATGTTTTCATATTTTAATTAAGTTAAGGTAATTGAGTGGCCACCTATTGGGAAAATAGCTGCTCATTCGGCTTACGATATGTTTCATGGTATAAGTGCCTGATTGTTAGTTTGGTTTTTCCCACCTCGGTTTTTGGAGTGGGAATCTCTTTCTGATTGCGCCTTTTCCTGATCTTTGCCTACTTGTACCTTTTTGGAATCTGGCTTCAGGGCAATATAAAGTGTTCATCTTTAATTATTTCTTAACCCATATTTGACAAATGGATTCTCCCATCGTTATCATTTGGGTGAGTCCACTTTCATTTTTCGGGGTGTTAGGAGCGATTTTTATTTTTATCTCATTTTTCGATGAAAATCCTTCAAGCGAACAGAATAGCCCCAGATTGGACGCCGCGTTTTGCGGCGTCACATCTTGGGCATTTCTGTTTTTCCTTTGTGCCACAAAAAGGTTGCTGGGCTTAAACGCGTTAAAACACAGCATTCTGCGAGCGTGTTCAAAGCATCTATTGATAAGAATAAATTACTTAAGAATCATGTTCTAGGAATATAAAAAAGGCTGTTTGGCTGATAAGCCTTTTCACTGCATAAGAATATGATAGAAAATAAGGTGTATGCATATTACATGGATTACTTAACTTGGATTATGTATAATTTTCTGATAACTGATTTAGTCGATTGATATTAATTAAAAGTCAAAATATTACACTACTCAAAGTTTGATAAGCATGAACACTTTGTTTTTGTTCACAGGACATACTGGTAATCTAACACGCAAAATTTTGCTATAGATATGTAAAAGATACATCACCGTGCAAACATTCCATCTTTTTTCCCGTTGCCTGCGAGTTCAAGAAACGAAGAAATTTCAGAAATCTGTGATTTTTGGTTAAGAACACCATTTTTTGACCAATAACAAATTTTTCGCTTAAAACATTGCCTTTTAGGCTGCGAGTTTTGAACAGACAACCGATATGAGCTACAGGCATTGGTTTAGATTTTACAGCGTTTTAAAACATTTGTCACTGGACTAAACATTTTCTTAATGGAAATTTGCACATTTGGCAACACATTTTAAAAACGCTGTTTTGAGCAAACCAGAATGCGTATTCAAAAACGGTTTTCAGTTTCATACTCGTAGTGCACAGGAAAATTTTGTTTGGTAAAAAATCGTATATTTTACCAAAAAACAAAAATTTATGGAATTGTTCCAGTGTGTTTTAGAAACAACAGTATCGACATTTCGATTATCAAAACAGTTTTACAGTTAAATGAACCAGTAAGAGGGGGTAAATGACAGAATTGGATAGGGTAGGCAGGAGTGATAACTTTAATGTCAGGGGGATTCCGTCGTTTCTGCAAGTCTCCGAGAAGCGCTCGCAGGCACCGCGAAAAAAAAGATTGAATGTTTGCACGGTGATGGTTCAGCAAAAGTTTGGGTGTTAGATTGCCAGTATGTCCTGTAATCAAAAAATATTTCGATGCTTGTCAAAATTTGAGTAGTATATTCGGAAGCCATGCACACACACACACACACACACACACACACACACACACACACACTACAATGGAGAATATAAAATAAGGTGCAGCAATTGTTGTACTAAATCAAATAGAACTAACGAATAATGAAAGCTAAGATATTTTCACTTGTAGAAAAGCATAATTCAAAGATGCATTGAAGGTAAAGAAAATAGGCACAATCAGGAAAGGGCACAATCAGAAAGAAATTCCCACTTCAAAAAATAGAAGGGAAAAACTAAATTAACAATTAAGTACTTATACGAATGATGCGATGAAAACAGAATTTTAGCTCGAACACTAAATTGCTCTCTAAGTGAGTAAGCGCCTTTTGCTGTGAAACTATATTCATTCCTATTTGATTAGAGCATACAAAGCTAAAAGAGCCAGATAAACAGCCAACATAGCAGCAAATTCGTCGTCTTTTCATCATTCACGTTTGTCTGTAAACATTTTATTTACGATCCTAATAAGTTAATGGAAATTTTATTGAGATGGTGTCTGCAACTTGATTGGCTTGATGCTTTTATTCAGCTGCGGCGTGTAAGCATCAAGTAAAATGACATGCGCATAGTGAAGGCTTGTATAATGGATATGATTTGGACCAATTGGGAGCCAAGATACATAAATGACGAGAATAAATGTTGTAAGAGTATAGAAGAATAATCAACATAAAATGGCAAACTGGTACTTCTGCATATCAACATCAATGTGGCGCCAGGGCGTGAACAGCTGATTGGCAAGGCAGTGTTGATGTATGACGCCATCTCGACGTCGACATGACGTTGTTGTGACACCACGTGCCCACTTGAACAAAATCAGGAAACACGCGGGGTGTATACACTTATAAAATATGAATACTAGTAGTTCTTTTTCCTCATTAATGTCATATCCTTAGGACTACCAGGCATTTTACAAAATGCACATACAAAGGGGGTAGGGTTGGTAAATCGTCCATTAAACCATTTCTGTGAGTCCTAGAAACACGCATTATGCCTGTATTGAAAGCAAGATGACCGCTCTTTAACACAGTGTAAGCTGTTTTGGTTTTGCTACTGAAAGGTCATGGCGCAGGGGTCACCGTGGAAAAATCGATGCGCACGGACTTCTTTTTTTTTTTTTTTTTTTTTTTGGCGATTTGACTCCCGATTTTTTCCTCTTTTCTCTTCTCTTTCTATCTCTCTTTTTTCTTTCTCCTGGTGTCTTTTTTCAGCCCTAGCAGTTTGGTTGCACTTGTTTGGTTTGAGCGCGGTTGCGATTCTAAGATAACAGGGTAAACTCAACATTTTTAACACAGAAAAATCACATTTTTCCCAACTTTCTGGACCCCTAACTCGCTTGTTTGATGCACTGTGCAAATAAGCTGTATATCGGTCAAAGCCTACTTACTGAACAATTGACAAATATAAAAAAGATCGCACATGCTAGCTTTAACAATGCCGTGAGGGTCGATTAAAATGTGTTTGGAAGCAATCACGCATAAATACGCTCTTGTAGTGGAAAGGATATGAATGTTTAGTTGAAATCAAAGTCGTTAATATTTAATAACAGTACAGAGGCGTCGTAGACGCTGCTTCCATGTAAAGGGAAAAATAAATATTAATGTCCTAAACTATCCTGCAACTCCTAAGGAACAATTTACATTTAAGTGTGCATATAATTTTTGCACACCGTAACAAGTGTGATAACAACAAGTGGTGGCAACTGTATAGAATAAGTGAAATAATGGCCTGCTGAAAATAGAAAATATCTGCCTTGATATCTACTACCCTGTTTAAAACTGAAAAAAAAAAACAGTGTTTCTCTTTGGCTTCATGTTAAACACACGGTACATCCTTACATTTGCATATTGATTTCAAAAGTGCATTAGCTAGAACAGTTAATTCTCTAGTAAATTACAATACCGGTCATTAATTAATAGCAATCAACGCTCAGGTGACTTCAAAAGATGATAACTGAACCTTGATTGCTTCCGTGGAATTAACAGCGATGCTTTGTTAAATTTCCTCAGAGAAAAAAGACCTTTCAATGTTCGCGCCATTGAAAGGTAAACTTTAAAGACCTTCTAAGTTTAATTACTTCTACAAATTACAGCAACAGTTTGCTTTCTATGATAGTATATGTCCATGTAGGTACATCCGTTAGATTCACTAATTATATAGTCTTTGAAACGCTCATTGCAATTTTATATCGCCATATCTTTAATTTATTAAACATAATTCTAGAACCCTTTTAAGACATGATTAGACGATGGAGAAAGTAGACTGCAAAACACCCTTTTAATGAGAAATGGTAAGACAGTTTAGCGTCATCTTAAGTGCTTGTTTTTATTGATAAGACCGTTAGTAAAACTGATCACTTGAATGTGTCATTATTGGACTTGCCTACGTCAAAGCGGTGACTGAATTCCTACCGCCTCACACAATAAAGTCTTGGAATAAGATTATAACATCTAAACACCAAAATGCTTGGTGTTACTCATGCCATAGATGTAGCTTGTCAGATGTTCGCATATTTAAACCTTTTTCATGAGAGGTCATGTCTAATCATCTTACCATTGTGCTAAAGCAATTTATTATTTAAAGAGGTACAAAAAGGCAATGATCAGGAGAAGGCGAAATCAGAAAGACATTCCCACTCCAAGAACCGCGGTTGGAAAAACTAAATTGACAATTAGGTACTAATACCTACTTAGATTACATATCGTAAGCCGAGTAAGCAGCTATTTCCTAGCGGCCACTCAATTGTTCGAACTTAAATGAAAATATGAAAACGTACATAAGGTTCAAACAGCACGAAAATTCGACTCAAAACATTAAACAAATGTAACCACATTTTCTTCTAATAAATATGTATCTAATCCTGTCCAATCGCCAAAGACTGCAGTTTTGTTTCACATCGGTCTCATTTCACAAATGTTTCAATCATACTTTTTGAAGTACATGTAACATAGTGTTGTCTTCGTTATTTTTTCGTGAACAAAATGTCATGGACCAAAGTGCATAAATTCGAGTCCATAGCTGACGGTAGGACATTTATACGCTCGTATATATCTAACTATACAGCATTTCGTATTATTCTTTTGCTCCAGATGTTTTCAGTAAGTTATTTGATGTCCAGGGATCTCCATCATCAGGCAGGTTACTGAATCTGTGTCCTCGTTTTTGATTCATCATTGTGATTTTCGTGATTTATTTGTTTGTCCTTGATGATTCATTGACTAGTTAGAGACTCACCACCAGGACGGAACAACTAACTAAATGTTGTGAACCACCATAAAAGCTGAGAGTGAGGTTAGGCGCCTGTAAAATCGATTTAAGCCCGCCGGTAATTTTATATTACTGGTCGTTCCAAGGCGATACTTCTGTGGTGGTTCTTATTGTTTTGTCTTGGTGTTGAATGCTTGTGCTGTAAGCACATTATGCATGTTTTCATATTTTTAGCTGTTAGGGTGACTGAGTGGCCACCTATCGGTAAAATAGCTGCTCACTCGGCTTGCTATATGTTTTCTTACTATAAGTACCTGATTGTTAGTTTGGTTTTCTTGCCGCCTTTGTTTTTGGTGTGGGAATTGTCTTTCTGATTGCGTCATTCCCTGATTATTGCCTTCTTTTACGTTAGTATATTTGAAATTTTGTGAATTTCTTTCGTCTTTTTTGTTGTCATAGAATATTTTACTTCTGATCTTCCCTCATCAATATGTCAATATTATGTTTATCGTTGTTATCTAATCGGACAAATTAATTACTGAACTCATTGGATCAGTGTAAATGAATCGGTCTTATAGTCTCCTATGAGTTTCATCTTTCACTAAATAAAACAATACCTTTTATGGTTCGTCACATTCCCAATGAATAAATTTGTGATAATTATATCTAAAAGCTATGTTAGGCGTAATCTATAACGTGTGAAAATCGAGTCAGTTATATGAACATTGAGGATGTCTCGAGGTGATAGAGTTGCAATCGGTGATTAAAATGGATCAATCCTCAGAGACCTCTGTCACACAGAATAGTTAATAGGAGGCTTAAAATGCAATTAATAATCATAATGTATGACTGTGGTGGTCTTTAGCAAAATACTTGCCTGTCACATTTTAGTACATTGCATCAAGAAAACAAGATATATACCCCGAGAGCTAATTTGACCTACCTTGCACCCTCCCCAGGACAATTTTCATGGATGCCAAATCGTTAATTGGGACCCCCTGAAATGCAAACAGTTTCTAAGTACGTAATTCACGTAAATGGACGTATTCACTCAAATTTAACGGAACATCTTTAGTGTATCACGTCCATGGTAATCGTATGACCTGTTTATTCCGTTTCCGGTTGACGAAATAGTTATTTTTTTCTATCAAGAACAGAATAGAGCAAAACATTTTACCACCTTCTACCATAGGTGCGACATTCCTGCAGCATGTAGCATCTCATTCATTTATTAGTATAGTTATTACATCTACCTGTTTTAATCACGTTTGGCATTAAGTTTGACGCTTAACAACAATTCACACAGGAGAACAAACAGTTTCCGATGATACCCATCTATTTCAGAACAAGGAATACGCATCTTTTTCTTAGACAAAAAAGACAAGCAAAGATTTTAACATATTGAAACTAAGATTTATAACAAGTTGACATTTAAATAGTATTTAAAGGGTTTTGCTTCATGAAATGAATTGCTTCTAAATTTGCAATTTTAGAATTATTTTTTTGACTATATGCATTTTTCAAGCATTACTAATGGGTGATTTTAGAGTTGTGCCGAGAGGAATGTGGAAACTTTATCCTTAAATGATTGTTTTATTACTTAACTCAATTTCTTAGAAAAGTCAACCTTAACGTTTGAAAAATTGTTTTGTTTCTACGAATTTTCTCTTTATTACTCTTTTGAAAATAATATATATATTATACGAAGCAATAACAGATTAAGGTGAGTATTATTTTAAAGGCTGTCTCGTCACAGTAGAAAAAAAGAAACGTTGGCCAAAAACAAAGAAAGGAAAAATAATGAAAGAAAACATTAGTGTTGTACTCGTATATGCAGTCAATCGCGATTTGTAAATAAAAAAAAACACAAAAAACAACTTATTCGACCCCTCGATCATGCATGATGATGACCTATAAATCGGCACAAAAAACGAAAAACAGAGAAAAATGAAGCAAATCAACCGCCATAGATACTTCTGTTGTGGTTCTAATAGTTTTGTGTTTTGTGTTTTTGAACTTAATTTTGTGCTATTTGAGCCTTATGTACGTTTTCATATTTTAGTTCAGGTCGGGTAACTGTGTGGCCGCCTATTTGGGAATATCTGCTCACTCGGCTTTCGATATGTTTTCTTGGTATAAGTACCTAAGTGTCATTTTAGTTTTTTCCCACCCCACGGTTTGTGAAGTGGGAGTTTCTTTCTGGTTGCGCAATTAACTGATCATTGCCCACTTGTACCCATCATACCCCACTTTTATATAGCAAACCTGGGGTTTACAGGGGTAACCCTATTTTTCATATTTTGGCTCCAAAACATAGATTGTGGGTACTCGCTAGAACCGCCTCGGCGAAGCGGTTCTAACGTGAACCCATGATCAATGTCAGTTTGAGCAAACATTTTAAAAATATCAAATTTTTCAAATATTTTTTTCTCCACTTTTACAGCTGAAAACAATATCTGTATATTGCATAGGCAAATTTTCGTAATGAAAGGTCCTGTTAAGAATTTTCATTGACCTTAACTACTAGTTGGCGAATTTGGTTACCGTATGGGCGGCAATCGGACGTGAATGGCTGTTCCTTGGAAGATCACATAAAGATCGAACTCATTAAGCGTTGGCACAACGTCTTATCGAACTTATTTTTCAAAGTTAGTCGTTTTCCCACTTAGTCGCATTTCCCATTTAGTCGCATATCCGACTGAATTGCCTTAGGGTCCCAGATAGTCGTTACCTTTTTCCTATTTAAGCGCGTTTTCCGATTTTTTCGCCTGACATACATGTACGTTATGCAAAGGCATCATTCTGGGTGGCAACCACAAGCGATCACGTGACCGCGTACTCTCTCGCTAATTAAAACCCCTGATAAGACGGATCATTGTATCAAGCCTGCCCCTGGAAATTTGAATTATAATGAAACTCAAATTGATCAAAAGGACATAAAGGATTTGAACAAAATGTCATTACTGCTATCACGGAAAAATCATTTTTCCAGTCATCAAGTTTGTTTACTTTTAGTTAAGAATCTGACAGAAATACTTGGAATCCGGTTTCAGGGCAAAATGAATGTGTTCATCTAATTACGAAAATCCGCCCAGATTTATAAAGATTTTTCCTAACCCAAAAGTTCCATTACACTCACCGTTTTGCCTTGATAGCAACACGTCAGAGCTTAGAACACTTATGATAACCAAGAACTATATCTAAGGGCTTTTGGGGCAAATGTTCGTACTAATAAGTGCATTTGTTAAAATGCAGTTGAGGATTGAACCCTTGTTCCCCTACTTCAGCGGAGCAGGTCTTATGACGTTGCCGTTAATTTTGATTTTTTCTTAATATTTTGCCGTTTGATAAATACACTACAAACAAAAAATCTATTTCAAAAATATATTTATATTTGGCTGAACGATACCATAGCATTTATTTGGGAATCTGAGTAAAATATTTATAAGCCAATCGTCAAAATAATGCTATAAAGATCAGCCATGCAAAATAAGAATAATTAACCAAATGCTAACCACTGTTAACTACTGACCGTGTTTCATTAGGTCAAGTAATTTTACTGTTAGCTGATATATCGTTTTAAAAGTAGGTGTTGTGTTCTAGTATTGAAGTCACCAACTTATATAAAGCTAAATATTCATTAAAGAACATATTTTAGATGTTTATATATAACGACCCTGTATTTTCGCTCCGCATGTTTTTGCCGACGTCGTAATTTTTTCATTGAATCTTTTTAGGAAAGCCCCTTTATTTGTCTCCCAAACTATCAAATCTTTCTCAGATTTCATAAAATTATCACTAATGATGCTTATAGAATAGTAGTTAGGCTGGTATATTTTTCTAAATGATCACATTATACCTATGTTGATTTAGCAGATAGCGAAAAATAGAAATTATGGAAACATTTTGCATAATTTGACTTGCTCCGGTCATGCCTACTTGTGGTAACCAAGGTAAATGTAGCAGTGAGGTCATTGAAGTGAGTATCATTTTGAACAGTAAAATAAGTTCCAATATGGCCACTTATTCTGCATGAGTAACTGTTTTGGTTCCTGCTATGCGTTCAGAATAAAATGTATGTGTAACGGGACGTTTGGGACAAGCCACGAATCATGCTCTAGGAATATGATAAACGGCTGTTTGGCTGATGAACCTTTTCACTGCATTAAAATATGATATAATATAAGGTGTTTGCATATTTCATGTACTTGGATTACTTCACTTGGACTTTGTATCATTTTCTGATAACTGGTTTATAGTCTATTGATATTATTTAGAAGTCAAAGTATTGTTCGGAAGCTCTGCACACATACTGCAATGAAAATATAAAATGAAATGTAGTAGATGTTGTATTAAATCAAATAGAACTTTCGAATAATGAAAGAGGTCTTCAGTTGTAGAAAAGCTTTATTCAATGTGATGAAGGTAAAAATAAGCAATAATCAGGAAATGGCGCAATTAGAACGAAATTCCCATTCCAAAATCCTAGGTGGGAAAAAGCTAAATTTACAATTAGGTACTTATACGAAAGATGCGATGAAAAAAGGTACACATTGTCAATGTTCAGGAATCAGAAAGAAATTCCCACTCAAAAAACCGAGGCGGGAAAAACTAAATTGACAATTAGGTATATATACTTTGATAACATATCGTAATTCGAGTGAGCAGCTATTTCCCAATAGGCGGCCACTCAGTTACCCGAACTTTACTTAAACTATGGAAACGTACATAAGGTTCAAACAGCACTAAAATCGACTCCAAAATATTAAACAAACAGAACCACAACAGAAGTATAACCTTGGAACGATCAGTAATGAAAACTGGTCAGATATTAGATATTAAATGATTCTCTCAAAGTGGCCGGAAGGCTAGAATATAGCAGGACCGATCTATTCTCAGAATTTTCGCTCAAACACTTAATTGCTTCCTAAGTGAGTAAGCGTCTTTTGTTGTGACAATAGATTCATTGCCTATTTCATTAGAGCACATAAAGCTAAAAAAACATATAAACAGCCCACATATTAGCAATCTCGTCGTCTTTTCATCATCCTATCACCTTTGTCTGTAAACATTTCATTTACGTCCCTAATAAGTTAATGGAAATTTTATTGAGATGGTGTCTGCAATTTGATTGGCTTGATGCCTTTATTCAGCTGCGCCGTGAAAGCATCCAGTAAAATGGCATGCGCTGAGTGAAGGCTTTACTTGGACCAATTGGGAGCTAAGATACATAAATGACGAGAATAAATGTAATAAGTGTATAGAAGAATAAACAACATAAAATGGCAAACTTGTCTTCTGCATAGCAACATCAATGTGACGCCAAGGC
This sequence comes from Rugalucina vietnamica, assembly GCA_964017185.1. Lineage (NCBI taxonomy): Eukaryota > Metazoa > Mollusca > Bivalvia > Lucinida > Lucinidae > Rugalucina > Rugalucina vietnamica. The sequence continues at coordinate 65,696,123 of OZ024875.1, forward strand.
GTAAAGAGCTGATTGGCAAGGCGGTGTTGATGAATGACACCATCTCGACGTCGACATGACGTTGTTGTAACGCCACGTGCCCACTTGAACAAAATCAGAAAACACGCGGGGTGTATACACTTATGACATATGAATACTAGTAGTTCTTTTTTCTCATTAATGTCATATGAATGTTTAGTTGAAATCAAAGTCGTTAATATTTAATAACAGTACAGAGGCGTCGTAGACGCTGCTTCCATGTGAAGGGAGAAAAATAAATGTTAATGTCCTAAACTATCCTGCAACTCCTAAGGAAACAATTTACATTTAAGTGTGCATGTCATTTTTGTAACGACAAGTGTGAAAACAACAAGTGGTGGCAACTGTAAAGATTAAGTGAAATAATGCCCTGCTGAAAATAGGAAATATCTGCCTTGATATCTACTACCCTGTTTAAAACTGCATAATAACAGTGTTTCTCTTTGGCTTCATGTTAAACACACGGTACATCCTTACATTTGCATATTGATTTCAAAGGTGCATTAGCTAGAACAGTTAATTCTCCAGTAAATTACGATAACGGTCATTAATTAATAGCAATCAACGCTCAGGTGACTTCAAAAGACGATAACTGAACCTTGATTGCTTCCGTGGAACAAACAGCGATGCTTTGTTAAATTTCCTCAGAGAAATAAGACCTTTTAATGTTCTCGCCATTGAAATGTAAACCTTAAAGACCTTTTTAGTTTAATTACTTCTACAAATTACAGCAACAGTTTGCATTCTATGATATTATATGTCCACGTAGGTACATCCTAATGATATAGTCTTTGAAACGCTAATTGCCATTTTATATCGCCATATCTTTAATTTATAAAACATATTTCTAGAACCCTTTTAAGGCATGATTAGACGATGGAGAAAGTAGACTGCAAAACACTCTCTTAATGAGAAATGGTGAGACAATTTAGTGTCATTTAAGTGCTTATTTTTATTGATAAGACCGTTAGTAAAACTGATCACTTGAATGTGTCATTATTGGACTTGCCTACGTCAAAATTGTGACGGAATTCCTTCCACCTAACACAAAAAAGTCTTGAAATAAGACTATAACATCTCAACTCCATACGGCTTGGTGTTACTAGGTCACTGGCCAGATATGGTTCCGCTCCCCCCCAGGGGGAATTTTGCAGACCATAATTTTCATATAGCCTGATGTCTAAGAAGTTTTTTGAAACATGTTAGCCCTCTGTAAAGTGTCGCATAACCATGTAACATCGAGTTACATATGTTACCTACATGAAATCTGTTAATTACTGTTGAATTTAAAAATGCAATAGAAATTAAAATAAACATTGCCCTATTGATCAAAACTGGGTTTCAAATAATAGCAGACAATCTTAGCTACAACATGAGACCCTTGATTTTAATGTTACTCTATCACAGTGTAACATATGTAACATTTTTTCACAAAGATCATCTTAAATGCATATGTGTAGCTAAGTTATCCTTTTGTGGTTCTGCACCCCATCAGAGGGAATTGTGTAGACCATGATTTTCATATAGCCTGATGTCTTAGAAGTTTTTTGAAACATGTAAGGTCTCTGTAAAGTGTCACCTAAGCGTGTAACATCGAGTTACGTGTGTTACCTACAGAAACTCTGTTTTAACTGTTGAATTTAAAAATGCTATAAAAAATTAAATAACATTGGTATGTTGATCAAAACTGGGTTGCAAACAATAGCAAACATTCTTAGCTACAATATGAGACCTTTGATTTCAATGTCACCCTGTCACATTGTAACAAATGTAACATTTTTTACAAAATTCATATTAAATGCATATGTGTAGCTAAGTTATCCTTTTGTGACTCTGCACCCCATTTGATGGAATTGTGTAGACTATGATTTTCATATAGCCTTATGTCTAAAAAGTTTTTTAAAACATGTTAGCCCTCTGTAAAGTGTAGCGTTATCGTGTAACATCGAGTTACGTACATTACCAACCGAAAATCAAAGTTTTACTGTTGAATTTATATGCCATAATATTACAATAAACATTTTTTATTGATCTAAACTGGGTCTCAAATAATAGCAAATATTCCAAGCTACAATATGAAATCTTTGATTCTATGCCAGTCAGTCACAGTGTAACGTATGTAACATTTTGTCACAAATAACATTTTAAATGAATATGTGAAGCTAAGTTATCATTTTGTGGTTCTGCGCCCAATTATACAGAATCTTAAAGACCATGATTTTTATATTAGCCTGATGTTTAAGAAGGTTTTTGAAACATTTAGTCCTGTATAAAGTGTAGCGTACTCATGTAAGATCGAATTACATATGTTACCTACCGAAAATCAAATCTAATTTTGAATGCTGAATATAAAAATGGAATAAAAATTAAAATGAACATTTTGCTATTGATCAAAATATGTTTCAAATAAAAGCAGACATTCTTAGCTACAATATGAGACCTTTGTTTTTTCATGTCAGTCTGTCACTGTGTAATGTATGTAACATTTTTTTAAAAAGTTTGTTTTAAATGCATAGGTGAAGCTTAGTTAGCCTTTTGTGGTTCTGAACTCCATTAGAGAGAATTTTGTAGACCATGGTTTTCATATAGTCTGATGTCTTAAAAGATTTTTTAAACATGCTTGTCCTCTGTAAAGTGTAGCATAATCATGTTACATCGAATTTCATATGTTGTCTACAGAAAATCTATTTACCATTAAATTTAAAATGCAATAAATATCAAAATAAACGTTCATCCATCAATCAAATCTTGCAGACATTTTAGCTACAATATGCCACCTTTGATTTCCATGTCAGTTTGTCTGTGTGTAACATAAGTAACTTTTTTTTCAATTTAGGAAGACAAATCATAGTATTCATACTAAAGTATATTGATTTACCTATCATCGTCCTAAAGTACCTTTCAAATACTGCAAAGTTTGTTTTAAACTTTATTTAGTGTTGTAGTTATTAGCTTATATACATGTAAATATGCATGTTTGTACATGTTTACCCAATACCACTCTCCATGAGTCTTTTTCTATTATGTGTTGAATGAAGCAGTGCAACAAATAAGGCTTGATTAGCATGCTACCATATTATGCTACCATAATGCAAATAGAAACATATGTAACACCAAATTATTTTTTTCTATTACTTAATCTAATCCTATCAGTGTCATCTGAAACACTATCGCTTCTCATACCCAAATTTATTGATGTTGTGTATGCATTTTGACTATTGCAGCTTGTTGAAAGACATGATCTGCCAATTCTTCAAGTGAATCTGGAATCTGTTTTAAACTTTGGAGCTTTGCAGTTCTATCTGTACAACATGGACAGACAGAGTCAGATGGTATATCTGTTTCAAGTTCTCTGCCCAATTCTAAATTATGTAGTGGCGTGGACTTGTCTGTTTTGGTTGACATGTCAGCCGTTGTTAGAGACCATGGTACAGGACATAGAGACTAATATGAAAGTTTCAGTTCATGCTCAACTGCAAGAAGCATGGGCTGGCCAAAATATACCTCTCAGCTTTAAACCTGGGTTATTTGATTTTGGGAATGTGTTACCTTCTTTGTGATTTGACATTCTGTAAAAATTTTGTATTTAATTTTATGTGTTTCACTGGGTCATGAAATCCAGTGGTTTTGTCAACTTGACGAAGTGTTCCATGGTGCTTTTACCACTTTAGGGTGCTTTTAGCAGATATTGTGCCGCATCCAGTTTTGCTGGAACACCTGATGTCAGATTGTATAGTTGAGCAAAATAGGTTAGTGAAGCTGGATAATGCACAAATTGACATATTTCTGACTACTTTATAGGTGTGATGTTCCTTATAATGTCTCTTTAAACTGACACCTCATCATTACTCATTTCAGTATGTTGTATTAAATGTGGCTTCAACATACAGTGTTGTAAATGCGCTGGCCATCACAAAAAGGGAATGATTGTTGTTAATAAATGGGTATCACGCCGATATACCAGTGGTACATATGTCCCTAGCTTTCCATTGTCATATATTTGATTCAACATTTTTAATTGCTAGTACTTCAGCCACCCTAAATGTCTACCAATACATCAAACAAAGTGCAGATAATATTTTCATTTTGGTCCTTTGAAATCAGCGAGGATATTGTGAGAAAGCAAAAATTCATTATCTGTTAAGATCCATTTTCTGTATATGAAGCCAAAGTGAAATACTGTTATTTGTGAAAATTTTAACAGGATAGTGGATGCAAAGAGGGAGCCAAATATATAAAACTTTGGTCAGAAGTTTTTTTTCAAAACTAGAGGGTCACTGAGGAGGATTGAGCGGCCAAAACCGCGGAACGGCCCATCCCCTTTCTCACCAATATGTTTGCTGCTCTTAAAGAATATCAGTTTTGATTTATTTTTATTTACAGTTCATCCATAAAAAGTTTCAAACAAAGATTGTGGGTGCTCCTTTAATGGGCAAAAATCCACATTTTGTGATCAAAGATTACCATTTGTGTCAAAAACTGCTTCAAGTAAGTCTATGAATCAAATAAAACGCTTCTAAAGTGCTTATATATGTTCATTTACAGTAACGTATGTTACGGCCACACTGCCTTTAAATATGTCTTTATTGTTTGCATTTCATTCAATTCAACATACATTTGTGCGACAATGCCAAAATAATAATATGACTGGGTAAAGAGGACTAGGTGAGGCCAGTTGCAAATTAAATCGAGCCTATCACATTTAAATGTAGTATTGTAACATATGTTTGTGAGCCTGAAAATCAGAATAAATATTATAACAGAAGTCATTGTGCTTCTAAAATGCTTAAAATGTTGACATTTGCAATTGAAAATAACTAAAACATATGTTTCTGCATGAAAAAGGAATGAAAACACATATATAGGTATCAATACCATTATTGTAACGTATGTAACATGCTTTTACATATGTAGCATATCTTGGATTAAAGCAAATAATTCCAAAGGCTGATAAATGATGTTATGAGAATATTTCAACATACATTTGTGCGACAATGCCACAATAATAATATGACTTGGTAAAGAGGACTAGGTGAGGCCAGTTGCAAAATAAATCGAGCCTATCACATTTAAATGTAGTATTGTAACATATGTTTATGAGCCTGAAAATGAGAATAAATATTATAACAGAAGTCAATGTGCTTCTAAAATGCTTAAAATGTTGACATTTGCAATTGAAAATAACTAAAACATATGTTTCTGCATGAAAAAGGAATGAAAACACATATATAGGCATCAATACCATTATTGTAACGTATGTAACATGCTTTTACATATGTAGCATATCTTGGATTGAAGCAAATAATTCCAAAGGCTGATAAGTGATGTTATGAGAATATTTAAGGTAAAAAATCACCAATGGAATTGATTCTGAGGGTACTTGACCATTGACACCAGATAGTAATTTAACAAAATTTGGGTAACATGTAATTTTGATGTTACATGGTAACGCGACACTTCTCAGAAGGCTAACATGTCTCATTTTGTGGCTTAGATATTGCTATATCAGAAAATCATAATGGCCAAAATTCCCCCTGGGGGGGGAGGGGGGTCTATGGCCATCCCAAGGACTATACTCATGTCATACATGTAGCTTGCCAGCTGTTCGCATATTTAAACCCCTTTCCATGTGGGACCAGGTTTAATCATCTTATCATTGTGCTAAAGCAACTTATTATTCAAAGAGGTACAAGTAGGCAATGATCAGGAAAAGGCGCAATAAGAAAAAAAAAATCCTACTCCAAGAACCGAGGTGGGAAAATTTAAATAGACAATTAGGTGCATGAACCTATACTTAGAAAACATATCGTAGGCCGAGTAAGCAGCTTTTTCCCAATAGGCGGCCACTATAGTTACTCGAACTTAAATGAAAATATAAAAACGTACATAATATTCAAACAGTACAAAAATTCTACTCCAAAACATAAAATAAATGGAACCACCTTTTTTTTCGAATACATATGGGCCAAGATCTGATAAAAGGGGTCTTATGGCAGAAAAAATCAAAATTAAGATATTAATTACATATGAAAGACCAAGTTTCTTTGAGTATTTCCTGAAAATTTGAAGATATTATCTTTAGAAATAGCAAAGAGGTGTGCAGTTGGTGCAATCTAAACATAATGTCATAAAACTGTTGACGACGTTTGGCCTTCGATGACGTTAACGTTTTTAAATCACTGAAATTAAAAGAAGATAAGACTAAAATTCTCGAAATTCTATGTGTTTCTTGAAGTTTGACATTTATACTATTGCACAGACTATGCAATAGGCTCGAATTCACAAACTGTTTGATAAAACATGCAATACAAAGGATGTACCTGATTTTTAAATTAAGGGTAGTCTTTATGGCGCAATGGTTGCCATGGCAACATATATGATACAGATAACGTTACGGTTTGACCATAAGAAAAGTATGTGTCTTGGATTGTGTTACAATATTAGAGCTGTATAAAATAAATATCAGAACATGCCAAATATTTCAAAATTAGATGGTTTTTAAATTTTAATAGGATAAAATGTACATGAATGCCCGAAGACACCTTTTACCAGATCTGCGCTCATATGTACCTAATCGTGTCCCATCGCCAAAAACTGCAGTTGTTGTCCACATCGGTCTCGTCTCACAAATGATTTAATTAATTGTCCTTGAAGAAACTTTCCTTTTGCTACGGATTGTCAGTAAGTTATTTGGCGCCCAGTGATCTTAATTGTCGGGCAGCTTACTGAATCTACTGAATCTGTGAGTCCTCGTTTTTGATTCATCATGGTGGTTGTCATGATTTATTTGTTTGCCCTTCAAGTTGATGATTCATTGACTAGTAAGAGCTTCACCACGAGGACCGAACAACTGACTAAATGTTGTGAACCACTACAGAAGCTGAGGGTGAGTTTATGCGCCTGTGGTGGTTCTTATCGTTTTATGTTTTAGCATTGAATTTTTGTGCTGTTAGTACATTATGTATGTTTTCATAAGTTTGGGTGACTGACTGGCCACCGATTGGGAAAATAGCTGCTCACTCAGCTTGCTATATGTTTTCGTAGTATTAGTACCTTATTGTTTGTTTGTTTTTTTTTCCGTCTCGGTTTTTGGAGTGGGAATTTCTTTCTAGATATTTAAAAAATGTCACCATATAGGCGGTTTGCCTTTATTACGTCAGGGTTAACATTTGTCACCAACATGACATTGAAATTTTGTGAATTTCTGTCGTCTTTCCTGTTGTACATGTAGTATATATTTTGTTCTAATCTTTCCTGATCAATATGTAAATATTGTGATTATTGTTGGTTTCTTAACGGACACATTAATTACTGAACGCATTGGATCGGTGTAAATGAATGAGTCTGATAGTCTCCTATGAGTTTCATCTTTCACCAAATAAAACAATACATTTTATGGTTCGTCACATTCCGAATGAATCAATTTGTGATAATAATGTCTAAAAGCCATGTTAGGACTGTGAAAATCAAGTCAGTTATATGAGCATTGAGGAAGTCTCGGGGTAATAAAGTTGTAATCGGTGAATAAAATGGATCATTTCTCAGAGACCTCGGTCACACAGAACAGTTAATAGGTGGCTTCGCATGCAGTTAATAATGATGGTTTATCACGTGACGTCGTTGTTTCCCACTGGATAACGTCATGTAATAAAAGTGTTATGACCACACGTGTATCAACATTTTTGCGGGAATACGTAACGTTATTGACGACGTCCTTAACACTGAACAATGTTAATTTTCATTGGAAATTGTCCACTCTAAAGGCGATAAAATCGTATTTAAGAAGTCATATGATAAAACGACTCGTGGTCATTTCATATGAAATTTATTAAACTCGCCGAAGGCTCGTTTAATAAATTTAATATGAAATGACCACTCGTGTAAGATCCTCTATTTGTGTCTTGATAATCCCATCATTACGAAAACTTGCCCATGCAATATACAGAAATTTATTTTCAAGAGCAAAAATTGAAAATGTCATTGGAAAAAAGTGATGTTTTTAATATTTTGCTCAAAAAATAAATTGTGGGTGCATGTAAGAATCGCCTCACCGAATTTAATTATAACTATTGTCATGCGTTGGTTACCGCATGAATGAATATAATCTTTTATGGTTTTATTTGTAGACAGTCTTCCTTTTACCAATCAGTTTATAAATATCTCTATCTCTATAGAAAACCATCAGAAATTAATTGCGTATGATTGCTGACAAGCATAGTTGTGTTATTTTGACGCCATGGACTTGCTACTCTCGTTGAATAAGACGTATTTTACGGGTTTGTAAACCTCTGATTAATCATATGCCTCATTGATAGCTAAACTATTATGGTAGGCGTGTTTCCAAAGTTTGAAAATGGAGTCAGTTGTATGAGCATTTAGAAACTCCCTGAGTGATAATGTTCCAGTCAGTGATACAATGGATGGGTCCTTGGAGACAGGGGTCTTACAGAACGTTTGAAAAGGTTGCACAAAATGCAATTAATAAACATAATGTGTCGCATTTAAATGTCAAGCTTGTCTTAATTAACGCCTTTGTTTAGACATGGCATAATTGCTGTTTTAATCTACACCTTTTCACTTTGCAATTCCAAAATGAACGGGCAGTATTTTTTCATACTTAGGGGAATACTTGCAAATCTAATAGCGATAGAACGACGTGAGCTAGCATAATATATACATAAGTTTGCCTGACATTTTAAATTATGACGGTGGCAATAGGTTTTTAAACGCGCATGCGATTAAGACTCTCATTATGAAAACTTGCCCATGCCATATGTAGTTTTTTTTATTTGTAAAAAATGAAAAATTCATTGGAAATTTTTGATATTTTTAATATTTTTGTTCAAAACATTGCATTCTTTGCATCTGCGTTTTTGTTTTCGCATATGGATATTGTTGGTTTTCTGGTGTTGTGGCTCATTTGTAAACGCCTTGCACACAGTCAACATTCTGGGTGGTAACCTGAAGCTATCACGTGTTCACATACCCGTTCGCTAATTAATACCTCTTATACTGCTGCGCATTGTATTAAATCTGCCCCTGGAAATTTGATCTATGACGGATCTTGAACTGATTTTGAGAATTCAAATGATCTTAAACCAAAGGCAGTAATCGCTACCTGTATCAGAAACCAATTATCCAGTCGTCAGCTGTGTTTACCTTTTAGTTATAAATCTTAAGAATTGCGGAATGGGGATTCAGGGCATATGGTCCTATCTGCGATCATCTCCGGAACACTCTGCAAATCTATTGCGCGTATCGATTACACGTCAAAAAGATTCACCCTAAAAGCGTGATGGTTCCTATAAATAAATAGATAAATTAATAATTAAAAAAATAAATAAATAAGTAACAAAAAAAAAAAACCAAAAAACAATAGATTCGTAGAATAGTAGTAAAGTGACGAAAGACAGATTGAGCATTCCGGCTTCAATTATTTCAAATGGCCAGAAAAAAAAAAAAAAAAAAAAAAAAAAAAAAAAAAAAAAAAAAAAAAAAAAAAAAACAAAAAAAAAAAAAAACAAAACATGAGTTTACCAAATGGAAAAAGTTAGGCGACTGTGAAACCAGTAACTTTATATTACTGATCGTTCCAAGCCGATACTTCTGTTGCGGTTCCCTTTTGTTTTATGTTTTGGAATCGAATTTTTGTACTGTTTGAACCTTACGTACGTTTTCATATTTTTTTTTATCTAAGTTCGGGTAACTGTGTGGCCGCCTATTGGAAATAGCTGCTCACTCGGCTTACGATATGTTTCCTTAGTGTCAATTTAGTTTTTCTCACCTCGATTTTTGGAGTGGGAATTTCTTTCTAATTGCGCCTTTTCCTGATTATTGCCTACTTGTACTTCTTTACGGCCATGGGGTTGGATAACGTGTCCCATTAATAAGACGATACGTCTATTACGGTATCAGATCTCAGATGATTCGAACAACAAACAGTCACATCTATAGTGACATTATTGGATAACGGATGGCATTTGAAGCATTGCCGTTCAGTAGCGGAGCCGCCAGAAAGACATCCTTACTAATGAAATAATGGAGGCGATTAGTGTCAAATCCAAATATTTATATACCCTTGATTGGATGGAATAAAAATGATCACTTCGATATGTCATTATTTAAATGTCAAAACCAAAGTGGTGCCGGGATTTCTTCCGCCTCACACGATAAAAGCTTGTTCTTCCTATTTTTATTCAGTAAAATGTCTGATGTTTCCTGTCATTTTAGAAGGCAGTCTAGAGATATTATGATGACGTACAGCTGCAGGTCTTAAAACGCTAAGTAAGTTGCAAAAACATAAAAGGAAAATAGGAAGGTTGAAGGAATTCGAATTAATTCAATACAGTTCATAACCGAACACGTGAAGGGGAAAAATGCAAAGGAGATGTTGGATTAAAATTTAAAAGCAGCATTATTCGTTTGCAACAAAAGTGTATTTATTTTTGCTTTGTTTTGGCGACGTAACGAATGATTAACTTAGCAACCACAAAAGCCAAAAATACAAAAAAAAACAACAAAAAAACTGTCCACCCAAAGAGTTGAAAAAGGTCAGTCATACATTTTGGAACTCTCTGGAAAGGTACAAGTAGGCAATGATAAGGAAAATGCACAATAAGAAAGGAATTCCCACTTCAAAATGGGGGTGGGCTCAAATCGATTTTACAGGACCATAACCTCACCCTCATCTCCTGCAGTGGTTCATAACATTAAGTTAGTTGTTTGGTCCGCTCGTTGTGAATTCAAGGCGATACGTCTGTTGTGGTTCTAATTGTTTTGTGTTTTGGAGTCGATTTTTTGTGCTGTTTGGGCCTTATGTGCGTTTTTGTATTTTAGTTCAGTTCGGGTAGCTGAGTGGCCACCTATTGGGGAATAGCTGCTCGCTCGGCTTACTAAATGTTTTCTTGGTATAAGTACTTAAGTGTCAATTTAGTTTTTTTCCCACCCCTCGGCTTATGGAGTGGGAATTTCTTTCTTCTTGCGCCATTTCCTGAGCATTGCCTACTTGTACCTTTTTAAGCTATAAACTATACGACTGTAACGTGTAATGAATTTTCTGAACCAAAAAGAAAAATCATTCCTTCCTACAAGTTTCTTAATTTGTAAACCAAGTCACCATAAACTTCTGGTTCCGAAAGGCCTTCAAGTAAAATCGCCGAGTGAGTAACTGACTCATTGTGTCAGGTTGATAGCCGAGTGAGCTAGTGGGTCATTGTGTCACTTTGATCGCCGAGTGAGTTAGTGGGTCATTGTGTCACTTTGATCGCCGAGTTAGTGAGTCATTGTGTTAGTTTGATCGCCGAGTGAGTTAGTGAGTCATTGTGTCACTTTGATCGCCGAGTTAGTTAGTGAGTCATTGTGTCAGTATGATCGCAGAGAAAGTAAGTGAGTTATTGTGTCAATTTGATCCGTTTCTCGTACGAAAATTTGCCTATGCAATATACAGAAACTTTTTTTTCAGCTGTAAAAGTCGAAAATTTTGTTGTATATTTTTAATATTTGTGTTCAAAACATCGGCGAGGCGATTCAAACGAGTACTCACAATCTATGTTTTGGATCAAAAATAAGAAACTAGAGGACCATTGGTCCTGTAGCTCACCTGAGAGATTATCACATTGTAAGCTCATGAGATTTAAATTAATTGAGAATCGACCAATGAAAGTCTATGCATGGACACTATTGACCCCCGGGGCATGGCCAAATTTGACCCAGGGGCATGACAGGCACAATTTATAATGGGGACTACCAAACATTGCTACATACAAAATTTAGAAGCTCTGGGCCTTTTGGTTTCAGAGAAGAAGATTTTTGTTAGTTTTTCCCATTGTAAGTCTATGGAGAATATCTACCCCCGGGGCGTGGCCAAATTTGACCCCAGGGGCATGGCTGGCACAATTTATGTAGAGGACCATTAGCCATTGCCACATACAAAATATCAAAGCTGTGTGCCCTGTGGTTTCAGAGAAGAAGATTTTTTTAGTTTTTCCTATTGTAGGTCTATGGAGACTATCGACCCCCGGGGCGTGGCCAAATTTGACCCCGGGGACATGATTGGCACAATTTATGTAGAGGACCATTAGCCATTGCCACATACAAAATATCAAAGCTGTGGGCCCTGTGGTTTCAGAGAAGAAGATTTTTTTTTTATTTTTTTTCTCATAGTAAGTCTATGGAGGCTATCAACCCCCGGGGCGTGGCCAAATTTGACCCCAGGGGCATGAATGGCACAATTTATGTAGAGGACCATTAGCCATTGCTACATACCAAATATCAAAGCTGTTGGCCTAGTGGTTTCAGAGAAGAAGATTTTTTTAGTTTTTTTCCTATTGTAGGTCTATGGAGACTATCGACCCCCGGGGCGTGGCCAAATTTGACCCCAGGGGCATGATTGGCACAATTTATGTAGAGGACCATTAGCCATTGCCACCTACAAAATATCAAAGCTGTGGGCCCTGTGGTTTCAGAGAAGAAGATTTTTTATTTTTTTTTCCATAGTAAGTCTATGGAGACTATCAACCCCCGGGGCATGGCCAAATTAGACCCCAGGGCCATGATTGGCACAATTTATAATGGGGACTACCAAACATTGCTACATACAAAATATTGTAGCTCTGGGCCTTGTGGTTTCAGAGAAGAAGATTTTTTTAGTTTTTCCTATTGTAAGTCTATGGAAACTATCCACCCCCGGGGCGTGGCCAAATTTGACCCCAGGGGCATGGCTGGCACAATTTATGTAGAGGACCATTAGCCATTGCCACATACCAAATATCAAAGTTGTGGGCCATGTGGTTTCAGAGAAGAAGATTTTTTAATTTTTTTCCCATAGTAAGTCTATGGAGACTATCGACCCCCCCGGGGCGTGGCCAAATTTGACCCCAGGGGCACGAATGGCACAATTTATGTAGAGGACCATTAGCCGTTGCTACATACCATATATCAAAGCTGTGGGCCTAGTGGTTTCAGAGAAGAAGATTTTTTTAGTTTTTCCCATTGTAAGTCTATGGGACCTATCTGTTGCCATGGAAACCACAATTTTGATACAATCTGCTCCAAAACCTAATGCCATCAATCCCCCAACCCAATTATGGTTCACATTAAATTTGATCAAGATCGACCTACTAGCTTCAGAAATATTCTTCTTTGAAATTGTGGACGGACGACGGACGACGGACGACGGACGGACGGACGGACGACGACGGACGACGGATGCCTGCCTATCCTATAAGCTCACCTGTGAGCCTTCGGCTCAGGTGAGCTAAAAATAGGTATACCCCTGTAAACAACAGTTCTACAATGTAGCAGTGGAGTTTAAGGGGGTAAACGTTTCATGGACATGTTACCCTGATGATTTCCTGGCTATTTTATTTTCTCTCAGCATAAATCAGTCTATTAACAAAACAGAACAGTCTACCTGATATTGACAATAAAACTATAATCAATGTGATAACGTGAAAATTGCCAGCCACTATCGCTGAAACGATCTCGACAGACAGACCTCATGTTTACCTTTGTCTGATCATTAACCTGATGAAGAGACTTGGGATGATAGTTTCCATTAAATGCCTAATGAAAACCTCTTATCAAAATTAGATTGATGTGTCACACCGTTGCTAAATAAACATCATGACATTTTCTTCTAGAAAGACACGTATCGGCCTAGACCCCCTCTTCTGTATGCATGCCACACGAGCATAGAGCCAGTTTAAGTTCATTTTAAGATCTTGTAAAGTTCCCAAGACAGTGGCTACGTCCCAGTACGGCTGAAAACCTTTGAATGAGACATTCAACACAAACAAACATTATGTGTATCTAAGTGAAGTTTCCAATTGCACTTGTTTCTAGTTTAACGTCACTGCAACTCCTTCTTCGGTCATGTCGACTCGGAGTCACTGACTGCCACTCCTTCTTCTGTCATGTCGAATTGGAGTCACTGCCACTCCTTCTTCGGTAATGTCGACTCTGACTGCCACTCCTTCTTCTGTCATGTCGACTCGGAGTCACTGACTGCCACTCCTTCTTCGGTAATGTCGACTCGAAGCCACTGCCACTCCTTCTTCGGTCATGTCGACTCGGAGTCACTGACTGCCACTCCTTCTTCGGTAATGTCGACTCGGAGTCACTGCCGCTCCTTCTTCGGTCATGTCGACTCGAAGTCACTGACTGCCACTCCTTCTTCTGTCATGTCGAATCGAAGTCACTGCCACTCCTTCTTCGGTCATGTCGACTCGGAGTCACTGACTGCCACTCCTTCTTCGGTAAAGTCGACTCTGACTGCCACTCCTTCTTTTGTCATGTCGAATCGGAGTCACTGCCTCTCCTTTTTCGGTAATGTCGACTCGGAGTCACTGCCACTCCTTCTTCGGGAATCTGTCGACTCTGATTGCCACTCCTTCTTCTGTCATGTCGACTCGGAGTCACTGACTGCCACTCCTTCTTCCGTCATGTCGAATCGAAGTCACTGCCACTCCTTCTTCGGTAATGTCGACTCGGAGTGACTGCCACTCCTTCTTCTGTCATGTCGACTCGGAGTCACTGCCACTCCTTCTTCTGTCATGTCGACTCGGAGTCACTGGCACTCCTTCTTCGGTAATGTCGCCTCGGAGTCACTGACTGCCACTCCTTCTTCTGTCATGTCGACTCGGAGTCACTGTCACTTTTCTTCGGTCATGTCGATTCGGAGTCGCTGTTTTCTGGGCATTAAGAAGACACAATGGGGAGTAAACTTATTCCTGTTGAAGGAGAATGGCCGGTGCTGATGGGGTGATAACTCTTTACAATCGATCTGGAATTCATTACACATGTCATAAGAATTTCCTATCTAGCTTTGAAGGGTTTTGAATGTATGAAACTCTGACAATCACCATAATCTTATGGAGTTCAGACAGTATAATCCAATTTTTAAGATTTTGTTGTGTGAGGCGGAAGGGATGAATTCAACACTTTGATATAGATGAGCTCAAGAATGCTATACATTGAAGTGATCGGTTTGACATGTGGTCTCATCAACATAAAATTATTTATTATAAATGACGATAAATGGTTTTATTTTCTCATTTAGAGGACGTTTTGCAGTCTCTCCTTTCCGCAAAGAAACATATTGACTAAGTGAGTCTTAAAAGGGTTCAGACAATTCGTCTCACAGAATTATGATATGACAATGTTTGAAAGACAATATTATTATTTTGAACACAGGCCTGTCTAATTTTCATTTATTTCAATAAGCCTGTAATACTGCGAGCAATTACGTAGAACGTATGAGATCATTTATGTATTTCCATTGTCAATCTTATGCATGTATATACTTTGGACGTTAAAACAGGTTGCTTTAATTATCCGTATCTAATTGTTAAGCAGATCTAATATGCATATGTTTATGTATCTGTCTGTGATGCTACACTCTTCTTTCTCCCTCTAGCCGTCTGTCTGTTCATCCTTTCTGTCAAGTCGCCAAGAAAATGTATCCTGTTTGCCTATAATATTGCTGCTCATGTTGTTATATTTTTGTAACCTGAGCTTTTGAAATAAATTTGGAAACTTGGAAACTAAGTGTTCTAGCGGACCCCCATTGTTTTATCAAAATGTTAAAAGAAGGCAATGATCCGGAAATGGCGCAATCAGAAAGAAATTCCCTCTCCGAAAACCGAAGTGGGGAAAAAATAAATTAATATTCAGGTACTTATACTAAGAAAAGATATTATAATAAAATGCAAAGGTTGATCCTTTGGAAGCAGTAGAAACATTGAAAGGAAAATAGTGAGTGATATAAGCCTAGTGAGCAGCTTTTTCCCAATAGGAGGCCACTCAGTTACCTATATGAAAACGCACATCCGGTGCAAATAGCACAAAAAATCAAAACCAAGATATAAATCAATAAGAACAACAACAGAAGTATCGCCTTCGAACGATAAGTAATATAAAATTACTGGCGGGCTTAAACTAGTTTTACATGGCCATAACCTCACCCTCAGCCAAAGTTGTTCCGATCACGAGTTTTATGTCGTATGACTTTATTGCCACCCTGATATGATTTGGCTGTTCACTTAGCCCTTTGCGTTGTATTTGTTCTGTCCAAGCTAGCACCGTGACCACCCCGATTCCATAGCTGCTCAACCTGCTTTCCGTTAAACGGAGTATACGTTGTCACCTATGTTTTATGTTTCTTAAGATTTTCTTATTGCTTGTTAACAGTATATTTGTGCATATTAGAGCCACTGCAGAAGATGAGGGTGAGGTTAGGCGCCTGTAAAATCGATTTAAGCCCCCCCCCCAGTTTTTTTTATTACAGATCGTAACAAAGCGATACTTCTGTGATGGTTCTATTTGTTTATGGTTTGGAATCATTTTTTGTACTGTTTGAACCTTATGTACGTTTTCATATTCTATTTTTAAGTTCGGGTGACTGAGTGGCCGCCTATTTGGAAATAGCCGCTCACTCGGCTGACGATATTTTGCTAAGTATAAGTACCTTGTTGTCTGTTATTTCTTTCAGGGTATAGAGAAGATATTTGAATATTTTTGTCAGATACATGTATATAGCCCCTGAACTGAGGCATACAGCATTTCACTTATCATAAATCGTTGTTTGTTTGCCTATTTTCTGCAAGTTTTCCACATTATTCAACATTTTATGAATTTTGCCGCGCGAATGACTATGTGATCAAAGTTACTTCGTCAGGCAGCTTACTGAATCTGTTGAGTCCTCGTTTTTGATTCATCAGAATGTTTATCATGATTTATCTGTTTGTTCTTGATGATTCATTGACTAGTTAGAGATTCACCACGAGGACCGAAGAACTAACTAAATGTTATGAACCACTGCAGAAGCTGAGGGTGAGGCTAGGTACCTGCAAAATCGTTTTATGTCCGCCAGTAATTTTATATTACTGATCGTTCCAAGCCGATACTTCTGTGGTGGTTCTTTCGTTTTATGTCTTGGTGTTTAATTTTTTTTGGCTGTTGGCGCCTTATGTATGTTTTCATATTTTTAGTTAAGTTTAGGTAACTGAGTGGCCACCTTTTGGGAAAATAGCTGCCCATTCGGCTTACGATATGTTTTCATGGTATAAGTACCTGATTGTTAATTTGGTTTTCCCATCTCGATTTTTGGAGTAAGAATCTTTTTCTGATTGCGCCCTTTCCTGATCTTTGCCTACTTGTACCTTTTTGCTGTAAAGTAAGTTAAGGTTATCTTATATAATAAGTTCATCACTTATATTCACTTTGTATAGCTTGAGTTCCTCGTGTTATATGCTGAGGACTGTGGTTTCTGTAGATTTGCAAAGGTTTTAACATATATGGGCATTGCGGCCATCTTGGTAATGTGATCGTGGTTGTTTATATACACTTTTGTTCCCACTTGCCAAAAAGGCTTCATATAACAATCGGATAAATTATACAATTATCAGATAAATAAATAGTAGTTAAAGTTTCATAAGAAATCTATCAGTTGATGATCTTGTACAAAGAACCTATTTCAAGTAATTATTGTTAAATGGCATAGACAAAGCTTTTTATAAATCCTTTTACTAATAGGTTTTGTCTGCTGAAATTTAGGGTCTTTGGGCTTTATTTGGCACAATCCGCATCCAGTAGCTATTTGTGCCAAAATTATATGGGTGTATTTGAAAAATCAGTAGTTTCCCTTGATGTAAAATAGAAAAATAATATAATTTACTTAAATGGTCAACAACATGCTTGAAAATGAAACTGAAAGCTATGTCTATGGTAAGTAATTGTTTTCAGATGGCCAATTGTTTGGATTTATTATTTGGTTTGATGATATTCTTGTTGTTTTTAAGTGCATCTATGACATCATAATAGCACATATGAATATTCATGAGATAACATGCCAAATTTAAAATAGATTTATCTCCAGAACCAATCAAAATAATTTGGTGAGGTTTTCTGCAATCACTTATAGGCAACAATGCCAATTATATTTTCATGGAATCAAAGCCTTTATCTATGACCTTTAATTAAAAAAAAAACAAAAACGATAAGCTCGGAAGCTCAGCTCGGCACGGTCTTTCATAGCCGACCAACATAAACTTGTTCTCGGTTCTTCTTATTGTGTCAGGCATAAAAGCCAAACCAAACAAAATTGGGTGTAAAAAAGTGATAAAAATGTAAACACGTTTAATTTCAAATTTAAATTTACCCCCCCCCCCCCACCTCCCCCGTTACAGAAAAAAGAAGGAAAGAAAAATCCTGTCGGTATTGACGAAAATACAAATGTACAGACCTTATAAAAATTTTATGTGACAGGCAAGCCTAAATGTCAATCATATTTTTACACCTAACAAGTAGTCCCAGTCTAGTGGAGCTGAAATAGCATATGTGTGTTGACAGTGCCATGTTCTTTTCGCTTTGTCTCTTGCTAAGTCAAATTTTAATTAATCAAACACTTAAAGGACTGATTAATTATTTTAAATCATAAGGTTTATTTTGCAACTTCATTTTCAGGCGGTTCCAGCATGTACCCACAATCCCGCAAATCGCTTTATCTCTTGCAAGCATCTCACTGGCATGTGAATTGCACGCGACTGTCGAAACTTTTCATGTGTCGCGAAGGTTTTAAACATGTTTAAAAATTCCATACGAAATTCACTAAATTTTCGCATAAACGTCCATTCAATGAGACTGCAACATGAAAGTTGCGTTTACATCGTTAATATTTGTAGAGAAATAGTCGCGAACTGGTCACGAACTAGTCTCATTTTGTCGCATTACATTGAGATAGGGGCTTAAGGATGTTCGCTGCCAATGAAAAAGTATTCAAACTTTTATTCTAACCACTCCTTTTTATTCCAAAATGCAACACAAGACATTTGAAAACAAAATAAATATAGGGTAGTGTGCATTTTTTCAAGCTACAGGCTTCTGAATGAGACCTCTAAGCACCATGTTTTAAATTTGGTAAAATTAATTTAATTTGTAATTCTTTGAAACATACCTGTCTTGAACAAAAATACACCTAAACTGCTTTCAAAAGTCATAATATTTACGTAGCGCAGACAATTGTGGACCAAAAGCATAGAAAAATTTACAACTTGGAGTGGATGACAAAATTTTACGATTCCTTTTCTAACCCTACCCCCATACTTGAAAAGTCGGAAAAAATCAGTATTTTGAAATGTACCAACCCCATATTTGTTGATTCAAACTTTTTCTTGTATTTTCACACAACATAGAACTTGGTAATATTGTTCGAATAAAAGAAAGAAATATATAGGGTAGTGAGCATATAAGAGAGAACCAACAACTTGAAAATCGCCATTTTCGACCTTTTTTCGTCTGTTTTGTTTCTAAAAGCCCATTTCATAAAACCACCTTAAATTTTAAAACCAGCACACCAAAGACAAAAAGAATGACTAAGAAGACCATGTACAAGTACACTGCTGCTAAAATAATTATCGAACAAGTGCAATTAATTTGAAGATGTGTAATATTCAAGTTTAATCTACCCTACCCCCTAAATTTTACTGACAACTAAAATTTTCTGAAAAGTTGCAGAAAATGGGGTGAAAAAATCAAGTTTCTTAGATGGACAATTTTCATGGCTCATTTGATGCATATTATCAATATGTATCCAAATATAAAATATTAGGAAAATATCTGCAACCGTTTACGAGACATTCAAGAAAAGAAAAACCGGAACTTCCGAAATGTCAAATGTTAGCAGCGAACATCCTTAAGTCAAATTAATTTTCAAATTTCAATTAACACTTAAACAACTGATTAATTAGTGTACATCATAAGCTTTCTTTTGCAACTTCATTTTGGGGCGGTTTCATTATGTACCCACAATCCCGCTTTGAAAAGAGAACTGAGGCGTCTGGGCCGAGTCGCCCATGGCCAGGAAGCTTCGGGTCCGAGATGACCCGAAACATTGAGTAAGACCGGACGATGTGTAGGGTTTTACCCAAGGGGCGTGTAGACTGCGCATGACCGGAACAAGCTTTCCAATCTATAAGCCAAATTGTTGTTGTAACTATTCATAATATTCAAAGTGTTTAAATAATATAGATATGCGTCTAATGGTTTTCTGTTCAATGATGTGAACGCCAAAAGGACTTATTTCTCAAAGGAATATTGTACAAAAGTTCGCTAGTTCTTCCACGGAAGCAAGCAATTTCGATTGTCGCCTGTCTTTTGAAGTCACCTGCGAGTTAATTGCTATAACTGCGACTAATGACCGTTATAAATGCACCTTTGAAATCAATATGCAAATACCCAGGGTGTATAATAATATTAGCATAATATTTCTTTACAAGTTTGACAGTTTTAAATGCCACTACCTTTTTCTGGGAAAATGGTATGTGGAACTGTTATACATTTTATAAAGTAGGAATCCCTTTCTGTCTCAGTGAAGTAACCTCTTACTTCGTATCTGCTCGTCTGTAAATTGTAAAATGCTAATGATAAATGAACATACAAGGGATTGGGTTTTACATGTCATATACATGTATACTGAACAAAAAAAGAAACGCAACAATAGGCATCCGAGGATTTTCGAGTGTAAGGGTAAACGTTGATAATTTCAGGTTTGTTGCTGTATGATTCCAATTCATGGGATATTAGGGTATATCTTGCAAAAAAAACAAAAAAAAAAAACAAACTGATTTTCATTTTGATAAAAATTGAATGAGGAATTTTTATCGTCTTAAATAATGCAAATCGGGAAAGTTTGTTCTGCGCATGCGCACACTTTTGAACCTTTAAATCATCAGGAAACAATGTCAGCTGCACCTTTATTAAAATTCATGAAAAAGAAATAACGTTCCACGACACACAAGCTCGTAATCACACCGTATTAGCGGCAATTTCGAACTCGGCACACTATCGTTGAACTCGGCACAGTTTTATGACCAGCTGCGTTTGGTAAGTCATTTAAATTGATCTTTTTACAATAAATAACCTTTGTATGATACAAATTGACTTCACATAGCTAATCTTGAATGAATTAGTCTATGCCCTGTGCAATAGGTTTTTCATTTCAATTTATCAATGCCATGACATCACTTTGAACCTTCTTTTTTGTAATGTTTACAAGGTAAAGTCGGCATCAAAATGTCTATTTTCTAGTTATTTATTACAACATTTAAATTTCATTTTGTGCATAATACATTTGAATGTCTGTCCAAAACATCACCAAAGTTTCATTACGCTCTTTGCAAGTTTGGCCGAGCAATATACGGATTAACAATGAAGGGGAAAATCAAAATGGCAATCGGGAACGCCTTTTGATAAATTGGAATGCAGTCGTTGAACTCGGCTAATGGCAATCGTCGAACAAAATGTAAGAAAAGCTAAAATAACCTGAAATGAGCCGTTTAAGTGACAAAACACACAAGGTTTCATGTTGTAAGACGTGCTTATTGACTTCGTTTTACATTTTTCATGTTGAAAGAACTGATACACAAGAAACTGTTTAAAAGGTTATGGTTTGTCACAGTTTACTTGTGAAAAGGTACAAGTAGGCAAAGATCAGGAATACTTTATATTGTAATAAACGAGGTTTTTCTTCAGAACGTCTGGTAATTTATTTTTGCTATTGTATTATTGCAGTTACGCTTAAAAGATATTTATTACGGTGAAATACTGAGCAAAACTATTAAGAACAAGGATAAGAGTTGTTGAATGCAGATATCAGACGACTCATAGAAAAGTGACATGCTGAATTTGGTATTTTCAGACCAGAAGTACATCCCCTACTCCTCCTTCATTTTCTTCTCATTCTTCTTCTTCTTCTTCTTCTTCTTCTTCTTCTTCTTCTTCTTCTTCTTCTTCTTCTTCTTCTTCTTCTTCTGCAGCAGCAACAGTAGCAACAGCAACAACACTAGTTTTCTTCTTTAAGACAGACTCATCTTCTTGTTTTTCTTCTGCTTAAGCACTGTTTTAAGTTCACTGCAGCCGTTACAATATGTTTTTATCATACCTTATTGTTATCCGTTGGTCGTGCGTTATCAATTCAAATGTTCTTGAAAATATTGTTCACTAATAAACAACTAAGTCTATCAAAGCCAAACGTCATAAAATGGATTGTAACATCTCTGGAAATGTGAGAGCGTACATGTGTTCGGAAAAAAAACTAATGCTACTACTTCTTGGAGTGTACGACCACTACCACTGTCACCACCACAATCACTACTACTACTACTACTACAACAACAACAACGGCTACTACTACTACTACTACTACTACTACTACTATATTTAACACTTCTACCGCCACGCAAATAACCACCACAACCACTACTGCTACTACTACTATTACTACTACTAAATTCTACTACTATTCTACTTCTACATCTACAACTACTACTTCTACTAATACACTTCTACTACTACTACTACTACTACTACTACTGAGTGTACTACTACTACTACTACTACTACTTCTGCCACAGTAGAAGTAAAAGTAGCAAACACAGTAGTAGTCACAAGTAGGATAAGCCAAGTTCTGCTTACGGGTCTGTCAGGTGGTCTATCCCGGGGGTCTCCCGTTTTAGCCCACCTACTGAATTTCATAGTCTCTATATGAGTGAAATAATCTGGAAAGGAACGTAAAATGGAATAAAAACTACAATGTTATGTCATTTTTACAATGTTACGTCATTTTTAATATTTTTAAAGACACGCGATGTTTGCCAACGTGGTCTTCTCGAAAATGAAAATGGGAAAACTCTTGAGAAAAAAGACTTTAAAAGGGACGAATAATGTCCTTGCCACACGACTAGACAGGTAGTACCATTATAGTGCGTTAATGCGTTTATAATTGATCACATGACATGCTGACACAGTGGCCTAAAAAGGGTTCGGTAGGACAAGTCGCCACAATTGAGATAAACGAATTTACCAACAGAATACATGTACAACTCATTAAAACATATTCCTATACAGACTCGAATATAAAACAGAGTCGTCATTACTGTTCTATTTTACATTATCCGTCATAACAGAAACATGGTAGGCTCTAAAAATGAGAAAAACTGGGGAAAACCGCAAGAAACAAAACGTGTTCACCGATTGCCAAATAGCTTTTATTTCAGCGTTCTACGATTGTCATGACTAGAGTTATCCGATTGCCAAAGTATCATCACGTCATCTTTTAAAACAGACGCTGCGCTTTTCACTTATCAGATCGAATCTATTTAATACGCACAAAAGGACTGTAAATGGCTTAAGTTTATATTTTTGCCTGTGAAAGGATTGATATTATAGGAATGAATTTTATTTTTGTTGATTTTATCGATGTGTAAACTCAGGCGAATCACTCACAAACTAAATAAAGCCCGAAGGGCTTTATGAAAAAGTTTGTGAGTGATTCGCCTGAGTTTACACATCGATAAAATCAACAAAAATAATCATTCATTCCTTATAATTCCAACTTTGTCTCAATTACACTGCATTTGTCTACATTGATTTAATTTTTTATAGCCAGCGGAAGGAAAAATAGAGCAAAACGGATCTTCATGAGGCAGC
This sequence comes from Rugalucina vietnamica, assembly GCA_964017185.1. Lineage (NCBI taxonomy): Eukaryota > Metazoa > Mollusca > Bivalvia > Lucinida > Lucinidae > Rugalucina > Rugalucina vietnamica. The sequence continues at coordinate 65,719,625 of OZ024875.1, forward strand.
CATCTTGAAAATTTCCAAAGCCCAAAACTCACGTCTCGCAATAAATAGAAGCTATTACTAGCTTGCTATAGGGAGGCGGTCAAAACGGGAGCTTTAAATCATCTCCCCTTTATTCAAAAGTGTGCTTTTGGAAGAAAATTTCGCCGTCTGGGCCGATAGAAAGACGTGTCGATTTTGAACTGAGACTCGGAGTATTAGAAATTCAAACGTCAAATTTCAACAAACAACAACAAGATTAAAACACTTACCGAACGATGTTCTGTTAAAAGAAAAAGCGTCCATATCAATAAAAATTCCAAATATCCAAATAGCCTTCAAAACGGGTTCATCCATTGTTTTTATGACGTTTAGATTTGGTGACGTCAACGTTATTCAGAGAAACGTCGCGTTATCACGTAACGTCGCGCCGTTTTTAAGGTGAAATCCGAGTATTCTTACGCGTTGCTTTTATCGAAGTATAAAGTCTTCCAAACAACCAATCAGAATGTAGGAAATTAGTAAAGTTGGAATTATTTATTTATAAAGTCACGAAATGGAGCATATTTGACAGGATTGAGTATAAAAAGTGAAAAGGTACAAGTAGGCAAAGATCAGGAAAAGGCGCAATCAGAAAAAGATTCCCACTCCAAAAACCGAGGTGGGAAAAAACCAAACCAACAGTCAGGTACTTATACCATGAAACATATCGTAAGCCGAATGAGCAGCTATTTTCCCAATAGGTGGCCACTCAGTTACCTTAACTTAACTAAAAACACGAAAACACACATAAGGCGCCAACAGCACAAAAAAATTTTAAACACCAAGACACAAAACAAAAAGAACCACCACAGAAGTATCGACTTGGAACGATCAGTAACACAAAGTTACTGGCGGGCTTAAACCGGTTTTACATGGCCATAACCTCACTCTCAGCTTCTGCAGTGGTTCATAACATCTAGTTAGTTATTCGGTCCTCGTGGTGAATCTCTAACTAGTCAATGAATCATCAAGAACAAACAAATAAATCATGATAAACATCCTGATGAATCAAAAACCAGGACTCACAGACTGAGTAAGCTGCCCGACGATGGAGATCCCTGGGCGCCGAATAACCTACTAACTCCGGAGCAAAAGAAAAACACCAGTTGGACCCCGGTGGGCCAAGCAACAGACAAGAAGCTCCGGCCCCAACCAACTAAAATGAATAGCTTTATGTCGGGGCCATCATAGAGTCTGACGCCCGACCCACCGGCGTGCAATTAAAGAAGGCAGCATAGTTATCATCCATGATTGGGTTAAAAACTAAGCATGCAGACTGTCGCATAACATTCAAGTTATAACCTATACGTCTGTAACGTGTTATGATTTTTCTGAACTGAAAAGAAAAATCATTAATTCCTTTAAGTTTCTTAAATTTGTAAACCAAGTCACCATAAAATTCAGGTTCCGAAAGGCCCTCACTTAAAAGCGTCTTTAACCCAACATTGTATTTGGAAATCTATTCATAGTGTCTACGATAAAATTTAGAAAATGTTTTTCGAAGTTTATGATACCGATAGCCCTGTTGGAGAAGTTTTGCCGTTAAACATTTATTTCGAGCGTTGAAGTCTGTAACATGATTGCAGACTCTAGCAAACCTAATAAGTTGCGAAATGTATACACCATAAGAAGCACGACGAGGAACGTCACCATCTAAAAAAGGAAAATTTACTATATCAAAATCAAAGTCATCGCGCTTATCATAAATTTTAGAAGAAACAAATCCATTTGCAACAGAAAGATGTAGATCTAAAAAGGGGGCTTCAGTATCTGAGATATTGGCTTTATTCAACTGAAGTTCAGGTGGATAAATTTGATTGACCATACCTTCAAAATAAGGGTTGTCAATGTTCAAAAGGTCATCGAGGTACCTAAATGTGGAATTAAAAGCCTCGATAACATCAGCTTGATTATCATGGTTAAGAGAATCCATGAAATCTCTTTCGTAGCAGTATAAAAATAAATCAGCTACGAGAGGTGCGCAATTTGTACCCATCGGAATTCCAAAGCATCAAAGAGAAAAATGTTATTTTCCAGACTTTACACTTGGAATTGTAGGACCAGAAGAACACAGGTATATTTTATACATCACTTTTAACTTATGACCTACTTACGGTTACCGACAGACTCTCAGTTCCAATGAAAACAATCAAATACTAACCTTACCAGAATACAGCTGAACAAAAATTATGCCGAGTTTAACGATTGTATGCCGAGTTCGAAATTGCCGCTAATACGGTGTGGTAATTAAAACCATCAAAATCCCTATATGTTTAATTGAAATGGGGATAATTTCAATTTTACTCCTTTTATTCCTTTAATGTGTGAGTTATCTGCTGAGTGGTTCATTGTGATTTTGAATGGGGGTTTATAGCGGATTTTAATCATACCATTATTTTAATGCTTGTGCATGCGCACTGTGTGGTTCACTACTTTCAGCATACCCACGATCGGCATCAAATAACTCCGTACGTACTCATCGAAATGAAAATCGGTTTCTTGCACACAGAAGCCTGACATATAATGCAGAAGTTGAAAATGAATGATTTCTGTTTATATCATAGTTTGCTAAAAATTAAGTGGAATATAATTGTTGCGTTTTCTTTTTTTTCTTTCAGTATATATACATTAAAAAGTGGCGTTACTCAGTGTAAACAAAACCAACTTAACAGTAAAACACCACAACGAGTCGCATAATATCGTCACTGATCTCTTCGCGGGGAAATGGCGTCTTCCATATTTCCTCCCTACTGCGATGATTGAAACGTTTTATGTCTATTGTCATATTTATTGGACTCTAATGAGAAATGCTATGACAAACCATGTTTCTGAAAGGTACAAACCTACGTACATCCGATGTCTCCGACACTCCATATCTATAATGAAAAACATAAGGTATAAAACGAAAAACTAGTCTATGACAGCTTAGCACACAAACATCAACTTGATAGAAATCTTGATAGAAATGTAAAACTAAGCAAAGCCTATGAAATGGCAAAATAAGAACGAAAATCATACCCTTCAAACCGAGGTGGGAAAGAAAGACAAAATGACGTTAAAATCCAGGTAATAATAATAAGCAAATAAGTTAACCAGTTTCTGGAAATATGGTATCTTAAGTTTAAAAAACTTGTCTGTGATAATGATTTTTCGTAGAAACCTTTTGTCGGAAAGTTATTTTCATGTCAAAATCTTTAAATTGACAGAACAATTGGTTGATATTTTTTTTTCTATTGTGCCAAAAGAATTAAAGCCTTAATGTGTCGAACTTTGTCAGAATTTGAAGGGTACAACTTAGACAGGTCTCAATCAGTCCACTAAATAAAGCAATGTCATCAGGAAAACATGTCCGTCCAATTTATACCCCATAAACCCCACTTTAATACGTTTTTGATCCAAAAATAGATTGTTGTTACTCGTTAGAACAGCCTCGCCGAGGCAGTTCTAACGAAGTACCACGATCTATGTTTTGAGCAAAAATATTAAATTTACCATTTTTTCCGAAAGGAAATTTTCAATTTTTCATCATAGGAATTTTTTTTTGAATAACATGGGCGCGTTGTCGTAATGTCACTTGACAAACTTGAATATCCACCACAGTCAGAACGCGACTCGTATTCACTATCAAAGTCAGATTTAATAATGTATTTCAACTAATGAGGAAATAAAGTAACATGGTAATAGCCCTTCATCTGTTATGCACATTTCAGTAAGAAGAATATCTGGTAGAGTCAACTACCTAAAAGCATGGTCCGAATGCCAGGCTAGGTATATAATTAAACACATGGTATAAACTGAGTAAGCGGCGATCTTTAATTTTCAGCAGGTCATTCACTTGCATACAGTTGTCACCACTTACTGTTTTCAAATATGATTTTGATATGCTGCAGTCCAGTGTTACCCATACTTTCTGATTTATGTTGTTCTATCCTCTTGCTACATTATTTTTTCTTCTTGGGCTCAAATGTGGTCCAAATCACGCTTATCATACAAACTGCCACTGTGCGTATGTCATTTTACTGGATGCTTTCACGGCGCAGCTGAATAAAAGCATCAAGCCAATTAAGTTGCAGACACTGTCTCAATAAAATTTCCATTAACTTATTAGGAAGGTAAACGAAATGTTTACAGACAAAGGTGATAGGATGATGAAATGACGACGAGATCGTAATAGACATTTTTCACTTTTGAACGTAAAGTTTGCTGGCGCTTGCGGTCACGACTTTCTGTGTGATGGGCGACGACTCGTGAGGGCATATTTGAGACGAAGACGAGGGGCGATATGAAGAAATACTTTGTCAAAATTACCAATAGCCAAACGGAGACTAATTAAATAAGACAGGTCAAAAATGAAATAGTCCAGTACGTCTATCGCTGTAGCTCAGTAGGTAGCATGTAAGAAATATAACCGAAAGGTCCTGGGTTCGAGTCCGGATTGTACAACAATTTCTTTTTTCTTTTCTTTTTGTTTTCCTTTTGTCGTCGTTGTGACAATATTGCTTGGAAAATAAAAAAAGAAAATATTATAGTTATTGGCAAGTGCTAGAATCGCGGAATGCACTGCTGCGTTTATTACTAAAATCGTAAATTTGTGGATGAATGTGCCCAGTGAGAAGGCAGACAACATAATCATTTGTTTAATCGTATTTTTGGTATAGAAGAGCTGATCTGCGAGCTTTCGTTCTTGGAGACATAAACATATTTATATACTAAAGGCTCGTACAAGAATAACGTGGCAGCAGGCTGGGATAAGTTGGCAACCCTGAGTGACTTAAAATGTTTTCCGTAGACGTAAGGCACTAACTCAAATAGTGTAGTGTACATGTATAGATATATGTATATTAAATATAATATTAGGTTAAAAACAATAGTTTCACGTGCTGTATCGTGGGCGAACATAATTCATTTCGGCATGTTTATACATGTACGTGTATTTCAAACAGATACTCGAAAACATGGTTGATGTTTCGTTTTGAGTCCATTCAACAGTCAACAGCATGTCATAAGTGCGATATCCTAGCTACATTGTGCAGAGCCGTTCAAATAATTTGAGGTTTTGTAGACCTTCAACAATATTTCAGCCATATCGAGTGCGATTATTACGATTTTGAGATAAATAGAATCCATCATGGGTGGTCAGTGGAGATAGGAAAATCCCAACCCGAGGGTCCACCCGTTCCAGTGGGAAACGAGGCTCGCCGAGTTTCCCACCGGAACGGTGGACCTGAGGGTTGGGATTTTCCTTTCTCCACTGACCACCCATGATCGATTCTTTTTCTTACATACCCCGATTAATCCTAAATTCATTTTACCGGTAACGTCACCTGGTACCGTGCTTTAATTAACTCAGTCTGATGATGTTGTAATTATTGCGGATATGACGTCAAATGTAAATAAATCGTTGAAAAGAGATGCAATTTTGATTTGTTTTTCGTTGAAAACGAGTGTGAATCAAGAATATACCCTATGAATTCACACCAATGTAGTCTAGTTTTGTTGAACAATATTGCTGGAAGCAGCTGCTTTGGGCTAGAAACGATCGAATTTAGTCGCGTGCTTTTCTTATCTTGTATGAGCAACCAAGCGAGCAGTGTAAGATAGATTTGTCTACCACCGCTAAAATACCGGAATTTTTCTATCTTTATGAAAGAGGTATGTAAGAAAAATTTTGAAAGCCATAGGCTTTCTTTCGTATCCTCATTTATTTTTGTAGTATACGTGCTGTTTATCTGGTTGAATTCAAATAAATATAATTAAACTTCAAACTAGCACAATATCATTTTCAAGAAAATAAATGTTTATAAACCAGGAAATATCCAGTTTTTTTTTTTTCCTTTACGTGCTGCGTACCTCTGTTAACCCCAGAACAGGACAACACATTCGTCTGAATTTTACGCGCGCACACACACTCAGACCGCACTCCACCCACACACGCCCACCACTCCTCCACACACACGCACGCACGCACGTTCCATAGAGGACTACAATGATATTTCCATTGAGGTTCATTTTGTTTTATGTTTTGAAGTCAAATATTTGTGCTGCTTGATCGTTTAGTTCAGTTAGGGTAACTGGGTGGCCGCCTTCTGGGAAATAGCTGTTTGCTTGGCTTGCGTTGTGTTCTCTGTGTATTAGTGCATAATTGTCAGTTTGGCTTTTCCATACTCGGTTTTTGGAATGGGTGTTTCTTTATGATTGCACATTTTCTTGATCATTGCCTACCTGTACCTTTTCACGTCGCAGTGGTTCAGTCAGTCGCCTCGTAAAATCACATGGCGAGAATAAATACGTCGTTGATATAAGACAGGTACAAAATGATTTTAATAAGGACATCTGACTCGTTGGCTCAGCAGATTGTGCGAGAACGAAACGCCTGAGGGCCTGTATACGAGTCCCGGTCGGACCTATTTTTATTTTTGGCGCATCTTTGACAATTTATTTGCTTAGAAAACAAATGAAAAAAGAATAAAAACCTATTTGCATATGTAAAATACAAAAATAAAGAAATCCATACAGCAATTTAACATATAAGTCATGAACAATGTTATCATATGCAATGATCATAATGATTAATGTTGTCTTCCCATTTAATAAAACAAAGAACCAGAAGTGATCTTTGACACATGTTTCCAAAATCGCATCATATATATCAGCTGTCATATTTGTAATTAAAGCTACCTTACTCGCTAAACGCGGTCTTACAAATGCTTGGCGCGAATAAAATGCCACCATTTTAACATTTTGCGTGTAAAATTATGGGTAGCTAGTTCGATTCTGAGCTGCGCATGCCTTTATGGTGACACTATAAACCGAAGTCTCGTCTTCATATGACCATAACTGTTGGTGGGAAAACCCGATATTAACTATTTGTTATCGCCATGTGATTTTTTTTTTACTTACTGGCACATGTATATACGTACATTGTTTCTGTTAACTACATTTTCACGTGTCTTTCGTGAACGCACAGAAAGCTTTATACAGTGTACATTTATGTGCAGTATTATTTATTCTACTACGCCTTGCAACGTTTTGACACATTTCAAGTCATATCGAGCATTCCGTGACATTTATACCCCCTTGAACCACACTCTTATATAGCAAAACTGAGGTATGCAGGGTATACCTATTTTTAGCTCACCTGAGCCCTTCGACTGAAAAGATGAGCTTATTGGATGGCCGTGCTTCGTCGCCCGTCCGTCGTCGTCCGAGGACGTCAGTCAATAATTTCCATGACCTTCCGTCCTCTGAAACCGCTTGGCAAACAAAGCCAAATTGCTTGCGGAGCATTCTTAGGAAGGGGGAACGAAAATTTGCATAAATGGTCCAGGTCACATGATCAAGATGGCCGCCATGGCTGTAAAATTCTCAGTTTCCACAACCAGAAGGTGTATGATTTTGAAACTTTGCATGAATCATCAGGCAATAGAGTTCTACAAATTTTGCATAAATCATGTCGCTGGGATGACCTTGACCTATTTAAAAGCAATGTCAACTTAGTTTGCCTATGCATTTGAATGCGGAAAATTAGTAAAATGTAATTAAATGGATGAAAAGTTCAAACTTGCTATGAGTATGCAAATGCACAGAACATTTATGTTTAAAACATTTAGTCCCCATGGTGTTGTCTGCTCCTGCCCGGAGGCTTTTTACATGTATATGACCATAATATTCAAACCGCATTTTACGGCAAGGTCAACTTAGGTTTCCCATGCATCTGAAAACACAGATTGTGAGTCCTTGTTAGAACCGCGTCGGCGATGCGGTTCTGGCGTGTATACACAATCTCTGTTTTGAGAAAAAATAAGTATTGATTTTTTTCATTTTTTTACAACTTTATAAAACACTGTTTATTGCTTGTTAAGGTTTTGAAATGCTAGCCATTCAAATACAAGCGTCATGATACAGGCACGTGTACATGTATTACACATGCTGACGACAGAGATTCAACACTTGATCATTCTTAACCATACTCATACGGTTGCCCATCTTTGCGTCCAGAAGCGGGCAAGCATATATGCGCATAAGCCTCTCACTTCATCTGAATTACGTTAATGATTTTGTTTTGTTGATTTGAGGTTTGACGCCCATCCAACAGCTAAGGATCATATGGAAACGAGACGAGTTTATAGTTTCATCTGACAGACTTAAGAAGCCCAGGATCAAACCTGCGATCCCTGGTTTACAAAACTCGTTAAATAACCACTGCGCCATGGAGGCTTGTTTTATAGTTTTTGTATACATTAAATTATATTTTATCATGATGACGGTAATCGTACTGTCAAATGTTAAAAAGGACGATAGAACACATGCCCTTAACACCAACTGCTCAGCAATGTGGCTTGATAACTGATCCTACTTGATACTTATTGATCTTTGTTTTGTCGAGGGAAGGTAGGACAAAATTCAACAGCCAAACACAACACAATTAAATTTCCCCTGTTACATGTATATATTAGGCACATGGATGTCGTTTCGTTTGTTTACATATTTTTCGTTTGTTTACATATTTAAGGCCGGTAAATTGAACACGTGAAATGTCTGCGTGATATACTGTACCTGAATATGTGTACTCAGGTACTGTCTATCGGTGTCAGCACCATCGTATATACCTGCGATACAACCAAAGTCCTTACAGCTAAGAATGATGCAACATCACACAACATGTCATAAAATGGAGTTTACTGATTGAAACAACCTCAAGCGCAGCAATATCGTTTTGGCAACAACCAACACAAAGACAATGAACTCTTCGCCGTAGGTTGCTGCCCAATTGATCAATCTTACAATCACAGAATACACAAATACACAAACAAGGTTCTGCAACATATTTTATTATATCCTCCCTTAAAGATAAGGAATACCTTAGCTAAGGTGATGAATTTCAGCAGTCAAAGGATACCTCTTACGCATACTGATTTACTTAAATGTTACAAACAAATGGTGGTTTGTCACCTTAGAGAACTAAGGTGGGCGTGCACTGTAAGAAAGCACTGTAATTCTGGGTCCTGATTGCATTTTAACAGATACCAAAACTTCTTCGATGTAACTCATGTGTCTCAGATAAAATACATTTATATTCCAGCATGTATGCATGCTACATCTAAACAATATGACGAGGAAAATTTAGGATTTGACGTACCAATAGCAACTTTTAACATACTGGACCTTGGTCTGGTCTCGCCCGAAAGATGAAATACGCATAGAATTGACCCGTTTTACGAGGCGACTTACTGAACCTATACGACATGGAGTCATCTAGAAATAATATTGTGTTAGTTTGAATTTAATTATATTTATTTGAATTCAACCAGGTAAACAGCACGCAAGCTATCACACAGAATAAATGAGGACAGAACGAAAGCCTATGGCTTGCCACATTAGTTTCCTACATCATAACCATCGCACTGGATATGTGACTGAAATACTGTTGAAGGTCTACAATAAACAAAATTAGTTGTGTGGCTCGGCATAATGTAGCTACATGTAGGATATTACCTCCATCGCTCTTAGGGTGGCAAGAAGATGCTTGTCGAATGGTCTCAAAACGAAACAACGACAAAATAAGCATCATCAAACTGATAATCTGTTTTAAATATAAACGTGCCATAATGTATTATGTTCGCTCACGAGACAGCACGTGAAACTGTAGTGTTACATATAGTAAATACACACATATATAACATGTACACTATACACTATACTATTTGAATTAGTGTCTAGCGTCATTTGAGGCGGTCTACTTATCATAACCACATTATCCGTACCAGCCTGTTGACGTGAGGATCGGTCGCGGATCCGCTCTTCTGCCGAAAATTACGATCGAGCTCCCGGCTTCAATCGTTGATATCAACAACCCAAAAACCTATATATGCGGACTGCTATTTTACTACATGTAGACACTTTAATTCACAAATTCACGTATTTTGTATTAAATGCAGTAGTGCATTTCGTGCCAATGAATATGATATTTTAATATTATTTTTCATTTTCTAAGCTATATGTCACAGTGACGAAAAAAGGAAGAAATATAGAAAAGAAAAAAAAACTTTTGTCCTTCCCGGACTCGAACCCGGTACCTTCTGGTTTTATTTCTTGCATGCTACCTACTGCGCTACAGCGATAGACGTACTGAACTGTTTCATTTTTTGCCTCTCAAATCTAATTCGTCTACGTTGGGCTATTGGTAGTTTCGACAAAACAATTATTCATATTGCCCCTCGTCTTCATCTCAAATATGCCCTCACGAGTCGTTGCCCATCACACAGAAAGTCATAAACGCAAGCGCCAGCAAAGTTTACGTTCAAAAGTGAAAAATGTCTAATATGGGGACTGTTTATATGACTCTTACATGTATAGCTTAATGCGCTCTAACCTATTGAATCTATTGTCTTGCTCTCTTAAAGAACAATTAGATGGTCGAGCGTAAATGTGAAGAGAGATAGTGTATGTTTAGCGTCTAAATATAAACATAGAAAAAGGTGATTTTCATTGTAGTTTCATAGTACTGGTTTACATATGAAATAAAAGGTTCAAAATTTACAATATCCAAAATATTTCATTTAACTTAAAGATATGAACAAATGTGGAGTAAATATGGTAAAATAGAACTATTAATTAATATGCGTTAATAGACACTGTCGATAGTAACCAAATTGAAACTTTTAGTGTTTCAACAGTTTGTTGATCTTGCCATTCTTGAAATAGAATAAGGAACCAGAATAAAACTAAAAATGTATTCTCATATTATTTCTGAACGTTGAAGAAAACCTTTCCGCAAATCAGGCGGCCACAATACTTTAGAGCACGAATCTTGAATAATTAAATTTCATCCATCTCGCCCAGTAGACTTGCAGACTGTCTTGATTATTTTTGCCACTGATAATAAAAGACAATCCCATTGAATTGCCCCAAAATCAGATTCCAAATCCAGCTATCCGGTTCCATTTAGCAAAGCCATAATGTCAGAATCCAAATACAGCCTATAAGATAGAATATGATGATAATGTTCGACCTGGGATAATTTACAGGCAGGAATCAAACGCAAATGCACAAGTTTCTGACAACCGTTTCATGTTTCCTAAGAGACAAAAATGTTGTTTTTAGAAAAATACGAAAAAAGCAATGATCAGGAAGCAGCGCAATAAGAACAAAAATCCCATTCCAAAATCCAAGGTGAGATAATCTTAAGAAACAATCAGATACTAAAAGAAAGACAGCATATCGTAAGCTGAGTGAGCAGCTATTTCCAAATATGTGGCCACTCAGTTACACTCAGAACACGTTCGCAATATGCAAACTATACAAACATTAAACACCAAAACATTGAACAATTAGAACCACAACAGAAGAATCGCCTTGGTAAGGTCAATTACATATAAATTTCTGGTGACTGAAATCAATTTTATAGGTACCTAACTTCAGCAGTGGTGCACAACCTCTAACCAGTCAATGAATCATCACGGACAGACAAAATAAATTAAAATAAATACCTACATGAATATTAAACCAAGGCAAAATAACATATAAGTCAAATGCAACAAATCACTACAGACACCATGTAGTATTTTTATTTTTCGGTACAATTTTATCTGACAGTATCTCTTTTAAATGTTCTTTGAGTAACATTGGCGTAACACGGCTTATTTCACCTATTGGGAAAATAGCTGCTCATTCGGCTTACGAAGTGTTTTCATGGTATAAGTACCTGATTGTTAGTTTTTTTTTCCCACCTTGGTTTTTGGAGTGGGAGTCTTTTTCTGATTGCGCCTTTTCCTGATCTTTGCCTACTTGTACTTTTTTTTTATCGCGGCATGGCTCAATAAATAATAACAGTATTATTTCCGAACTCATTGAGATATCGAAATGCTATTTGCGAGCATAAAATGTAACTTATTAGCTCTGAAACCATATGCTCTGTTTGCGGAAGTGTTTTAGTATTCCGGTTCCATTTAGCGGAGCCATAATGTCAGAATCCAATTACATCCTATCAGATAGAACTCATTGAATGTGTTTGACTTCGGAAGCGATTAAAGAGTGGAACTCAATGAAAGTGCAATCGGCTGTAACACAAGTGTCATGTTACCTGCGAGATAAAAATGATAATGCTCATGCGACAAAGCCAGGCAATCATGTAGAAGAATAGATACGAGCAACGTGCATTTTTTTTAATTATGACTGATAAATAATTATTGCCAATTTTTGGCATCATTAAGAAAACATGTCCATGCAATATACAGAGATTTTTAAAGCTGTTAAAAATGAAATTTTTCAATAGAAAAATTTTGAAAAAATGAAATTTTTCAATAGAAAAAATTTGATATGCTTCTTTCGCACCTGGTATCTTGGTAGATTGTTACAATCCCTGGATTTATGGCTTTCGCATTTAACTACCTACAACCAGTCAGTAAGTGCTCGTATGATAGAAACAAGGAACAAAATAAAAATAATGTCTCATTTGGGTTCCTCAGCATTTATTTGCTGTTGTTTTTGTGTATCGATAGAAATTTCATTATGCGATGTGCAAAATATCGTTAAAACCAGAAGTCGACAGGGTAAACTGATTTGAAAGCATGCATCTGATTTTGGGTGAAGTAAAGAGTTTGCTGCAATAAAGAGTTCGCACTTGATGAGTAGTCGATTGCCTGCTTAGAATCTAATGTTAATTAAAGCATGTATGAATGAATCCTTTTACAAGTGGACAGAGAGTATCGTCTACATTAATATCCTACCAATAATGCGGCTTCAACACGTGTCCTGCACGTGCGTTTTTATTCGCACACTGAAATCTACCGACATTTGAGAGAATTTTATTTCTAAAATGACAAACAAGATTTAATCTAACCAACGATCCTCTCTTGCATATTGAAATTGAGCCTGTGCATGACAAAACCAACAATTTGGGTTTCCGACCAGGTCCAACACAAACCAGCCTGTACAGTCACAGAAGAAACCCAGAATCTTGAAAATTTGGGAATAAGTAGAGGAGGAAATGTACTATCCGTGTAGCGAAAACAAAGACGCTGATCAGCTTCGCGGTTACCGCGAAGCTGATCTGCGTCTTTGTTTTCGCCCATGCAAATTGTTGGTTTTCTCACGCACAGGCTCAATGTTGTTTTAGTGACATCAAGTTGTTTCAATATTTCCTTAATTTACCAGAACAACTTTATTACAGTTAATCCACTTGATTTGCTTACTTTTTTTCTCAACTAAAATCAAGCCATAAAAAACTTTAATATTCTTTCTGTTAATATTTATATTCATGTTGCATAGTTTGTCCGTTTGTCTGTCTGTTGTACTCGTCGGGGTATTTTTGACTTATTATGGTCGAGTTGCTGCTTTTCTTGTTGGGCTCTTGTTTAGTTTCGTGAATGAGCATATTGATGAACCAGACATTGGAAATGCTCTCCTTCCCGCCTAGTATCTTTGGGTCGAGGTTTTGGCTTTATTTGCAGCAAGACTTTGTAATACATGTGTTAGCAAGTTGCGATCTTGGTTATTTTTTGCTGTCCCAGTAAAATGGGACTTCAGCCTTTTAGAATCTTTCTTTGTCCAGATATAAGCCTTTAAGAATCTTTTTTTTTCCAGATATAAGTTGTTAGATATAAGCGAAATTGTTAATTGTTTCCATTTTCTTCTCAAATTTCTCAAGCTTAATTAACATTCATGAAACTGAAAACTAGATAAGCATGTCTGACTTCAAGGCAAAAGTGTTTTAAGACAATAGTATTCATTTGAATCAAAGTTTAGCATCCCCGGGTCTATCAATAGCCCAGGAACAAGTGATTTTGTAAGTATTACCTCTATGTTTGGAAATATTTACTATGCTTTTTATAAATTATCATGAATTTGCAAATTCAATTATTTCAAATATTAGGCATGAATGTAAAATTGCTATGTCCTTGCATTACTATTGTACCAATAATAGTATTCTTGAGCATGTTGTTGCTTGGGATATGCGTAATTTGTAGGTACAGACCATTCTTTAGAATCACATTGCGGGTGACTGTGGAAAGTATTCAATTTTGCATCATGCAAATGTTTTCATGTTGAGGACAGTATTTGTTTGCATTAATGATAATGATATTTCTGGTGTATGTGGTTGGGATTTTAACTTAATTACATCAAAAGTTTTTGTTACATTTGTTCGCCAGTTGAACACTATTTTTGTTTTTATTTAATTTTCTTTCTTTATGAATTCGAAGATGTCCCATGGAAAATAAATTTTCGGCGTTGTCCCCAGAAAAACGATAAGTTGTGCCCCAGGAAAAGTGGTTTATCTTCATCATACTTATCCCAAGTAAAAACGATAATCTGTGTCCCAGGAAAAGTGCTTTTTCTTCATTATACTACTGTTTATTGTGCCTGCCTCTCTGTCGTGCTCGTTGTCTTTCGTTCCTGTTGAAACTTAGCCGGATGACTACCTTGTTGGGAAAGAGCTGGTCATTCTGCTCTTCGAATGTGTCGTCGCAAAAATGTTTGTTTTTTTCTGTTTTTTTTTCTCTTTTCTTTTTTTTTTCTTTTTTGTTTCTCCTTTTTTTATTTATTTTATTTTATTTTTATTTTTTTTATTTATTTAGTTTTTTATTTTTTATTTTTTTTTTATTTATTTATTTATTTTATTATTATTTTTTTTTTGTACTTTTAGTATCTTAAACTATGTTGATTAATTTTATTATATATGTACTATTTATAGGGACTTGGATGATATGATTTCACCACTATGTTAAACAGCTCTATTCTTTCTGGTTACACAGTTACTTCCTCAGGCATTTGAAATTTGAATAAGTTCTGTGTGAGCATACTACTAATGTATGCATTATTAATACATGATTCTCACCCAGAGCAGACCCACCACACAGACCAAATGCCATTATAAGACAACAAGTCTGTCACTTGGGCCAAATCAATTATGAATAATTATGATAATAATAATAATGATAATTTTACGTTTTTTTTTTTTTTTTTTTTTTTTTTTTTTTTTTTTTATTTTCTGGATGCACTTCAATTGATTATTACTTTCTTTATTGCACATAGACCTTTACGCATACAAACACGTTCCAATCCCCCATGCAGACAACTCATGGAATACTGTGGTAGAAGTATACTGACATCATATTGTAATTTCATCGTTAATTGACCAACTTCCATGAAGAAACGTCCAATATCATCCTTGATTCTCGTTACAACCGTTATTCTAATGAGTTTTATTCCTATAATGTTTACCTGAGCAAGCCTCGTGGGATACGAAAATATAATTTTATTCGAAGAAATCAAAGCATCCTTCTTAGTTCTGCAGTGACGCGTGTTGAATTGCTCGCGTAATGGGAAAATGTTCAATTCGAATGAGCGCAAATATCAATAATTGTATAGAAACAACTAAGAAAGCAAAAACTATGTAAACATTATTACATTAGCTTATTGTATACATTTTCCGCCCGATGTATCTTATTGGAAGAGATCAAAATGTTCCTGGAACTATGAAAAGCAACGCTTTATGTAAAGAAATGAATGCTATTTTTTTGATACTGTATGACCAAAATTGACTGGCCCAACAGAAAGTTTCTGACTAGACGTGAGATTAGTTTATCAGGCAAAGGGTCAATCAAGAGTCAAGTAAGAATAGTTTCCCTTTGCTAAAAGTCAGAAAGAAGCTGGTTGTTTTTAATGTTCTTTGATAAATGCTTTCGAAGAACGCAGCGCATGGCTGTTTTCTTTATGGTCACCTTTCGTCTACGTCTTTTGTTTACCTGAATTCTACAATTTAAGAACATAAACATCATTACACAAAGATTTAAAGACACATTTTGCATTGCATAACACTCTAATGACTAATAAGGTATCTTAGATTATACAGGAAGGGTACACTGAAAGGGAAATTAAAATTAATACCAATGAAATGGTGCACAATCAAAAGAAGTCGTTGGTGAAACGTAAATGCAATGGATGTGCACGAACAATATTTGTCGGGACGTTACCCTATAGGAGGTTTGCAGATCCAATGGAATATACTGAGCAATTATATGATCACTTAGCCAAATTGCTATGAGAGCTGAAAAGCACAGCACTCTTTTGTGTCAATATTTAATGTTGTTAATAAACAAAAGTGTTCATTGATAGTGATATTACAAGGCAAAATGCCCTGTCACATACAATTATAGATGGTCCTCTTGGGATGCTAACCACTTTTACAAACAGAAAGGATAATTGTGCAAATGTTTGTGTAGAAATTAAATGCCAGACAACGGATCAAATCAAACTTGAATTTTCGCCTTGCATTATGCTTCGAAAACTTAAAACGAAATATTGTTCTCCAATATATGAGACACTCTACTTTATTTCCATGTACATGTTAAATAATCTTCAATCATTTTCCAGCGTTTTTGTTACTTCGAGTTTGTTCAAAGAAAGCTTTGCTAAAATCAATAAATGAGTAGAACGGTTTCTTTTTCTGGCTTTTGCAATTTCTGTCAATATGTGCAATGCAAAAAAAATATCCATCGTGGAGTAGGCAGCTAGAAACCCCATCAAGAACCGTTTTCCGCAAAATCCGTGCTTCAACTGGTGTTTTTCTTTTGCTCCGGAGTTAGTAAGCTATTGGGCGCCCAGGGATCTCTATCGTCGGGCAGCTTACTGAATTATTTCTTTGTCCATGATGATTCATTGACTAGTTAGAGATTCACCACGAGGACCGAACAACTAACTAAATGTTGTGAACCACTACAGAAACTGAGGGTGAGGTTAGGTACCTCTAAAACTGGTAATTTAATATTACTGATCATTCCAAGGCGATACTTCTGTGGTGGTTCTTTTTGTTTTATGTTTTGGTGTTTAAAAACATTTTGTGCTGTTGGCGCCTTATGTGTGTTATCATATTTTAGTTAGGTTTAGGTAACTGAGTGGCCACCTATTGGGAAAAATAGCTGCCCATTCGGCTTACGAAATGTTTTCATGGTATAAGTACCATATTGTTAGTTTGTTTTTTCCCGCCTCGGTTTTTGGAGTGGGAATCTTTTTCTGATTGCGCCTTTTCATGATCGTTGCCTACTTGTACCTTCAAGTAAGTCAGTTAATGGTGGTAAACAATTTACCAAAGTAGCTTAAATTGCTATTGGGTATTCAGTCACGTTTGTTTCGTAGTTCCGAACCTACCGAGTAAAAGCCTGGTGAACAAGCCTTTTGCTTAATATGTTTTAAACCTTGCAGTGTTCAAAACACCAACAATACCTTCACTGAGCTTAGAAACTTACTTTCCAATTAAGCAAAAAGGAGAACACCGATGGTGTCACCCTGAAACACTCGTTAATGACCTACCAGACGATGGGGGTAAATCTTTTGACGGCGATAACACCACACCCATTCTGTCTTTACATATTGACAAACAATTGTGTTTAAATGTTGAAGTACATACTGCATTTTGAATTTACTTAAGTATATGTATTTACAGTTTCACTTTATAATGTAACCATATTTAAAATGTCAGCTGTTAAACAATTCCTTTGTGGCTAATAACATGTTTTATAAGTGCCGCGGAAGGCCCTTTATCCCAGTTGGTTTACACTGGGGCTTTCTTTGAATGCATAGTTCAGCTTCCTGCTGCTAAAAGTAAGCGGTGATTACTACCTAACAAGTGACAGTGTTAGCCCTCAGTTAGATCATTGTCTGACCACCTGTTAAAACGTTTTGAGAACTATCCAAAGACAACATATTTCTTATTCTTTCAATAACATCGTACTGACTTCCTGTTTAAGATTATGGTATTTAGGAATAAATACCAGTTTTGAAGGTTGGCAATAGTCAAGTACCGTGTATGTATTCTCTTGGGTTTATATATACTAAGCTTTTAGCCCGCAGTTAGCTTCTGAGATCATTTCGGGTTTGAGAGATAGAGGTGTATTCACAATTTGTAAAATATACCTTGAGGAAGATTATTAGTACTTACTGTACTTTGCGCTGATGTAACATGTATAAACGTAATCCATTTTAATATTTTTAATAATGATTATGACTTAAATTGCTTAAGGATGTTCGCTGCCAATGAAAAAGTATTCAAACTTTTATTCTAACCGCTCTTTTTTGATTCCAAAATATAAAATAAGACATATGAAAACAAAATAAATATAGGGTAGTGTGCATTTTTTCAAGCTACAGGCCTCTGAATGAGACCTCTAAACAACATGTTTCAAAATTAGAAAAATCATTCAATTTTCAATTCTTTCACATATACCTTCCTGGACAAACAATACATCATGAATGCTTTCAAACGTCATTTTGTTTAAGTAACGCTGACTATTTTGGACCAAAACATACATAAAGTTTCATCTTGAAGTGGATGACAAATTGTTTCGGCTAATTTAACAACCCTACCCCCTAACTTGAAAAGTCAGAAAAAATCCATATTTATAAATGTGTCAAATCCATATGTGTTGATTCAAACTTTTTCTTGTATTTTCCCACAACATAGAACTTGTTCATATTTTTCGATTAAAACAATGAAAAATATAGGGTAGTGAATAAAAATAATTGTTAGATCCTTTGGAAGCAGTAAAACATTGAAAGCGAGAAGATGGGCCATATTGTACAATTTCGGGTAATGAACCTTCGTCAGTGACCCTTAACAAAACTGGCAGCGAAAGCCAGAGCATATAAGACAGAACCAACAAGTTGGAAATCGCCAGTCTAAGCCTTTTTTGGCTGTTTTATTTCTTACACCCCATTTCATAAAACCGCCCAAAATTTTAAAACTAGAACATCAAAGAAAGAAATACTGATAAAGAAAATCTTGTATATACCTGCTTCTGCTAAAATAACATCAAATCAGTGCAACTAATTTGAAGTTTTGTAATATTGAAGTTTAATCTACCCTACCCCCCTAAATTTTGCTGATACTTAAAATTTTCTAAAAAGTTGCACAAAATGGAGTGAAAAAATTAAGTTCCTTAGATTGACAATTTTCATGACTCGTTCAATGCATATCATCAATATGTATTCAAATATAAAATATTAGGAAAATATCCTTAAGGATGTTCGCTGCCAATGAAAAAGTATTCAAACTTTTTTTCTAACCACTCTTTTTTGATTCCAAAATACAACACAAGACATTTGAAAACAAAATAAATATAGGGTAGTGTGCATTTTTTCAAGCTACAGGCCTCTGAATGAGACCTCTGAGCTACATGTTTTAAATTTGGTAAAATTAATTTAATTTATAATACTTTGAAACATACCTGTCTTGAACAAAAATACACCTAGAATGCTTTCAAAAGTCATAATATTTACGTAGCGCAGACGATTTTGGACCAAAAGCATAGAGAAATTTGCAACTTGGAGTGGATGACAAAATGTTACGATTCCTTTTCTAACCCTACCCCCTTACTTGAAAAGTCGGAAAAAATCAATATTTTGAAATGTACCAAACCCATATTTGTTGATTCAAACTTATTCTTGTATTTTCACACAACATAGAACTTGGTAATATTGTTCGAATAAAAGAAAGAAATATATATGGTAGTGAGCATATAAGAGAGAACCAACAACTTGAAAATCGCCATTTTCGGCCTTTTTTCGGCTGTTTTGTTTCTAAAAGCCCATTTCATAAAACCACCTTAAATTTTAAAACCAGCACACCAAAGACACAAAGAATGACTTAGAATACCATGTACACATATACTACTGCTAAAATAAACATCGAACTAGTGCAATTAATTTGAAGATGTGTAATATTCAACTTTAATCTACCCTACCCCCTAAATTTTACTGACAACTAAAATTTTCTGAAACGTTGCAGAAAATGGGGTGAAAAAGTGAAGTTTCTTAGATTGACAATTTTCATGGCTCATTCGATGCATATTATCAATATGTATCCAAATATAAAATATTAGGAAAATATCTGCAACCGTTTACGAGATATTCAAGAAAAGAAAAACCGGAAGTTCCGAAATGTCAAATGTTAGCAGCGAACATCCTTAACCGTTTACGAGATATTCAACAAAATAAAAACCGGAAGTTCCGAAATGTCAAATGTTGGCAGCGAACATCCTTAAATTACACATATGCTAAAACAGGATTTATTCTGCGATACTTTTGATGTCTTTTGTTGACGTCGCGTTATTTGTTTCGCTCATTATTGGATGTATCATGATAAGAACATCAAACGACGTTCAGTATGAACCGCATTATATGACAACCCGTCTTTGGGGTTTCCGACAACGTCCGACACAAACCGGCCTATCAAGACACAGAAGAAACCTAGGTATTTCGAATCAAATTAGAAGAGGAATCGCACAATGTTTTGTTTCTCTTGTGTCAGTTACTGCACAGCTGATCTGCGTCTTTGTTTACGCACATGGGAAAATCCGACGCGGCTTAAATAGATCCCTGTAATCTAACGTTTAATTATCTTCAGAATATTACAGCACGTGTCGCAGAAAACGGGCTGTGGTGACTTTCAAGCATGAGGTCCTTGCCTTGCTTGTAAAATGACAATGCTTTATCAATTTCATTTTCATCAATTCCTCCTGTGTGATTTCTAACATTTGCTTTTATATAACACGAGGAATCATCATTGAAAGGTACAAGTAGGCAAAGATCAGGAAAAGGCGCAATCAGAAAGAGATTCCCACTCCAAAAATCGAGGTGGGAAAAAACCAAACTAACAATCAGGCACTTATACCATGAAACATATCGTAAGCCTCTTTATATATATCGAAACATATCGTGAGTCTCTTTAAGACATCAGGTATCGCAGTCTTGTACCAACGGCCAAAACTAAAACTTATGCTTAGGTGCATTATCTGCGCTTGAAGTAATTCTTACAATTTGATGTTTATAGTAGGGTAAAGTCATAATAAATTATATGAAGATGCAATTTGCCTGATCAAAGGGTATTTCGTCTTATTTCAGCTTGTATCCTTTACAATGATAATCAACAGAAATTCATTTAAGCTATTCATTTAAGCCCGCCAGTAACTTTGTGTTACTGATCGTTCCAAGTTGATACTTCTGTGGTGGTTCTTTTTGTTTTATGTCTTGGTGTTTGAAATTTTTTTGTGCTGTAGGCGCCTTACGTTAACACCTTAAAACAGGAGCTGGCTGGTACCAGGGCTTATCTGGAGACAGATACTGATGAGGTGTCTGTAGTAAATGCCCACTTAAACGATTTACCTGTTAAGTTTTCTGTTTGTGTCAATGAAGGCCAAGACAAACTTCCTACGATGTATTGTTTACCTAAGCTTCACAAAAGACCATACAAAGCAAGATTTATTGCAAATTCTAGCTCTTGTACTACTACTGAACTTTTTAAATTATTTACTTCCTGTCTCGCTGCTATCAAATCTCATGTTACAAGATACTGTGAGACGGTGTATGAAACTTCAAATAAAAATTGGTTTTGGTCAATAAAAAATTCTGGTGAGGTGCTCAATAAATTGAAGTGTAGAGGGTTCCGTGCGACGAGCTTGTCCACATATGATTTTTCTACTCTGTATACAACTTTAAGTTTTCTGTTTGTGTCAATGAAGGCCAAGACAAAATTCCTACGATGTATTGGTTACCTAAGCTTCACAAAAGACCATACAAAGCTAGATTTATTGCAAATTCTAGCTCTTGTACTACCACTGAACTTTCTAAATTATTAACTTCCTGTCTTACTGCTATCAAATCTCATGTTATAAAATACTGTGAGATAGTGTATGAAACTTCAAATTAAAATTGGTTTTGGTCAATTAAAAATTCTGGTGAGGTGCTCAGTAAATTGAAGTGTAGAGGGTTCCGTGCGACAAGCTTGTCCACATATGATTTTTCTACTCTGTATACAACATTACCACATAATCTAATTAAAGAAAAACTTCTGGATTTGATAGAGTGGACCTTCAAAAGGGCATTAAAAAACTATGGTTCACTTTATTTGGCATGTAATGACAGAAAGGCTTTTTTCACTTCCTCTGACCAAAGTCGGTATACACTTTGGTCATGTCAGAATGTATGCGACGCCTTATCCTATATCCTTGATAATATTTATATTAGATTTGGGACCAAGTTATACAGACAAATTGTTGGAATTCCGATGGGTACAAATTGTGCACCTCTCGTAGCTGATTTATTTTTATACTGCTACGAAAGAGATTTCATGGATTCTCTTAACCATGATAATCAAGCTGATGTTATCGAGGCTTTTAATTCCACATCTAGGTACCTCGATGAGCTTTTGAACATTGACAACCCTTATTTTGAAGGTATGGTCAATCAAATTTATCCACCTGAACTTCAGTTGAACAAAGCCAATATCTCAGATACTGAAGCCCCCTTTTTAGATCTACATCTTTCTGTTGCAAATGGATTTGTTTCTTCTAAAATTTATGATAAGCGCGATGACTTTGATTTTGATATAGTAAATTTTCCTTTTTTGGATGGTGACGTTCCTCGTCGTGCTTCTTATGGTGTATACATTTCGCAACTTATTAGGTTTGCTAGAGTCTGCAATCATGTTACAGACTTCAACGCTCGAAATAAATGTTTAACGGCAAAACTTCTCCAACAGGGCTATCGGTATCATAAACTTCGAAAAACATTTTCTAAATTTTATCGTAGACACTATGAATTGATTTCCAAATACAATGTTGGGTTAAAGTCGCTTTTAAGTGAGGGCCTTTCGGAACCTGAATTTTATGGTGACTTGGTTTACAAATTTAAGAAACTTAAAGGGATTAATGATTTTTCTTTTCAGTTCAGAAAAATCATAACACGTTACAGACGTATAGGTTATAATGTTATGCGACAGTCTGCATGCTTAGTTTTAACCCAATCATGGTTGATAACTATGCTGCCTTCTTTAATTGCACGCCGGTGGGTCGGGCGTCAGACTCTATGATGGCCCCGACATAAAGCTATTCATTTTAGTTGGTTGGGGCCGGAGCTTCTTGTCTGTTGCTTGGCCCACCGGGGTCCAACTGGTGTTTTTCTTTTGCTCCGGAGTTAGTAGGTTATTCGGCGCCAAGGGATCTCCATCGTCGGGCAGCTTACTCAGTCTGTGAGTCCTGGTTTTTGATTCATCAGGATGTTTATCATAATTTATTTGTTTGTTCTTGATGATTCATTGACTAGTTAGAGATTCACCACGAGGGCCGAATAACTAACTAAATGTTATGAACCACTGCAGAAGCTGAGGGTGAGGTTATGGCCATGTAAAACCGGTTTAAGCCCGCCAGAAACTTTGTGTTACTGATCATTCCAAGTCGATACTTCTGTGGTGGTTCTTTTTGTTTTATGTCTTGGTGTTTGGAAATTTTTGTGCTGTTGGCGCCTTATGTATGTTTTCATATTTTTAGTTAAGTTAAGGTAACTGAGTGGCCACCTATTGGGAAAATAGCTGCTCATTCGGCTTACGATATGTTTCATGGTATAAGTACCTGACTGTTAGTTTGGTTTTTTCCCACCTCGGTTTTTGGAGTGGGAATCTTTTTCTGATTGCGCATTTTCCTGATCTTTGCCTACTTGTACCTTTTTTTTAGCACATAATCTTATTAAAGAAAAACTTCTGGATTTGATAGAGTGGACCTTCAAAAGGGCATTAAAAAACTATGGTTCACTTTATTTGGCATGTAATGACAGAAAGGCTTTTTTCACTTCCTCTGACCAAAGTCAGTATACACTTTGGTCATGTCAGAATGTGTGCGGAGCCTTATCCTATATCCTGGATAATATTTATATTAGATTTGGGACCAAGTTATACAGACAAATAGTTGGAATTCCGATGGGTACAAATTGCGCACCTCTCATAGCTGATTTATTTTTATACTGCTACGAAAGAGATTTCATGGATTCTCTTAACCATGATAATCAAGCTGATGTTATCGAGGCTTTTAATTCCACTTCTAGGTACCTCGATGACCTTTTGAACATTGACAACCCTTATTTTGAAGGTATGGTCAATCAAATTTATCCATCTAAACTACAGTTGATTAAAGCCAATATCTTGGATACAGAAGCCCGCTTTTTAGATCTACATCTTTCTGTTGCAAATGGATTTGTTTCTTCTAAAATTTATGATAAGCGCGATGACTTTGATTTTGATATAGTAAATTTTCCGTTTTTGGATGGTGACGTTCCTCGTCGTGCTTCTTATGGTGTATACATTTCGCAGCTTATTAGGTTTGCTAGAGTCTGCAATCATGTTACAGACTTCAACGCTCGAAATAAATCTTAAACGGCCAAACTTCTCCAACAGGGCTATCGGTATCATGAACTTTGAAAAACCTTTTCTAAATTTTATCGTAGACACTATGAATTGATTTCCAAATATAATGTTGGGTTAAAGACGCTTTTAAGTGAGGGTCTTTCGGAACCAGAATTTTTTGGTGACTTGGTTTACAAATTTAAGAAACTTATAGGAAGTAATGATTTTTCTTTTCAGTTTAGAAAAATCATTACACGTTACAGACGTATAGGTTATAACTTGAATGTTATGCGACAGTCTGCATGCTTAGTTTTTAACCCAATCACGGTTGATAACTATGCTGCCTTCTTTAATTGCACGCCGGTGGGTCGGGCGTCAGACTCTATGATGGCCCCGACTTAAAGCTATTCATTTTAGTTGGTTGGGGCCGGAGCTTCTTGTCTGTTGCTTGGCCCACCGGGGTCCAACTGATGTTTTTCTTTAGCTCCGGAGTTAGTAAGTTATTTGGCGCCCAGGGATCTCCATCGTCGGGCAGCTTACTGAATCTGTGAGTCCTGGTTTTTGATTCATCAGGATGTTTATCATGATTTATTTGTTTGTTCTTGATGATTCATTTACTAGTTAGAGATTCACCACGAGGACCGAAGAACTAACTAAATGTTATGAACCACTGCAGAAGCTGAGGGTGAGGTTACAGCCGTGTAAAATCGATTTAAACCCGCCAGTAACTTTGTGTTACTGATCGTTCCAAGTCGATACTTCTGTGGTGGTTCTTTTTGTTTTATGTCTTGCTGTTTAAAACATTTTTGTGCTGTTGGCGCCTTATGTATGTTTGCAAATTTTTAGTTAAGTTAAGGTAACTGAGTGGCCACCTATTGGGAAAATTGCTGCTCATTCGGCTTACGAAATGTTTTCATGGTATAAGTACCTGATTGTTAGTTTGGTTTTTTCCCACCTTGGTTTTTGGAGTGGGAGTCTTTTTCTGATTGCGCATTTTCCTGATCTTTGCATACTTGTACTTTTTTATGTATGTTTTCATATTTTTAGTTAAGTTAGGGTGGCTGAGTGGCCACCTATTGGGAAAATAGCTGCTCATTCGGCTTGTGATATGTTTCATGGTATAAGTACCTGATTGTTAGTTTGGTTTTTTCCCACCTCGGTTTTTGGGGTTGGAATCTTTTTCTGATTGCGCCTTTTCCTGATCTTTGCCTACTTGTACCTCATGATTAAATATATCAATGTATATATCTTTTAATAAAACACGGTGGCATTTACAGGCCAATATTTCACGGGGATCACACATCAACGTTTTGTTATCGTTGCAAGATCATTGTCCAGTTTATTTGTTTTAATTGTCATCTACGCGCGCCTAATGAGATATCATCTTTATCGCTTATGAATACAATACTCCTTAAACTGTTAAAATACTACATAGGCAGGTGCGGATGATAATCGATTAGGAAAAACAGAAATCAATCACAATACCATATCAATCCAATCAACGATTAACTTTTTTGTATAAAATATTTGATGCTGGTTATTGCCTCTTCAAAGTAAACATAGAAATAAAAATACGATTAAATGCCCAAGAGATGTTGTCATGTATAACGTGTGCAGCCTTAACCCTGTGCATCTACAAAAAAGGGGTGATAGAGATGCTTAGGTATTGAGCAATAACATCGGAATTTCGAAATAAAATATTTTGATATTTTCCCTAATGAAATATATAGACATCAGACCAGCTTCTTTTGTTTCCAATTGTTTAAGTTTGACTATGGGTATATGATGGCTTATTAGAAATGGTTTTTCTTCTGAAATTGAATGCATGCATTCCTTTCTGTTTTTGGATGTTTCTTTTCATTTTATAAATAAAAAAAAAACATAACTTAATTACTTTATATGGTGTAATACATTTCAGGTAGAATTTTAGATAATAAACTAAGGAACAATTTAGAAAGTGAAACTTGAACCTTGGGATCAAAATACCAAACTGTCAAGAAAGTACGTTTGCGGCACTTAACTTTCCATTTCATCCATGTGTCGAATTGAAATGCAGCATTTAATTTTACCAAACGTGCCTATTTATTTTTGATAATGTAGTTTTCGTCATAGACTAATGTGAGCGCAATACAACGATTAAATTTAAGCAATTCTTTACACGAATAATATTTCCACGGGGACTCTTTAACACATCTAATATGTGTATTTTGTTCTTGTCTTGGCTTGAATTTCCACAATTCAAATCATTTGATGTTATTTGAGAAGTTCACATTTCTCTTCAATTATGTAATAAACGTTCGGATATTTTGATTAATAGGGCATGCGTGGTTAACCTAAAGAAGTTACACCTTGACACATCTTATTTTGTCTTTTCATTATTAATGTCATTTCTTGCCATTATTACCGTCATTGACGATTTAGATGCTGATGTGCGTTTTCATATTGTTAGTTAGGTTTGAATAATCGAGTGGCCACCTGTTGGAAAAGAGCTGCTCACTCGGCTTACGGTATGTTTTCTTCGTATAAGTACCTAATTGAAACCTCGGTTTTGGAGTGGCATTTTCTTTCTTATTGCGCCATTTCCTCATCATTGCCTACTTGAATCTTTTTCTGTAAAGAACAACGAAATAAATTGTTTGAGCAACTGCAGAATTTGATGATGTGGTTGGTGCATCTTAAAATGTTCAAACACCACCCCCACCCTTCTCAGTGAGGACTGTCTTGCTATTTAAAGTCGTTTTTATGTCCTGTCTCGTTAAGTTTCGTGTTTTAGTGCTATATGCTTTAACGGTAAGTTTATGATTTAAGCATTTGTTTGTGTGCATGTGTGATTTTATCAGTTAAAGGAAAAACTTAAAACTAACAATCAGGTACTTATACCATGAAAACATATCGTAAGCCGAATGAGCAGCTATTTTCCCAATAGGTGGCCACTCAGTAAAGATTAATCACAGCAGACCTATCTAAGTTCAAAAAGTGAGGCTGAGGTTGACCGGTAGTTTTCAAATTTTCATGGTTAACTTTTGAATGTAAATTGTTCAGTTGCAATGTTATATAAAAGGTTTTGTCGAAATTGTTTTCACACTTTCTAAACCTAATGATTTCTTAATTTTGTTTTGCCATGTATGGGCATGTCGAAAATCTTGATCTTGTGACAAAAATATAATACGGATTTTTTTATTTCGATATAGTTTCGAGCATATTCACAAAATTGGCTAAAAAGTCGCTGTGGTTTTGGCTTTCAAATCTACATACACATGAAAACAGGTACAGTTTCAATGGAAGTGAGTACTAGTATACACGTATATTAACAGACTCGTGCATTGTTTAATTGAACATTAGAATGTTTGCCTTACTGACAAGGTACAAGTAGGCAAAGATCAGGAAAAGGCGCAATCAGAAAAAGATTCCCACTCCAAAAACCGAGGTGGGAAAAAACCAAACTAACAATCAGGTACTTATACCATGAAACATATCGTAAGCCGAATGAACCTATTTCATGATCACTTAGTCCAACTGCTTTGCGCTCTGAAAAAACATTGTTCGCTTTAAGTACATAGCTGTTCGTATGAACAAATGATTTCGGGACTTAATAGATAGGAATATCAGAAAGTTAAATGCTTTGTCACTTTTTGTCATGTGTGGTCTCTTGGGAGGGGAAGCTTTTCCAGAAACAAACGGAATAAAAATAAATGTTTATCTACAAATTAAATGTCATTTGGAAAACATAACTATCGACTGATGCTGTACCTTAAACGTTTCCGCAATCAACAGGTCCGTATGGGATTCAATCACGATAACATTCAGCAAATGTGGGTATTTTCTGTTTGGCCTCAAGTATACGTTATACATAATTAATGGCATGGAAAAAAACACATAGATACAGAGACGGATGTTTTTGCATTATGTTCTGATTTCTGAATGCCAAATCTTACCATCCTCTGTCTTGTTAGAGCCCAGAATTCCATATACATGGGCTACGCCTTGCACTTACGGTTGTACAAAACCAACGGTGCGGCTCAACTTATCAATAAAAATCAAAGTGCCCCTACCCCTTGTGTTTTAGAGCATTTGTCACATAGTGGTGAAAGAAATAAGCATAATGTTCTGGTAATCTGCCTCTGGGATGCTTGCCCAGGAAGAATGTGGTTAGGATGACTACAAAAAACAGTCACCCAGTCAACTTCGCTCGTAATTGATTTAGTCACTACTGTGGGTTCACTTATTTTCCTTGCACTAGCATGTCTAGTCTTGTTTGATACAAACGCCCTGAATTTCTGGCTATCTAATTTTAATGGATCCCTAGAGTGATACACACATTTGGTTATTGCCAGATATTTTCGTTCCCCAACAAAGATTCTTTTCACTTCCTAGATGGCACGTGCAATTTTGTGTACTCCCTAATTGCTTTTAATTTCAAATGAGCGGAATTCTCAATAAACTTTATATGAACGACCAAGAAACAAGACGCAATGTCAACATTATTACATTAGCTCATTGAATGCGTTTAACACATGAGTTGTTTTGGCTTGATAATATCACAAGAAAATGATCAGTATTGTTGTTGCCTTGGTCGAATAATTTTCATTAGATAATTATTTAGATGAATAGCGAGCATTGGCCGAATATTTAATATTTGTGAATTCAACCGCAAACAATCTGCTTGGGCTTAACTTATACTGACCAGTCTAGATATTGGGATTTTCTAGTAAAACCGCAATGTAGCATTAGTACCTCAATTGTACAAGTAATCTAATTCTTAGGCGGATGGCGTTAAGGGTCCTTTTTCTATAGCACTTATTACAAAAGACTTACACGACTGAAATTTCGCCTATCTCTTGACGTTTACAACACTTACGGGCACTGGCACATTATCACTAAATCGCATTGTCTCCTTATACCATTTCACTCGCCTTTACAGCGACAGCAAAGCGCAAAATGCTTGCTGTAGCATTTTTTATGAAACTAAACACATGTTGAAATTCAAGAAAACGTATTCTCTTCACAGAGTTTTAGGCGTATTATTAATTAATAAAAGGCAAATTAAAAAGGGTAACTATACAAAACCCTTAAATTATTCAGCGGAAGCCACCTCCTTATGGCCTCGCATGTTCGTATCGTGTATCGGCAAATTTAGTGAAATAAAGTTAGGCATTTTATTTTTTCTTAACTTACTCTTTAATTCAAAGCTCAGCATCCTATTAATGTGTCATCAGCAAGTAAATTATGATGTCGTGGTTGTGTTATATCATTGTATGATGGCAATAAAATCAACGTAAAGCTATGCGGATGTCGAAAACAATTACTATCATGTAGTAAATGGCATTCGTTGCAGTTTGAAACTGTAACTTGTAGTCACGGCCATTTTTGTTTCTGAAAAGGGAGACAAGAGAAACAATAAAAAGGTACAAGTAGGCAATGGTCAGGAAAGTTCGCAATCAGAAAGAAATTCCCACTCCAAAAACCGAGGTAGGAAAAAAC
This sequence comes from Rugalucina vietnamica, assembly GCA_964017185.1. Taxonomy (NCBI): domain Eukaryota; kingdom Metazoa; phylum Mollusca; class Bivalvia; order Lucinida; family Lucinidae; genus Rugalucina; species Rugalucina vietnamica. The sequence goes on from OZ024875.1 coordinate 65,749,293, forward strand.
AAATTGACAATGAGGTACGTTTACGTATCAAACATATCGTTAGCCGAGTGAGCAGCTTTTTTCCAATAGGCGGCCACTCAGGTTTGTGCTGCTTCTAGCAAAGACGTAAAAATAGAATTTTAGCGTGTACAATAATTGCTGCTTCAATTTAACGCTCAAACGCATCCCAGCGTTTAATTTATCTTACACGTTTCTGAGCAACAATTACAAAAGATTGATACCATACAAAACCTAACTTAGTGAACTGTAACATATTGGATTGTCGCTGTTTCAATAAAACTTCCATTATTTCATTAGGAAAAGGGTAAAAGAAGTCAACGATCAGAAAAAGGCGCAATCGGAAAGAAATTCCCACTCCAAAAACCTAGATGGGAAAAACAAATCAACAATTAGGCACTTATACTTAGATGATGGTGAGGTTAGGGCCTTGTACCACCGGTTTAAGGCTCACCCCCCCCCCACAAGTAGTTTTATATTATTGATCGTTCCAAGGAAATGTACGTTTTCATAGTTTTATTTAATTTCGGGTAACCGAGTAGCCGCCGGCTCACTAGGCTTACGATATGTTTTCTAAGTATAAGTACCTAATTGTCAATTTGTTTTTCCCCACTTGGTTTGGGAAGTGGGAATTTCTTTATGATTGCGCCTTTTCCTGGTCATTGCGTCCTTGTACCTTTAAAGAAATATATCGTAAGCCGAGTGAGCAGCTATTTCCCTATAGGCGGCCACTAAGTTATCCGAACTTAACTAAAACTATGAAAACATACATAAGGTTCAAACAGTACTAAAATTAATTGTTCTACGACATAAGAACAACGCGCTCACTTACGGAATGATCATATAGCAGCTCAAATCAATAGTGAAGAGGCCATTGTCTTGGATATCACTATTAATATATTTTCATTGGCAACGTGTACAAGCTTCTTGCATTTTCTTGTGTTTGTATACCATGGTTTGAGCCAGATTCATTCAGAAATTTTCAAAGTTTATTTTTATGAAATGAACTGTAAGCGGACAATGGTGATGGGGTGAATTAGCATTTACCTCTCTTATATATCCCTTTCTAATTTATATATTCACTGCTCTTAACGGATCTCAATTTCAATTTTTATTATTTTCTTGCTCTTTCGAATTGCGTTTAATTTTGATTTCAGACTTCAGACAATGTTAAGTTCTGGTAATACAAGCTCTAGATAATTGTTTACAATTGACTTCTGGTACTCAATGACCCAATATCTGAACATTGTTTACGCATTTCTTTATCTTGGTCAAATTTGTAAGACACGGAGTGTCATCTCTACTCGCTAAAATACAACATTCCTGGTGCGGTTCTTGAACTAGTAGACACTGTCACATTTCAAAAGGTTGGTGTGACTATTAGATCTGGCATTTGATTAAACACAGGGGCTTAAGCGACACCAAACACCTTTTGAGCAATTTAAAACTTCACCGTGGGTCACACAGCACGAAAATCACATGCTCGATTGAAAAACAACTCTTGGGCATTAATAAGGCCCTCGCAGGAGTACCTTTTCCGGCAGTAGCATTCGGTGTTGGAGTGACGAAACTGTCCTCAGGCAAAGACGAGGCAAAACGGGTGATGAGAATAGTCTGCTTATTGGTAGTTACAATAAAGTGAACACTTTAATACACTTACGGAGACTAGTACAGTGATTTGCGCTTTGACAATTGATACCAACCTCCGCCGTGCATTCTTGATAAAAGAGAATTGCTAATGATGTTGAAATGCAATTGTAACTGATTTAAGCCGTTTCTTTGGTGAAAGAAAGGGGTGTCATATTATTGTGTCGTAACTGAAGATGTCAAATCTCAAAACTCGTACTATTCTTATAGACTGACTAATTTCTTCAAAGCGCCAATTGCAAAAAGGGAACTACCTTCTAAAGGGTGTGGTTCATGCACAGTTGATCCAGTCTATAGTCCACGACAATAATTTATAACTGACCGCTCCAATGCGGAAGTTTTGATGTAACTTGTTCTATTTATTAGATACGAATTTCAGTTGATATCATGTTCATATTATAGTCGGTTTAGTTTTGGTAGATATGTGGTGGCTCTTGAACAATAGCTTTTCTCAAAGTCTATCATTTGTTCCTATTGTATATACTCATCGCTTAATGAATTTCACATTTTGTTTCAATGTGTATGCGTTTAAGGTGGCTTCATACCTAGCCGATTTTGACACACGATGGCCACACGAATATGAAATTTTCAATTTCGCGCGATTTTCGTCACGAATTTGGTAAAAAGCCAATGTTGAGCCAAAGCGTGTGCGAAGCCTACCGATGGACACACGATGGACAAACGATTATACCCGATGCAGTCACGAACGATACACGAAGTGGTAGTTTTGCATACGGTGTTGATGCGAATGGTATGCGAAGGCTTGACGATGTCGTGAAGCCATCGTGAAGCCATCGTGAGGTGTAAAATGTATTCCCGAAAGTGTCCCGAAGGCATAACGACACTTCCCGATGTTATTTATGTAAAAATCAATAATATTATTAATGAGACTAAAAAGTGATGTTGAGAAAACATCAGCTTTGTCAGTTTCTTTTTTTACAAAATAAAATTGGAAATGCCACCGAAACCAGGAAGAGGGCGTGGGGAGAAGATTGCGCCTGTCAGCTCCACCCAAGGTTCCACTCGAATACTCCAGTCCATGACTCCACTCAAAAACTCCAGTCCATAAAATACACGGTGTCTTTATTGTAGGCGAGAGATTGAACGAGACCCTTTCATTCGCGTGCAAACATGGTCTCTTTTGAGAAGGTACTCGATAGAGTGTACTTGATGTACATTGTATTTCATTTGTATGATTTCGTTGTTGACGTCCTACATGTGCCATGACTGTATTGTACGTTACTTTACAACACTGTTCATTTCTCGGTGACAGTTTGGTTGTATTTCAATTTATCTTTCGCATGAAACTGACACAAAACTGTTCTTGAGTTTATAGTAGATGTAGATAAAAGACTCGTTTGTCGTGCTCTACTAGAAAGAAAACAGAGTGCTGCTTGAAAGACAACAAAATAATAAACAAATCAAATACGTGTAAGAGATGGTGTTGCTCCTGCAAGATGATTTTATCATGTTCCAGTTGTGTGTAAAGAAGCAGTGTTGCAGTCTTCTTCTTCTTGTTTGTCCTGTCTTCGAAATACACCATAGAATAGAATCAACAGTACTGAACTTAAGATTTTCAGAGAAAAAGGCCGCGTGTGTGTGGATGCTGATTTTTGTATGTCAACGTTACCTTGGGATATATTGAAAACGCAGAAAATGCAGTCTTGGTTAATATCGTGTTTCCATCGGGATGCCATTTTGTTAGATACAATGCTTATACGATGGCGTTGCGAGGGCTATACGATGTCGTGTTGCCTTCGTAACACAATCGGGCAGCATCGCGTCTCCATCGTATTGCCTTCGTGTAGCAAAACTTGGCCGATGGTGCCGATTACCACACGACAGAAGTACGATGTAGTTCCGATGTCATATGATGGCCTCACGATGGCTTTGCGAAGGCCACGATGCACTCGCGAATTCAACACGAAATTGAACCATCGTGTGTCCTTCCTGTATTTTTTTGGCATGTCAAAGATTTTGGTGCCGCTCGCGATGGTGATGCCGATGGCTTAAAAAGTCTCCCGATGGACATACGATGGGTAACGATGCACTCACGAATGGCCCGATGTCTTCACGATCGCCACCGAAATTGAAATTTTTCATAATCGTGTGTCCATCGCGTGTTAAAATCGGCTAGGTATGACGCCTGCATTAGAATTGCACCAGTTACTGGCCGCTACCTATTTCGCATTCATATGTACAACCGCACTTCCTCCGACTACTTGACAAAATATATTACGAAAACTTGCCCATACAGATATTTGTTTTCAAAACTGAAAATTGAAAATCTCATTGTAAAAAGAACCTTTTGACCTTTTAAACATTTTCGCTCAAATCATACATTGTGCATACACATTAGAACCGCCTTGACGAGGCGGTTCTAACGAGTACCCACGATCTATGTTTTGGAGCAAAAATAATAATAAAAAAAATATGGTATAGCCCTACAAACCCAATTTTTCTATATGAAAGTGGGGTTAAAGGGGGGGATACGTTTCATGGACATGTTTTCCTGATGAGAAGTGAAAATTAATTACATTGTCAGTCTATTTCTGACAACTTGCAAAAAAGCATATATTCATCTCAATGTTGTACAGAATGCGTCGATATTACTGAGAAAACCATTATCAGAAAGTGACAAAAGGTCCTCCTTGATAATGATTTACCACTTCTTCTGTTTTGTGCTAGCCTTAATTGCTCCAAATGGATGTCATAATATCGCGGTACTGTTCTTATGAATGGGACAAATAGTCCCAATAGTGGTTCGTCTAGCAAATGATAAAGGCAACGCTGCTTTGGGCCTTACAAAAGCTCATATTAATCAATTTGTTAAGACAGCGATAAAGCAAGTGTTATGCGTATTTTATGAAGTGTGAAAATGAGTTGGTTATTTGGTCGTCTCACTAATCCACAGAGTAATATTGTTTCAGACTTTTTGTGGAATGGATCACTCATAAGGGACCTGTGTGGAATAGAGCATTTTCTTTGTGACTTAAACAGCAATTTATCGTGGTTGTACGTGGGTAAATTGTTCACTGAAATACCATTACTCTGTCAAAAATATGACCAAAAGTAAATGCTTCTGTTGAAATACGCGATCGTCTTTATTGTTAAATGATACAAGAAAATCCCGGGGGCATACTTTATGGAAACGTATGATCAGACCTAAGAACAAGACTGACTGGTAGCACCTCAAAATTATCCGATGCTTGCCAAACTTTGTTAACTTTAAAATAAACAAAAATTGTCAAAAACTCGCTTCAGCATTTTAATCATCCATGTATATCCTCAGTATGTCTGTTGCATATTTGTAAAATACTTGTAAAATATTAAAAGGATACATTACAAGCTGAAAGCGAGTTGCTTTCACAAAGTAAGCACTACCTACCACCATTTAATATTAGCAATGAAATGAAAAGTAGCTCAGTTAAAATACTGAAAATTGATCTAAAATATATTTTACTATTGCAATTTTTACATACACATCTTCAGCATGTTTTAACAAATCTGTAAAGGTTTAGAAGGGTACACGGAAAGTTCTAGGAGTTGGTTCACAGTTTAAACACTTCCGACCATTTTTACATAAACAATGGTCGAAATTAAAGATGATGTTAATGTCACAAAATACAACCCCTTTCACTCGAGCTTGTCGTTTCATCATTTAGGTCAGTCAAGTTTTTGTGTAAAATGTAACATTATTATACTATTTTAGAACTGAAACAGTGTCCTAGGTGCCAAGTGTTCTACAAATCTATTCAGTAGTAACTGTAGGTCACCTCTTCTGATAAAAATATTTGTTTATTTCAAAATTCTTTGCACAACATATTTAATGCATATTAAGAACACACACTTGAAATACGATAGGAACAAAAGCAATTTTTTTTATTAATGTTAGTAGTTACTTAATGGCCAAAATTTCACATAGTACGAGGGGCGTTCGGAAAGTTCGAATAATTGTTTGATCATTCAACTAATATTCATAGTAATACAAAAAGAAACATACCTAATTTAACTTCAACATGTCCTCTATCAATGCTGTGAAAACCAAGATGATTTACAAAGACATAATAAAAATATGTTCATTACAAAAAGGTGAGGTATGGGTACCCGGAGCACGCCAACGTCAAAATGACGCTGCGAAAACGTCAAATTTTATTTTAATCCAGTTGGCGATGATCACACTTTCTCAGCATAAACACCAACCATATCTACGCATTTAATGTGTCTGTCCATTCTTTTGTTATAAGTTTTCGTAACCAGTATCAGTATGTGGTGATACAGCTCCCTGAGTCTATTTTGCTAATATTCTCCGCTGAATCATCCAATTTTTCGCAATTCTGAATGGAACACAATTCCACTGCCGGATGGTTGCTTCTAAAATCGCCGCCAGTTTCTTTTATTCCACTCTTAAAACATGCGAACCATTTGTACATAAATGTGGAACTATATTATTCATAGTTTTCCAGTTTATTTTACCCTTAAAAGTGTTTCTGTGTGTGTTTTATGAAGAAAATACAGAAGTTCATAATCTTTTGCAACGCAACGACACAGTTCGAAGTCATGGTTCCCCCATACAACCCTCGTAATAAAGGACCATAACTTCTTTGTGGAACATCCAACTGACTTAAAATTTTAGGAAACAATGCTATGTCGTTGAAATAGTACAAGACGATTCCGTGCTTTTCTAGCAATGAGCAAACAGTCAGAAATTAAGTTGATTTCTTTAAGACTTTGTTTAAAAAAGTGATATTTTTCGGACTGCTCCGGGTACTGATGATGACGTTGCCACGACAACCTGTATTTTCGGTTTCTATGGTCACTTTTCTTTCTTTTTCCTATCAACAGTTTAGAATAAGTGGAAGTTCACGCACAACAACTTTCCGGTACAATGGATGAAAATTATGAGAGATATACCACAATTACACGAACTTTCCGAACAACCTACGTAATTATCAAAATTGGCTGATTATTATTATTTTTTTGTAAATTTGTCAAAAATACGTAGCTTAAAGTAAAAGTAGGCAAAGATCAGGAAATGGCGCAATCAGAAAGAAATTGCCACTCCAAATACCGAGGTGGGAAAAGACTAAATTAACAATCAGGTACTTATACTACGAGAAACATATTGTAAGCCGAATGTGCAGCCATTTTCCAGGTAGGTGGCCACTCAGTCAGCCAAACTTAACTAAGGTGTTAACAGCACAAAAAAATTCAGCACCAAGCTATAAAACAAAAATAACCACCACAGAAGTATCGTCTTGGAACGATCAGTAATATAAAATTACTGGAGGGCTTAAAATCGATTTTATATGGCTCAGCTTCTGAAAAGGCTCTGATATACGCACATACAAACAAGCAATAAGGAAATCATGTTAAGATATATAAAATATAGGTACCAACGTATAACATGTATAACGGAAAGCATAGATGAGCCGACTAGGGGCATATCACGGTTACGGCTAAGCACTCTGCATTAACGAACTTGCATTTGCATTCGATGGTGTAGATTTACTACACTATCAAATATAAATCTTTACTGATTTTCATAACCTCATATAGCGGGAAAATTAATTTATCTGCATAAATTGCTACTTAGATAAAATACCGTATTTTCCAGCAATGCCATTTTGCACGCTTAGACTATTAATGTAGTTGTTCTCCCGGAGGAATCAAATAATCAATCAAATTGCGACAATATTGACAACAAATGCATCCTTCCATCTTTTGCATTAAATGTTTATCTCGGCATCATACTTAAGTTATTGTATCATTGACCTGATGCGCATTTAGGGAGAGTCAATTAAGCACCATACATCACAGTCATTTTTGTGATAGAAAAAGTTACAAGTAGGCAAAGATCAGGAAAAGGTGCAAACAGAAAAAGATTCCCACTCGTCGCACCCAAAACCCAAATAACACCATCGACTTGGAATGCAAATGTCGGAAAAGGTACTTCCGCGAGAGCCTTATTAATGCTTAAGAGCTATCCATAAACAAATAAGTTATCTTACATGCTGAGTTTCTTACCTATAGTGTTGAAAAAAGGTTCCGGGTTTACCTCATCCGTAATTGAAGAAAAGATTTGCTTTAACAATTGAGCATCACCGCCGCAACATATCGACAGACCTAAAACACATAATTTAAGACTTAGTATCAATATCATGGAGGTGTAAAGTGTCAAAGGTAACTAAATTAATACGGTTAAATGCAATTCGCACACTACACACCTCAAAAAAGGCTTTGCACAACTTTTTTTTCTATTTTCAGTGACATGTTGACATTTTAACCCAATTATGGTTGATAGCTACGCTGCCTTCTTTAATTGCACGCCGGTGGGTCGGGCGCCATACTCTATGATGGCCCCGACTTAAAGCTATTCATTTTAGTTGGTTGAGGCCGGAGCTTCTTGTCTGTTGCTTGGCCCACCGGGGTCCAATTGGTGTTTTTCTTTTGCTCCGGAGTTAGTAGGTTATTCGGCGCCCAGGGATCTCCATCGTCGGGCAGCTTACTCAATCTGTGAGTCCTGGTTTTTGATTCATCAGGATGTTTATCATGATTTATTTGTTTGTTCTTGATGATTCATTGACTAGTTAGAGATTCACCACGAGGACCGAAGAACTAACTGAATGTTATGAACCACTGCAGAAGCTGAGGGTGAGGTTATGGCTATGTAAAACCGGTTTAAGCCCACCAGTAACTTTGTGTTACTGATCGTTCCAAGGCGATACTTCTGTGGTGGTTCTTTTTGTTTTATGTCTTGGTGTTCAAATGTTTTTGTGCTGTTTATGCCTTATGTATATGTTCATATTTTTAGTTAAGTTAAGGTAACTGAGTGGCCATCTATTGGGAAAATAGCTGCTCATTCGGCTTACGATATGTTTCATGGTATAAGTACCTGATTGTTGGTTCGGTTTTTTCCCACTTTGGTTTTTGGAGTGGGAATCTTTTTTCTGATTGCGCCTTTTCCTGATTTTTGCCTACTTGTACCTTTTTAACATTATTTTGAAAATGAGAAACATACAGTGTGTATTAACTGGATCAAACTGATTTCTTTTGATCAGTATACCACAGCGATCTCATATCTTCATTAAACTAATGGAACGGTTTGTGGTTAACCAGGTACTACGGTTCGTTTTATCTCATACAAATTTTAAAATGTAGTTACCAGAAATTGACACGATCATATCCTTGTTCCCTGTATAAAGGGACGGGGAGATATTTAAGGGACGCCACGGGCACAACACCAGCTGCAATGCTTATATATATGATACTATATGTCCCACTAGACATGTAATGAGTTGAGTATTTCAAATGCAAAGGCGTTATATCTGACGAAGAGCAACACACTGCCACACGTATTGAAAAGATGATAATTGAGGCATTGCCTTCCGGTAGCTGAACCGTCAGAAAGACATCCTTACTAATGAAATAATGGAAACGATTAGTGTCAAATCCAAATATTTATATGCTGTTGATTAGACGGAATAAAACTGATCACTTCGATATGTCACTATCTTAATGTCAAAATCAAAGTAATGCCGGGATTTCTTCCGCCTCACACGATAAAAGCACGTCCTTTTTCTTTTTTTGTCCGGTAAAATGTCTACTATTTTGTGTCATTTAAGGAGGAAGTCTACAGACAGTATGATGATGAAGTACAAATCGTATCCCAATAAGACGCAAAACAAAATAAAATTTCAAACACATAAAATAGGATAGTTGATGGAATACCTACTATACTGAACACCTTAAGTTTTAGGTATAAAATCTAAACCAAATAATATGCAAACATGTTTTGTCCACCAGTGCTGCGTCAAAGAGTTTTTTTTCTCTCTCTCTTTTTGGTCGGCACCTCCGCCCCTACCCGACCCCATATACACACCATAAATTTTATATATAATATATATATACATATTTAAACTGAAAATATTGGAATTTCGGTTCTGTTTTCCGTACATACTTCTGCTGCGTCAAAGAGTTGATAAAGGTCAGCCATACTTTTTGTTCATTCTTGACCGGTACAGGGCTTGAATAAATGGGGTTTTACGTTGAGGCAACTTAAAAAAGGAACCGTATTATCGACATTTTCGAATGAATATTTGAATCAAAATAACCCACATCAAGCGAAAAAGTTCATAAGCTCAATAAGTTCGTCGGTTGTTTGTCTTCATTCTATCGTCTTATATACTTAAGGAATAATAATACGCAACAGACACTTTGGGTTATTGTAGAATGGCTTTGTTTTGCAACTCTGCGGTGTAAATGCTCTTATTATATGAAAGCACCACCTAAAAATCAAATTGCAGCAGGGAAAGCCACCATGTGGGTTACGTATACTTGATATGTTTATGGTATAAGTGCCTCATTGTTTGTTAAGTTTTTTCCCCACCTCGGTTTTTGTAGTGGGATTCTATTTCTGATTGCGCCTATTCCTGGTCGTTTACCTTTGAATGGCGTGCGAATAACCTCACAGACCCAAAGTAGCACATACTGGAAACAAGATCATTTAAAGTCAAATTTAAACGAAAACCAATTTTATTGTTTCCAAAACTGTTAAAACGCATCGCATTGCATATGTAACCATTGACATGTTGGTAGCATTTGGTCGAGATTTGGGACGTTTAATGTCACCAACGCCATATCAAATACAAACATTAGATGTCCCGTTTCTACAGTACCCGTGACGTCTTTGTTGCCTAATAAGCGTGTCGTGTTTTCTCTCGGTCTGCTAGATACCGTATAAGCACAAAAGACGCAGATGGTTTCATCTAAATGACGTTTATTGTTTATCATTGATTATTGTGCACATTTACATTTCGTTAACCAGTGTTAACGCAACATGGGATGACACCCAAGAATGCAATGTCGCCTATCTTTATCGAACATGATCAAATTAACACCAGGTTACCAGGCATTGATAATATTTGACATCTTGTCCTTCGCCCAGACGTGTACGTCACAGTTTGCTATTTTTATGTTTTTATGTCATTTTATCATATTAAACAAGCAGTCTGCAAAACATTTCTAGCAGAGATTTTATTAAAATGTTGTATAAATACGTTATGGTTGAATTTTTATGTGTTTCGTATTTTAATTCGTTAAGTATATATCGCATTTTATATGGAAATCCAGAAAAAGCAACACCTCATATTAATGATACATAGCGATGTAGGTGGGATGGTGAAGAAGCACTACTGTCACTTCGTCAGCCATTAGCGACAATAATGTCAGATCTGATATCCCTGATTATGTGTTTCTTTGCAAGTCAAATAATAAAAACAGTTCACTGGATTCGTCGATTGAGCCATTTTGTCGTTTTGGATCTTTTACGTAGTTTCGATTAGCTATGCTCTTCTCTTGGTTTGAATCAGTCTACAGGACAGTCTACCTGATATTGGCAATAAAATTATAATCAATAACGTGATAACATAAAAATTGCCAGCCACTATCAGCCGCAAAATCGCGATGGACAGACCAGTCGTTTTGTTTACTCTTTGTGATCATCAATCTAATGAAGAGATTTGGTATGATAGTTTCCAGTAATAAGAGTCTCAAAAATCGATTTTGGTGATGCACCGTGGCTAAATAATTATCATGTCATTCCCGTTTAGAGACGTATTTTGAATGCAATTTACATCATGGATAGTCGTATCATACAATATGTTTGTAAGCTTCTTTGTTTTATGTTTTGAAGTCGATTTTTCGTGCTGTTTGAACCTTATGCACGTTTTTCATAGTTTAAGTAAAGTTTGGGTAACTGAGTGACCGCCTTTTGGGAAATAGCTGCTCACTCGGCTTACCATATGTATTCTAAGTACCTAATTGTCATTTTTTTTATTTTTCCCGCCTCGGGTTTTGGAGTGGGAATTACTTACTGATTGCACCATTACCTGATCAATGCCTACTTGTACCTTTCTGTAGTTTTCACTTTCTATGTATCTACGGACCTCATGTTGTTTCCGTGAGCTCTCTATACTGTAATAGTAAAAGTGCTAACAATAATAGAATTTTAAAGCCTTTCTTCTACCACCCGTTCCATCCTCGAAAAAAGCCATTTCGTATCTTCAATAAATCCCGCATCATAGATGTAGGTCTCTTTATGTAATTCACTAGAATTTGACACGGATCCGGTTTGCTATCGAGTACCAACGATACATATGATGATTATTAATTTAGGTCACCTATCAAGTGTCCTGTGTGACCGAGGTCTCTAAGGAATGATCAATTTTAATCACATATTGCAACTCTATCACCCCGAGACATCCTAATTGCTCATATAACTGACTTGATTTTCAGTTTTTAGATTACGCCTAACATGGCTTTTTGATATAATTATCACGAACTGATTCATTCGAAATGTGACGGACCATAAAAGGTATTGTTTTAATAAGTGAAAGATGAAACCCATAGGAGACTACTAGACCCACTCATTTGCACTGATCCAATATGTTCAACAATTAATTTGTCCGTTAAGATACCAATGGTAATCACAATATTGACATATTGATCAGGGAAAATCAGACTTGTATGCATTTTGGTCCCTGAAACCTTTTGGTCACGGGAAGAACACGAACACAACTACATCACCTAAAATGATATGAAAAATAACTCGCAAAATGCTTAAATAATAAATTGCTTTAGCACAATGATTAGACCATTACACCTGCCCCCTCATATAAAAGGGTTTAAATTATTGCGAACAGCTCACAAGCTAGATATTTGACATAAACAAAACCAAGCCTTATTGAGTTGAGATGTTATTATTTTATTCAAAGACTTTATTGGGAGAGGCAGAAGGAATTCCGTCACCACATTGACGTAGATAAGTTCAATAATGACACTTTCAAGTGATCAGTTTTACTAATGGTCTTATCAATAAAAATAAATACTGAATATGACGCTAAATTGTTTCCCCATTTCTCATTAAGAGGGTGTTTTGCAGTCTCTGCTTTCTCGATTGTCTAATCGTGTCTGTAAAGGTTACAGAAATATGTTTCATAAAAGATTTTGCGATTTTAAATTTAAATTAATGTTTCAAAGACTTATAATTAGTGAATCTAACGATTGTACCTACATGGACATATAATATAATAGAAAGCAAACTGTTGCTTTAATTTTAGAGGTGATTAAACTAAAAAGGGTTTACATTTCAATGGCGCGAACGTCAAAAGGTCTTATTTCTCAAAGGAACTTTAACAAAGCCTCTATGTTAGTTCCACGGAAGCAATCAAGGTTCAGTTATCGTCGTTTGAAGTCACCTGAGCGTTGATTGCTATAAATTAATGACCGGTATTGTAATTTACTAGAGAATGAACTGTTCTAGCTAATGCACCTTTGAAATCAATATGCAAATGTAATGATTTATAAAACGCATATTCCGGGTTGCGTATGTCTCTGCCGTTTTCTAGTAAGACGTTACCTGGATACAGGGGTATACCTTTTTTTCTTTTTTTTTTTCAATTGAAAACATAGATTGTGGTTGCTCGTTAGAACCGCCTTGCTGAGGACATGGACATGTTTTCCTGGTGATAAGCTAAATAATTCATAAGTGGAAGGCATATAAAATTAAACAAATATGTCGATCCTATGCAGTATGTATAAAAGTTCAGCCCCGTTTGGATATTACTAGTCTTTCTATCGACTACGCTGTTGTCAAATGAATCTAAATTGTCATTCACGAGGCTTAAGTAACCGAAACCATGGTATTACCCATACTCTTTCTCATTAATATGTTCACTGCTCTTAAAGGATCTCAGTTTTAATATTTGTTTGCTATTCTGCAGCTGGTGGTATGCCGTGTGACGGCCATGTCTTCCTGTATATCCTCCATAGTTCAGACTATATTTTCCTTTAGGTCCTCTGGTTCTATGGGGATATTTTGAGTAATGAGAAAATTATTATCGGTTAAGATACATTTTTCTATTCAACATTTAATATATACTAGTCTTTGTATCAACCACCCAGTTGAAAGATATAAAAGATGTAAAAATACAGTTATTCTCCATGGTTCAATGCTGTCAAATTTAAAAGGTCACTCACTGACAAGGCCTAAGAAACCATTGTATGGCCCATAGTCTTTCTCGTTAATACGTTCACTGTTCTTAAAGGATCTCAGTTTCAATTTTTATTTGCTTTTAGTGCAGCTGGTGGTGTGTCATGTGGCGGACCTAAAACATCTACCAGTGCTTCAATCGACTCCAAATCACTTACAAGCAGAAATGATACAAAATTTAAGTTAAGTAATACATGTTATATGAATACAGCATATACGTTCGTAGTTTAAATTATTCTTGTGCAGTGAAATGACCCATGAGTCAAACGGCAGTTTATCATATTCCTAGAGCATGATTCTTTCTTAAGTGAATTATTCTTACGTCTATCAATATTTGCTATGAATTTGCTAAAAGACTTGCAGAATGCCGTTTTTTTTTTTTTTTTTTTTTTTTTTTTTTTTTTTTTTTTTCAAGAGATAATTAAAGGTGAAATGAAACCTGATTCCAAGTATTTCTATCAGATTCATAAGTTAAAAGTAAACAAACTTGATGACTGGAAAAAGATTTTTCTGCGATAGAAGCACTAGCATTTTGTTCAAATCCTTTGTGTTCTTTTGATCAGTTTTAGATTCGACATGATTCAAATTTCCAGGGGCAGACTTGAAACAATGATCCATTTTATCAAAGGTTTTAATTTGCAGAGAGAGTATGCGCTCACGTGCTTGCTTGTGGTTAACAGACAGAACGATGTTTTTACTGTGCGGGATAACATTTGTGTAAAAATATAACATAAAGTATACAAATAAAGTCATATACCATTCACGGGTGTAGTATTGTTGTGTTTTGTTCTGATAGTTGTTTAACATGTATGTTAATTTTAGATACATTGTATGTTCACAGGTTTGTGGATATTCTTCTTTATATCGGTTGAAGAGCAATATTATAATTTTGTGCAATGGTCAGTAAATAGAATGTTTTCAATTAGTTTTAACGGAAAGCGACACGATTCTTAAAACAATTAGAAAACGAAATATATAAAGAGGTTGACCTTTATGTCGTAAATCTAAGAAATTTAACCAAGCAATAAAAAGGTACAAGTAGTCAAAGATCAGGAAAAGGCGCAATCAGCAAAAGATTCCCACTCCAAAAACCCGAGGTGGGAAAAAACAAACTAACAATCAGGTACCAAAACCATGAAAACATTTCGTAAGCCTAATGAGCAGCTATTTTCCCAATAGGTGGCCAATCAGTTACCTTAACTTAACTTAAATATGATAACATACGTACATAATCTGAGGAGTATATCCCAACCGCATGCATATCTTCAAAGCATGGTCACAATGTCTGAAAGTATCGGTATTAAATTGTAGGAGGAGTTGCGCACACAAGGTACCCCCTATCCATTGACTAAAATGCCCGAAAAAATGACTAAGTTCAAATTGTAAAAATAATAATAATAATAATAAAAATAATCCAAGGATTATATCCAAACCACATGCATATCTTCAGACCATGCCCATAACACATGTAAAGTTTTAAATGAATTGGCATGAAACTGTAGGAGGAGTTGCGCACACAAGGTACCCACTGCCCATTCACTTTCATTGTAAAAATGCCCGAATAATGGCTAACTTCAAATTGCGAAAAAAGTCACAAAAAATAATCTGATGATTATATCCAAACCACATGCATATTTTCAATGCATGGTCACAACATCTGTAAAGTTTCAAGAGAATCGGAATAAAACTGTAGGAGGAGTTGCGCACACAAGGTACCCACTATCTATTCACTTTATCAAGAATTAAGAAGGGAAATAACTCTCACAGAATGGGCCCTTAGCCCCTTGAATTTACCTGAAAGAAAAAATACGAGTCCTCTTAATTTTCATATACAAACTACAGACCAAATTTCAAGATCCTAGCTGTAACGGTTCCTGACCGAGTGCTAAGCGTTACTCACGCATCACAGACTGACTGCACACCACTGGACTGGACGGACAGACCCAAACCAAAATGCCCCCTTAACTTTTTCCGAAGTTAGGGGCATAAAAATTCACATTTAGTTTAGGAGATCGCAAAGGACCCTATAGATCGGTTATCATGTTGCTCTCCAGTGTTTATACCTTAATAAACTTGTAAAAGGTACAAGTAGGCAATCATCAGGAAATGGAACAATCAGAAAGAAATTCCCACTCCATAAACCGAGGGTTGGGAAAAAATTAAAATTATACTTAGGTACAGTAACTTATGCTTAGAAAACATATCATAACCCGAGTGAGCAGCTATTCCCCAATAGGCAGCCACTCAGCCACCCGAGTTGAACTAAAATATAAAACGTACATGAGGCCCAAACAGCACAAAAATTCGACTCCAAAACACTAAACAATTAGAACCACAACAGAAGCATCGCCCTGGAACGATCAGTAATAAAACCACTGGGGGCTTAAACCACATTTATTGGTAAAACACATTTTGAATGTCATGACATCATAATCTTGGGTAAAAATCCCATAAAATGGAGGCAACCTCCCGACATGACCATTAATGTTGACTGTGACGATAACCACCAATTCAAACAAAGAAACAAGCAAACAAAGCCATTTGCAAACTAACAAACAAATAAACCACTGCAGAAGATGAGGGTGAGCATAGGGCCCTGTAGAACCGGTTTAAGCCCACCAGTAATTTGTTATTACTGATCGTTCCAAGGCGATACTCCTGTTGTAGTTCTGTTTGTTTTTTTGTTTGGATTCGATTTTTTGAACCTTATGTACGTTTTCATAGTTTTAATTAAGTTCAGGTAACTGAGTGGCCGCCTATTGGGAAATAGCTGCTCACTCGGCTTACGATATGCTCTATAAGTATAAGTACCTAAATGTCGATTTGTTTTTTTTCCCACCTCGGTTTTTGGAGTGGGAATTTCATTCTGATTACGCCTTTTCCTCATCGTTGCATACTTGTACCTTGTTAAAACATGTCGATCTTCTGCATAACAGTGTTTATTGAAGCTATGTAATGATTCAATACTTTATGTATATATCAATTTTTTAACTTTTAAGCTTTGTGCAGTATCCTTTCTAGAAAATTACATTTGCGTCTAACCTTTTTTCGGGGCTACTATGACCTGAAAATTTCCCACTGATGAGAAAATCTAAAACGTGAGGCTTACAACATAAACTATTATGTTTGATTGTCTAAAAGAATTGCAGGTTTATTTTATGTATTTAGGTATTTCTAATTTCCATGGTCTAGCTGCATTTAAAGGTAAGCACTTAATGAAATTGGTATAGTATATATACAAGAATACTCTACCAAATCCATACCGTTCACAGCGTGAGCAGTCGGTCACTCATGTATAATGTAGCCTATTGGATTTGCAACTGTATCATTTGTTTGCGGAAGTGTTTAAGCTATCCTGTTCCATATACTGTAGCAGAGTCATAATGTCAGAATCCAATTACAGCCTATTAGATAAAAACGATGATAATGTTCGACCTGGGATAATTTACAGGCAGGAATCAAATGTAAATGAACCCGTACGTGACAAGCGTCTCAGGTTTCTTCAGAAAAAAATGCTGCGTTTTTGAGAACAACGAAAAGTCAAATAATTCAATTATTATTTATCGATTTCATCTAGCTATGGGCTAAGCTTACGTTCATGCATACATCGGTAGACAACGATGCCTGGAGAGCAACACATTTGTAATGTTAAGGTCCATAATTCCAGATACATGTTAGGGAAAACGTGACAGAGCTTTATTTGCGGCGAAAAGCACGGCCAGTCGTCAACAGTTTTGAAAGTATTTTACAAAGGTACAAGTAAGCAATGATCAGGAAATGGTGCATTCAGAAAGAAATTCCCACTCCATAAGCCAAGGGTTGGGAAAAAATCTAAAAATACACTTAGGTACTAATACAAGGAAAACATATCGTAAGCCGAGTGAGCAGCTATTCCCCAATAGGCGGCCATTCAGTTAGCTGAACTGCACTTAAATATGTAAACGTACATAAGGCTCAAACAGCGCAAAAAATCGACTCCAAAACACAAACCATTAATAAACACAACAGAAGTATCGCATTGGAACGATCAGTAATATAAAATTACTTTTGGGCTTAAAAAGGTACAAGTAGGCAAAGATCAGGAAAAGGCGCAATCAGAAAAAGATTCCCACTCCAAAAACCGAGGTGGGAAAAAACAAACTAACAGTCAGGTACTTATACCATGAAACATATCGTAAGCCGAATGAGCAGCTATTTTCCCAATAGAAACCGGTTTTACAGGGCCCTAAACTCAGCCTTATTTTCCGCAGTGGTTCACAACATTTAGTTAGTTGTTCGCCTATTCTTAATCCTCTGCTGATTTGCGAAAACAAATCGCCAGTTAGTGGTGCAAATATATGCACTAAGTACTGGTAACCGTGGGTAGGATAACTAATAGTACCAAACAAGACCTTAGCTGGTGAACAAACAACGTAACACAATTCTAAAATACTTTTATAGAATATGTTCATATACGTGTACACGTGTATAAACGCGACGGGTTTCTTTTCTACCAGGTTGTATACAGTCAGACAAAAGTTAAGCATCGCTTAAATATTTTCCTGAAATAAACAATGAAAACTTAAGTACATAATTATTTTATTGAGATATCTGTGCTATTTGGTACATGGATGATAATTTAAAGCAAACCCTCATTCAATTGATCTTAAGGTTTAGCATCTGTCCCATTCTGAAATTCAAATCAAACCGCCCAAAAGCGGAAAACACAGATAAAGGAATGTAAAATTATATTGTTTCGGGCACAATTAAGAAAGTTTTGGTTGAACAAATTGTTCATGTTTATGTCTCTGTTCTTAAAAGGTACAAGTAGGCAAAGATCAGGAAAAGGCGCAATCAGAAAAAGATTCCCACTCCAAAAACCGAGGTGGGAAAAAAACCAAACTTACAATCAGGTACTTATACCATGAAAACATTTCGTAAGCCGAATGAGCAGCTATTTTCCCAATAGGTGGCCACTCAGTTACCTAAACTTAACTAAAAATATGAAAACATACATAAGGCGCCAACAGCACATAATTATTTTAAACACCAAGACATAAAACAAAAAGAACCACCACAGAAGTATCGACTTGGAACGATCAGTAACACAAAGTTACTGGCGGGTTTTAATCGATTTTACATGGCCATAACCTCACCCTCAGCTTCTGCAGTGGTTCATAACATTTAGTTAGTTCTTCGGTCCTCGTGGTCAATGAATCATCAAATTTGCATTTTTAGCAGAGCCACAGATTTTATCGCGACGCGACATACATTGTAATTATAGAATACCAGTATTATTTTCGAGTAAATTCAGAAATCGAAATGCTATTCGCGAGCATAAAATGTAACTTATTAGCTCTGAAACCGTATGCTCTGTTTGCGGAAGTGTTTTAGTATTCCGGTTCCATTTAGCGAAGTCATAATGTCAGAACCCAATTACATTCTATCAGATAGAACCCATTCAATGAGTTTGACTTCGGAAGCGATTTAAGAGTGGAACTCAATGAAAGTGCAATCGGCTGTAACACAAGTGTCATGTTACCTGCGAGATAAAAATGATAATACTCATGCGACAAAGCAAGGCAATCACTTAGAAGAAAAGATACGAGCAACCTGCACATTTTTAATTAAGACTGATAAATGATTATGAAAGGTACAAGTATGCAATGACCAGGAAAAGGCGCAATTAGAAAAAAAATCCGCCCGAAAGCCGAGTGAGCAACTATTTCCCTATAGGTTACCCAAACTAAAATAAAACTGTTTTTAATGTGCAAACCATTTTTGCATTGCCTGTACCTGCATGTACTAGCTTAAGACCGTTCCAAGGCAGCTCTACTGTCAGTTATCCATACTGTCAGTTATCCTTACTTGGGCCCGTAAGGTTGTCTACTTTCTTGTCGTTGTTGTACGAAGGTTAGCCTTCCCAGGAAATTTCAAATCAACTGGCTTATTCCCACATTAAAGTCTAATGCCATTCGGGGAGTTTTGTTTCTAAAACGACAAAGCAAGATTGAATCTAACCACCGATCCTTTCTTGCATTTTAAAGTTTTGTTTAAGTCATATCAGATTGTTTCATTATTTCCTCAATTTACCAAAGACAACTTTATTGCGGTTTATCCACTTGATTTGCTTACTTTGTTTCTCATCTAAAATCGCACCATAAAATTTAGTTAGATCTAAATGTGTCAATTTTGTATAATTGTGACGAAAATCAATGAAGGCAATAATGTCCACCTATAGTTTTTTTTCTGTTTTTCATTTTTCATTATTTCTTCTTACATGACTGTATGATGCACATGGACCTTTACACAAGTTCAAATCCTCCATGCGGACAACTCATGGAATACTGCCATACATTTGACCAACTTCCACATGATACTTTATGTGAGAAACAGTCATTATCATTTTTATTCTCATAACAACCGTTATTCTAATGGGTTTGATTTCTAGAATGTTTACCTTACCAAGCCTGGTGGGATACGACATATAATTTTATTCAAAGAAATCAAAGCACTCTTCTTGGCTCTTCAGTGACGCGTGTTGAATTGCTCACGTAATGGGGAGATGTTCAATTCAAATGAGCGCAAATATCAATAAGTGTATGGAAACAACTAAGAAAGGAAAAACTATGTAAACATTATTACATTAGCTCATTGTATACATTTTCCGCCCGATGTATCTTATTGGAAGAGATCAATATGCTCCTGGAACTATGAAAAGCAACGCTTAATGTAAAGAATGGAATGTTATTTTTTAAATACTGACTAACCAAAATTTTCTGACTGACCCAACAGAAAGTTTCTGACTAGACGTGAGATTAGTTTATCAGGAAAAGGGTCAAGTAAGAGTCGAGTAAGACCAGTCTACCTTTACTAAAAGTTAAAACCAGTAGCCAGGCTAGATAGACTGGTTGTTTTTACTGTTATTTGATAATTGTTTTCTTCATTGACACCTTTCTTCTACGTCTTTTTACAAAACATGAACATTATTTAATTCACACAAAGGTTTAAAGACAATTTTTGTATTGCATAACACCCTAATGGCCTTTGGCAGACAACTGATAAGGTGTGTCGGGGTATACAGGAAGGAAACACTGAAAGGGAAAATAAAATTAATACCAGTGATGTTAGTGTCGTTGATGAAACGTTTTCTGCTAGGGATGTTCGCGGACAATATTTGTCGGGACATTATCCTGTAAGAAGTTTGCAGTTCTAATGGAATACCACACTGAGCAATTATATGATCACTTAGCCAAATTGCTATGAGAGCTGAAAAGCACAGCACTCTTTTGTGTCAATAGTTTATGTTGTAAATAAACAAACATGTTCATTGATAGTGATATTATAAGGCAAAATGCCCTATCACATTCAAATATAGATGGTACTCTTGGGATGCTAACCACTTTTACAAACAGAAAGGATAATTGAGCAAATGTTTGTTTAGGAATTAAATGCCAGACAACGGATCAAAGCAAGCTTGAATTTTCGCTTTGCCCTACGCTTTGAAAACTTCCAATATACGAAACGCTCTACGTTATTTCCTTGTACATGTTAGATAATCTTCAAACATTTTTCATAAATTGTGTTGCTTAAAAATGCCAAAAGTTCTTTCCACAACCCTATTCGCCGCACACAATCAAAATCTTTGCTAAAATCAATAAATTAAACTTTTTCTTGGTTTTTACAATATCTGCCAATGCGTGCAATGCAAACACACCATGCATCGTGGAACAAACAGCTAGAAACCCCCGCAAGAACCGTGCTTCAAGTTACTTATTCAAACGGGGGTTAAGAATGGAGGTAAACAATTTACCAAGGTAGCTAAAATTGTTATGAGTAGTTTTCCAGTCATTTCGAGTTATCTTTGTTTCGTAGTTCCGAACCTACCAATTACAAGCCCGGTGGACAAGCCTTTTGCTTAATATGTTATAAACCTACTAAGCATGTACTAGATGATAACCAAATGGCTACGTTGGGAAGGTGCTAGTTATCCTGCTCTTCATACATGTTTTTAAATGTCTTTGTTGCCTTTAGTTGTTGTATCTTTCCCAATGTTTGATTAGGTTTGGATTCTGACTTTAATTGGATCAATTCCTGGTCTTTCTATCCTAACATTACATGTGATTTGCATATGTTTATCGAAATATCCACTATTGCGTTACTGGTCTTTGAAACTGACTTTCTTATTACGCAGAAAGGAGAACTCTGAAGGTGTTACTCTGAAACACTCGGTAATGACCTAAGATAAGAAAATTTATTTTAAGACGACATGACAGTACATAACAATAATCATAGCTCTAATGAGCTTTCGGCCGTCTAAAAGGGCTAAAATAATTTATTGACGGCGGTAATACCACATCCATTATGTCTTTAAATATTGACAAACAGTTCTGTTGAAGTATAAGTCAACTTAAAATCATAGCTGCATTTTGAATTTACTATTTTATAATGTAACCATATTCAAAATGTCATATACAGCTGTTCAACGATGACTTTATGGCTAATAGACATTTCCAACTTAATCCGATATTGATATTGGAGTTGGACATTGGAGTTCGGATATTTCTTTCGAGGGATATTCTCAGGAACAACATGTAAACTAATAGATGTTAGCCATTGTATACAAACATGTTCATGTATATACTCGGGATCTATCGGTTATTCGCTTACTGATGCGCCATGCTGTGTTAAGAAATAAGATAACGGCATTTGTATGCGTTGGCGAGATCATAACAAATGTGTTAGCCTACATTTTTTCAGCGGCCCTTGGATGGTGGACGCCCGGGGTGGACGCAATATATCAGGTTTGAGAACTTGTACAGATGCACACCACCGCATGCGTTACTAGACATTTCTATTCCTACTTGCTAACAAAATGACGATAGCGAGTATCAGAACCAGTAAAGCTATATCGCCATTGCTTATTCGTGTTTGGTCGGCAAATGATTTACGGCGACAACGCATAAACGCCGGTCTTGGAGACATGCAATGGTAGGACTGTTCAAGGTCTCAATATTGTTTGAAACTTTATATTATAATCAATTTCAACGTAGAGTATGTACAACAAGCGAAGATTCGTATAAGCATATGAACATGCATATCTTTATTATTATTATCATCTTACAAACAAATAAGACAGTTGATTTTGTTATACATTTAACGCACGGCGAAGACCACAATGTGATATATTATGCTTTGCTTTCGCATGTGTGTTACATTGTAGTGTTTTGTCACGGCTCAACACCAGGCGCAAGAGACTGACTAGTGTTCAGATGGCTTTACCAGTTTACCTGTTTTAATAATGGGTCCCGTCTTGAGAAAACCGGATTTTTGCCTAGGCGAAAACAAAGACGCAGATCAGCTTCGTAGCAGCTGCAAAGCTGATCAGCTCCCTTGTGTTCGCTACGCGGATAATACAATTCCTCCACTTTCTAAATCTAAAATTTCCCGTTTCTAGTCATCTTCTGTGCTCGTACAGCTCGGGTCGTATCAGACCTGGTCGGAAGCCCCGAAGACCGGGTTTTTCGCATCGCGGCTCAATTATTCGAAACAACTGGAATTATGTATGCCAACATTAAAATCGCACCATAGCAGTACAAGTTATCAGAGATTTTTAAGAATTTTAATGAAGGGTTTTCTCATCATGTGCCCCAACCTCATCGACACTGAATGCCACTTTGGTATTTTTTATGAATGTGAAAACCACACTGTCTGACAAAAAGGATTGACGGGTGATGGGTGTAGGACACACGTAGAAATAAACAAAAACAGTGAAAATTTAATGCACTCTGGAAGCATTTATTTCAAAATAAACTTAAATTGCAACACTATAAACTATGAATTCATGTTGTTGACGAGTGGATATCAGTCTGTGTTAAAAGCGCTGTTGACAAAGAATTATTGTAAATCAAGGGAAAGTGTAATTGTAAATTTTACTCAAAAATGTAATGGGTGCTCTATATAAATTGCAATATGATATACGAAACCATATGCATTTCTCTTCCCGCAAATCCATAATTCTGTCGAAGATTCATTACGTAAAACCATCATCCCGCTAAAAGGCTCACAGAGTGCGCTTATAGGATGGCCATGCTTCGGCGTCCGTCCGTCCGTTGTCCGTCCGTCGTAGTCCACAATTTCCTTCTCTGAAACCACATAGCCAATCAAAGCTAAACTTCATGTGGAACATTCTTAGAAAGGGGGAACGAAAGTTTATATTTGGTCTAGGTCACATGATCATGATTGTCGCTATGGCTATAGAAAGCAAAAAAAAAAAAAAAAAAAAAAAAAAAAAAAAAAAAAAAAAAAAAAAAAAAAAAATAATAATAATAATAATAATAATTATAATAATAATAATATAATAAGTGTAATAATAAAATAAAAAATAATATTACAAAAAAGAAAAAAAATCGAAAAATAAAAAAAATCACATTTTGTCCATAAGCAACAGAAGTAATGCTCAGGAAATCCTAATGCTTACTTAAACATGTTCAGTACTTGTTTATATTTTGAAATGAAAACGTTTGAAGGACAAAGGCGGTTGATTCAAAAGACAGCATCTCACAAAATACTGAAATTTGCGAACTAAAAAAAAAAAGTGGGACACCTTGTACGCTATATGTTAAATTATTTCGTACAGGCTTCACTGCTCTTAGTCAATGAATGGTCTGTCTATTTTGTGGAGTTTTAAGATCTATGGAAGGCAAAAGCCGTCAAAAGTCCCATTTTTAAATGAAACAGGCAAAGTAGAAATGAACTAATTCAATTGCAAACAAAACAAACCGTAATAAAACGAGCGAAAATGACACAAAACAATTCCTAATGTGAAGCGGAACAATTCATTTCAAAATAAGAAGACAAAGTAGAAATGAACTAATAAATAAACCGTTATATCACATAAAACAAACGAAAATGACATAAAACAATTGCTAATGTGAAACAGACCAATTCATTTTAAAACCAATCAATCAACTTCGCCAAATGGGACAACTTGAAATCAAACGAAACAAACGTTTCCCAAACCAAACAATTGATTCTGAAATAAACCTATCCGGTAATAAAAAAGGTGCAGGTCAAACGAAATACCGAAACATCGAATATTAATAAAATGGACCCGAGTCAGTTCGGCCCAAAACGACTTACTTGGAAAGCGTCAAAGTCTCATCATGATCGAACATCATCATCATCATCATAATCATCATCATCATCATAATCGATAATCTTCATGATCGATCATCATCATCGATAATCATCATCGACCATCATCATCGTCGATCATGATGATGATGATCGATCATCATCATGATCGACGATCATCATCATCATCATCATCATCATCATCATCATCATCATCATCATATTCCATCATCATCATCATCATCATCATCATCATCATCATCATCATCATCATCGTCGTCGTCGTCGATCATCACCAAGATGATCATCATCATGATCGATCATCATCATCATCATGATCGATCATCATTATCATGATCGATCGATCATCATAATCATCGATCATCATCATCATGATTGATCATCATCATCATATTCATCATGATCGATCATGATTATCGATATTGATCGATCATGATTATCATCATGATGATCGATCATGATTACGAAGCATGATGGTCGATCATGATGATGATTATTGATCATGATGATGTTCGAGAATGTTGATTATGATGATCGATCATGATGATGATGATCGATCGATCGTAATGATGATGGTCGATCATGATGATGATGATGATCGATTGATCATAATGATGATCGAGATGATCTATCACGATGATGACGATGATGATCGATCATGATGATTGATCATGATGATGATCGATCATGATGATGATGATCGATGATGATGATGATGATCGATCATGATGATCGATGATGATGATGATCGATCATAATGGTGATCGATCATGATCGATGATGATGATCAATCATGATGATGATGATGATCGATCATCATGGTGATGATCGATCATCATGGTGATGATCGATGATGATGATGATTACCGATCATGATGATGATCGATCATGATGATGATCGACCATGTTGATGATCGATCATGATGGTGATGATCGATGATGATAATGCTGATCGATCATGTTTATCGATCATGATGATGATGATAGATCATGATGATGATGATCGATCATCATGATGATGATCGATCATGATAGTCATCATCATGATCGACGATGATGATGACCGATGATAATGATGATGATCGTTTATGATGATGATGATGATGATCGATCATGATGGTCATCGATCATGATGACAACTATCGATCGTCATGGTGATGATCGATGATGATGATGATCGATGATGATCGATCATGATGATGATGATGATGATGATGATGATGATGATGATAATGATGTTCAAACATGATGAGACTTTGACGTTTTCCAAGTAAGTCGTTTTGGGCCGAACTGACTCGGGTCCATTTTATTAATATTCGATTTTTCGGTATTTCGTTTGACCTACACCTTCTTTTATTACCGGTTAGATTTATTTCAGAATCAATTGTTTGGTTTGTGAAACGTTTGTTTCGTTTGATTTCAAGTTGTCCCATTTGGCGAAGTTGATTGTTTGTTTTTAAAATGAATTGGTCTGTTTCACATAAGTAATTGTTTTGTGTCATTTTCGTTTGTTTTATGTGATATAACGGTTTATTTTATTTGAAAATGAATTAGTTCATTTCTATTTTGTCTATTTCATTTGAAAATGGGACTTTTGACGGCTTTTGCCTTCCATAAAGATCATTTTAATTATGAATAAAATTAATAAAATGTAAGTCGCTAGAACTTTTTGCTAGTATATTTTGAAGCGCGTTTCGCATGTCATAACATCATAATGTAGGATAGAAGACCAATTGAAAATTGAGGCAACGCCCTGACACGACCATAGCTGTTGGCTTGTGCGTAAAAAACAAACCAAGCAAACAGAACTAACAAAACTTCCGCATACAGTTTTCCTTTATGTTTTCTCAACATAGATCGTTACAAGTACATGTATATGAATGCAGCGTGTTTTACTTATTTCAAGAAGAAAAAAAAAATAAGTCGACTAACTCCAATTTTCTGTCTTTTTGGTAAATCCCTGCTAGTGCCATTGTTGTTTTGTTGTTGTTGTTGTTGTTTCGTAGAGCTCCGCCGTTGACTGTTATGCGATCTGGATAACCAAGAATTTTTGAGCGAATAAAACTTGTCACTAAAATTCTAAAAGTTTGGGAGCAACAACTCATTTGTGTTAACTCCTTCATCAGTGCCGGAATATAATTGTCTTCGCATATATGACCGCCGCAAGAAAGAATTTGAAGTTTTGCGTGTCCGGATAGCTCACTCAGCGGCGTCGTTGGCCTCTGACTACCTATAATAGGGGTCGAATACCATTGGCGACGCCAGTA
This sequence comes from Rugalucina vietnamica, assembly GCA_964017185.1. Taxonomy (NCBI): domain Eukaryota; kingdom Metazoa; phylum Mollusca; class Bivalvia; order Lucinida; family Lucinidae; genus Rugalucina; species Rugalucina vietnamica. Next base: position 65,776,392 of record OZ024875.1, read on the forward strand.
AAATGTTGATAATTGATAAACCTATCAAATTGTTCCTGCATCGGCATATTTCAATGGTTTGATTGTCACTTTCCGGGCACGATGTTTTCACGGGGTATTTCTCGACCGAACATCGAGAACTGCTGTGCCCCCACCACCACCACTAGGCAGTCGGTGTCTAAGAAGCAGAATTGCTTGGCCAAGCAGAAATGCTTAGCCAATCATAATTGCTTCGCCTGACGTCTGTTTCTTGCAAGTCATAGATTTGCGTGATTCGTGAAGGACTCAATTAAAAATATACCATGGCCTTAGCATGCATGTGATCGGTGCACAAGACCAAAATAAGATCTGTGTACAATATTTTAAATTGAAAAACTTCAGATCTTTCAGAAGAACTTATAAAACATGGTACGAAAGTTATCAAACACATTTGATCGTGTACAGGTACTAGAAGTATATGGTTATCACCAACTACGTTGGACAGCCTTGATATACCCCCCAGAAATCGATTAAAATTTCTCGTATATCCTATATCGTATCTCATACTAAGTTGGAAATGTCTAGTAACAGGTTTTATAAGTGCCGCGAAAGTTCCTTTATCCGATTAAGTTTACACTTTGCGTTTTCTCTGAATGCTAATTTCAGCTTCATGCTGTTGAAAGTATGCGGTAATTACTACCTATGAAGTGACGGTGTTAGCCTTCAGTTAGATCATTGTCTGACCACCTGTTTAAACGTTTTTTTGAGAAAAATACCCTAGACAACACATTTCTTATTCTTTAAATGCCACTGAACAGACTTCCTGTTTAAGATAATGGTTGAAGTAACGTGTGCTATGTAGGAATAAATACCAATTTCGAAGTTTGGCCAGCGTCAAGTATAGGGTATGTATTTGTTTGAGTTTATACTAAGCTTTAAGCCCCCGAGGAGCTCCTGACATCATTTCGGGCTTGGGAGATAAGGTGTATCCACAGTCTGTATAATATTTCCTGAGGAAGATTATTAGTACGTACTTTACTTTGCGCTGATGTTACATGTATAAACAAATCCATATTAATATTTTTAATAATGATTATCACTTAAATTGCTTAAATTACACACTAATGCTAAAACAAGATTTATTCTGCGACACTTTTGATGTCTTGTGTTGACGTCGCGTTATTCTGTCGCTCATTATTGGATGCATCATGATAACAACATCAAATGATGTTCAGTATGAACCGCATTATATGACAACCCGTCTTCGGGGTTTCCGACAACGTCCGACACAAACCAGCCTATCCAGACACAGAAGAAAGCTAAGTATTACGAATCAAATAAGTAGAGGAATCGCACAACTTGCGTCTCTTGTGTCAGTTACTGCAAAGCTGATGCGCGTCTTTGTTATCGCACATGCGAAAATCCGACGCGGCTCAAATTGATCCCTGTAATATATCGTTTAATTATCTTTAGAACATTACTGCACGTGCCGCAGAGAACGGGTTGTGGCGACCTCTTAGCAGTAGGTCCTAGCCCAGCTTGTAAAATGACAATGCTTTATCAATTCGTGTTCATAAATTCCACCTGTATGATTTCAATTATTTTCTTTTATATGACTCGAGGAATCATAATTAAGTCTCTTTAAGACACCAGATACCACAGTCTTGTACCAACGGCAAAAAAATAAAACTAATGCTTCGGTGCATTATCTGCGCTTTAAGTAAATTTGACAATTTGATTTTTATAGTAAGGTAAAGTCCTAATAAATTATATAAAGATGCAATTTGCCTGATCAAATTGTATTTCGTCTTATTTCTGCTTGTATCCTTTACAATGATAATGAACAGAAATTCAGCTAAACAATTCTTGATTAAATCTATCTGTATATATCTTTTAATAACACACAATGGCACTTACATGCCAATATTTCACGGGGATCACACATCAACGTTTTGTTATCGTTGCAAGATCATTGTTCATTTAATTTGTTTTAATGTCATCTACGCGCGCCTCATGAGATATCATCTTTATCGCTTATGAATACAATACTCCTTAAACTGTTAAAATCCTACATAGGCAGGTGCGGATGATAACGGACTAGGAAAAACAGGAATCAATCAGAATACCGTATCAATCCAATCAACGATTAATTTTTTGTATGAAATATTTGATGCTGGTTATTGCCTCTTCAAAGAATACATAGAGCTAAAAATACGATTAAATGCCCAAGAGATGTTTCATGTATAACGTGTGCAGCCTTAACCCTGTGCATCTACAAAATAGAGGGAGTGATAGTGAGGCTTATGCGGTCATCACTTTATTTTTAAAAATCATACAAGCTCTATTTGTATTCAATTGTTTACGTATGACTATGGTTAGAAATGATGGCTTATCAGAAATGGCTTATCAGAAATGATTTTTCTTCTGCAATCAAAAGCATGCATTCCTTTTTGGTTTGGGATATTTTATTTTATTTTATAAATTAAAACATAACTTAATTACTTTAATGGAAGATATAGTCAGAATGATGTCAAGTATAACACATCTTAAGTAGAGTTTTAGATAATAAACTAATGAAAAATTTAGAAAGTGAAACTTGAATCTTGGAATCAAAATACCAAACTGTCAAGAAAAATACATTTACGGCACTAACTTTGGATTTCATCCATGTGTCAAATTGAAATCCAGCATCTAATTTTACCAAACATACCAATTTATTTTTCATAATGTAGTTTTTGTTACAGGCTTATTTCAGCGCAATACAACGATTAAATTTAAGCAGTTATTTACACGAATAATATTTCCACAGGGACTCTTTAACAAATCTAATAATATATGTAGTTTGTTCTTGTCTTTGGTTAGAATTCCCATAATTGAAATCATTCAAGTTATCCGAGGAGTTCATATTTCTCTTCAATTCTGTAATAAACTTGTGGATACTCTTTGATTTACGTGGCACGCGCAGTTAAAGAAGTTGAGAAGCTAAAACATCTTATTTTGTCTCGACTGACATTAGTACTGTCATGACAGATTAAACTTAAATCGAATCTACTTGGCACTAATGCTCTTCCGTAGTCACGTCTTGTCATAATCATCGTGATTGACGAGTTAAATGTTTATCATCTGTAAAGAACAAAAAAAAATAAACTATTTGAGCCGCGGAAGAATTTGAGCTTCTGTTTGGTGCTACTTTAAATTAAGACCCTCCCTCAGTAAGCAATCTATTCAGCAGTACAAGAAGCCAATGATCAGGAAAAGGCGCAATCAAAAATAATTTCCCACTCCAAAAACCGAAGTGGGAAAAAAAACTAAATTGACAATTAGATACTGTACTAAGAAAACATATTGTAAGCCGATTGAGAAGCTATTCCCCAATAGACGGCCACTCAGTTACCTTAACCTAACTAAAACTAAAAACACAAGAATTCGCCACTAAGACATAAAACGATAAGAACCACAACAGAAGTATCGCCTTGGAACGATCAGTAATATAAAATTACTGGCGGGCTTAAACTAGTTTTGCATGTCAATAAAAAACTAAATTAACAATCAGGTACTTAGTCCATGAAAACATATCGTAAGCCGAATGAGCAGCTATTTTTCCAATTGGTGACCGCTCAATTACCTAAAAGAACCACCACAGAAGTATCGCCTTGGAACGATCAGTAATATAGAATAACTGGCGGGCTTAAATCGATTTTACATGGCCATAACCTCACCTTCAGCTTCTGCAGTGGTTCATAACATTTAGTTAGTTCTTCGTTCCTCGTGTGAATCTCTAACTAGTATAGTCACTGAATCACCAAGAACAAACAAATAAATCATGATAAACACCCTGACGAATTAAAAACGAGGACTCACAGATTGAGTAAGCTGCCCCGATGATGGAGATCCGTTGGCGCCGAATAACTTACTAACTCCGAAGTAGACGGAATATTTCCATCGGTATTCCGTTAGACCTCTCCATACCAGATATATGACGCAGATTAATAAAATATTCATGTTTTCTGTTGAAAATAATCACATACGTCTATAAATAGATAAGGGGAGACTACTGTAAAATATGAGACGAAAAAGTAGAAAATCGATTGCTATTTGCAAATTTATTGAAATTCAGCAGGCTAACCAGATGTTTACTAAAAGATTTATGCATTTTCGAACAAAACATAACAAAATTTCTAACAATTATCACCAAATAAAGCAGCTATAAGCTTCTTACGAAATCCATAATCTGTTCGACCATAGTTTAAAGGCAACCTATGCTAAGCTGTCACGGGAGAGGAGCGAGGTCACGAAGTGTATCGTAGTGCAGGTTAGCCAGCTGATCTAACTCCGAAGCAAAGTTGGACCCCCGTGGGCCAAGCAACATACAAGAAGCTCCGGCCCTAACCAACTAAACTGAATAGCTTTAAGTCGGGGCCATCATAGAGTCTGACGCCCGCTTCACCGGCGTGCAATTAAAGAAGGCAGCATAGTTATCAGCCATGATTGGGTTAAAACTAAGCATGCAGACTTTCGCATAACATTTAAGTTATAACATATACGTCTGTAAAGTGTAATGATTTTTTTCTGTACTGAACTTTCCTATAAGTTTCTTAAATTTGTAAACCAAGTCACCATAAAATTCTGGTTCCGAAAGGTCCTCACGTAAAAGCGTCTTTAATCCAACATTATATTTGGAAATCAATTCGTAGTGTCTATGATAAAATTTAGAAAATGTTTTTCGAAGTTTATGATACCGATAGCTACTAAGGCAGCTTAGTAGCGAGCTGCTCCCTCACCCCGGGTTTCCACGCTGTTTGTTTAGATAGTTCGCATTTAATTTCAGGGACATATTTTCGATAATGATTGTGTCAGTCCCTGGTCATTGTTTACTTCTAATGCCTACTGTGCTCATATTTAATTTTAGCGTAATATTTGGCTCTTATCATTGCAGCTTTCTATTTTATCAAAACTTTGAATATTTGATGCTTATTCAAAGCAAAATTAAAATAATATACTTTATGCCACCCAGTATTTGATTGTCTAGGATTTGGGGACAATTCAGTGAATGAATTCCTGTACAGTAATTATCTTGATTGATTAAAATTGTCATCAATAGTATACTTTTCTTGTCCTGTTCTAAGTGATAAAGTTTTATTGCTTTTTAACATTAACTCATCCACTTTTATCATGTTTGGACATTTATATACAGTTGATAAACTGTGATAAAATGGATGCTAAATTCCATAAACATTCGAAACTGCTGAATGCATACAATATCTTCAAAGATATGGGAAATCCAAAAAATTTGATTAATTTGTGAAATAAGATGTTATCTGTAACTTGGATGCATTCAACAGGTACGCATAAATTTTATATCATGGTTTATATCGATATAACTAATGAATAGCTACAAATGGGGGCCATCATAGAGTCTTCAAGTCATCTTCTAAACAATGTTCTAACTATTGCACCCCGTGTAGGCATGTGTCTTTGATTTAGACTTGTGTAAAATTTTGAAATCGCAGTATATGTACGAGTATCTCGCTATCGTCGCCAGTTTATAAAGGGTACTTAATGAGGGCTTAGTTACCGAAATTGAGGAATATGACCCGTACTACCTCTTTTGAAAGTTTTCACTGCTTCCAAAGGATCAAGCTTCTATATTTAATTCATCATGCAAACATGTCCATATATTGACTACCCCTTTAACCCAAATTTTATATAGAAAAATGGGGTGGAGGTTCTTTTTGTTTTATGTCTTGGTGTTTAAATTTTTTTGTGCTGTTGGCGCCTTATGTGTGTTTTCATAGTTTTAGTTAAGTTAAGGTAACTGAGTGGCCACCTATTGGGAAAATAGCTGCTCATTCGGTTTACGATATATTTCCTGGTATAAAAAAGTACAAGTAGGCAGGAAAAGGCGCAATCAGAAAAAGACTCCCACTCCAAAAACCAAGGTGGGAAAAAACCAAACTAACAATCAGGTACTTATACCATGAAAACATTTCGTAAGCCGAATGAGCAGCTATTTTCCCAATAGGTGGCCACTCAGTTACCTTAACTTAACTAAAAATATGAAAACACACATAAGGCGCCAACAGCACAAAAATATTTTAAACACCAAGACATAAAACAAAAAGAACCACCACAGAAGTATCGACTTGGAACGATCAGTAACACAAAGTATAAGTACCTGATTGTCAGTTTGTTTTTCCCCACCTCGGTTTTTGGAGTGGGAATCTTTTTTTGATTGCGCCTTTTCCTGATCTTTGCCTACTTATACCTTTTTACAGGGGTATACGTATTTTTCTTTCTTTTAATCTCAAACATAGATTGGAGGCGGTTCTAACGTGTACCCACGATCTACAGTATGAGCAAAATTATTGAAAATATCGAAAATTTCCAACAAAATTATCAATTTTTACAGCTGAAAAAAATTTCTATAAATTGCAAGGGCACGTTTTTGTAATGCACGCATCGTTTAATTACATTCTAAATGATGACCATTAGATTGTTTGACTTATTTACAAATCTATTTCAAGATCACTTAGTCAAATTGCTCTGCGCTCTGAAAAAGCACAATTCACTTTATGTACATAGCTGTTCGTAGGAATAAATAATTTCGAGACATAATACATAAGAATATGAGAAGGTTAATTGCTTCGTCACTTTTTGTCATGTGTGGTCTCCTGGGAGGGGAAGCGTTTTCAGAAACAAACGGAATAACAAAGCAAATGTTTATCTACAAATTAAAAGTAATATTGAAAACAGAAATATCGACTGATGCTTTTCCTTAAAGGTTTCCGCAATCGACAGGCCCGTATGGGTTTTAATTCTGATTACATTCAGCAAATGTCAGTAGCTTCTGTTGTCATGGTTTAGCTTCAAGTATAATTTACAATTCTACTGTTGAGGCGAAAAACGCATATCGACTAATGTGGTATCTTTTTCAAAATTATATTTCGCTGCCTTGCTTTCTTAATTCCACTGTTCAAGTCTCTACCTATGTTTAAAGGTTGAACAACGGTTTGTCTCATTTCCTGTCAAAATACAAACAGAACACTCAAGACAGAGCTGTTTTAAAAGACGTTGAAAATCGAAGGAAGTCACAAAGGTTGACGACCCCGAAAAACCGCCGACACAGAGAGGATCATCGTAATGACAAGAAACAAATAATAAATAGAATAGCATTGATCCAGATTTACAATGCTAGATAATAAAACGGTACAAGTAGGTAACGATCAGCAAAAGGCACAACCAGAAAGAGATTCCCTCTCCAAAAACCAAGGTGAGAAAAATAAATCGACAATTATGTACTTATACTTAGAAAACATATCGTAAGCCGAGTATAGCTATTTTCCAATAGGCGGTCACTCAGTTACCCGAACTAATAAGTACCGTATATGAAAACGTACAAAAGGTTAAAACAGCACAAGAAACGACTCCAAAACATAGAACAAATAGAACCACAAGAGAAGTATCGCCTTGGAACGTTATGTTATATAAAACCGGTATTTATACGTTTTAAATGCATCTTTTAGGATGCTGTTTTCTCCGTCAGACTATCTAAGGTCTTCCTAAACGTGAAGGGAGGATTTCAATTCTGGGCCCATGTGTCTAAATCAATGCCCCTCTGTCTTCTTAATGGAAGTATTATATGATAATTGTTGATGTTGCATATATTAGGGGGCGGGGGGGGGGGGGCGTAACAAACGTTGGAAGAACTTGTGGTCCAATCCCATTGCTTACATATTTATGTAGATGTGGCAATACAATATGTTTAAACTAAACCATTATATAGTGAAATCAAACGCACAGATATACTCTGTGGTCCAATCCCATTGCTTACATATTTATGTAGATGTGGCAATACAATATATTTAAACTAAACCATTATATAGTGAAATCAAACGCACAGATATACTCTGTGTTACTGGTCGTTCCAAGGCGATACTTCTGTAGTGGTTCTTTTTGTTTTATGTCTTGGTGTTTAAAATGTTTTTGTGTTGTTGGCGCCTTATGTGTGTTTTCATAGTTTTAGTTAAGGTAACTGAGTGGCCACCTATTGGGAAAATAGCTGCTCATTCGGCTTACGATATGTTTCATGGTATAAGTACCTGATTGTTAGTTTGTTTTTTTCCCACCTCGGTTTTTGGAGTGGGAATCTTTTTCTGATTGCGCCTTTTCCTGATCTTTGCCAACTTGTACCTTTTCCTAGTAAAAAATCCGGTAACAGTACTATGTTTCAACCACCCAACAGATAAACGAAAATTATATTTCATTTTTCGTCATTTTGAAATGTATAAAGTTCTTCGTTTGGACATGCTCAGTTTTAAACAAAGATGGTATATGGTAGATAGAGTACAAATGGGTGGGGGATCTGAAAGGTCAGTCCAGGCTAGTGGCGCGTCCATGTTGGCTTCCTTCGGATACAAGTGCAGTGTAAAAGCATCCGTGTTATGTATTTGTAAGTTTCTTACTTGGTATTTAGGGGTCATGGTGTCAATGCAGCGCCTCTGCAGCGTTCTCATTCTGCCCTATCCCCATCTGACATAATCTCTTAGAAGGACGAAAACAAAATATAATTGTTAGATCCTTTGAAATCAGTAAAAAAAAAAAACATTGAAAGTGAAAAGGTGGGCCATATTGTACAATTTCGGGAAATGAACCTTCATCAGTGACCCTTTATAAAACTGGCAGCAAAAGCCAGATATTATTGCTGCAATTTCAAGAATTTACACCAGTGTAGTCTTAATCAAAGACTCATATTCCCCAAAGGGCCAAATAATCAAAATACTGTTAAGAAGATGATTCTTAACGTACAAAAATTTGAAATACTCCAAATATCCTCACTGATCCCAAAGGATCAAAAGAAAAATATAATCTGAACTATGGATGATGTACGGGGAGACTTTTTAGGGCCGCCACACTGCACAACACCAGCTGCAGTAATAGCAAATAAAATATAATTGTTAGATCCTTTGAAATCAGTAAAAAAACATTGAAAGTGAAAAGGTGGGCCATATTGTACAATTTCGGGTAATGAACCTTCATCAGTGACCCTTTATAAAACTGGCAGCAAAAGCCAGATATTATTGCTGCAATTTCAAGAATTTACACCAGTGTAGTCTTAATCAAAGACTCATATTCCCAAAAGGGCCAAATAATCAAAATACTGTTAAGAAGATGATTCTTAACGTACAAAAATTTGAAATACTCCAAATATCCTCACTGATCCCAAAGGATCAAAAGAAAAATATAATCTGCACTATGGATGCTGTACGGGGAGACCTTTTAGGGCAGCCACACGGCACAACACCAGCTGCAGTAATAGCAAATAAAATATAATTGTTAGATCCTTTGAAATCAGTAACAAAACATTGAAAGTGAAAAGGTGGGCCATATTGTACAATTTCGGGTAATGAACCTTCATCAGTGACCCTTTATAAAACTGGCAGCAAAAGCCAGATATTATTGCCGCAATTTCAAGAATTTACACCAGTGTAGTCTTAATAATTTTACCTGTCTTTGTAATACAAATTTCAGGTTTGGTTTGGGAATAGAGTCCACAATGGTATAAGCATATTAAGCACAATGCAAAAATATGCAGAATGCTAACAAGTTTTACAATTCTTACATCATTATGGGTCGTATTTTTAAAGAGGAGTCTATAGTCAATTTAAAATTGCTATGCACGTCATTGATTCAGTTTGAAGCAAACTTCAGTTGCTCTGTCATGTCTAGTCTTGCTTAATACCAATGTTGAGAATTTCTGGCTATTAAATTGGTCCCGAGAGGCCTACGGGCATTTGGTTATTGCCAGGCATTTTCGTTCCCCAACAAAGATCTTTTTCACTTCCTGGATGGCGCGTGCAATATTGTGTACAGCCTAATTGCTTTTAATTTCAAATGAGCGGAAATCTCAATAAACTCTTTATGAACGACCAAGAAACAAGACGCAATGTCAACATTATTACATTAGCTCATTGAATGCATTTAACACATGAGTTATTTTGGCTTGATAATACCACAAGAAAAGGATCAGTTTTGTTATTGCTTTGGTCTTTAACTTTCCTTCCAATATAGAAAGGCACAAGTAGGCAACGATCAGGAAAAGGCCAATCGAAAAATTCCTTTCGATATAGATTTACATTAACAGCTACTGGCCGGGGACAAATATTGGTTATTGTGTAGCCAACCGCAAATATTAGGCTGGTGCTTAACTTAAGTTGACCAGTTTAGATAAATTTGGGATTATTTGGTCCATTTGCTATTTGGATTTAGCATTTTAATTTCTCAAATAAACTCATTCCAAGACAGATAGCGATAATGGTATTTTCTTCTTAAGCAAAACACAGGAAATGCAAGACTGACATTTCTCCTATCTTTGGACGTCACAACGCCAACGGGCATTGGTACAATATCATTTAACAGTCCTTTAAGTAGCACATTGCCTCCATATAACATTTCACCCGCCTTTACAGCGACAGTGAAGCGCAAAATATTTGCTGTAGAATTTAATATGAAAATAAACATATGTTGAAATCTAAGGAAAGATATTCTCTATACAGAGAAAAAGGCGTATTATTAATTAATAAAAGGCAAATTAAAAAGGGTAACAATACGAAACCCTAAAATTATTCAGCGGAAGCTAGCTCCTTATAGCCTCCCATGTACGTATCGCGTATCGTCAAATTTAGGGAAATAAATTTAGGCATCGATAACCATATGTTTTATTTTTCTTAACTTACTCTTTAATTCAAAGCTCAGCATCCTATTAACGTGTCATCAGCAGGTAAATTATGATATCGTGGTCGTGTTATATCATTGTATGATGTCAATAAAATCACCGTAAAGCTATGTGGATGTCGAAAACAATTACTATCATGTAGTAAATGGCGTCCGTTGCAGTTTGGAACTGTATCTTGTTGTCACGGCCATTTTTGTTTTCGAAAAAAAAAAAAAAAAAAAAAAACTATTCTAGCACATTTTGTCATTGAATTTAACAAGCTAGAATATACATAATTAGATAAGAGTCTAAACAGTTTTACATTTAAGTTGCACCCATGGAATAAATTCCGAAAATTGCGAATAATAATGAGATAAAAATCAGCATGCACAGTAGACCAGTATAAATTGTGTTATAGTAGTACATTTTGTGCTGCTTCTAGAAAAGACGTAGAAATAGAATTTTATTGTTTCAATATGATTCTTCCGAATGTTTAATCTATTTTACACGTTTCTGAGCAACAATTACAAAAGACTGATACCATACAAAAACCTAACTAAGTGAACTGTAACATATTGGATTGTCGCTGTTTCAATAAAACTTCCATTATTTCATTAGGAAAAGGGTAAAAGAAGGCAACGATCAGAAAAAGGCGCAATCGGAAAGAAATTCCCACTCCAAAAACCTAGGTGAAAAAAAACAACAAATAAACAATTAGGCACTAATACTTAGATGATGGTGAGGTTAGGGCCCTGTACCACCGGTTTAGGGCCCCCCCCACCCCTAGTAGTTTTATATTATTGATCGTTCCAAGGAAATGTACGCTTTCATAGTTGTATTTAATTTCGGGTAACCGAGTAGCCGCCGGCTCACTAGGCTTACGATATGTTATCTAATTATAAGTACCTAATTGTCAATTTGGTTTTTTCCCACTTGGTTTGGGAAGTGGAAATTCCTTTATGATTGCGCCTTTTCCGGGTCATTGCGTACTTGTACCTTTAAAGAAGTATATCGTAAGCCGAGCGAGCCGCTATTTCCCTATAGCCGGCCACTAAGTTACCCGAACTTAACTAAAACTATGAAAACATACATAAGGTTCAAACAGTACTAAAATTAATTGTTCTACGACATAAGAACAACGCGCTCACTTATGGAATGATCATATAGCAGCTCAAATCAACTGTGAAGAGGCCATTGTCTCGGATATCACTATATATATATTTTCTTTGGCAACGTGTCCAAGCTTCTTGCATTTTCCAGTGTTTGTATACCATGGTCTGAGCCAGATTCATTCAGAAATTTTCATTTTTTTTTATGAAATGAACTGTAAGCGGACAATGGTGATGGGATGACAATGAATTAGCAGCTACCTCTCTTATATATCCCTTTCTAATTTATATATTCACTGCTCTTAACGGATCTCAATTTCAATTTTATTCTTTTCTTGCTCTTTCGGTTTGCGCTTAATTTTAAGTTCTGGTAATACAAGCTCTAGATAATTGTGTATGTTTGACTTCTGGTACTCAATAACCCAATATATCTGAACATTTTTTACGCATTTCTTCATCTTGGTCAAATTTGTAAGACACGGAGTGTCATCTCTACTCTCTAAAAATACAACATTTCTGGTGCGGTTCTTGAACTAGTAGACACTGTCACATTTCAAAAGGTTGGTGTGACTATTAGATCTGGCATTTGATTAAACACAAGGGCTTAAGCGACACCAAACACCTTTTGAGCAATTTAAAACTTCACCGTGGGTCACACAGCACGAAAATCACATGCTCGATTGAAAAACAACTCTTGAGCATTAATAAGGCCCTCGCAGGAGTACCTTTTCCGGCAGTAGCATTCGGTGTTGGAGTGACGAAACTGTCCTCAGGCAAAGACGAGGCAAAACGGGTGATGAGAATAGTCTGCTAATTGGTAGTTACAATAAAGTGAACAGCGGGGATAATACACTTACGGAGACTGGCACAGTGATTTGCTCTTTTGACAATTGATACCAACCTCCGCCGTGCATTCTTGATAAAAGAGAATTGCTAATGATGTTTGAAATGCAATTGTAACTGATTTAAGCCGTTTCTTTGGTGAAAGAAAGGGGTGTCATATTATTGTGTCGTAACTGAAGATGTCAAATCTCAAAACTCGTACTATTCTTATAGACTGACTAATTTCTTCAAAGAGCCAATTGCAAAAAGGGAACTTCCTTCTAAAGGGTGTGGTTCATGCACAGTTGATCCAGTCTATAGTCCACGACAATAATTCATAACTGACCGCTCTAATGCGGAAGTTTTGATGTAACTTGTTCTATTTATTAGATACGAATTTCAGTTTATAGACTAGTGATCAAATCTCGAATTTTGAGACCAGGGAGACGGCTTGTTAATGGATGAAGACAATGATATTCAGCTTGCCCAATATCTGGGAAACAGTGCTAGGCAGAGGTCAATGGTCATGGAGTAAAAAAGAGTAAAAATTCGTACTAATGTACCCTAAAATTGATGGTATGTTCAAAATAAAACCAGATTTTTGGTAGTTTTAATGAGTACCTGTGCTTGATTATATACTTGCCATATGGCAACAAATTAGTCAAAATTATAATCAAAGTACTAAAAGTACTGCAGTTGTGAACGGAAAATATTTGGGTAAAAGCAACATATAAAATTACTTTCAAATACTAATTCCTAATGTGATACACCTTACATAATTATGTTCAACACTCAAATATATAATTTATTTGTGGCTGTCCTCTTGGTCTACTGCACAAACACTACTTTGAACTGTGAGCAGTTGCATGACAAAAACAATATTTTGTCTAGGAGTCAAGCAATGAAGCAAATCAATGTTGGTGTATGTTCAATCTGAACATTCAAGATATTATGATATTGTGTTTTCAGCTACAGGAAATTGACAATAGTTCATCATTTTACTCAGCTTGTTCGTAATGTCTGCATGAGTATGCCTATACTACATATTAAAAAGCATGAACAAAACTCTGACCCACACTAAATATAATGTATGTTACATTAATTGAAGTACCATTTGAAAATAACAGTTTTGAGTGATATCATTTACTTTTACAGCTGCACTATGCATTTTTCCAAAGATATGAGATTTATTTCCATCAGCATGTTCAACTGACAGATAGAAAAAAAGTATTATGTATATATATATTGCCTTAAATGAAGTATTTAGTAGCCCTAGCCCCGATTTCTAATGCGAAATGTTCTATTGAAATGAACATGAAGTATATAAAATACGAGTACTTGCAACTGGTGGATATGCAGATCATAGTTTCATACTTTCTTGCTTATTTTATCATGAACCGTGGCTCTGAAGGTCTGCAACCAAGTATCTAGAATCAAAGATTTCACTCCAGAATGTAACGTAAGTAACAAACATGTAGCGTACAAAGAAGTGCATTGTACATAGCAGGAATGCCGGTAGATGTAGGCCAAATGATGTATCCCATAGGAAATTTCGCAAACATATTACGCTTAAAGGACAATTGAAGTTTCCTCCAATAAGCGATGGTTGCTCTGTGTACGTTTGAGCATTGGCCTGTTACAGTCTGTTACATATGTTACCATAATATTGTTTCTAGCAAAAATAATGATATGCAGTTTGAGCTTCAGCAAAATAACATTTTTCATTATTTTATTCAACCTTCTCATATAGTCTGCATGCAACATGCCCATTCTAAACACTAAAGTTGCTTGGCCAATAATTTGAGTCCTACAGTGTATTTTTGTAACATATATTAAAATTACTCTTTCAAAATAAGAATTGTGAGTACCATCTTTTTTTTTCAGTTGCACTATCCATTTTTGCAAATATATAAGATTTTTCCATTACCATGTCCAATTGACAGATTTTTATAAATGTATATTTTATACTAAATGGGCTATTTAGCGACCCTGCCCCCAGTTTCACAAGCAAATATTGTATTGCAAATTATGCCAAACAAACCTAGAAATATTATTCATTTCTGATAAATAATGTCTTTGGATCTCATAAATATTAATAAAAACTAAAGAAACCTCATAAAAATGCAGCAAAATAGGGGGTATAACTACAAAATCAATGAACCTGGACTGTTAATAGACCTAGAATGCTGAAATTGGTATCAAATAAAAGCTAATGCAAAGGACTATTGCCCTCAGTCCTAGTTTATGAACATTAATGACAACTTTAGAAATTGGAGAAATAAGAACAGATAAGCAGGTATTACCAAGAAAATGATAATGTATTTCAGCAAGCGAAAGTCTTAATGTGCTGAAAATGGCATCAAACGATTGCAACGGCTATTTTCTATCACCCTATAATAATAACAATTCATTTGATGAGTATTTATTAAATCTTAAATTTGATGTTGATTATTAACCGTCGAAAAATTAAGGCTGTATCCATTATGATCCAGATGAATCTAGGCTACTGGAAGCCCTAGACAACTGAAATAGGCATTGACCGGTTGCCGGGACAATGTTCTTTAACCATATTACAATGTTATGAATAAATTATATGAATGTTTGCTTCATGAATTTTAATAATAACATCAGGAATCAGTGAAACTTTGCAGAAATGTGAAGTGTGTACCAGCAAAATCACTTGTATCCCCACTGTCAATAGCTGTAGAAAGGTCCAAATGGCGTCAAATGTTAATATTGGATTACTATAATAATGTATTATTGTCATGTCATCTATATGTACCACAAAGCATATGCGGATGCAACCAAGACACACACGTCTCTGTTGATGGACACCCTTAATTTTCTGTCATTTACCATTTTTATCGAAGTTTTATGAATATCCATGGAACCGAATGTTTATCAGACCATTGGGTAATAGTGCATTGTTCAAGCAATTATTTGAGGCCACATTCAGCACTCTAAAGTAATGAAGAGCCGGGCTATAAGTGATTTTGTTATTATATCTCTTCATTTTTCTTATTTTCTCTTATTTATGAAGTTTTTTACTAACTTTCTTGACACATTTCAGATCAGAAGGGTTATTTATATATCAGGTTACACATTGTCATAGCAGTCATTTGATACCAGTTTCAGTATACTAGTGCTGTCAGTAATCTAGACATGTCATACAAGCCATTTTGTAGCTTTTTCTTGATCTTTGCCTTTTCCTGATCTTTGCCTACTTGTACCTTTTTATTTGTCATGATTCTCCTCCAGTTTTTAAAGATTTCATTAATATTCATGAAACTGAAAATAAATTTTATTCATTTATCAGACTAGAAGACAAAAGTGCATAGCCTAAAAAAAGGTACAAGTAGGCAAAGATCAGGAAAAGGCGCAATCAGAAAAAGACTCCCACTCCAAAAACCAAGGTGGGAAAAAACCAAACTAACAATCAGGCACTTATACCATGAAAACACTTCGTAAGCCGAATGAGCAGCTATTTTCCCAATAGGTGGCCACTCAGTTACCTTAACTTAACTAAAAATATGCAAACATACATAAGGCGCCAACAGCACAAAAATATTTTAAACACCAAGACATAAAACAAAACGAACCACCACAGAAGTATCGACTTGGAACGATCAGTAACACAAAGTTACTGGCGGGTTTAAATCGATTTTACACGGCCGTAACCTCACCCTCAGCTTCTGCAGTGGTTCATAACATTTAGTTAGTTCTTCGGTCCTCGTGGTGAATCTCTAACTAGTAAATGAATCATCAAGAACAAACAAATAAATCATGATAAACATCCTGATGAATCAAAAACCCCAGGACTCACAGATTCAGTAAGCTGCCCGACGATGGAGATCCCTGGGCGCCAAATAACTTACTAACTCCGGAGCTAAAGAAAAACATCAGCATCATGATGCTTCCACTTCAAGGATTCTATGTCTATTTGCATGACAGAAACTAGTGATTATGTAAAGAGGTACAAGTAGGCAAAGATCAGGAAAAGGCGCTATCAGAAAAAGATTCCCACTCCAAAAACCAGGGTGGGAAAAAACCAAACTAACAATCAGGTACTTATACCATGAAAACATTTCGTAAGCCGAATGAGCAGCTATTTTCCCAATAGGTGAACACTCAGTTACCTTAACTTAACTAAAAATATGAAAACATACATAAGGCGCCAACAGCACAAAATTATTTTAAACACCAAGGCACAAAACAAAAAGAACCACCACAGAAGTATCGACTTGGAACGATCAGTAACATAAAGTTACTGGCGGGTTTAAGTGGACTTCTTATTTTTCCGTGATTTTACCAAACTTTTCATAGTTTTTATATTAAATTAATGAGTATGCACATGAGATCCTCTTCTTATAGGCCCAAGGCATCTGTAAAATTGTCAAATGGTATCACTGCTGTAAAAACTATGTGCGACGATGATAGATTGGGCATGAAAGTAGTTTTAAACCCGCCAGTAATTTTAAAAAAAGTAGTTTTAAACCCGCCAGAAAGTAGTCGTAAAATCGATTTAAACCCGCCAGTAAGTTTATATTACTGATCGTTCCAAGGCGAACCACCAAAGATCAGGAAAAGGTGCAATCAGAAAGAGATTCCCACTCCAAAAACCAAGGTGGAAAAAAATTAAAAGAACAATCAGGTACTTATACCATGAAACATATCGTAAGCCGAATGAGCAGCTATTTTCCCAATAGGTGGCCACTCAGTTACCTTAACTAAATTAAAAATATGAAAACATACATAAGGCGAAAACTTGCCCATACAGATATTTGTTTTCAAAACCGAAAATTGAAAATCTCATTGGAAAAAGAACCTTTTGACCTTTTAAACATTTTCGCTCAAATCATACATTGTGCATACACATTAGAACCGCCTTGACGAGGCGGTTCTAACGAGTACCCACGATGTATGCTTTGGAGCAAAAATAATAATAAAAAAAATGGTATAGCTCTACAAACCCATTTTTTTCTATATGAAAGTGGGGTTAAATGGGGGATACGTTTCATGGACATGTTTTCCTGATGAGAAGTGAAAAAAAAATACATTGTCAGTCTATTTCTGACAACTTGAAAAAAAAAAAGCATAGATTCATCTCAATGTTGTACAGAATGCGTCGATATTACTGAGAAAATCATTATCAGAAAGTGACAAAAGGTCCTCCTTGATAATGATTTAATACCACCTCTTCTGTTTTGAGCTAGCCTTAATTGCTCCAAATGGATGTCATAATATCGCGGAACAGTTATTATGAATGGGACAAATAGTCCCAATAGTGGCTCGTCTAGCAAATGATAAAGGCAACGCTGCTTTGGGCCTTACAAAAGCTCATATTAATCAATTTGTGATGACAGCGATAAAGCAAGTGTTATGCGTATTTTATGAAGTGTGAAAATGAGTTGGTTATTTGGTCGTCTCACTAATCCACAGAGTAATATTGTTTCAGACTTTTTGTGGAATGGATCACTCATAAGGGACCTGTGTGGAATAGAGCATTTTATTTGCGACTTAAACAGCAATTTATCGTGGTTGTACGTGGGTAAATTGTTCACTGAAATACCATTACTCTGTCAAAAATATGACCGAAAGTAAATGCTTCTGTTGAAATACGCGATCGTCTTTATTGTTAAATGATACAAGAAAATCCCGGGGGCATACTTTATGGAAACGTATGATCAGACCTAAGAACAAGACTGACTGGTAGCACCTCAAAATTATCCGATGCTTGCCAAACATTTAGATATACTAGTCTTTGTATGGACTAATTTGCTGAAAGTTGCAAAATTTCAGTAATTCTTTTGGCTCCATGTTGCCAAATCTATAGGGTCACTGATGAGACTTCAATGGTCGAAACCGCGGTATGGCCCATCCACTTCTCATTAATGTGTTCACTGCTCTTAAAGGATCTCAGTTTTATTTTTATTTGTTAACTTTAAAATACACAAAAGTTGTCAAAAACTCGCTTCAGCATTTTAATCATCCATGTATATCCTCAGTATGTATGTCGCATATTTGTAAAATACTTGTAAAATATTAAAAGGATACATTACAAGCTGAAAGAGAAGTTGCTTTCACAAAGTAAGCACTACCTACCACCATTTAATATTAGCAATGAAATGAAAAGTAGCTCAGTTAAAATAATGAAAATTGATCTAAAATATATTTCACTATTGCAATTTTTACATACACATCTTCAGCATGTCTTAACAAATCTGTAAAGGTTTAGAAGGGTACACGAAAAGTTCTAGGAGTTGGTTCACAGTTTAAGTATAGCTCTTGCTAAGGACCATGCAAAGGGTGATACATTCATGGTAACAGAATTGGTCAATTTGTGTGCCATAGTGTAGCACTTATGACCAAACGTTGATAGGTACAATATTTCTTTGATTGAATGTCAGTTACCATGGCAACCAACAATTTTCATTTTTAGCATTTTTCATCATGAACGTGACTAAAATTCTGATTTTTCATCATTTTCATGAGCTAAAGCTTATTACCAAGGAAATCAAAATCAAGTTTTGATTTAAGTGAGTGATGAAGTCATATCAGGTTAATAATATGATATATTAACAATGGCAAAAAGATTACCTTTGGCCCAAAAATAAGCTTTGAATGGGAGGGGGGTTACCTGAAATCCTGATTTTAGCTAAATCCCGAAAATTGGACAATTTCAATGTATTTTTTCTCCCATGATGGACCTACTGTAGGACAATGGTGCCTTTTATTCAATAATATGAACCATTTACTTAAACAAAAAACCAAGAAACCCGTGTGTTTTTCTTTCTTTGCTTGGAAAAATATTAAGGTAGCGATGACCATTTTCAAAATTTGTAAATTTACAGAAAATTTGCACATTTAAACATAATTTTTCTCTCATGATGGACCTAATGTAAGTCATTGATGCCTTTGAGTCAACTAAATCATGCCTTTGCTTGAATATGATGGCAAGAAACTTGTTTGTTTTTCTTTCTTTACCTGAAAAAAATATTAAGGTAGCGGTAACCATTTTTCAAAACCTGTATGTTTGGTAAAATCCGCATTTTTCAACAGAACTTCTCTCTCATGATGGACCTACTATATGTAAATTATTCCTTTTATTGAATAAAATGATCCATATACTTGAATAAAAAAGCAAGAAACCCATGTGTATTTTTGTCGGCCTGAAAAACTATTAAGGTTGCGGTTACCGTTTTCAAAATCTGTAAATTCGGAGAAAATCTGAACATTTCAACATATGTTTTCTTTCATGATGGACCTAATGTAAGTCAGTGATGTCTTTCATTCAAGTATATGATGCCTCTGCCTGAAAATGATGGCAAGAAACCTGTGTGTTTTTCTTGCTTTGCCTAAAAAAATATTAAGGTAGTGACAACCATTTTTCAAAATCTGAATATTTGGTAAAATCTGCATATTTCAACTTAACTTCTCTCTCATGATGGACCTACTGTATGTTAATTATACCTTTTATTCAATAAAATGATTCTTATGTTTGAATAAGAAGGCAAGAAACCCATGTGTTTTTCTTTTGTTGACCTGAAAAACTATTAAGGTAACGGTTACCATTTTCAAAATCTGTAATTCAGAGAAAATCTGCACATTTCAACGTAAGTTTTCTCTCACGATGGACCTAATGCAAGTCAGTGATGTTTGTCATTCAACTAAATGATGCTGTTGTATAATTATGATGGCAAGAAGCCTGTGTGGTTTTCTTCTTTGCCTGAAAAAATATTAAGGTAGCGGTATCCAGTTTTCAAAATCTGTATATTTGGTAAAATCCCCATATTTCAACATAACTTTTCACTCATTATGGAACTACTGTATGTTTATTATTCGTTGTATGCACTAAAATGGTTCTTATACTTGAACGCTTGAACGAGAAGGCAAGACACTCATGTGTTTTTCTTTTGTTGGCCTGAATAAGAGCTGTCGCAGGACAGCGTAGCTCGCCTGACTTGTGCTTTGCCACTAAACTTATCAAAATCTATGACCAATGACCTTGACCTCAAGGTCGCTCAGGTGGGTTGTGATGGTACAGCATAAAATTTCAGACCAATATCCACAAACATGCAAAGTTTCAACTTGATCCATCGACATAGAGATATATAGATTTCAAATATCTAAGGCCATGACTTTGACCTCAAGTTCACCCAGGGTGAGTCATAATGGTACAGTATAAAACTTCAGACCAATATCTACCAACATGCAAAGTATCAACTTGATAAATGTATATGTTCAAGAGATATAGACTTCTAAAAACTTTAACCGAAAACTTTAACAAAAAAAATTTAAGTCTGTGACCTTGACCTCAAGGTCACCAAGGGTGGGTAATGATGGTACTGCATAAAACTTCAGACCAATATCTACCAACATGCAAAGTATCAACTTGATCCATCAACATGTTCAAGAGATATATACTTCTAAAAACTTTAATGAAAAAGTCACTAGAGCGCGAAATAAAGGTCAAGGTCACAACATCAAAGTGGGTGCAAAGTCGGGACATCGAGGAGAAGCCATATGCAAGGTTTGATGGTTGTAGGCTTTATAGTTGATGAGATATTAAGGGTTGGCTTAAAAATGACAAAGTCACTGGAGCATGAAATATAGGTCAAGGTCAGTAGGTCAATGCGGGTGCCGAGTCGGGACATCGAGGAGAAGCCATATGCAAGGTTTGATGGTAGTAGGCTTTATAATTGATGAGATATTAAGGGTTGGCTTCAAAAATGACAAAGTCACTAGAGCACGAAGTATAGGTCAAGGTCACTAGGTGAATGTGGGTGCCTAGTCGGGACATCAAGGAGAAGTCATATGCAAGGTTTGGTGATTGTAGGCTGTATAGTTGATGAGATATTAAGAGTTGGCTTCAAAAATGACAAAGTCACTAGAGCACGAAATATAGGTCAAGGGCACGAGATCAATGTGGGTGCCAAGTCGGAACATCGAGGAGAAGCCATATGCAAGGTTTGATGGTTGTAGGCTGTATAGTTGATGAGATATTAAGGACTGGCTTAAAAAATGACAAAGTCACTGGAGCATGAAATATATGTCAAGGTCAGTAGGTCAATGTGGGTGCCGAGTCGGGACATCGAGGAGAAGCCATATGCAAGGTTTGATGGTTGTAGGCTTTATAGTTGATGAGATATTAAGGGTTGGCTTAAAAAATGACAAAGTCACTGGAGCATGAAATATAGGTCAAGGTCAGTAGGTCAATGTGGGTGCCGAGTCGGGACATCAAGGAGAAGCCATATGCAAGGTTTGATGGTTGTAGGCTTTATAGTTGATGAGATATTAAGGGTTGGCTTAAAAATGACAAAGTCACTGGAGCATGAAATATAGGTCAAGGTCAGTAGGTCAATGTGGGTGCTGAGTCGGGACATCGAGGAGAAGTCATATGTAAGGTTTGACAGTTCTAGGCTTTACAGTTGATGAGAAACTAACACAGCATCTGAGCATTGTACAAACGTGTTCTAGATATTGACCTCTAGCCCCGCCCCCAGGCACGACCCCACGGGTCCCTTCACACTAAATCACAGAGGACCCTCATATGCAGCAATGTTCCAAATATGAATGATTTCTGGTCAGTGACTATCAGGATATAGCAATTTTAAAAACTTTTACCGAAAGTGTGACGCGGACGTACACGTAAACGTAAACGGGTACGACCGATGTGACAACAATAGCTCTGTGCACTTCGTGCAGGCGAGCTAAAACTATTAAGGTAGTGGTTGCCATTTTCAAAGTCTGTAAATTCAGAAAAATCTGCACACTGCAACATATTTTTCTCTCCAGATGGACATATTAGTCAATGATGCCTTTCATTCAAGTAACTGATGCCATTGTCTGTATATGATGACAAGAAACCTTAAAAAAAAGGTACCGCTACCTTAATATTATTTTCATGCAAAGAAAGAAAAACACACCTTAAATGAAAGTGTCTAGGTCATCACAGGGTCACATTGTAGTACTCTAGTTTCTGAATGCTACATGGTAAGTTTCATTGAAATAAGTCCACAGATTCCTGAAAAGAAGTTTACAGGCTCCCATCTTGGTCACAACACCGGAATAATGGTCAAATACCTTGAATCCCCTGCCTATAATGCTTCATATAAAATTTGACTCTGCTTGGCCAAGAAATTTCAGCAAAGATCTTTGAAAATTTGGATGATGGACAGACATTGCTGACAGAAACCAGATACATGCCTATCGTATATAAGTTCACCTGTAAAACTTCTGCTCAGATTTTTGTTTGTTTGAATTGAGGCTAAACACCCCAGTCAAAATGTTTGTCATGTAGAGACGGAGTCAAATTTTTCTGGGTATCAACCAGCATTCCTATCTGCTTTAAGCACAAAACAATGAAGTGTTTTGGTGTCCAACACACTACTACTAGGGCCAAAT
Organism: Rugalucina vietnamica; assembly: GCA_964017185.1. Classification (NCBI taxonomy): domain Eukaryota; kingdom Metazoa; phylum Mollusca; class Bivalvia; order Lucinida; family Lucinidae; genus Rugalucina; species Rugalucina vietnamica. The sequence goes on from OZ024875.1 coordinate 65,799,396, forward strand.
AGAAATAGCTGTGTGCTTAGGGTTTCAGTCTGGAAATTACTAGGTAGGTGTTGTTTTTTTTATACTTTCATTAATATGAACATGTGTATCATATGGTCTAAGGAGGTACAAGTAGGCAAAGATCAGGAAAAGGCGCAATCAGAAAAAGATTCCCACTCCAAAAACCGAGGTGGGAAAAAACCAAACTAACAATCAGGTACTTATACCATGAAACATATCGTAAGCCGAATGAGCAGCTATTTTCCCAATAGGTGGCCACTCAGTTACCTTAACTTAACTAAAAATATGAAAACATACTATAAGGCGCCAACAGCACAAAAAATTTTAAACACCAAGACATAAAACAAAAAGAACCACTACAGAAGTATCGACTTGGAACGATCAGTAACACAAAGTTACTGGCGGGCTTAAACCGGTTTTACAGGTACCTAACCTCACCCTCAGCTTCTGCAGTGGTTCACTTCAGTGAATGTCCTTCTTTCTTTCTTTTTTTTTTTTTTGAAAAATGAAAAAAAAGTGTAGGTTCACAGATAAAGTTAATCTGGTAGGGTAGAGAAACCCTAAGCACAGCTATTTTTATTTTAGGCCTAGGCCATCAAGCTCTCCCATGAAAGATATAAACCAAAAATAAGATTTAAACCATAAATATAACAAATATTTATTTTTTTTTCTTTCTTTGTATGCAATTTCTTGTCAGGGTTCCACTATTAACCTGCTTCAGAATTTAATCCATGGCATCAACAAATTTCAAAAGCTCCTTTTATGCAAGAATAAGAAGGTTCAGAGATGTTTTGTTGTTTGTCCCATAATGTTCAAATTGTGAAATACAGTGATGTAACGAGGAGAAACTGTTACATGTATGCTTTGGTCGTAGATAAATCAATCTTCTTCCTAACAAATCTATGGAATCAGATATAGTGAGGTCTATGATTTCACTTTAAGGTTATCTCTGAGAACTGCATCAGTGCAATTAAATCTATCACTGCAAACTGGACCATTTCATCACAATCTTGTCTCATATTTTGCAGCACAACCCTTGTAAGCTACCAGCATAGTGTTTTATTTCTTACATCAGCCTATTAAATGTGAACATCATATCATCCGCATCCATCCGCACACTTATATTTCCACAGTCTGTGTGTGAGAGTGGCCTATGTTAAATATTTGTATCACTTTATCTTTGCCCAATAATTTAATAGTGTTCACCTATTTATAAATACCATCTGATTACTAAACTGTTGGCAGATTCAACTGTCAATGCAAAACAGTGGCTGGAGTCAAAGATTGAACGATGAGAAATTTAATTAATCCACCAGTAGTCTGGGATAGGGTAGCTGACTGCTGCATAGTTGACTTGAATTTGAAAGTTGTCAATCTGTTTGTAGCCTTTAATCTGAAAAGAAACAGAGTCAGGCAAGGAATAAGTGACAAAGAATCAAATTATAAACTGACAAAATATTGATTGATGTTCAGTTGATCTACCTCCAAATTAGTCAAAGATTTCAGAGTGAGACTTATAATGTAGGTAACTTCTTTTTCTTGTCTACAGATGAAACTGTAATAATAGATACTAGTATAGCTGCAACTGTATTTTAGTTTCTATATTATTGTCAAACTTTGTCACGGCCTTGAAAATGGAAAACATGATCATTTTGAAGTAAAATTTTATAGCACATTATGCTTTTAAAAGTAAAAGCAAAAACACAGAAAAATCTATTAAAAACATAAAACTTGTCTTGCTGAGTTGAAAAAATCTTGGATAAATTGTAGTACAACTGTTTGCAGGAAGACACTTTTTGTGGTAGATTTAGAAAAATGGAAGAGATCTTTTGGCCTTAAATGACCATAAAAAGAACACTGACCAGTCAGAGAAACACAGACTTTTATTTACAGTTAATTACTGTTTTTTTTTTTTTTTCAATTTTACCATATGACCTGGTGGCTTAAAAATGCTTGGGTGAAGTTGGGTCAGGATCAAAACTGAAGGATGGGTAGGGCTTCCTGAATGTCTTTTTTGAGATTAAACAATAATTTTCAGTCACATCAGCATGATCAGGGTGGCTACCTATTTCCTAGGTAAAAAAACAGTATTATGGAGAGTACATATGCCTTGCTCATGGACACAACACAGTGCCAGCAAGAATATAATAATAATTATTATAATAATGATAAAGTAACCCCGGATCTAACCCCACAAACACTTGGACCATAGTCTGACATGCCATCCACTAGGCCACCATGCTCCTCATTGATTTTTTTTGTACAGGCCTAATCTGTGATTTTTCAGAAGAAAAAAATCTACATTTATTTATTATATCCTTATGGTATTTAGGGCAAGGGTCTAAGGCCTTATGCACTTGTCATTTGTAACCATGGGCCCTAGCCCGAGGGAATAGCGTGGACTTTGACTTTTTGTCCAGCCAAACTCTGCTGTAAGCCCCACTGCTCTGTAAAAACCACTGCTGTTTTCCCCAGTAGCCTGCTATCCTTTCATTTCGCAGCCCTTTTCGCCTGTATAAAGCAAACCCCGGGTAATTCCACCCACTGCCATGGCAAAACTTTGGTCAAAGCTCCACTATTGCCACGGCTATCCCCCTCCCTCCCCTGTGGGTGGGGACCGTGGTTTTGTATGTCTAGTGCATTATACATACATTTTTCTTTGCTGGACAAAAAGCTTTTGCCTCTACATGGGAATGGGATAAGGTGGAAGGACAGGTGTCGGGATGATGCATCAGGCCAAATAACTACTTAAAATTACCTTTTTGTCTGTAAAACCTGTTTGTCAAGGCACACACAATATAGTCATGTCCATGCAGAAGCAATTTTTACACACTAATTCAGTCTGGTACAGCTATCTATCTATCTCCATATAATGGCCCACTTTCTACTGTTTATTTGAATGTCAAGGACGATAGTTTCTATGGGTAGGTCAAGTTCAAGGTCATGTCGCCTTCTTGCAGGTAAACTGGATCTCACATATGCTATGAGACCACCACCAGATGAATTTCTGTCATTCCGAAAAGTTTTGTAATTTGGAATGTTAAATAAATTAATATTGAAGGTGCTGTCTAACTTAGTTTCGGCAAAGAAGCACACATCTGTAAGTTTGTCATATAGTATGTCACTAATTTCTGCCAGTTTGTAACGCAAGCTGTTTATATTTAAGTATGACACAATGACATTGTTTTTGTGTTTATGCCTTACTTTCTTAAGTTCTGTAAAGGGGTCGAAATTCATTTCCTCGTCTCTGTCCCCGGAAACGCCCGAGATGTTGAGTTCTACAGAGCCTTCAAGTTGAGAAGTGTTTATGGATGAAGGGAGGTAACTCGAATTAAATGTTTGATTTAGGCTGAAGAAAGAATCACTGAACTGTGGAAGGAGGCAGGGTTCACAGAACCAGCTTTCCCAAGAGTTACCCAGTCGGAAGTATTCAGGTTTCGTCATGTTTACACATACACGATGTGACCATATATCGCAGCTTTCACACTGCAGTCCATGTTGGTTTGCTCTCACAGACTTTGAACAGGTCCCACAGGGAAATCTCACTGGGCCCGGATTTGTGGAGATATCACCACATAGTATCAGAATAGTGTGGAAACACAGTATATTTGATGGACATTTCACATATGGAGTCCTGAAACCATACGCTGATTTGTTTGCTTTCATCAGTTTGTTTGAATCAGCTGATCGGGGAATCCCCCTCGCTGTACGAAAACCGAAAGTCCATAGGTTTTGCTGTAATGGCTATGCCCTTCCCAGTTTCGGCTCAGGATAAAATCAGATACGTTTAAAAGTTTATTTTGAGCTATAAAATAATTCTCTCTGGGATAAAATGTGGTTAAAATCGTCAGAAATATAAGTAAAATTGATGACAAAAAAATTTTAGCCGCCATGTTGCTATTGGCACGGTTATCGTCCTTGACATTCAAATAAACAGTAGAAAGTGGGCCATTATAGGGGCATATAGACCCCCATCAGTTAAGGATAGTATATTTACTGATATCCTTACAAAAGGACTTGATAAGATCTCAATACATTTTGACAATATGATACTCATAGGGGATCTTAATTATGACTGTCTGGATAAGACAAAATCTGAAACTCTGACTGATATATGTGATATATTTGATTTTAAAAATCTGATTAAGGACCCAACATGCTTTATGAAAAACTGTTCACCTTCCCTTGTGGATGTGGTCCTCACCAATAAATCACAATTTTGTTTTAACCCTATCAACTTTGGGTGTGGCATCAGTGACTGGCACAACATGATAGGTGTGCTGGTCAAGGGTGCTGCCCCCAAGGTTGAGAAACAAAAAATTAAATATAGAAGTTATAAAAATTTTGATGAAAAGTGTTTCAACGATGACATCAGCCAGGTGCCATTTCATGTAGCTCATGTGTTTGAGGATGTTGATGACATCTACTGGGCACATGAGTGGCTCCTGAATGATGTCATAAATCAACATGCACCAATAAAAGAGAGAATTTCAAAACCCAAAAAACCAGCCTTTATAAATGGTGATCTGAGGCGAGCTGTCTTTAAGAAAAAAATGCTTTTCAACAAATATAAAAAATGCCCATCTGGTCTGAACTTGGATAATTACAGAAAACAAAGAAATGCAGTTACAAAATTGAAAAAACAGTCTATGAGGCATTACTTTTTTGAGCGTTGTTCTGGCGGCCCTAAATCTAAAGATTTCTGGCCCACTATCAAACCTTTTCTATCTAAGAAGGGGTCTGGTGGTGGATCAGAAATCATTCTTTCAGAAAATGATAAAATTATCTCGGATCAGAAGGAGGTGTGTAATGTTTTCAATTCATATTTTGTTAATGTGGCAAAGGACATAGGTAAGGACTGTACTCAGTATGACAGAGACTTCTCCACACATCCCAGCATTCAAAATATTCTTAAAAATGGTCATTTTGGTGATAAAAAATTCTCATTTCGGCCCATTTCTGAAAATGAAACTAGAAAGATTTTCTCAAAGTTAAATGTCAAAAAGTCCACTGGTGTAGACAATATTTCAGCAAAACTTTTAAAGGCATGTGCTCCAAGTCTCAGCCATGCTGTGTCCAGTCTTATAAATTTGTCATTTGCTAAGGGTATTTTTCCCAGTAGGCTTAAAAACGCACAAGTTATACCTTTGTATAAAAAGAAATATTCTTTAAACAAAGAAAATTATAGACCTGTTAGCATACTGCCCACTACCTCAAAAATCTTTGAAAGAGTCATACATGAGCAGTTATCTGAGTATCTAGATGATATGTTCAATCCTTTTTTAGCAGCCTTTAGAAAAGGCTATGGATGCCAAACTACCCTGCTACGCCTACTTGAAGACTGGCGGAGTGCCTTGGACAAACATGAGTATGTTGCTGCAATACTCATGGATTTGTCCAAGGCATTTGACTGTCTTCCTCATAACTTACTGTTGGCAAAACTTCAAGCATATGGAGTGTCTCAAGATGCAGTGAAACTTATTGAAAGTTATTTAAGTGACAGGAGTCAGCAGATTAGAATGGGATCTAACACTAGTGATTGGGAAAACCTCACTAAGGGGGTCCCTCAGGGTTCTATATTAGGCCCCTTACTTTTTAATGTATTCATCAACGACATATTTTATATTGTTGAAAAATGTTCACTATATAATTATGCAGATGATAACACCCTTGCTTATATTCACAAGAAAATAGAAATTCTGCATCAAGTGTTAGTCAAGGAAAGTCTTTCATTGATTCAGTGGTTTGAAAATAATCTCATGAAAGCAAATCCTGATAAGTTTCAGGCTATTTGTGTTGGTAAAAGAACTTTTGATGCTATTACATCATTTCAACTGGGTAACACTAAGATTACATGTGAGGACAAGGTTTCTCTGCTAGGTGTTACTTTAGATGTTCAATTGAATTTTAAGGACCATATATCTCAAATTTGTACTAAAGCATCTCAGCAGCTAGCTGTTCTTAAGCGCATAGGAAAGTTTTTAACTAAACAAGGCAAATTAATGATTTATAAATCTTTCATAATGTCAAATTTTAATCATTGTCCAATAGTATGGCATTTTTGCAATCAGTCAAGTGCAAATAAGATGGAGAAGATCCAGGAGAGGGCCCTCAGATTCATCTGTGATGATTTTGAGTCTCCTCTGCCGGATCTTCTACAACAAAATGGAGTACTACCTCTGCATATCAGCAGAATGAAACTTATGGCTGGGGAAGTTTTTAAAATTGTTAACAACATAGCTCCATCCTATTTGCATGACTTGATAAGTCTTAAGTCCTCTCCCTATGATTTCAGATCTGAGAAGCAGGCACAGATCCCTCGTGTAAACAGTACCAGGTACGGCTTAAGGAGCTTCCGGTATGAGGCGGCCCGGATCTGGAACAGCCTCCCAAATGAGTTGAGATTGGCAGAATCTTATCCTCAGTTCCGGAGGCTGCTCCGGGCCTGGGACGGACTCAACTGTAAGTGTCCTTCTTGTTCTGCCTGATTTCTTATTTTGAAAATTCTTTGTTCAGTTTTATTTTATTCTTTGTTCATTTTTTTACTTGTGTTATGTTCTTTCCATTTTCATTCAGTTATGTCAAAACCCTAAATTTTTATGTGTCATCTTCTTATTTTACAGGTTGCTGAGACCTGGGATGCTTTGTCCCACAGTTTCCTTTGATTAAATTTTTTAGATTTCTCCCTCCTCCCCTTTTTGGTCCTTGTCTGTAAGGAGCTACTGTGGGAGCCTACCCTTTGTGGTCTCCTTGCTGACCCCAAATTTAATTTTATTTTGACTTGCACCTATTTTAAGTTTTCGTTTTCGAGCAAAGGTAACCATTGGGATCCAGGCATCTTTGTCTCTATAAACACTTCAAATAACTATATGTGTTATTATTATATTAATTTTAAAAAATACAACAATTTGCTTGCCGTGATATAAAAGTACTTCCTATTATCTGTGATTCATCTTGTAAATAATCGTGTTTATATACATGTGCATGCTGTGATATACTCTGTTACTTTTAATTATTTTACATATGTTTGTCGAAATAAAAGCCCTACTGGGCTTATGTTGTAGTTAATCATATTCGACGTTAAATAAAGTTTCTATGTCTATGTCTATGTCTACTGCCATACGCCCTCGCGGACATTCTAGTCAGCTTCCTGATATTGTTTGACTGTCTCTCCTGTAATGGTGTTTTCTTCCTCTTGACATCCGAGAACTACTGCTTGTGGCAATGTCTTTTATGCATCCTTGACACTGTATATTTCATGCTGAGCATAATTATTTTACACAACTACATAATGTTTTCTTCATTTATGCATGCAAAAGTTACATTTGAACAGATAATGTACACATTTATCCTCAGTTTTGTCACTCTAATCCAAGGTTTACCATTATCACAATTTTTACGCCAAAAGTTGTCATTCAGCCTTGAACTTGGGGATCCTTCGTTATTGCGAAATGCAGAAAAATAAGTAAATTCTTTCTTCAAAAGTTATTGATTGGATTTCTATAAAATACTTAAAGTATTTAATTGTATATCTTCAGAATTTTGTATGAACGGGATAAAATTAGAGAAAACGGTAAAATAAAATTATTGGTCATCATTATGCAGTGCTTACTCCCTTATTACTTAGATACAAATTGAGTTTCTTCCCTTGCTAATAACATTTTGCCAATTTACCATAAACTATCTAAAAAACACACGGGTTTGATTGCAGAAATGAAAAGCCAAGGTCTTTTGTATGCTTTTTAACCAAAACCTGTGAATAAAACAGGTCCATCATGAGAGAAAACAACACTTCAAAATTTACAATGGAAGTCTATGGGAAAATCGCTCCAGAGGGTGTTTTTAAAACTAGCTGCAACATTCATATTAAATACATTTTACCAGAAAAAAGGGTCATCTGCCTTGTTTTAGGACCAAATCTATTAGGAAAACTGAAAATTATTTATTTTTTTGACAGACGATGTATCACCATTTGCAGGTTTTGCATGGTTCTTAGCAAGAGCTGTACTTAAACACTTCCGACCATTTTTACATAAACAATGGTCGAAATTAAAGATGATGTTAATTTCACAAAAAAAACAACCCCTTTCACTCGAGCTTGTCGTTTCATCATTTAGGTCAGTCAAGTTTTTGTGTAAAATGTAACATTATTATACTATTTTAGAACTGAAACAGTGTCCTAGGTGCCAAGTGTTCTACAAATCTATTCAGTATTAACTGTAGGTCACCTCTTCTGATAAAAAATATTTGTTTATTTCAAAATTCTTTGCACAACATATTCAATGCATATTAAGAACACACACTTGAAATACGATAGGAACAAAAGCAATTTTTTATTAATTTTAGTAGTTACCTTTTGGTATCTTAATGGCCAAAATTTCACATACCGTATTCGTTCTAATTAGCGCACATGCTCCAATAAGCACACACCCCGGACGTTTCCGAAAAGCACGTGCATAAGCGCACACTGCTCGAATGGTTTATTGGTATTTTATATCAATTCTACACATAAATACCGCATTAGACGCATTTATACTTAACCGTAAATGGTCAAAAACTACTTTTCAACAGTTTTAACACTTCAATGACATCACCATTGATAGATTCGACATGGTTATTTCAACATTTTGGTGTCTTGTTTTCGTTCGTAGTGTGCGCTAATTAGAACGATTTTTTGTTACCTTTTAGCTATTTTGAAAACTTAAGCGCACTGTGCGCTAATTAGAACGAATACGGTAGTAATTATCAAAATTGGCTGATTATTATTATTTTTTGTAAATTTGTCAAAAATACGTAGATAAAAGTAGGCAACAATCAGGAAATGGCGCAATCAGAAAGAAATTGCCACTCCAAATACCGAGGTGGGAAAAGACTAAATTAACAATCAGGTATTTATACTACGAGAAACATATTGTAAGCCGAATGGGCAGTCATTTTCCAGATAGGTGGCCACTCAGTCACCCAAACCTAACTAAGGTGTTAACAGCACAAAATAATTCAGCACCAAGACATAAAACAAAAAGAACCACCACAGAAGTATCGTCTTGGAACGATCAGTAATATAAAATTACTGGAGGGCTTAAAATCAATTTTACATGGCTCAGCTTCTGCAAAGGCTCTGATATACGCACATACAAACAAGCAATAAGGAAATCATTTTAAGATATATAAAATATAGGTACCAACGTATAACATGTATATATAACGGAAAGCATAGATGAGCCGAGATGGGCCATATCGCGATTACGGCTAAGCACTCTGCATTAACGAACTGGCATTTGCATTCGATGGTGTAGATTTACTACACTATCAAATATAAATCTTTACTGATTTTCATAACCTCATATAGCGGGAAAATTAATTTTATCTGCATAAATTGCTACTTAGATAAAATACCGTATTTTCCAGCAATGCCATTTTGCACGCTTAGACTATTAATGTAGCTGTTCTCCCGGAGGAGTCAAATTATCAAACAAATTGCGACAATACTGACAACAGATGCATCCTTCCATCTTTTGCATTAAATATTTATCTCGGTATCATACTTAAGTTATTGTATCATTGACCTGATGCGCATTTAGGGAGAGTCAATTAAGCACCATACATCACAGTCATTTTGTGATAGAAAAAGTCACAAGTAGGCAACGATCAGGAAAAGGTGCAAACAGAAAAAGATTCCCACTCGTCGCACCCAAAACTCAAATAACACCATCGACTTGGAATGCAAATGTCGGAAAAGGTACTTCCGCGAGAGCCTTATTAATGCTTAAGAGCTATCCATAAACAAATAAGTTATCTTACATGCTGAGTTTCTTAGCTATAGTGTTGAAAAAGGTTCCGGGTTTACCTCATTCGTAATTGAAGAAAAGATTTGCTCTAACAATTGAGCATCACCGCCGCAACATATCGGACAGACCTAAAACACATAATTAAAGACTTAGTATCAATATCATGGAGGTGTAAAGTGTCAAAGCTAACTAAATTAATACGGTTAAATGCAATTCGCACACTACACACCACAAAAAAGGCTTTGCACAACTTTTTTTCTATTTTCAGTGTGTTGACATATTAACCCAATTATGGTTGATAGCTACGCTGCCTTCTTTATTTGCACGCCGGTGGGTCGGGCGCCATACTCTATGATGGCCCCGACTTAAAGCTATTCATTTTAGTTGGTTGAGGCCGGAGCTTCTTGTCTGTTGCTTGGCCCACCGGGGTCCAACTGGTGTTTTTCTTTTGCTCCGGAGTTAGTAGGTTATTCGGCGCCCAGGGATCCCCATCGTCGGGCAGCTTACTCAATCTGTGAGTCCTGGTTTTTGATTCATCAGGATGTTTATCATGATTTATTTGTTTGTTCTTGATGATTCATTGACTAGTTAGAGATTCACCACGAGGACCGAAGAACTAACTGAATGTTATGAACCACTGCAGAAGCTGAGGGTGAGGTTATGGCTATGTAAAACCGGTTTAAGCCCGCCAGTAACTTTGTGTTACTGATCGTTCCAAGGCGATACTTCTGTGGTGGTTCTTTTTGTTTTATGTCTTGGTGTTCAAATGTTTTTGTGCTGTTTACGCCTTATGTATATGTTCATATTTTTAGTTAAGTTAAGGTAACTGAGTGACCACCTATTGGGAAAATAGCTGCTCATTCGGCTTACGATATGTTTCATGGTATAAGTACCTGATTGTTGGTTCGGTTTTTTCCCACTTTGGTTGTTGGTGTGGGAATCTTTTTTCTGATTGCGCCTTTTCCTGATCTTTGCCTACTTGTACCTTTTTAACATTATTTTGAAAATGAGAAACATACAGTGTGTATTAACTGGATCAAACTGATTTCTTTTGATCAGTATACCAAAGCGATCTCATATCTTCATTAAACTAATGGAACGGTTTGTGGTTTACCAGGTACTACAGTACGTTTTATCTCATACAAATTTTAAATACAAACGTTATGTAGTTACCAGAAATTGACACGATCATATCCTTGTTCCCTGTATAAAGGGACGGGGAGATGTTTAAGGGACGCCACAGGCACAACACAAGCTGCAATGCTTATATATAAAATACCGTACTATATGTCCCACTAGACATGTAATGAGTTGAGTATTTCAAATGCCAAGGCGTTATATCTGACGAAGAGCAACACACTGCCACACGTATTGAAAAGATGATAATTGAGGCATTGCCTTCCAATAGCAGAACCGTCAGAAAGACATCCTAACTAATGAAATAATGGATACGATTAGTGTCAAATCCAAATATTTATATGCTGTTGATTAGACGGAATAAAACTGATCACTTCGATATGTCACTATCTTAATGTCAAAATCAAAGTAATGCCGGGATTTCTTCCGCCTCACACGATAAAAGCACGTCCTTTTTCTTTTTTTGTTCGGTAAAATGTCTACTATTTTGCGTCATTTAAGGAGGAAGTCTACAGATAGTATGATGATGAAGTACAGATCGTATCCCAATAAGACGCAAAACAAAATAAAATTTCAAACACATAAAATAGGATAGTTGATGGAATACCTACTACAGCTCCGTTTCATAAGTATAGTACATACCGATTTGTTTCATAAATAATGGCATAGCAGTGCCCGTACTTGAAGCTTGGCCAAATGTTATTGGGTGTTTGCAGATTTGAACGGATTTCGTTATGTCAAACTTAATACATAAAACTATTTACTGATTGTAACATTTTAGATTTTAATCGATTGATGTGTCAATATTAACACATTAAAATGACAAGCGAAATATCATAACCTCACGGAAACAAATATTAACTTTATCATTGGTTTCATACACTTCAGGAAAGTTATAACCAAAAACAGATTATATCGTTAAATTGGCATATCACCCGGCACACTACACCTAACATAGTATTATATCTACTCTGTGTATATTCAAGTTTATTGAAGCTTGAAATATTGCACCCAAATAACCGTGGTACACCTAATTATACAATCAGTCAGCGTTTGATACATAATTACACATACAACAAATACCACTGCTCTAACAGTTGAATATAAATATTTGATCCAAAGAAAGCCGCTCGAAAAGGTACTGGGACACAAAATGGCGAAACGACAGTTCAAACAAGGCAAGGCAGTCTAGTAGGATGCATGATTTCAAGCTTCAATAACCTCGACTGTACACAGGGTAGACAAAATATTATGTAAGGTGTTGTCTCCTGGACACTCTGTCATTTTATTGAAATAATAAATTTTTACTTCAATCTGTCCTGTAATGTGGGAAAACAATGTTAACATTGATATTTGTGTCACAGAAATTATGTTATTTCGTTAATCGTATTGTATGTGTTATTATCTATATATAATTCAATCAAAATCTTAATTGTTACAATCAGTGAATAATTCTATGTATTAGGATTGACTTAGCGAAACCGTTCAAATCTGCAAACACCCAATAAAATTTGGCCAAGCTTCAAGTACGGGTACTGCTATGCCATTACTTATGAAACAAATCGGTATGTACTAAACTTATGAAACGGAGCTGTATACTGAACACCTTAAGTTTTAGGTATAAATTTTAAACCAAATAATCTGCGGGATTAAAAGCTTTTATTCAGCACAATTCACCCTTCATGAGTTTTCAAAAAAAAAAAAAAAAAAAAAAAAAAAAAAAAAAAAAAAAAAAAAAAAAAAAGTACTCATTTTGGTTGATTTGGTTGCGTGACAAATTGATTAAGATGGCAACCCCAACACCCAAAAGAAGAAAAAAAATCTGCAAACTGCAAACATGTTATACAATTTTGGACCGTTTTTGTCCACCACTGCTGCGTCAGAGTTGATAAAAAGGTACAAGTAGGCAAAGATCAGGAAAAGGCGCAATCAGAAAAAGACTCCCACTCCAAAAACCGAGGTGGGAAAAAACCAAACTAACAATCAGGTACTTATACCATGAAACATATCGTAAGCCGAATGAGCAGCTATTTTCCCAATAGGTGGCCACTCAGTTACCTTTACTTAATTAAAAATATGAAAACACACATAAGGCGCCAACAGCACAAAAAATGTGAAACACCAAGACATAAAACAAAAAGAACCACCACAGAAGTATCGCCTTGGAACGATCAGTAACACAAAGTTACTGGCGGGCTTAAACCGGTTTTATATTTTATTTACAGGATCCTAACCTCACCCTCAGCTTCTGCAGTGGTTCATAACATTTAGTTAGTTCTTCGGTCCTCGTGGTGAATCTCTTACTAGTCAATGAATCATCAAGAACAAAAAATAAATCATGATAAACATCCTGATGAATCAAAAACAAGGACTCATAGATTGAGTAAGCTGCCCGACGATGGAGATCCCTGGGCGCCGAATAACCTACTAACTTCGGAGCAAAAGAAAAACACCAGTTGTACCCCGGTGGGCCAAGCAACAGACAAGAAGCTCCGGCCCCAACCAACTAAAATGAATAGCTTTAAGTCGGGGCCATCATAGAGTCTGACGCCCGACCCACCGGCGTGCAATTAAAGAAGGCAGCATAGTTATCAACCATGATTGGGTTAAAAACTAAGCATGCAGACTGTCGCATAACATTCAAGTTATAACCTATACGTCTGTAACGTGTTATGATTTTTTCTGAACTGAAAAGAAAAGCCATACTTTTTGTTCAGTCTTGACCGGTACAGGGCTTGAATAAATGGGGTTTTACGTTGAGGCAACTTAAAACTTTAAAAAGCATAAAGGAACCGTATTATCGACATTTTCGAATGAATATATGAATCAAAATAACCCACATCAAGCGAAAACATTCATAAGCTCAATACGTACGTCGGTTGTTTGTCTTCATTCAATCGTTTTATATACTTAAGGAATAATAATAATACGCAACAGACACTTTGGGTTATTGTAGAATGGCTTTGTTTTGCAACTCTGTGGTGTAACTGCTCTTATTATATGAAAGCACCACCTAAACATCAAATTGCAGCAGGGAAAGCCACCATGTGGTTTACGTATGCTTGATATGTTTTCATGGTATAAGTGGCTCATTGTTTGTTAAGTTTTTTTCCGACCTCGGTTTTTGTAGTGGGAATCTATTTCTGATTGTGCCTATTCCTGATCGTTGCCTACGTTTACCTTTTGATGGCGTGCGAATAACCTCACATACTGGAAACAAGATCAGTTAAAGTCAAATTTAAACGAAAACCAATTTTATTGTTTCCAAAACTGTTAAAACGCATTGCGTATGTAACCACTGACATGTTGGTAGCATTTGGTCGAGATTTGGGACGTTTAATGTCACCAACGCCATATCAAAAACAAACGCTAGATGTCCCGTTTCTACAGTACACATGACGTCTTTGTTGCTTAATAAGCGTGTCGTGTTTACTCTCGGTCTGCTAGATACCGTATAAGCACCAAAGACGCAGATGGTTTAATCTAAATGACGTTAATTGTTTATCATTGATTATTGTGCACATTTACATTTCGTTAACCAGTGGGATGACACCCAAGTATGCAATGTCTCCTATCTTTATCGAAGATGATCAAATTAACATCAGATTACTAGGTATTGATAATATTTGACATCTTGACCTTCGCCCCAACGTTTACGTCACAGTTTGCTTTGTTTATGTTTTTGACGTTTTAGGGTTAATTTATCAATATTATGACGTTTTCTCATTTTATCATATTAAACAAGCAGTCTGCAAAACATTTCTAGCAGAGATTTTAATAAAACGTTGAATAAATACGTTATGGTTGAATTTTTATGTGTTACGTATTTTAATTCGTTAAGTATATACCGCATTTTATATGGAAATCCAGAAAAAAGCAACACCTCATATTAATTATACATAGCGATGTGGGTGGGATGGTGAAGAAGCACTTTTTTCACTTTGTCAGCCATTAGCGACAATAATGTCAGATCTGATATCCCTGATTATGTGTTTCTTTGCAAGTAAAATAATAAAACAGTTCATTGGATTCGCCGATTGAGCCATTTTGTCGTTTTGGATCTTTTACGTAGTTTCGATTGGCTATGCTCATCTCTTGGTTTGAATCAGTCTACAGGACAGTCTACCTGATATTGGCAATAAAATTATAATCTTTGTTTTATGTTTTGAAGTCGATTTTTCGTGCTGTTTGAACCTTATGCACGGTTTCATAGTTTAAGTAAAGTTTGGGTAACTGAGTGACCGCCTTTTGGGAAATAGCTGCTCACTCGCCTTACGATATGTATTCTAAGTACCTAATTGTCATTTTTTATTTTTCCCGCCTCGGTTTTTGGAGTGGGAATTACTTTCTGATTGCACCATTACCTGATCAATGCCTACTTGTAGCTTTCTGTAGTTTTCACTTCCTATGTATCTACAGCCCTCATGTTGTTTCCAAGAGCTCTCTATACTGTAATAGTAAAAGTGCTAACAATAATAGAATTTTAAAGCCTTTCTTCTACCACCCGTTCCATCCTCGAAAAAAGCCATTTCGTATCTTCAATAAATCCCGCATCATAGATGTTGGTCTCTTTATGTAATTCACTAGAATTTTACACGGATCCGGTTTGCCATCGAGTACCAACGATACATATGATGATTATTAATTGCAATTTAGGCCACCTATCAAGTGTCTTGTGTGACCGAGGTCTCTAAGGAATGATCCATTTTAATCACATATTGCAACTCTATCACCCCGAGACATCCTCAATGCTCATATAACTGACTTGATTTTCACAGTTTTTAGATTACGCCTAACATGGCTTTTAGATATAATTATCACGAATTGATTCATTCGGAATGTGACGGACCATGAAAGGTATTGTTTTAAGAAGTGAAAGATGAAACCCATAGGAGACTACTAGACCCATTCATTTGCACTGATCCAATATGTTCAACAATTAATTTGTCCGTTAAGATACCAATGGTAATCACAATATTGACATATTAATCAGGGAAGATCAGACTTGTGTGCATTTTGGTCCCTGAAACCTTTTGGGCACGGGAAGAACACGAACACAACTACATCACCTAACATGATATGAAAAATAACTCGCAAAATGCTTAAATAATAAATTGCTTTAGCACAATGATCAGACCATTACACCTGCCCCCTCATATAAAAGGGTTTAAATTATTGCGAACAGCTCACAAGCTACATTTTTGACATAAACAAAACCAAGCCTTATTGAGTTGAGATGTTATTATTTTATTCCAAGACTTTTGAATAAAATAATGGGGCCAATATACTTGGCCCCATTTAGATAATACTAGTCTTTGTATCGACTACCCTGTTGAAAGTTGCAAATTTTCAGTAATTCTCTTTGGCTCCATGTTGCCAAATCTAAAGGGTCACTGACGACACTTCAATAGTCGAAACCGCGGTATGGCCCATCCCCTTTCTTATTAATGTGTTCACTGCTCTTAAAGGATCTCAGTTTTAATTTTTATTTGATACAAGATACAAGATACAATATCTTTATTAGAAAATCCTTAAAGGACATCATAAATTGAAAGAACAAGAGATAATGAAAAAACAAACAAACAAAAACAATGATGAACAGCAAAATAACAATACAGAAGACTAGAATAATAAAAGTACATTTTGTAATCCATGGGAGACAACCACAGTCCATTCAACTATAATCATAATAATAACATGACTATAAGGCAACATTATGATCTAAGGGAAAAGCACACCGTTATGAAGCAGGCAATATCTTTACATATGACAGGGTCTTCATTACTCAAAAGCCAGTTAAATTTAGACATATAAGTCTGAGAAACAATGTTCTTATTACTATTCAAATGTTTAGTAATCTGAGCCCTTTGAGAAACATACTTGGGACATGTCATTAAAAAGTGACCCTCGTCTTCCACTGCATTCAGTGAGCATTGTGTGCAAAGTCTCTCTGCGATGGGTGTCTTTGGGATAGTATATCTACCATACTCGATGCGTAATTTATGACTACTTGTTCTAAAGCGAGCCAAATTGCTACAATCAGAGGAATTTGAAACATGTTTAAGATATTTTTCAAACTCAAATATTGATTTAAATTCCCTGTATGTCCTTAACTTATCACTTTTATGCAGTTCTAACCCCCAATATCTGACAAATGTTGACTGCAAACACTTTTTAAGATCATTTAAGTGCCTTTTAGTCATAGCTAGTGGATTATTGAAAAATGTTAAAAGGTTACACTCCTTTAAAATCATATAAACACAATTCAACCAACAATCTTTTTTCTTTTGAAACATGACATAATTATCTTGTAATGCATCCTTAAGTAATTGATCTGTTTCAGATTCTTTACTAAGGCGTAACCAGTATTTGACTATAGCCAATACAGTATCTATGTACAGGGGATACCGACCAAGCTCACCATACACAGCAATATTGGTTGTCTTTTTACCGACCCCTAGTACATATTTACACATATGAACATTTAGTTTTTCTAAAGGTGAATTAACATACATATCTTTTAAAGTTTTCTCTTTGGATCTGCATAATCTATTACTATTGAAAGTGCCAACAAATTCTGCTCCATACATTAAAACCGGCTTTACTGTGTGATCGAACAAGAATAAAAATTGGTCAACAGAACATTTGGCATTCTTAAAAAGGCTAGTTAATTTAAAAAATGCCTTTTGACCCCTATGGTATAAATCATTTAAAGCTCTAGTAAATGAGCCATTTAAGCTAAAGATTATACCTCAATATTTATATTCTCTAACACACTCTAACCGCATGTTGTTAAGGGTAAAGGATAAATCAAAAAGTTTACTTGATTTACTAAATACCATGACCTTAGATTTATTATAATTAATATCCAGACCCCAAGTAGAGCAAAAATTACCAACAGCATCAAGGCAGTTCTGCAGACCTGATGCTGACTCAGATAAAATAACAAGATCATCAGCATACAATAAGCAGTTAATTCTATGTTCACCTAATAAACATGGCATACATGCATCATCAAAACAATGAGTCAGGTCATTGACAAATATATTGAAAAGGTTTGGACTGAGGTTATCTCCCTGAAAAACACCAAGCTGAGACGGAAATGCTTCCGTTGAACCACGAGAATTACATATAACTTGAAGACCAATTTGAGAGTACATGGCCTTCAAAACTGACAAGAATTTACCTCCTAGCCCACAAGACAAAAGCTTTATAATAATGCAGGGTGCAATACACTGTCAAAGGCTTTCTTTAGGTCAATAAAGCATACATAGAGCATTTTGGAGTTGTGCAAATACTTGTTTATCAATGTTTTCAGTTTAAAGATATGATCACTAGTACGGGAGCCATGTCGAAAACCTATTTGCTCTTTGCATATAATTCTATTTTCGGTTAGGAACCTTGTTAATCTTTTATTCATAAGGCGATTAAATAACTTTGCCAGGCAGCTTGTTATAGCAATGCCTCTATAATTACAAGGGTCATGAGCATTTCCGGATTTATATATAGGCAAATATTTGCTATTACTGCAGCTGGTGTTGTGCCGTGTGGCGGCCCTAAAAAGTCTCCCCGTACATCATTCATAGTGCAGGCTATATTTTCTTTTTGTTCCTTTGAGATCAGCGAGGATATTCAGAACTCTAGAAATTTATTATCGGTTAAGATTCATTTTCTAACCAAGGTTTAATATACTTGGCCCCATTTAGATAATACTAGTCTTTGTATCGACTACCCTGTTGAAAGTTGCAAATTTTCAGTTATTCTCTTTGGCTCCATGTTGCCAAATCTAAAGGGTCACTGACGAGACTTCAATAGTCGAAACCGCGGTATGGCCAATCCCCTTTCTTATTTATGTGTTCACTGCTCTTAAAGGATCTCAGTTTTAATTTTTATTTATTGTGAGAGGCAGAAGGAATTCCGTCACCACATTGACGTAGATAAGTTTAATAATGACAATTTCAAGTGATCAGTTTTACTAATGGTCTTATCAATAAAAATAAATACTGAATATGACGCTAAATTGTTTCCCCATTTCTCATTAAGAGGGTGTTTTGCAGTCTCTACTTTCTCGATTGTCTAATCGTGTCTGTAAAGGTTCCAGAAATATGTTTCATAAAAGATTTTGCGATTTTAAATTTAAATTAATGTTTCAAAGACTTATAATTAGTGAATCTAACGATTGTACCTACATGGACATATAATATCATAGAGAGCAAACTGTTGCTTTAATTTGTAGAGGTGATTAAACTAAAAAGGTTTTAAGGGTTTACATTTCAATGGCGCGAACGTCAAAAGGTCTTATTTCTCAAAGGAACTTTAACAAAGCCTCTATGTTAGTTCCACGGAAGCAATCAAGGTTCAGTTATCGTCTTTTGAAGTCACCTGAGCGTTGATTGCTATTAATTAATTACCGGTATTGTAATTTACCAGAGAATGAGCTGTTCTAGCTAATGTACCTTTGAAATCAATATGCAAATGTAATGATTTATAAAACGCATATTCCGGGTTGCGTATGTCTCTGCCGTTTTCTAGTAAGACGTTACCTGGATACAGGGGTATACCTTTTTTTCTTTTTTTTTTTCAATTGAAAACATAGATTGTGGTTGCTCGTTAGAACCGCCTTGCTGAGGACATGGGCATGTTTTCCTGGTGATAAGCTAAATTATTCATAAGTGGAAGGTATATAAAATTAAACAAATATGTCGATCCTATACAGTATGTATAAACGTTCAGCCCCGTTTGGATATTACTAGTCTTTCTATCGACTACGCTGTTGTCAAATCAATCTAAATTGTCATTCACGAGGCTTAAGTAACCGAAACCATAATATGACCCATACTCTTTCTCATTAATATGTTCACTGCTCTTAAAGGATCTCAGTTTCAATATTTATTTGCTATTCTGCAGCTGGTGTTATGCCGTGTGACGGCCATGTCTTCCTGTATATCCTCCATAGTTCAGACAATATTTTCCTTTAGGTCCTCTGGATCTATGGGGATATTTTGAGTAATGAGAAAATTATTATCGGTTAAGATACATTTTTCTATTCAACATTTAATATATACAAGTCTTTGTATCAACCACCCAGTTGAAAGATATAAAATATGTAAAAATACAGTTATTCTCCATGGTTCAATGCTGTCAAATTTAAAAGGTCACTCACTGACAAGGCCTAAGAAACCATTGTATGGCCCATAGTCTTTCTCGTTAATACGTTCACTGCTCTTAAAGGATCTTAGTTTCAATTTTTATTTGCTTTTACTGCAGCTGGTGGTGTGTCATGTGGCGGACCTAAAACATCTACCCGTGCTTCTATCCAAATCACTTACAAGCAGAAATGATACAAAATTTAAGTAAAGTAATACATGTTATATGAATACAGCATTTACGTTCGTAGTTTAAATTATTCTTGTGCAGTGAAATGGCCCATGAGTCATACGACAGTCTATCATATTCCTAGAGCATGATTCTTTCTTAAGTGAATTATTCTTACGTGTAACAATATTTGCTATGAATTCGCTAAAAGACTTGCAGAATGCCGTTTTTTTTTTTTTTTTTTTTTTTTTTTTTTTTTTTTTTTTTTCAAGAGATAATTAAAGGTGGACACATTTGCTTGTCATGAAACCTGATTCCAAGTATTTCTATCAGATTCATAAGTTAAAAGTAAACAAACTTGATGACCGGAAAAATAGTTTTCTTCGATAGAAGCACTAGCATTTTGTTCAAATCCTTTGTGTTCTTTTGATCAGTTTTAGATTCGACATGATTCAAATTTCCAGGGGCAGACTTGAAACAATGATCCATTTTATCAAAGGTTTTAATTTGCAGAGAGAGTATGCGCTCACGTGCTTGCTTGTGGTTAGCAGACAGAACGATGTTTTTACTGTGCGGGATAACATTTGTGTAAAAATATATCACAAAGTATACAAATAAAGTCATATACCATTCACGGGTGTAGTATTGTTGTGTTTTGTTCTGATAGTTGTTTAACATGTATGTTAATTTTAGATACATTGTATGTTCACAGGTGTGTGGATATTCTTCTTTATATCGGTTGAAGAGCAATCATTATGGAAACATCTCCGTTTGCACAAAGTATTTTACAGTTTAACTGATTTTAAGAGAATTTTTGCATTTATTTCACTCGTTCTTCATAAACTGTGCATTTTGAGTATCCTCATCGAGTTGATGAGAACAGACGCCCACATTATATGATTTTATGGACAAAAAATAAAAATCGATAATTTTATACCCACCCCTGATTTCCCTCATTTTTTACTATATGTAAGGCGCAAATCTGGGGTTGCTTTCATACGGAGATGTTTCCGTGATGATTATAATTTTGTGCAATGGTCAGTAAATAGAATGTTTTCAATTAGTTTTAACGGAAAGCGACACGATTCTTAGAAACAATTAGAAGACGAAATATATAAAGAGGTTGACCTTCATGTCGTAAATCTAAGAAATTTAACCAAGCAATAAAACTGATATAATTTCAATAGTTCTTGATATCTTTCAACAAAGGTCGATCAGCACCCATAAGTTATGTTTGACCTAGAAAATGTGTTTATGAAACACTATTCCCCCAACTGGTAAGTCACTTTCAAGATGTAAAAATGTCCAAAAAATGACTAAGTTCAAATTGTAAAAATAAGTGACAAAATTAATCTGAGGAGTATATCCCAACCACATGCATATCTTAAAAGCATGATCACAATGTCTGCAAAGTTTCAAAAGTATCGGTATTAAATTGTAGGAGGAGTTGCGCACACAAGGTACCCTCTATTCATTGACTAAAATGCCCGAAAAAATGACTAAGTTCAAATTGTAAAAAATAATAATAATAAAAAATTCCAAGGATTATATCCAAACCACATGCATATCTTCAGACCATGCCCATAACACATGTAAAGTTTTAAATGAATTGGCATGAAACTGTAGGAGGAGTTGCGCACACAAGGTACCCACTGCCCATTTACTTCCATTGTAAAAATGCCCGAATAATGGCTAACTTCAAATTGCGAAAAAAGTAACAAAAATAATCTGATGATTATATCCAAACCACATGCATATCTTCAAAGCATGGTCACAACATCTGTAAAGTTTCAAGAGAATCGGAATAAAACTGTAGGAGGAGTTGCGCTAACAAGGTACCCACTATCTATTCACTTTCATTGTAAAAATGTCCGAATAATGGCTAACTTCAAATTGCGAAAAAAGTGACACAAATAATCTGATGATTATATCCAAACCATGTGCATATCTTCAAAGCATGGTCACAACATCTGTAAAGTTTCAAGAGAATCGGAATAAAACTGTAGGAGGAGTTGCGCACACACGGTACCCACTATCTATTCACTTTATCAAGAATTAAGAAGGGAAATAACTCTCACAGAATGGGCCCTTAGCCCCTTGAATTTACCTGAAAGAAAAAATACGAGTCCTCTTAATTTTCATAGACAAACTACTTACCAAATTTCAAGATCCTAGCTCTAACGGTTCCTGACCGAGTGCTAAGCGTTACTCACGCATCACAGACTGACTGCACACCACTGGACTGGACGGACAGACCCAAACCAATATGCACCCTCAACTTCTTCCGAAGTTGGGGGCATAGAAATTCACATTTAGTTAAGGAGATCGCAAAGGACACTATAGATCGGTTATCATGCTGCTCTCCAGTGTGAATAAATATTAGCCGTTACCTTAATAAACTTGTAAAAAGGTACAAGTAGGCAATCATCAGGAAATGGCACACTCAGAAAGAAATTCCCACTCCATAAACCGAGGGTTGGGAAAAAACTAAAATTATACTTAGGTATTTATGCTTAAAAAACATATCATAAGACGAGTGAGCAGCTATTCCCC
This sequence comes from Rugalucina vietnamica, assembly GCA_964017185.1. NCBI lineage: Eukaryota > Metazoa > Mollusca > Bivalvia > Lucinida > Lucinidae > Rugalucina > Rugalucina vietnamica. Next base: position 65,822,189 of record OZ024875.1, read on the forward strand.
AATAGGCAGCCACTCAGCCACCCGAATTGAACTTAAATATAAAAACGTGCATAAGGCCCAAACAGCACAAAAATTCGACTCCAAAACACTAAACAATTATAACCATAACAGAAACATCGCCCTGGAGCGATCAGTAATAAAACCACTGGCGGCTTAAGCCACATTTAATGGTTAAACATATTTTGAATGTCATGACATTATAATCTTGGGTAAAAATCACATAAAATGGAGGCAACGTCCCGACATGACCATTACTGTTGACTATGACATAAACCACCAATTCAAACAAACAAACAAGCAAACAAAGTAATTTGCAAACTAACAAACAAATAAACCACTGCAGAAGATGAGGGTGAGGTTAGGGCCCTGTAAAACCGGTTTAACCTGTATTTTTTATTACTGATCGTTCCAATGCGATACTCTTGTTGTGGCTCTGTTTGTTTTATGTTTGGATTTGATTTTTTGAACCTTATGTACTTTTTCATAGTTTTAGTTTAGTTCGGGTAACTGAGTGGCCGCCTATTGGGAAATAGCTGCTCACTCGGCTTACGATATGCTCTATAAGTATAAGTACCTAATTGTCGATTTAATTTTTCCCACCTCGGTTTTTGGAGTGGGAATTTCATTCTGATTGCGCATTTTCCTCATCGATGCATACTTGTACCTTGTTAAAACTTGTCGACCTTCTGCATAACAGTGTTTATTGAAGCTATGTAATGATTCAATACTTTATGTGTATATCATGTTTTAACTTTTAAGCTTTGTGCAGTATCCTTTCTAGAAAATTACATTTGCGTCTAACCTTTTTTCGGGGCCACTATGACCTGAAAATCTCCCACTGATGAGAAAATCTAAAATGTGAGGCTTACAACATAAACCATTATTTTTGATTGTCTAAAAGAATTGCAGGTTTATTTTATGTATTTAGGTATTTCTAATTTCCATGGTCTAGCTGCATTTAAAGGTAAGCACTTAATGAAATTGGTATAGTATATATACAAGAATACTCTACCAAATCCATACCGTTCACAGCGTGAGACAGTCACTCATGTATAATGTAGCCTATTGGATTTGCAACTGTATCATTTGTTTGCAGAAGTGTTTAAGCTATCCTGTTCCATATAGCAGAGTCATAATGCAGAATCCAATTACAGCCTATTAGATAAAAACGATGATAATGTTCGACCTGGAATAATTTACAGGCAGGAATCAAATGTAAATGAACCCGTACGTGACAAGTGTCTCAGGTTTCTTCAGAAAAAAAATGCTGCGTTTTTGAGAACAACGAAAAGTCAAATAATTCAATTATTATTTATCGATTTCATTGTTTTGGGCATCAGCCCAAAACAGTATAGTGGTCAGGTTGTAATGGATCTATTTGCGTAGTTTTCGTGCCACGAGGTGTGCCTAAAATGCGCACTTCATGCTCTTGTTTAAAAATCCTGCCTTAAACGGTGACAAAATCTTAACTTTTACTAGTGTTTAGAGGCGGTAGCCTGCATAAGTTATGGTCAACTAGTACTTTCAACCAACTCGTTCCTGGTCAACTCGTACTTTTTTCAGTGGTCAACTCGTACTGTCGTCAACTTGTACCTCAAGTCAACTCTGTTATTAGTCAAATATTATCATCTATTTAATGTAAACACTAACTTTGAGGACATTTTTTCTCTGTATTTGGCATAAAAGCGGAGATTTTCTATCAATTACTCTATCTTTTGCAAATTAACAAGTCTTCGATTGTACAAAGGCCTTTTGACCAATACGTGTGAATACCATTTAAAGTTTCATAAGAAATCAATCAGTTTATCATTTTCTTTTGCCTATGTAAAGTGGTTTTTGTTCACATCCTGTCAGCTCCAAGACTTCCGTTTCTTTAGAAGATTTTTGAAATATTTTGCTGTATGTAATGGTCATTTGATCATGCTGTACAAGATCACATATGATCTTGTAGCAATCCCTCTAACTGACTATCTCACACCAAATCGCAGGCAGTCCAAATTCATCCACCCGCTGGCATACAGACAAATCAGCACTTCTACCAATTACTGCAAGTATAGCTTTTTCCCAAGAACTGTAGTACATTGGAACGCTTTACCCATCAGTATTGTCATGCTCCCCACAGTGGCACAGTTCAGTCATGCTGTTTGCCAGGTGGTGCATGTGTCTCCCTAATCACCAGATTCTGTTTTTTATCTTTTAAACTATACTAACACTCTTCTTTCACTGTACAAACTCATTTCACCCACTTCACTTTTCTTTTATTTCAGCTAACCCCCTTTAGCACTTGGTATACCGGAATTCCTTCTGAAGTCCTCTGATGAGGTTAAGAAGTAGTGGAAGATAGATAGATCATTTGACATAGGTCAATAAAACAAAAGTATTTTTTTCCTTTGCAAGGAAACACCATACGGAATGGCTTTCATTGATCATGTAGTTTCAAACAAAAAAGATGTTTGAATATCATGGAAATGTATATGTATATAGCCCCTAGCAGCTACATACAACCACCCCATTAGGCCAATTTATTTCCTCATCATAAAACTACTGTCCATTTGTATCTACTTGACATAAACCAGACTAACCCAAAACTTGGCTTCTTCAAGAAGCCAACTTGTCTAGCTATGGGCTAAGCTTACGTTCATACATCGGTAGACAACGATGCATGAGGAGCAACACATTTGTTATGTTAAGGTCCATAATTCCAGATACATGTTAGGGAAAACGTGACAGAGCTATATTTGCGGCGAAAAGCACGGCCCGTCGTCAACAGTTTTGAAAAGGTACAAGTAGGCAAAGATCAGGAAAAGGCGCAATCAGAAAGAGATTCCCACTCCAAAAAACCGAGGTGGGAAAAACCAAACTATCAATCAAGCACTTATACCATGAAACATATCGTAAGCCGAATGAGCAGCTTTTTTCCCAATAGGTGGCCACTCAGTTACCTTAACTTAATTAAAAATATGAAAACATACATAAGGCGCCAACAGCACAAAAAATTTTAAACACCAAGACATAAAACAAAAAGAACCACCACAGAAGTATTGCCTTGAAACGATCAGTAACACAAAGTTACTGGCGGGCTTAAACCGGTTTTACAGGTACCTAACCTCACCCTCAGCTTCTGTAGTGGTTCAGTGATAAACAAGAAATAAGAAATCATATTAAGAAAATACTAAACATAGATACCAACGTTTAACATGAATAACGGAAAGCAGAGCGAGCATCTATTGAAGGTATTAGGTGGTCACGGTGCTAGCTTGGACAGAACAAGTAAATGCAGAGGGCTAAGTGAACAGCCATTATATTCGGGTGGTCACAAAGCCATGCAACATGAAACTCGTAATTGGAATAACTTTGATAAGTGTGAACCAGAACAGCAGTACCGCCTTGGTACGGTCAGTTATAAAATAACTGGGGGGGCTTAAACCGGTTTTACAGGATCCTAACCTCACCCTCAGCTTCTGCAGTGGTTCATAACATTTAGTAAGTTCTTCGGTCCTCGTGGTGAATCTCTAACTAGTCAATGAATCATCAAGAACAAACAAATAAATCATGATAAACATCCTGATGAATCAAAAACATGACAGTTATTTTACAAAGGTACAAGTAAGCAATGATCAGGAAATGGTGCATTCAGAAAGAAATTCCCACTCCATAAGCCGAGGGGTGGAAAAAAACTAAAAATGACACTTAGGTAGTAATACAAGGAAAACATATCGTAAGCCGAGTGAGCAGCTATTCCCCAATAGGCGGCCACTCAGTTACCTGAAATGCACTTAAATATGAAAACGTACATAAGGCTCAAACAGCACAAAAATTCGACTCCAAAACACAAACCATCAATCAACACAACAGAAGTATCGCATTGGAACGATCAGTAATATAAAATTACTGGGGGGCTTAAAAAGATACAAGTAGGCAAAGATCAGGAAAAGGCGCAATCAGAAAAAGATTCCCACTCCAAAAACCGAGGTGGGAAAAAAACAAACTAACAACCAGGTACTTATACCATGAAACATATCGTAAGCCGAATGAGCAGCTATTTTCCCAATAGAAACCGGTTTTTACAGGGCCCTAACCTCACCCTTATCTTCCGAAGTGGTTCACAACATTTAGTTAGTTGTTCGGCTATTCTTCATCCTCTGCTGATTTGCGAAAACAAATCGCCAGTTAGTGGTGGCAAATATATGCCCTAAGTACTGGTAACTTGACCTTTTATATCGTGGGTAGGATAACTAATAGTATCAAACATGACCTTAGCTGGTGAACAAACAACGGAACACAATTAAAATACTTTTATAGAATATGTTCATGTACGTGAACACGTGTATAAACATGACGAGTTTTGTATACAGTCAGACAAAAGTTAAGCATCGCTTAAATATTTTCCAGAAATAAACAATGAAAATTTGAGAACATAATTATTTTCTTGTGATATCTGTGGTATTCGGTACATGGATGATAATTTAAAGCGAACCCTCATTCAATTGATCTTAAAGTTAATTATCTGTCCCATTCTGAAAAGCGAAAAAAATATAGATAAAGGAACGTAATATTATATTGTTTCGGTACCAATAATGAATGTTTTGTTGAAAGTATTGTACATTTTTATGTGTGTTCTTAAATGTGCATATCGGAGAACCACATGTTTTATCGCGCCGCGGCATGCATCTGATACATTGTAATTAAAAGAATATCAGCCAATTCAGAAATCCAAATGCTACTCGCGAGCATAACATGTAACTTATTAAACATGAAATGTATGCTCTGTTTGCGGAAGTGTTTTAGTATTCCGGTTCCATTTAGCGGAGTCATAATGTCAGAATCCAATTACATCCTATCAGATAGAATCCATTTAATGTGTTTGACTTCGGAAGCGATTAAAGAGTGGAACTCAATGAAAGTGCAATCGACTGTAACACAAGTGTCATGTTACCTGCGAGATAAAAATGATAATACTCATGCGACAAAGCAAGGCAATCAGTTAGAAGAAAAGATACGAGCAAACTGCACAGTTTTAAATGATTATAATGAGTACAAGAAGGCAATGATCAGGAAGAGTCTCAATCAGAAAGGAATTTCCTCTCTAAAACCTAAGTGGGAAAAAACTAAATGGACAATTAGATATTTGTACTAAAACACATTGTAAGCCGAATGAAAAGGTACAAAAAGGCAACGATCAGGAACAGGCGCAATCAGAAAAAGATTCCTATTCCAAAAACCGATGTGGGAAAAAACTAAATTAACAAGCAGGTACTTATACCATGAAAAAAACATCGTAAGCCGAATGAACAGCTATTTTCCCAATAGGTGGACACCCAGTAATCTAAACTTAACTAGAAATATGATAACATACATAAGGCGCCAACAGCTCTCAATATTTAAACACCAAGACATAAAACAATAAGAACCACCACAGAAGTATCGCCTTAGAACGATCAGTAATATTAAATTACTGGCGGGCTTAAACTAGTTTAACATGGTCATAACCTCACCCTCAGCTTCTGCTGTGGTTCAAAACATATAGTTAGTTGTTCGGTCCTCGTGGTTAATCTATAATCTGTCAATGGACCATCAAGCACAAACAAATACATCATGATAACCACCACGTTGAATCAAACACGACGACTCACAGATTCAGTAAAAAAGGCACAAGTAGGCAAAGATCAGGAAAAGGCGCAATCAGAAAAATATTCCCAATCCAAAAACCGAGGTGGGAAAAAAAACAAACTAACAATCAGGTACTTATACCATGAAGCATATCGTAAGCCGAATGAGCAGCCATTTTCCCAATAGGTGGCCACTCAGTTACCTTAACTTTACTAAAACTATGAAAACACACATAAGGCGCCAACAGCACAAAAAAAATAAATTAAACACCAAGACCCAAAACAAAAAGAACCACCACAGATGTATCTCCTTGGAACGATCAGTAACACAAAGTTACTGGCGGGCTTAAACCGGTTTTACTGGCGCCTAACCTCACCCTCAGCTTCTGCAGTGGTTCATAACATTTAGTTAGTTCTTCGGTCCTCGTGGTGAATCTCTAACTAGTCAATGAATCATCAAGAACAAACAAATAAATCATGATTAACATCCTGATGAATCAAAAACGATGGAGATCCATCCCTAGGCGCCGAATAACTTAATGAAAATCCTGAGCAAAAGAGAAGCACCAGTTGAACTCTGGTGGGCCAAGCAGCAGACAAGAAGCCCCGGCCGTTTTCAAAATATATTGCCTCTACCTACTATGGCAAGACCTTTGCGAGGCAGATCTACTATTATCCTTACTTGTCTTTATTGTACTCCATACTTACTTATAGTTAAAGCTATCCAAAGGTTTTCTCTGAAAGTTCTGGTCAACTAGCTCTTCATACGTATAGCTACATTTTTATGTGATGAATCGTATTTTGCATTCTCTTTCGCACCTTGTATCTCAGTAGATTGTTACAATCCCTGGACTTACGACTTTTGCATAAGCATCGCTCCAATGACCTGCACACAGTTCAGCCAGTCAATGTGGGTAGAAAGCAGGAACAAAAAGAATATCGCATTTGTGTCATTTACCATTAATTTGGTCTTGATGTATCAATACAAATTTTAGTATGTGTTGTACAAAATTATCGTTAAAACCGGGAGTAGAAATGTAACCCTGCATGTAATTATGGGTGCAGAAAAGAACTTTCGCTATAGATAATGAGTTGGCAATGCCCTGCCTAGAATCTAATGTAAATTTAAGCATGTATGAATGAATCTTTTCATAAGTGGACAGAGGGTATCGTCTACATTAATATCCTACCAATAATGCGGCTTCAACACGAGTTTGACACGTGCTTTTTATTCGAACATTGATATCTTCTGACATTTTAGGAACTTTGCTTCTAAAATGACAAAACAAGATTTAATTTAACCACCGATCATTTCTTGCATATTGAAATGTTGTTTAAGTCACATCAGAAGGTACAAGTAGGCAAAGATCAGGAAAAGGCGCAATCAGAAAAAGATTCCCACTCCAAAAACCGAGGTGGGAAAAAACCAAACAAACAATCAGGTACTTATACCATGAAACATATCGTAAGCCGAATAAGCAGCTATTTTCCCAATAGGTGGCCACTCAGATACCTTAACTTAACTAAAATATGAAAACATACATAAGGCGCCAACAGCACAAAAAAAAATAAATTAAACACCAAGACATAAAACAAAAAAAACCACCACAGAAGTATCGACTTGGAACGACCAGTAACACAAAGTTACTGGCGGGCTTAAACCGGTTTTACAGGTACCTAACCTCACCCTCAGCTTCTGCAGTGGTTCATAACATTTAGTTAGTTCTTCGGTCCTCGTGGTGAATCTCTAACTAGTCAATGAATCATCAAGAACAAGCAAATAAATCATGATAAACATCCTGATGAATCAAAAACCAGGACTCACAGATTGAGTAAGCTGCCCGACGATGGAGATCCCTGGGCGCCGAATAACCTACTAACTCCGGAGGAAAAGAAAAACACCAGTTGGACCCCGTTGGGCCAAGCAACAGACAAGAAGCTCAGGCCCCAACCAACTACAATGCATAGCTTTAAGTCGGCGCCATCATAGAGTCTGACGCCCGACCCACCGGCGTGCAATTAAAGAAGGTACAAGAAGGCAAAGATCAGGAAAAGGCGCAATCAGAAAAAGATTTCCACTCCAAGTTATCAACCATAGTTATCAACCATGGTTGGGTTAAAATCTAAGCATGCAGGCTGTCGCATAACATTCAACTTATAACCTGTACGTCTGTGACGTGTTATGATTTTTCTGAACTGAAAAGAAAAATCTATAGGAAGGGAATCTATATTTCGGACCTTTAGAAACAATTTTGCGAATTCTAGAATCCGAAATTATTTTTAAATTTCCAGTAACTATATGTCCAGCTGTTTACCAAAACAACTTTATTGCGGCTAATCCACTTGATTTGCTTACTCTGTTTCTCATCTAAAATCGCACCATAAAATTTAGTTACATCTAAACGTGTCAATTTTGTATAACTGTAACGAAAATCAATGAAAAATATGAATTTTCATTTTTCTTGAAGCTACTGATTATTACTTCTAATGCACATGCATCTTTACGCATACTAACTAATGTGGACAACGCATGGGGTTGTCATTGTAATTTCATCATTCATTTGACCAACCTCAACACGATACTTTATGTGAAGAAACAGTCATTATCATTTTTTATTCTCATTACAACCGTTATTCTAATGGGTTTGATTTCTAGAATGTTTACCTTAGCAGGCCTCTTGGGATACGACATATTATTTTATTCAAAGAAATCAAAGCACTCTTCTTGGTTCTTCAGTGACGCGTGTTGAATTGCTCACGTAATGGGGAGATGTTCAATTCAAATGAGCGCAAATATCAATAATTGTATGGAAACAACTAAGAAAGGAAAAACTATGTAAACATGATTACATTAGCTTATTGTATACATTTTCCACCCGATGTATCTTATTGGAAGAGATTAATATGTTCCTGGAACTATGAAAAGCAACACTAAATGTAAAGAATGGAATGTTATTTTTTAAATACTGACTAACCAAAATTTTCTGACTGGCCCAACAGAAAGTTTCTGACTAGACGTGAGATTAGTTTTTCAGGAAAAGGGTCAAGTAAGAGTCGAGTAAGAATAGTCTACCTTTACTGAAAGTTAAAACCAGTAGCCAGGCTAGATAGACTGGTTGTTTTTACTGTTCTTTGATAATTGTTTTCTTCATTGACACCTTTCTTCTACGTCTTTTTGCAAAACATGAACATTATTTAATTCACACAAAGGTTTAAAGACAAATTTTGCATTGCATAACACCCTAATGACCTTCGGCAGACAACTGATAAGGTGTCTCGGGTTATACAGGAAGGAAACACTGAAAGGGAAAATAAAATTAATACCAGTGATGTTAGTGCCGTTGATGAAACGTTTTCTGCTAGGGATGTTCGCGGACAATATTTGTCGGGACATTATCCTGTAAGAGGTTTGCAGTTCTAGTGGAATATCATACTGAGCAATTATATGATCACTTAGCCAAATTGCTATGAGAGCTGAAAAGCACAGCACTCTTTTGTGTCAATATTTTATGTTGTAAATAAACGAACAAACGTGTTCATTGATAGTGATATTATAAGGCGAAATGCCCTATCACATTCAAATATAGATGGTACTCTTGGGATGCAAACCACTTTTACAAACAGAAAGGATAATTGAGAAAATGTTTGTTTAGAAATTAAATTCCAGACCACGGATCAAAGCAAGCTTTGATATACTTCCAATATACGAAACGCACTACTTTATTTCCTTGTACATGTTAGATAATCATCAAACATTTTTCATAAATTGTGTTGCTAAAAAACTGCCCAAAGTTCTTTCCACAACCCTATTTGCCACACAGAATCAAAATCTATGCCAAAATCAATAAATTAAACCTTTTCTTGGCTTTTACAATATCTGCCAATGCGTGCAATGCAAACAGATGATGCATCGTGGAGCAAGCAGCTAGAAACCCCGCATGAACCGTGCTTCAAGTTACCTATTTAAACGGGGGTTGAGAATGGAGGTGAACAATTAACCAAGGTAGCTTAAATTGTAATGAAAAAGTACAAGTAGGCAAAGATCAGGAAAAGGCGCAATCAGAAGAAGATTCCCACTCCAAAAACCGAGGTGGGAAAAAAACCAAACCAACAGTCAGGTACTTATACCATGAAAACATATCGTAAGCCGAATGAGCAGCTATTTTCCCAATAGGTGGCCACTCAGTTACCTAAACTTAACTAAAAATATGAAAACATACATAAGGCGCCAACAGCACAAAAATTTTAAACACCAAGACATAAAACAAAAAGAACCACCACAGAAGTATTGCCTTGGAACGACCAGTAACACAAAGTTACTGGCGGGCTTAAACCGGTTTTACATGGCCATAACCTCACCCTCAACTTCTGCAGTGGTTCAAAACATTTAGTTAGTTCTTCGGTCCTCGTTGTGAATCTCTAACTAGTCAATGAATCATCAAGAACAAACAAATAAATCACGATAAACATCCTGATGAATAAAAAACCAGGACTCACAGATTGAGTAAGCTGCCCGACGATGGAGATCCCTGGGCGCCGAATAACCTACTAACTCCGGAGCAAAAGAAAAACAACAGTTGGACCCCGGTGTGCCAAGCAACAGACAAGAAGCTCCGGTCCCAGCCAACTAAAATTAATAGTTTAAGTCGGGGCCATCATAGAGTCTGACGCCCGACCCACCGGCGTGCAATTAAAGAAGGCAACGTAGCTATCAACCATGATGGGGTTAAAAACTAAGCATGCAGACTGTCGCATAACATTCAAGTTATAACCTATACGTCTGTAACGTGTTATGTTTTTTCTGAACTGAAAAGAAAATTGTTATGAGTAGTTTTCTTGTCATTTCGAGTTATCTTTGTTACGTAGTTCCGAACCTACCAATTACAAGCCCGGTGGACAAGCCGTTTGCTTAATATGTTATAAACCTTGGACTTTTAAAACTAAGCGTATGCTGGATGCTAACCAAATGGCTACGTTGGGAAGGTGCTAGTCATCCTGCTCTTCATACATGTTTTTAAATTTCTTTGTTGCCTTTAGTTGTTGTATCTTTCCCAATGTTTGATTAGGTTTGGATTATGACTTTAATTGGATCAATTCCTGGTCTTTCTATCCTAACATTACATGTGATTTGCATATGTTTATCGAAACATCCACTATTCCGTTACTGGTCTTTGAAACTGACTTTCTTATTACGCAAAAAGGAGAACTCTGAAGGTGTTACTCTGAAACACTCGGTAATGACAAAAGATAAGAAAATTTATTTTAAGACGGCATGACAGAACATAACAATAATCATAAGCTCTAATGAGCTTTCGGCCGTCTAAAAGGGCTACATAATCTATTGACGGCGGTAATACCACATCCATTATGTCTTTAAATATTGACAGACAGTTGTGTTCAAATGTTGAAGTATAAGTCAACTTAAAATCATAGCTGCATTTTGAATTGACTATATTGACAGTTTCATTTTATAATGTGTCAGGTCAGTTTAACTGCTACTGTAACATGTAAACAGTACTACCTGTTGTCATGCGGTGCAGATGGGGCTCGTTAGCCTTGGAAGGCAACTCATCTAGGAGTTAAGCTAGTTCTCTACACAAAAATCTAGCTGGGCAGGGGGAACTCATTAGTCTTGGTTGACAGTCCTCCTAGGAGTTTACAGGTCTCTAAACAAAACCTAAGAAAGGGTAGATGGAGCTCTTCAGCTGTGGCCAGCAATTCATCTAGGAGAAGGCAACTCCAAAATCAAACCTGTGTGTCTGGATATGCCTAGTCCAGATATGCAAAGACTGTTTCGGTAGATGGAGCGGAAGAAATCACCTGATTCAATGGTTCAGAAAGCGATACAGCAACATGTTGTGGAACATGCAGAGCGTGACAAGGCACTAAAGATGTTACGGTCACCCACTGCATCCAAACCCAACTCCAGACGTCTTGACCTGTGTCTTGCCTCTGGGCGCAGCTGGGCGAGGACTAGAGAGTGAGGTTGACGTTGCGCACCTCTTCCTCACTATAATCCAATTTCATAGCGCATGTCATCTTATTTCTCAACACACAAGCACTTGCATACACAACACTTTTGCGGATAGAAAGGACATGAAGAAATTTCATGATGCACTGAAAACCATTTATGGTCCAAAGAGTTCTGGAGCCACCACATTGCTAAGTGCAGATGGAAACACTCTTCTAACAGATAAAGAAGCTATCTTGGAAAAGTATCTTGGAAACAGAACACTTCAATAGTGTGCTTAATCGACCATCAAGCATCAATGAGGATGCAATCGACAGACTTCCACAGATAGAGTGCAATGTTCTGTTAGATGAATTTCCTACCGTTACGGAAACAAGAAAAGCAGTTCAACAACTATCATCTGGCAAAGCCCCAGGTGCAGATGCAATTCCTGCCGAAGTTTACAAGGCTGGGGGGCTACCCATGGCAGAGAAACTGACAGAGTTGTTTCACTGTATGTGGAGAAAGGAGGCTATCCCTAAAGAATTTAAGGATGCATCCATAATCCACCTATACAAGCGGAAAGGAAATCCTCAAGTCTGTGACAATCACAGAGGCATCTCCCTCCTATCAATTGCTGGGAAGATACTTGCAAAAATTCTGTTGAATCGTCTGAATGTTCATCTTGATCAGACGGGACTTATCCCAGAAAGTCAATGTGGATTCAGAAAAGACAGAGGGACAATAGACATGATCTTCACAGCAAGACAGCTTCAGGAGAAATGCCAAGAACAGAATGTAGATCTATACATGACGTTTGTTGACCTCACCAAAGCTTTTGACACTGTTAGTCGTGATGGACTCTGGAAAATCATGGCCAAGTTTGGCTGTCCACCCAGATTCATAGCAATGGTGCGGCAGTTTCATGATGGCATGCAGGCACGTGTGCAAAATGATGGAGAGTTCTCTGAACCATTTGAAGTAACAAATGGGGTCAAACAAGGCTGTGTTCTGGCACCAACACTGTTCAGCATGATGTTTTCTGCCATGCTTATGGATGCTTTTCAGGACAGTGACACTGGTTTTCCAATCAGGTACCGTTTTGATGGCAACATATTCAACCTCAGAAGGTTGCAAGCCAAAACTAAGGTCCAGACTGATGTGCTAGATGAGCTCCTCTATGCAGATGATATGGATAAGAATGCCAGCACAGAGGCAAAAATGCAAAGAGCCATGGATCAAGTCTCACAGTCATGTGATAACTATGATCTCACAATCAGCACAAAAAAGACAGAGGTTGTACACCAACCAGCGCCCGGAAAGCCATATAATGAACCAACCATCACTGTGAATGGGCAAAAACTGAAAGTTGTTGACAAGTTCACCTACCTGGGAAGCACTCTCTCCAGAGCAGTGCATATTGATGATGAGATCACTGCTAGAATTGCAAAGGCTAGTGTGGCATTCGGACGACTCCGTGCAAATGTCTGGGAGCGAAATGGAATCAAGCTTGACACCAAGCTGAAAGTCTACAAGGCTGTGGTACTGCCAACCCTCTTGTATGCATGTGAGACCTGGACAGTATACCAACGCCATGCAAAGAGACTTAACCATTTCCACTTAAGCTGTTTGAGAAAGTTGTTAAAAATCAAGTGGCAGGACAAGATTCCAGACACAGAGGTCCTGACGAAAGCAGGGATGCAAAGCATGCATACAGTCTTAAAGCTAGCACAGCTTAGATGGACTGGCCATGTTATAAGAATGCCTGATGCGCGACTTCCAAAGAAAGTTTTCTATGGAGAACTACAGGAGGGAAAGCGCTCTCAAGGTGGCCAGAAGAAACGCTACAAAGACACCCTCAAAGCCTCTCTGAAGGATTTCGAAATACCAGTGGGGTCCTGGGAACAGACTGCACAGGAGCGATCAAAGTGGCGAGGTCTCATCAACAAAGGGGCAGCTCTTTATGAAAAGAAGAGAATCTGTGAAGCTGAAAGAAAGCGAAGAGAGCGCAAAGCCAAAACAAATGTGCCACCATCAGACTCTATGACATTGATTTGCTCTACTTGCAACCGACAGTTTAGAGCCAGAATTGGCCTAGTCAGCCATCAAAGAACTCACCAACACACATCAGCACTATTCAAGAAATAATGATGGTCTTTCTCATTAGTGAGAGACGAACTATCATTTAAAAAGTAATATACAGCTGTTCCACGATGACTTTATGGCTAATAACATGTTTTATAAGTGCCGCGATAGTTCCTTTATCCGATTTAGTTTACACTTTGCGTTTTCTTTGAATGCTAATTTCAGCTTCATGCTGTTGAAAGTATGCGGTAATTACTACCTATGAAGTGACGGTTTTAGCCCTTAGTTAGATCATTGTCTGACCACCTGTTTAAACGTTTTTAGAGAAAAAATACCCAAGACAACACCTTTCTTATTCTTTAAATGACATCGCACAGACTTCCTGTTTAAGATTATGGTTGAAGTAACGTGTGCTATGTAGAAATAAATACCAATTTCGAAGTTTGGCCAGCGTCAAGTACAGGGTATGTATTTGTTTGGGTTTATACTAAGCTTTAAGCCCCCAAGGAGCTTCTGACGTGATTTCGGGCTTGGGAGATAAGGTGTATCCACAATCTGTTAAATATTTCCTGAGAAAGATTATTAGTACTAACTGTACTTTGCGTTGGTCAGGTCAGTTTTACTGCTACTGTAACATGTAATCATCAGGTTAGGTCAGTTTAACTGCTACTGTAACATGTAATCAGTACTACCTGTTGTCATGCGGTGCAGATGGGGCTCATTAGCCTTGGAAGGCAACTCATCTAGGAGTTAAGCTAGTTCTCTACACAAAAATCTAGCTGGGCAGGGGGAACTCATTAGTCTTGGTTGAAAGTCCTCCTAGGAGTTTACAGGTCTCTAAACAAAACCTAAGAAAGGGTAGATGGAGCTCTTCAGCTGTGGCCAGCAATTCATCTAGGAGAAGGAAACTCCAAAATCAAACCTGTGTGTCTGGATATGCCTAGTCCAGATATGCAAAGACTGTTTCGGTAGATGGAGCGGATGAAATCAACGGTTCAGAAAGCGATACAGCAACATGTTGTGGAACATGCAGAGCGTGACAAGGCACTAAAGATGTTACGGTCATCCACTGGATCCAAACCCAACTCCAGACGTCTTGACCTGTGTCTTGCCTCTGGGCGCAGCTGGGCGAGGACTAGAGAGTGAGGTTGACGTTGTGCACCTCTTCCTCACTATAATCCAATTTCATAGCGCATGTCATTTTATTTCTCAACACACAAGCACTTGCATACACAACAATTTCATCACACTTGCACCCACATACCTACAAAGTCCTGTGGCGATGGGCGAGTGGCGAAGCAGCAGGTGTAGGACACACTGGGAGCTGTAGTTGCAGACCTGCACACAGGCGGCTCAGTTCTAATGGTCGTTTTCTGTGAGGAGAAGCAGTAAGCAGAATTCGGCAGTCGGCTGAGCGACTGAGCAGACCTATTTAGGACCGCACTGCTCACCCCCGTAGTATGGGGAAGGGGTTAGAAAAAGTGCCCTAAACAATTGCCTGCTTCAAACCCCCTGGCTGGTTAACCGCGATCAGCGGGGATCCCCTTTAGCGGTCGAAATACAACGGATTGGCGCATGGAATGTGCGTACTTCAATGGACAATGCTGGGTCAGATAGACCACAGCGTAGAACGGCCCTTGTGGGCAGAGAACTTGGGAGGTATGATATACAGATAGCTGCATTGAGTGAGACTCGGTTCGCAGATGTTGGGGAGATCAAAGAAGTTGGTGCTGGATACACCTTCTTCTGGAGTGGTCGCAAAAGTGAAGAGAGGCGTGAAGCAGGAGTTGGCTTTGCCATCAAAACAGAACTTGTTGGTAAGCTGTCAGGATTGCCAAAAGGCATTAATGACCGTCTAATGACATTGAGACTTCCTCTGTCAGGCAATAAACATGCAACTATTGTCAGTGCTTATGCACCCACAATGACCAATCCAGATGAGGTCAAGGACAAGTTCTATGATGACCTAGACAATGTTATTTCTGCAACATCCCGCACAGACAAGCTTATCCTTCTTGGCGACTTTAATGCCAGAGTGGGTACAGACCACCAGACCTGGGAAGGAGTTATAGGTCCAGAAGGGGTTGGAAAGTGCAACAGCAATGGTCTCTTGCTTCTCAGGAAGTGTGCTGAACATGACCTTCTAATCACCAACACAGTCTTTCGTCTACCTAATAGGAACAAAACATCCTGGATGCATCCCCGTTCCAAACACTGGCATCTCATAGACTATGTCATAGTGCGGAGAACAGACAGGCAGGATGTTAAAGTGACAAAGACTATGTGTGGTGCAGACTGCTGGACAGATCATAGACTGGTTGTCAGCAAACTCAACCTAAGAATACAGCCTGCGAGGCGACCTCAAGGCAAGAAAGCTCCTAAGAGACTGGATGTCTCAAAGCTGAATAAAGACAGCATGAGACAAGATTTCTTAACAGACATTTGCAACCAACTGGATGCAATGAATCTCAGTTCAGAGGACCCCGAAGAAAACTGGACAGTCTTCCATAAAACAGTTCTTTCTTCAGCTGCAAGCACCTTAGGCCATCCATCTCGCAAACATCAAGACTGGTTTGATGAGAATGATGACGAAATTCAGAGGCTTCTTGAAGAAAAGCACCGATTGCACAAGGCACATCAAGATGATACTAGCTCAGTATCAAAGAAAGCAGCCTACAGCAACATTTGTAAGACAGTCCAGACCAAGCTTAGGGACATGCAAGATTCCTGGCTGAGGAAGAAAACAGAAGAAATTCAGTCTTTTGCGGATAGAAAGGACATGAAGAAATTTCATGATGCACTGAAAACCATTTATGGTCCAAAGAGTTCTGGAGCCACCACATTGCTCAGTGCAGATGGAAACACTCTTCTCACAGATAAAGAAGCTATCTTGGAAAGGTGGGCAGAACACTTCAATAGTGTGCTTAATCGACCATCAAGCATCAATGAGGATGCAATCGACAGACTTCCACAGATAGAGTGCAATGTTCTGTTAGATGAATTTCCTACCGTTACGGAAACAAGAAAAGCAGTTCAACAACTATCATCTGGCAAAGCCCCAGGTGCAGATGCAATTCCTGCCGAAGTTTACAAGGCTGGGGGGCTACCCATGGCAGAGAAACTGACAGAGTTGTTTCACTGTATGTGGAGAAAGGAGGCTATCCCACAAGAATTTAAGGATGCATCCATAATCCACCTATACAAGCGGAAAGGAAATCCTCAAGTCTGTGACAATCACAGAGGCATCTCCCTCCTATCAATTGCTGGGAAGATACTTGCAAAAATTCTGTTGAATCGTCTGAATGTTCATCTTGATCAGACGGGACTTATCCCAGAAAGTCAATGTGGATTCAGAAAAGACAGAGGGACAATAGACATGATCTTCACAGCAAGACAGCTTCAGGAGAAATGCCAAGAACAGAATGTAGATCTATACATGACGTTTGTTGACCTCATCAAAGCTTTTGACACTGTTAGTCGTGATGGACTCTGGAAAATCATGGCCAAGTTTGGCTGTCCACCCAGATTCATAGCAATGGTGCGGCAGTTTCCTGATGGCATGCAGGCGTGTGCAAAATGATGGAGAGTTCTCTGAACCATTTGAAGTAACAAATGGGGTCAAACAAGGCTGTGTTCTGGCACCAACACTGTTCAGCATGATGTTTTCTGCCATGCTTATGGATGCTTTTCAGGACAGTGACACTGGTTTTCCAATCAGGTACCGTTTTGATGGCAACATATTCAACCTCAGAAGGTTGCAAGCCAAAACTAAGGTCCAGACTGATGTGCTAGATGAGCTCTTCTATGCAGATGATATGGATAAGAATGCCAGCACAGAGGCAAAAATGCAAAGAGCCATGGATCAAGTCTCACAGTCATGTGATAACTATGATCTCACAATCAGCACAAAAAAGACAGAGGTTGTACACCAACCAGCGCCCGGAAAGCCATATAATGAACCAACCATCACTGTGAATAGGCAAAAACTGAAAATTATTGACAAGTTCACCTACCTGGGAAGCACTCTCTCCAGAGCAGTGCATATTGATGATGAGATCACTGCCAGAATTGCAAAGGCTAGTTTGGCATTCGGACGACTCCGTGCAAATGTCTGGGAGCGAAATGGAATCAAGCTTGACACCAAGCTGAAAGTCTACAAGGCTGTGGTACTGCCAACCCTCTTGTATGCATGTGAGACCTGGACAGTATACCAACGCCATGCAAAGAGACTTAACCATTTCCACTTAAGCTGTTTGAGAAAGTTGTTAAAAATCAAGTGGCAGGACAAGATTCCAGACACAGAGGTCCTGACGAAAGCAGGGATGCAAAGCATGCATACAGTCTTAAAGCTAGCACAGCTAAGATGGACTGGCCATGTTATAAGAATGCCTGATGCGCGACTTCCAAAGAAAGTTTTCTATGGAGAACTACAGGAGGGAAAGCGCTCTCAAGGTGGCCAGAAGAAACGCTACAAAGACACCCTCAAAGCCTCTCTGAAGGATTTCGAAATACCAATGGGGTCCTGGGAACAGACTGCACAGGAGCGATCAAAATGGCGAGGTCTCATCAACAAAGGAGCAGCTCTTTATGAAAAGAAGAGAATCTGTGAAGCTGAAAGAAAGCGAAGAGAGCGCAAAGCCAATGTCACGGACTGACTCTACTAAATATAAAGTCAGAGGATACAATGGCTTGTTGTGCCCAACAAATCATGTATCGAATGACCAAGGGTATACGCTTCCTGCTATGAATGACCAGCAAATCTATGGGAGGGTTCAATTAAACAGAATTTTCAAATTATGATGATTTATTTATAATGATGTTTAAAGTGAGAAGCAAAGAAGGAGAAAAAAAGATAGAAAGAGATTACAAAAAGAAATTACTGAGAAAAGAAAAAAAAAATACGTCCTTTGTTCATCAATGTCCCACACACTTTCCCATTGGCATCTCCGGGTATACTGTCACACGTTCGTCTCACTAGTACACTCCACACCAGTGCTAAACATTCCTTTTCTACAACTGCATAAGCCTTTTCGCTTGGCTTTAATTTCCTGCTGGCATATGCTACTGGAATCTTTTTACCATTTTCTTCTTGTAGAAGAACTGCTCCTAAACCTACATCTGACGCATCCACTTGAAGCGTAAAAGCTTGTGAAACATCTGCCATTTTTAAAATGGGTTGGTTTACTAAAGCCTTACGGAGTTGATTGAATGCCTGTTCTTGTGGCTCACCCCATTGGATTTCATGGTTCTTTTGCCCTTTCCTCGTCAACTCTGTCAAAGGTGCTGCAATTTCTGAAAAGTGCTCAATAAATGACCTATAGAAACCTACCAATCCAAGGAATGAACGTAACTGTTTCTTGGTAGTTGGTCTTACAGCATTCTGGATTGCAACAATTTTCTCCTCGCAAGGTTGGAGTGTATTCTGGCTTACCATATGTCCCAAGCATTCTATACTAGAATATCCTACAAAACACTTACACGGTTTCACCGTCAAGTTAGCCTCTCGTAGTCTGGACAACAATGATCGCAATACATCTAAATGCTGTTCCCATGTCATGGTAAAGATAATAATATCATCTACAAAATTATCAATATTTGACAAATTTTGTAACAATTTCCGCATCAAGCGACTACAACTCGCTTGGGCCGTTACCAAACCGAATGGTAAAACAGTAAATTGGAATAATCCTAGCGGTGTCTGGAATGCTGTGTACTGCTTGGAACGGTCAGATAATGGAATTTGCCAGTAACCCTTTGAAAGGTCCATTTTTGTTATCCATTTATATCCTGCCAATTTTGAGAATATTTGTTCCATACTTGGCATAGGCTCAGCATCAAAGACTGTAATTTTGTTTAGCACACGAAAGTCAATACAGAATCTGTTCGAGTTATCTTTCTTCTTGACAATGACTATGGGTGAGCAATACGGACTTTCTGATCTCTCTATTACCTTTAATTCTAACATATTTCTTACCTCATCTCCTACAGCCTCCATCATACTATATGGTAAAGGGTATTGCTTTACTCTAACAGGCGTATCTGTAGTTAATTTAATATCATGTTCCATTAAAGTCGTTCTACCAGGTTTCTCAGAGAATGTTTCTGGAAATTCTTGTATTAATTCTTCTACTTGTTTCCGTTCTTTTGGATTAAGAGCTGGATTGATATTTACCTGTAACACATCACCTTCATTTTGTCCTGATGGCGTTTCCACAAGACCCCCTCTACTCTCATCATCCATGTTCTCTACCGTTAAGTCTATCAAAGATACAGCACACACCTGTGACTCATCTCTAGCTTGACACTCTACATTCCCATTTTGTCGCACAACGTATTGCTTTAACATATTGATGTGAAATAACTTGTCTTTCTTACCCACACGTATTTTGTAGTCCAATGGGCTAAGTTTTTCAACCACATCATAAGGTCCCTTCCATGCCATCAATAATTTGTTGTTGTCTGTTGGCAATAACACTAATGCTTTGTCACCTACCTTCAGTGTCCGTTTTCCCGCCTTCCGGTCATAATGGCGTTTGTATTTCCTTGACATCTTACTCAAATTGTCTTGCGCTATAGCTAGCGTAGTCTCTAATCGTTCTCTCAATTCGATAACATACTGATATGTGCTTCTCAGACTCTGATCTTGGATTTCTTTGCTCCATAACTGTCTTAGAATTTGCATAGGACCACGTACTGGCCATCCATATAAAAGCTCAAAGGGTGAAAATCCCAAGCTTTCTTGGGGAGCTTCTCTATAGGCAAACAACAAAGGATCAATATATTTATCCCAATCCTTTGGGCGCTCAGCACACATTCTCATGAGCATTTTCTTGATCGTTTGATTGAACCGCTCTACGAGTCCATTACAAATAGGATGGTAAGGGGTAGTAACTAATTGCTTGAATGATAGTAACCTACTCACTTCTTTCATAATTGATGATGTGTACTGTGACCCTAAATCTGAGAGAATCTCACTCGGTACTCCTACTCGACTAAAGATACTTACCAATGCCTCTGCCACAGTTTCTGTGTCAATCGACGCTAGTGGTACTGCTTCCGGGTATCTTGTCGCATAGTCAACTACAGTGAGTATGAACCGGTTCTTACTGTATGTCACAGGTTTCAAAGGTCCTATCAAATCAGTTGCAACTCTCTTGAATGGTACATCTATTCTAGGCATCTTTCCTAAGGGTGCTCGAATTATCTTACCCTTGGGTACAGTACGTTGACAAATGTCACATGACTGACAAAATCGTTTTATGTCGCTACTGATGCCTGGCCAATAAAATTCTGAGAGAACCTTTTGTATGGTTCGTGTACCTCCGAATCTTTGCTCTGAAAAGTAACTTTCTTTGTAGGTGACCTACCTCTATGTCCTACCGCACCTACTTTCATGATACCGGGTTTTAGTTCCGGACACTCCCTCCTGTAATGTGTTCCACCACAATTATAACATTTCAAACCTGGATAGTATTTACCTCTTCCTCTTCCATATGAGTTTTGATTATTAGGAATCTGGTCTCTTTTCACTGGTGACCTTGATCTGGATGCTGAATTAGAACGAGATCTACCTCTGTCATTCTTGAAAGTCAAATTAACAATATCCACATACCTAGCTTCCTTGTAGGAATCCGCCAATTTACTAGCTTGCTCCAACGAAGTTGGTTCTCTCTCCCGTAGAAATAACTCCAGTTCTCTGTTACAAATAAATGTAAACTGGTCTCTCAACATGAGATCCTGCAAACCTTCAAAAGTTTTAGGAATACCTGACATATCTATCCATCTTGTAAAGTAGCTCTTCAACCGTGCTGAAAACTGCTGAAACGTTTCACCGGTTTCTGGTCTACACTTTCTGTACTTACGCTTGAATCCTTCCTCTGTTAATTGATACCTTTGTAACAATGCACACTTCAACTTGTCATAGTCCATTGCATCCTCCTGTGGCATCAATGCGTACACACCTAACGCTTTACCCTGTAATAACGCACTCAAATCAGTTGCCCATGTTTCTCTTTTCCACCCTTGTGCTGAAGCATACCGTTCAAACCTAAGTAAATATGCATCCATTTCGTCCTTACCTTCATTAAATGCCGGGATTTTAGGCGTTCTCGCCTTAATAGTGTCTCTTGGCGCTGGGATTGGCCTCTCCGCCCTTTGCGCTGTGATCCTCTCCATTTCTGCGAAATGTCTTCTGTCCTGTAATTCAATCTGCATTTCATACTCACGTTCTAATTTCTCTCTCTCTGCTCCTAACCTGTCTCTCTCTGCTACTAACCTCTCTCGTTCCAATGCAATCTCCTGTTGTCGCAATGCAATTTCTGCCTCATACTTAGCCCTATCTGCAATTCTGATCTTACGCTCTTCATCTGCCTTAAGCTCCATTTCTTCATTTGCATGCCCGTATTGTACTTCCAGTTCACGCTCTTTTAATGCTCTCTGGGTTTCTAACTCTTGTTCTTTTAATTCTTTCTGTCTTACCTTTTCAGCTTCTTGCGCTAGCAACTCATTCCGCTTCAGTTCAATTTCCTGTTTCTTAAGTTGTAATTCATACTCCTTAATTTCTCGCTGCTTTTCTTGTTCATCAGCTTTAGCTTTTAACTCGCGCTCATGGCGTTCGCGTTCAGCTCTTAATTCCATCTCGCGGATTTCGCGTTCTGTTTTTTCTTTTTCGCGTTCTGCCTTTTCTTTTGCTTCGCGACTAATACGCTCTGCTTCTCGACGCTCACGTTCTGCATCACGTGCCGCTTGACGTTCATCACGTAGTATTACTTGTTGCTCTGAAACAAACGCATTAAGTGCCTTCAAGACCTAAATCTTTTCCCACTTTGGTTAACTCTTTAACTACATCCATGATTATTTCCCTTTTGAAAAATTATTACTGTTTGTAAGGATGGTCACAAATAAACGAAATCTGAGTTATCAATTGATTCTCAACACCGTAAACTTCACAGTATTCACATCAATAAATAAGCAAAACCCAATGCTTACCAAGCTTCAACTTTTGTTTACCAATTGCCTCAACGCAATCTATTCTTAATAACCCATTAAGAATCACCCAGACATTCTACCACAATCAACTAATGCCTTTAACCGTTGCGTAACAATTTACAAAAGTAAGCCCATACTCATGAATACTTTAAACAAACCGTTCAATTGACAAACCTCAAATTTCAGGATCACCTGGTGCTTCACTGGTACACCCCGTCTCTGGTGCTCGCCAACCCTGACAGTCGGTCGACGGGAATATGAATTATCGGAGGACTCCCATCAGTCTAACCATCGGCCCTCATAACTGAAATATACTTTGATATCTTGTTCTTAAGTGACAGTGTGACTGTAACATATACCAGAACCATGAAATTTTAGAGTTTACATTTGCATTATTTTAAACAATTACTTTTACTTTGCTTAAGCATTGCTTACTTTGGTACACTAGAGAATTTCACTGTGATTCACATTTGGTTCTCTAAATCCTAGCATATATAAATACCTCCAAGAGTTACTGATATCCAATGCAGAAATGTTGGGCGTATCCCACTTCTGACACCAAATGTCACGGACTGACTCTACTAAATATAAAGTCAGAGGATACAATGGCTTGTTGTGCCCAACAAATCATGTATCGAATGACCAAGGGTATACGCTTCCTGCTATGAATGACCAGCAAATCTATGGGAGGGTTCAATTAAACAGAATTTTCAAATTATGATGATTTATTTATAATGATGTTTAAAGTGAGAAGCAAAGAAGGAGAAAAAAAGATAGAAAGAGATTACAAAAAGAAATTACTGAGAAAAGAAAAAAAAAAATACGTCCTTTGTTCATCAATGTCCCACACACTTTCCCATTGGCATCTCCGGGTATACTGTCACACGTTCGTCTCACTAGTACACTCCACACCACTGCTTGCAAAAACAGTCCAGTGTTCCCAATACGAACTGTAGACCACGCCCGTCCATTGTAAACCAAACACCAATGATTTTATATCGTCCCGTTTATACCGTCACTGCCACCCCATATAGTTTAGCCCAGTTTAGTTTCAGGAATTCAGATTACGTCCATAAATTACAATTTCAGCTTCAAGGCCTGAAATAAAGTAACTGTGTCTTAACAACAAAATAACTGATAGTGTCGCAATTTATCATAACGAAATCTCCTGCAGCTATGCACGTCACAACATCCAATTGCAAATAACCTCCCACAATTCCGTACCCCGGAACTGTATTAGTTTATTCGCTAGATTGCTTGTACTATACATATAAACTATAATACTCCAGTATCTACATTGAAACATTTATTCACATGTACGATACAGTTAAACCACATATGTCGCGAACTAACCCTAGTTCCTTTCCCAGCGACATCACAAGCAAATCTCCGACATGCATCCACAATTCCTCACCCAGGAATTGGTCCTGCCAATCTATGACCAAATTCATAGAAAGCCATTTCTCAGAATACGATAAATCTTGCGAGACAATCTTGTTACAATATTAAACCTTTCTTAAATGACATCACTAATTTCAGTAATAGCAAATATTCTTAATGACATCATTAACGTCAAATCAAAGCGTTACGTTACTATAACGTAAAACTTAAAATCTGAAATTTCCAGCCTTACAGCTTTGTTCCGAGTCAACATTAACTTCCTTTATGATGAGATGATTAGATAACATAACATAACATGAAACTAAATGTACGTCAACGACAATAACGTCGCTACAAGTAACGTAGCACATAACAGAAATTTCCATTTTACAACTTTGGTTGACATACATACCGCGCAATGTCATTCTTACGCGAAATTTAATACATAAAAACTAAACCAATGCCGCTTCACGGCAACGTAGCGTGCAGAAATATAGAAATCTTCATTTTTACAACCCTATCAATGTGCTTTCCACCATAATGAGCTACATTATTATGGCTATACAATCTCACTGTACAAAATGTATATTTATGAACTGTTATAACTTACCGACGGCCGACTACTCAGACTGGCGCTGACCATGACCAGGTGTACCAGATAAACCCATATCCAAACATCTCAAATTCATGCCCAATCTTTACATTCCTCTCGATAATTCATATTGATTTCACACAAAATAAGCTGCCTATTTATACGCATAAGTTTGTGAACATTTCCCTGAAAACCATACCGTTTTCCATCATATATTCCAAAACCATTCATCAGAACATGTGAATAACCCACCGTGAGCAAGTGAATAACAATTCTAAATGCACATCCACTGACAACCACACCCAGATCAGCTTGCAAAAAGCTATATTGCTAACCATAAAATCGGCAATACAAATTTTCTCTGGATTATACCTCATGGTGTAAATCATATGATTCAAATCCCCGGACTTCATGTTTCCGTTAGAGCCGTGTCACTCTCAGAAACCATTTATGGCAAATTGATAAAACACGAATCTGAGCCCAGTACAGAATCCAATTAAACTGCACATAATGCCAATTTCCACGCCACAAATCAACAAATACCATAACACAAAAAGAATGTTAAAATATCACAATTGAGCATAAAATTCTTCATGGCACAAATATTTTTTGCCGTGTCTAACATACATAGATATCCTTGACAATGCAGTAAACATGTCATGTTTACTCCTGTGTAAGAGTTTCCAAATACCTATTATGCTCAACTAAACATTTAAAAAATCAAACACATTATCCAAACCCCACAAACAGCAAAAGTACATTTTTTATCGTGACAGCCAAAACAAATATGCCACCATCAGACTCTATGACATTGACTTGCTCTACTTGCAACCGACAGTTTAGAGCCAGAATTGGCCTAGTCAGCCATCAAAGAACTCACCAACACACATCGGCACTATTCAAGAGATAATGATGGTCTTTCTCATTAGTGAGAGACGAACTATCACTTTGCGTTGATGTTACATGTATAAACAAAATCCATATTAATATTTTTAATAATGATCATCACTTAAATTGCTTAAATTACACATAAATGCCTCGACAAGATTTATTCCGCGACGCTTTTGATGTCTTTTGTTGACGTTGCGTTATTCTGTCGCTAATTATTGGATGCATCATGATAACAACATCAAACGACGTTCAGTATGAACCGCATTTTATGACAACCCGTCTTTGGGGTTTCCTACAACGTCCGACACAAACCAGCCTATCCAGACACAGAAGAAAGCTAAGTATTACGGATCAAATAAGAAGAGGAATCGCACAATTTGTGTCTCTTGTGTCAGTTACTGCAACGCTGATGTGCGCCTTTGTTTTCGCACATGCGAAAATCCGGCACGCCTCAAATTGATCCCTGTAATCTATCGTTTAATTATCTTTAGAACATTACTGAGCGTGTCGCAGAGAACGGGTTGTGGCGACCTCCTAGCAGTAGGTACTAGCCCAGCTTGTTAAATGACAATGCTGTATCAATTCATGTTCATAAATTCCACCTGTATGATTTCTATTATTTTCTTTTATATGACTCGAGGAATCATAATTGAGTCTCTTTAAGACACCAGATACCACAGTCTTGTACCAACGGCCAAAACTAAAACTAATGCTTAGGTGCATTATCTGCGCTTTAAGTAAATCGGACAATATGATTTTTATGGTAAGCTAAAGTCCTAATTAATTATATATGAACATGAATTTGCCTGATCAAAGTGTATTTCGCCTTATTCCTGCTTTTATCCTTAGCAATGATAATTAACAGAAATTCAGCTTAGCAATTCTTGATTAAATCTATCACTGTATATATCTTTGAATAACATACAATGATATTTACAGGCCAATATTTCACGGGGATCACACATCAACGTTTTGTTATCGCTGCAAGATCATTGTCCAGTTAATTTGTTTAAATTGTCATCTACGCGCGCCTCATGAGATATCATCTTTATCGCTCATGAATACAATACTCTTTAAACTGTTAAAATCCTACATAGGCAGGTGCGGATGATAATCGACTGAAAAACAGGAATCAATCAGAAACCCGTATCGCACAATCAAGGATTAACCTTTTCTGTATAAACTGTCGGTTGTTATGAATAAACTTAGAAATAAAATTACGATTAAATGTCCAAGAGACAATGTCGTGTCTGCAGCATTGGTGGTTCTTTTTGTTTTATGTCTTGGTGTTTAAAATTGTTGTGCTGTTGGCGCCTTATGTATGTTTGCATATTTTTAGTTAAGTTTGGGTAACTGAGTGGCCACCTATTGGGAAAATAGCTGCTCATTCGGCGTACGATATGTTTTCATGGTATAAATACCTAAATGTTAATTTAGTTTTTTTCCCACCTCGGTTTTAGGAGTGTAAATCTTTTTCTGATTGCGCCTTTTCCTGATCTTTGCCAACTTGTACTTTTTTTTAACCATGCACAACTACAGAAAAGAGGGGTGACAGTAAAGCTCATTTGCAAAGCAATTACGTTTGAATTTTCAAAAATGATATTTCGATCTTTTCCCTAATTTTACAGGAGGTCTAGATAGCTTTCAGTACGTGCATGCATACATATAATAATACTGTGTCAAGTTTCATGTATTTTATCTAACGCGATAATAGCTCATTGACTAGTTAGAGATTCACCACGAGGTCCGAAGAACTAACTAAGTGTTATGAACCACTGCAGAAGCTGAGGGTGAGGTTATGGCCATGTAAAACCGGTTTAAGCCCGCCAGTAACTTTGTGTTACTGATCGTTCCAAGGCGATACTTCTGTGGTGGTTCTTTTTTTATGTCTTGGTGTTTAATTTTTTTGTGCTGTTGGCGCCTTATGTATGTTTTCATATTTTTAGTTAAGTTAAGGTAACTGAGTGGCCACCTTTTGGGAAAATAGCTGCTCATTCGGCTTGCGATATGTTTCATGGTATAAGTACTTGATTGTTAATTTGTTCTTTTCCCACCTCGGCTTTTGGTGTGAGAGTCTTTTTCTGGATGCGCCTTTTTCCTGATCTTTGCCTACTTGTACCTTTTTGTTTCCTATTGTTTTAGTTGGACTTAGATGTTTCCTTTTATCTTATAAATTAAAATAAAACATGATTTAACTGATAACTTAATCATGATTACTTTCACCCAACAAATAGCCAGCATTATGTCAAGTGTAATGCATCTTAAGTAGAATTCTACGTAATAAACTAAGGAGCAATTAAGAAAGTGAAACTTGAACATTGGAATCAAAATACCAAACTTGTCAAGAAAAATACATTTGCGGCACTTAATTTTCCATTTCAGCCATGTGTCAAATTGTAATGCAGCACTTTATTTTACCAAACGTACCAATTTATTTTTCATAATGTAGTTTTTGTCATAGACTTATTTGAGCGCAAAACTACAATTAAATTTAAGCAATTATTTACACGAATAACATTTCCACAGGGACTCTTTAACACGTCTAATATATGTAGTTTGTTCTTGTCTTTGGTTAGGATTTCCACAATGCAAATCATTTTAAGATATCCGAGGAGTTCATATTTCTCTTCAATTATGTAATAAACTTGCGGATACACTTTAATTTACAGGACATGCGCAGTAGCTAAACCATCCTTCTTGTCTTGCCATTTGTACTGTTATTACTTGTCATTATTACCGTCATTGACGAGTTAGATAGAGAACAAAGAAATAAAATGATAAAGCCACTGCAGATTTTTATTCAGTTAAACGTCCCTTTCAAGATTATTTCAGCTCGTGTGGGACGGACAAATTAGTAGGTGGGGCGAAAATGGAAGAACCTCGAGAAAAATCACATGGAACACACGCAATCAGAACTTGGCTTGTCTCACAAGTGCCACTGACACAGCGGTGAGATGATCGAATGGTTAAGCGCGGTAACGATATAACAGCGCTCTCAACTACTCGACCACGGTGACTCTGCAAAATTTGATGCAGTTGGTGTTCTTTAAAAAGTTCAGATCCCGCAGTGAGACATTTCTTGTCATTTAATGACATGTTTATGTCCTGTCTCGTTATGTTTTGCACGTGTATTTTAGATCTGTTAAGACACTTCAGTAGCGAACTGCCCCCCTCACTCCGGGTTGCCATGCAGGTTGTTTGTTAGTTTAGATATTTCCCATTTTATTTCAGGGACATAGGTATGATTATGCTTGTGGCAGTCCCTGGTCATTGCTCACTGTAGCCACATTTAATTGTAGCTTGATATTAGTCCTTATCATTGAAGCTTTCTATTTTATCATAACTGCATTCGAATATTGGATGTTTATCCAAAGCAAAATAAAATAACACATTTTATGCCACCTATTATTTGATTGTCTAGGATTTGCGGACAATTCAATGAATTCATTCCTGTGCTGCTGTTTTCTTAATTGATTTAAATTGACATCTGTAGTATGATTTTGTCCGATACAAAGTGATACATTTTATTGCTTTTGAATATTAATCCCCCACTTTTTTCAATTTTGGACATTTAGATGCAGTTGATCATCTTTGATAAAACGGACGCTAGGTTCCATAAACATCCGAAACTGCGGAATGCATACAACAATTTCGAAGATATGGGAATTCCAATGATTGTTATCAATTCGTGAAATAAAATGTTGATCAGCTACTGTGAAAATACAAACAGTTGATCTCAAACGGCGCTTTATCAAGTAACAATAGAAAGACCTTGAATTTATCCAAATAATTTAAGAGCCCAGCTATGAAATAAGCGAGGGTATTCTGACAAATCGATTTAGATTCATTTTCAAACCAACGTTTAATATACACTGTATTTGGTCCCATTCGAATTATACTAGTATTTGTATCTACTACCCTGTTGAAAGTTGCAAAAGTACAGTATTTCTCTTTGGCTCCATGTTGCCGTATCTATAGGGTCTCTGAAGAGGCTTAGTCGAAAACGCGGAATGGCCCATCCCCTTTATAAATAATATGTTCACTGCCCTTAAAGGATCTCAGTTTTATTTTTTTAAATCTCTTATCTCCCAGTTTTATACAGTGACAATGGGGTTTACAGGGTGTTTCTATTTTTCTTAGTTTAACACGAAAACGTAGTACGGACACAAATAAGAAAATTCGTATACCCTTGTACACCCAAATATATAAAAGTGGGATTCATATAATAGAGCCTCTTCATTGCATGGGCGCCTGAAAAACCGGTTTAAGCCCCTCCCCCCGACCAGTAATTTTATATTACTGATCGTTCCAAGGCGATACTTCTGTTGTGGTTCTAATTGTTTTGTGTTTTGGAGTCGAATGTTTGTGCTGTTTGAGCCTTATGTACGTTTTCATATTTTAGTTTAGTTCGGGTAAATGAGTGGCTGCCTATTGAAAAAAATAGCTGCTCACTCGACTTACGATATGCTTTCTTGGAATACGTACCTAAGTGTCATTTTAGTTTAGGGAGTGGGAATTTCTTTCTGATTGCGAAATTTCCTGATCATTGCCTACTTGTACCTTTTTAAGGGGTATTTCAGTACACGGACACGTTTTCTTCATGCAACTTCAAGTTTGATACTGCTACGAAAGAGATTTCATGGATTCTCGTAACCATGATAATCAAGCTGATGTTATCGAGGCTTTTAATTCGACTTTAAGGTTCCTTCTGAACATTGACAAAAAGGTACAAGTGGGCAAAGATCAGGAAAAGGCGCAATCAGAAAAAGATTCCCACTCCAAAAACCGAGGTGGGAAAAAACCAAACTAACAATCAGGTACTTATACCATGAAAACATTTCGTAAGCCAAATGAGCAGCTATTTTCCCAATAGGTGGCCACTCAGTTACCTTAACTTAACTAAAAATATGAAAACATACATAAGGCGCCAACAGCACAAAAATATTTTAAACACCAAGACATAAAACAAAAAGAACCACCACAGAAGAATCGACTTGGAACGATCAGTAACACAAAGTTACTGGCGAGTTTAAATCGATTTTACATCACCCTCAGCTTCTGCAGTGGCCCACAACATTCAGTTAGTTCTTCGGTCCTCGTGGTGAATCTCTAACTAGTCAATGAATCATCAAGAACAAACAAATAAATCATGATAAACATCCTGATGAATCAAAAACCAGGACTCACAGATTGAGTAAGCTGCCCGACGATGGAGATCCCTGGGCGCCGAATAACTTACTAACTCCGGAGCAAAAGAAAAACATCAGTTGGACCCCGGTGGGCCAAGCAACAGACAAGAAGCTCCGGCCCCAACCAACTAAAATGAATAGCTTTAAGTCGGGGCCATCATAGAGTCTGACGCCCGACCCACCGGCGTGCAATTAAAGAAGGCAGCATAGTTATCAACCGTGATTGGGTTAAAAACTAAGCATGCAGACTGTCGCATAACATTCAAGTAGGTCGGGCGTCAGACTCTATAATGTCACCGACATAAAGAAATTTCATTTTAGTTGGTTGGGGCCGGATATTCTTGTCTGATGCTTGGCCCACCGGGATTCAACTGGTGCTTTTTTTTACTCCGGTTTTCAGTAAGTTATTCGAAGCCCAGGGATCACCATCGTCGGTCTGTTGAGTCCTCATTTTTGATACGTCAGGGTGGTTATAATGATTTTTTGTTGTCCTTGATGATTCATTGACTAGTTAGAGATTCGCCACGAGGACCGAACAACGGACTCAATGTTGTGAACCACTGCAGAAGATGAGGGTGAGGTTAGGCGACTGTAAAACCAGTTTAAGCCCCCCCCAAAAAAAATAATATATATATATATATATATATATATATATATATATATATATATATATATATATATATATATATATATATATATATATATATATATATATATATATATATATATATATATATATATATATATATATATTATACTGATCGTTCCAAGGCGATACCTTTGTATTGGTTGCATTTGTCTTATGCTTTGGAGTAGAATTTTAGTACTATTTGAACCTTATGTACGTTTTCATATTTTTTACGGGTAGCTGAATGACCGCCTATTGGGAAATAGCTGCTCTTTCAGCTTACGATATTTGCTCTGAATATAAGTACCTAATTGTCAATTAATATGTTTGAAACCGCGCAATTATCAAAACACCAACCATTCCTTCACAGAGCTTAGAAACTGTCTTTCCTATTACGCAAAAAGGAGAACACCGAATGTGTCACTCGGTAATGACCTGTCAGGAACACCACATTCACAGAGAAGTACAAGTGAATTTATACTTTCGCTCTATTAATAGCTGCATTTTTAATATATTCACAGTTTCACTTTATAATGTTACCATATTCTAAATGTCATATACAGCTGCCCAACAATGGCTTTGTGGCTAATAACATGTTTTATAAGTGCCTTAAAAAGGTCCTTTACTCGAGTTGGTTTACACTGGAGTTTTTCTTTGAATGCTTAATTTAGCTTCATACTATTGAAAGTATGTGGTAATTACAACCTATAAATTGACTGTGTTAGCCCTTGGTTAGATCATTGTCTGACCACCTGCTTAATTCTTTTGAGACATACCCAAGACAACACATTGCTTATTCTTTAAATGACATCGCACAGACTTCCTGTTTAAGATTATGGTTGAAGTGTGGAAATTGTTTGCTATGTAGGAATAAATACCAATTTTGAAGGTTGACAATAGTCAAGTACCGTGTATGTATTTGTTTGAGTTTATATATAATAAGCTTTAAGCCCGCAGGAAGCTTCTGAGATTATTTCGGGCTTGGGAGCTAAGGTGTATCCACAATCTGTAAAATATTTCCTGAGGAAGATTATCAGTACTAACGACTTTGCGTTGATGTTACATGCATAAACAAAATCCATACGAGGGTGGGTCAGAAAGTTCTGTCATAGGTGTTATAACTTTGTTAATAGACATGTTAGGTTGCTGTATTATACCTTGATTGAAAGGGCTACATTTCTACTTTATAATGATGCCAAAAAAATGCATGAAAGAAATAAATACTTCAAACTATACGCCTTGAAAGACACCTGGGGTAAAACCAATAGCACTTCTTCTTGAATTTGTGAAAATCTCTTAAGAAAAACGACTTCGAAAAAATATAACCCCTGCAATATATTTGTCAATCATAGATGAATATATCCTGCAAAAATCAAAATAATTCAATTAAAATTAATTGAGTGATTGCAAAATGAAATAGTGAAATTTGCTTGTTGTACATACATGAAAATTACAGTTTAAATTCAAAGGGCATTTATTGACATCTACACGTTGACCAGGGACCTTAAATACATTTAACCATTTTATTGTTTCATCCTAGTGTGTCCTGTCGTAAACTCGTAAAAATGCGAGCTAATATAATGGTTCAGCGGTGCCAGAAATGCTATAGGGGAATGTATTTTAATGACGTTATATATATCGCTTTATAATAAAGTCAACATAGCATCGATAACAGTAATTTTTATCACATTGCTTTTCTAGATATACTATTATTTATCACTGTAAAGTTGGAGAAAATCTGATCGGTAGTTATGACGATATGACGCATGAAACGCACACAATAATATTCACAAATTCTAGAAAACGTGCCATTGGTTTTACCCAAGGTGTCTTTCAAGGTGTCTATTTCTAGGTATTTATTTCTTACGGGTATTATTTTGACATCATTATAAAGAAGAAATGTAGCCCTTTCAATCAAGGTATAATACAACAACCTACCATGTTTATTAACAAAGTTATAATACCTATGACAGAACTTTCTGACCCACCCTCGTATTAATATTTTTAATAATGATTATGACTTAAATTGCTTAAATTACACATAAATGCTAAAACAAGATTTATTCTGCGATACGTTTGATGTCTTGTGTTGACGTAGCGTTATTCTGGCGCTCATTACTGGATGTATCATGATAACAACATCAAACGACGTCCCGTATGAACCGTATTATATAACAACCCGTCTTCGGGGTTGGCGACAAAGTCTGACACAAACAGGCATGCCCAGACACAGAAGAAACCTAGAAGGTTGGTATTTCGGATCAAACAAGAAGAAAAATCGCACTATTTGTGTCTAGAAAACAAAGACGCTGATCAGCTGTGCAGTTACTGGACAGCTGATCTGCGTCTTTGTTTACGCACATGCGAAAATTCGACGCGGCTTAAAAAGCTCCCTGTAATCTATCGTTTAATTATCTTCAGAATATTACAGCACGTGTCGCAGATAACGGGTTGTGGCGACCTCCAAGCATGAGGTCCTAGCCCTGCTTGTAAAATGACAATGCTTTATCTATTTCATGTTCATCAATTCCACCTGTATGGCTTCTAACATTTGCTTTTATATGACACGAGGAATCATACTTGAGTCTCAATAAGACTTCAGGTATCAGGTATCGCAGTCTTGTACCAACGGCCAAAACTAAAACTAATGCTTAGGTGCATTATCTGCGCTTTAAGTAATTGTTACAATTTGATTTTTATAGTAAGGTAAGGTCCTAATAAATTATATGAAGATGCAATTTGCCTGATCAAAGTGTATTTCGTCTTATTTCTGCTTTTATCCTTAACAATGATAATGAACAGAAATTCAGTTAAGCTATTCTTGGTTAAATCTATCGCTGTATATATTTTTTATAACACATGATGGCATTTACAGGCCAATATTTTCACGTGGATCACACATCAACGTTTTGTTATCGTTGCAAGATCATTGTCCAGTTAATTTGTTTTAATTGTCATCTACGCGCGCCTCATGAGATATCATCTTTATCGCTTATGAATACAATACTCCTTAAACTGTTAAAATACTACATAGGCAGGTGCGGATGATAATCGATTAGGAAAAACAGAAATCAATCAGAATACCATATCAATCCAATCAACGATTAACTTTTTTGTATAAAATATGTGATGCTGGTTATTGCCTCTTCAAAGTCAACATAGAAATAAACATACGATTGAATGCCCAAGAGATGTTGTCATGTATAACGTGTGCAGCCTTAACTTTGTGCATTTCCAAAAAAGGGAGTGGTAGTGAAGCTTAAGTACAGATCAATAACA
Organism: Rugalucina vietnamica; assembly: GCA_964017185.1. NCBI lineage: Eukaryota > Metazoa > Mollusca > Bivalvia > Lucinida > Lucinidae > Rugalucina > Rugalucina vietnamica. Next base: position 65,856,780 of record OZ024875.1, read on the forward strand.
TCTGAAATTTCAAATAAAAATGTTATTGTAATCACTTACAGCAGGTCTATACGGCCATCACTTTTTTTTCTAAAACCAGACAAGCTTTATTTGTTTTCAATTGTTTACATTTGACTATGGTTAGATGATGGCTTATCAGAAATGATTTTGCTTCTGCAATCAAAAGAACGCATTCCTTTTTGGTTTGGGATATTTAATTTTATTTTAAAAAATAAAACATTACATAATTACTGTAATGGAAGATATAGCCAGAGTTATGTCAAGTATAATACATCTTAAGTAGAATTTTAGATAATAAACTAAGGAACAATTTAGAAAGTGAAACTTGAACCTCGGCTTCAAAATAACATACTGTCAAGAAAAAATACATTTACGGTACTAACTTTCGATTTCATCCATGTGTCTAATTGAAATACAACATTTAATTTTAACAAACGTACCAATTTATTTTTCATAATGTAGTTTTTGTCACAGTCTTATTTGAGTACAATCCAACGATTAAATTTAAGCAATTCTTTATAGGAATAATATTTCCACAGGGACTCTCAACAAATCTAATATATGTAGTTTGTTCTTGTCTTTGGTTAGATTTTCCACAATTCAAATTATTTTAAGTCATCCGAGGAGTCCATATTTCTCTTCAATTATGTAATAAACTTACGGGTACTCTTTGATTTAAAGCGCATGCGCAGTTAACCTAAAGAAGTTACACCTTAAAACATCTTATTTTGTCTTGTCACTATTACTGTCATTTCTTATCAATATTAACGAGTTAGATACTTATGTGCGTTTTTATCTTTAAGTTAGGTTTTGGTAACTGGGTGGCCATCTGTTGGGAAAAAGCTGCTCACTCGGCTTACGATGTGTTTTCTTAGTATAAGTACTTAATTGTCACCTCGGTTTTTGGAGTGGTTTTTTTTCTGACTGCGCCATTTCTTGATCATTGCCTACTTGTACTTTTTTATGTGTAAAAACAACGAAATAAAATGTAACATTTTCGGATGTAGCTGGTGCACCTTAACAGTTTAGAACCCAACCCCCTCAGAGAGGCTTTTTGGCTATTTAAAAGCGTGTATATGTCCTGTTTCCTTATGATTCGTGTTTTTGTGTCGCATTCTGTAACGGTAAATTAAGGATTCAGGCATTTGTTTGTGTGCACGTGTACATTTGTATTTCGGATTGGTTAAAAAGGTCAGGAAAAGATCAAGAAAAGGCGCAATCAGAAAAACGACTCCCACTCCAAAAGCCGAGGTGGGAAAAAAAGGTACAAGTAGGCAAAGATCAGGAAAAGGCGCAATCAGAAAAAGATTCCCACTCCAAAAACCGAGGTGGGAAAAAACCAAACTAACAATCAGGTACTTATACCATGAAACAATCGTAAGCCGAATGGGCAGCTATTTTCCCAATAGGTGGCCACTCAGTTACCTTAACTTAACTAAAAATATGAAAACATACATAAGGCGCCAACAGCACAAAAAATTTTTAAACACCAAGACATAAAACAAAAAGAACCACCACAGAAGTATCGACTTGGAACGATCAGTAACACAAAGTTACTTGCGGGCTTAAACCGATTTTACATGGCCATAACCTCACCCTCAGCTTCCGCAGTGGTTCAGTGATATACAAGAAATAAGAAAAAACCATGTTAAGAAAATACTAAACATAGATACCAACGTTTAACATGAATAACGGAAAGCAGGGTGAGCAGCTATTGAAGGTATTAGGTGGTCACAGTGCTAGCTTGGACAGAACAAGTAAAATGCAGAGGGCTAAGTGAACAGCCAATTTATAATCGGGTGGCCACAAAGCCATGCAACATGAAACTCGTAATCGGAATAACTTTGATAAGTATGAACCACTACAGTAGTACCGCCTTGGAACGGTCAGTTATAAATAACTGGGGAGCTTAAACCGGTTTTACATGGCCATAACCTCACCCTCAGCTTCTGCAGTGGTTCATAACATTTAGTTAGTTATTCGGTCCTCGTGGTGAATCTCTAACTAGTCAATGAATCATCAAGAACAAACAAATAAATCATGATAAACATCCTGATGAATCAAAAACCAGGACTCACAGACTGAGTAAGCTGCCCGACGATGGAGATCCCTGGGCGCCGAATAACCTACTAACTCCGGAGCAAAAGAAAAACACCAGTTGGACCCCGGTGGGCCAAGACTAAAGACTAAATTAAGAATCAGGTACTTATACCATGAAAACATATTGTAAGTCGAATGAGCAGCTTTTTTCCAATAGAAGGCCACTCAGTTACCCAAATTTAACTAAAATGTGCAAACATACAAAAAAATTTAACTAGCACGCCAAGGACAGAAAGACTGACTTAGAAGACCATGTACACATATATTGTTGCTAAAACAAATATCGCACGAGTGCAATTTATTTGAAGAGATCAAGAAAAGGCGCAATCCAAAAAAAAAAAAAAAAAAAAGATTCCCACTCCAAAAACCGAGATGAGGAAAAAACTAAATTAACAATCAGGTACTTATACCATGAAAACATATTGTAAGCCAAATGAGCAGCTTTTTCCATTAGGAGGCCACTCAGTTACCAAAATTTAACTAAAATATGCAAACATACAAAACTTTAAAAGTAGCAAGCCAAGGACAGAAAGACTGACTTAAAAGACCATGTACAAATATATTGCTGATAAAACAAGTAGTTTAATTTATTTGAAGATGTCGTACTCCCTAAATTTTACTGACAATTAAATTTTCTGAAAAGTTGCAGACGATCGGGTGAAAAAATGAAGTTCCTTAGACTGACCATTGTCATGGCTTATTCAATGCATATCATCAATATGTTTCCAACTATACAATATTCGGAAAATATCTGCAATCTTTTACGAGATATTCAACAAAAGAAAAACCGGTAGTTCCGAAATGTCAAATGTTAGCAGCGAACATCCTTAAATTTTGTTGTGCCATCATAAGTGATAGATTTATATTGCTTTTGAATATTAACCCGTCCAAGTTTTCAATTTCGGAAATGTAGATGCAGTTGATAATCTGTGGTAAAATGGACACTAATTCCATAAACATCCGAAACTGCTGAATGCATACACTATCTTCAAAGATATGGGAACTAAAACTTCTGATCGATTTGTGAAATAAGATGTTTGATCTGTAAGATGCATTCAACGGTTGGAGAATACGAAATCATGGTTTATATCGATATAAATAATCATGAAACTCCATTAATACTCATCTTGCAACTATCAAAATACAAACAGTTGGTCTCAAACGGTACTACATCAAGTAGGGATAGAAAGACCTTGAATGTATCCAAATAGATTAAGAATTGCAACCTAGTTATTAGACAGGAATGAAATGACACTACAAGGGTCCACATCAATTTTAACAACACGTACGAATCTTGCAAACATGCCCATGCAATGAATAGTCACGGCTTTATATCCCAGTGTTAATGGGGTTTACAGGGATGTTTCTACTTTTCTTGGTTTGGCTCTAAAAATAGTACCGACAAAAGTTAGAATATTCAGATACCCTTGTACACCCAAATTCTTCTATTCAAAAGTGGGGTTAAGAGGTACTACAAAACACGGACACGTTTTACTAATGCAAAGTAAAGATACATCACAGCAGAACTACCTTTGAGGGGTCCGTAAACAAATCCAAAAATGAGGGTGGGGCTGACCGCAAGTTTTTAAATGTTCATGGATGAACATTGGATTGAATTGTTTAAGTTCTAATGTTACATAAAAGGTTTAGTCGAAATCTGTTCACATGTTTTTAATTGTGTTTTTCCTTGTATGGACATGTCGAAACTCTTGGCCATGCGACCCAATTACGGACAACATTTTTATTTCCATATAACTTTGAGCTTATTAACAAAATTTTGGTTAAAATGGTCAACTTGTTTTAGCATTTAAACCTACGCACGCAAAACAGCTGTAGTTTCATTGGAAGAGAATGCCTGTATCCATGTATATTAACGGACTCGCGTATTGTTAAATTACATTCTAAATGATGATTATTAGATTGTTTGCCTTATTTACAAATCTGTTTCATGATCACTTAGTCAAATTGCTCTGCGCTCTAAAAAAGCACAGTTCGCTTTATGTACATAGCTGTTCGTATGAATAAATAATTTTGAGACTTAATAGATAGGAATATCAGAAGGTTGCATGTTTTGTCACGTATTGTCATGTGTGGTCTCCTGGGAGGGAACACTTTTCCAGAAACAAACGGAATAACAAAGCAAATGTTTATCTACAAATTAAATGCCATTTGGAAAACAGAAATGTCGACTGATGCTGTCATTTAAAGGTTTCCGCAATCGGCAGTCCCGTATGGGTTTTAGTTTTGATTACATTCAGCAAATGTCAGTAGCTTCTGTTGGCATTTTTTGGCCTCGAGTATGTTTGACAATTCTACTCACGAGGCAAAAAACGCATTATCGACTGCTTTTGGGGTTTTTTTGTGTCAAGAAAGATAATTCACTGCCTTGCTTTCTTAATTCCACTGTAATAACAAGTCTCTACCCATGTGTGAATGTTGCACAAATTTTGTCCTATTTCTTGTCAAAACACCAAATGAAGACTCAAGCCAGAGCTGTTTGAAACGACGTTGGAAAAAACGCATCATTGAATCGAAAAGAAACCAATAAAGATATTAAAATCGGTACCTATACGCTTTAAGGTATTCCTAAACTTGAAGGATGGGCCTATGTCTCTAAAACAAGACCCCTCTGTCTTCTTAATGGAGGTATTATATAGTGAAATGAAACAATAATATACGCACGCACATATATACTTCTAGAACCAAAATTGTATGGTGACTTGGTTTACAAATTTAAGAAACTTATAGAAAGGAATGACTTTTCTTTTCAGTTCAGAAAATCCATTACAAGTTACAGACGTATAGGATATAGCATAAATGTTGTGTGACAGTCTGCATGCTTAGTTTTTAAACAAATCATGGTTGATAACTATGCTGTCTTCTTTAATTGCACGCCCGTGGGTCGGGCGTCAGACTCTATGATGGCCCCTACTTAAATTGTTTGGGGCCGGAGCTTCTTGTATGTTGTTTAGCCCACCGGGATTCAACTGGTGTTTTTCTTTTGCTCCGGAGTTAGTAAATTATTTTGCGCCCAGGGATCTCCATCGTCGGGCAGCTAACTCAATCTGTGAGTCCTCGTTTTTGATTCATCATGGTGGTTATCATTTGTTTGTTTGTCCTTGATGATTCATTGACCAGTTAGAGATTTACCACGAGGACCGAACAACTAACTAAATGTTGTGAACCACTGCAGAAGCTGAGGGTGAGGTTAGGTACATGTAAAATCGATTTAAGCCCAGCCCAGCAGTACATTTATATTCTGCGGTGGTTCGGATTGTTTTATGTTTTGGTGTAAAAATTTTTGTGCTATTTGCGCATTGTGCATGTTTTCGTATTATTGATCGTTCCAAGGCGATACTTCTGTGGTGGTTCTTATTGTTTTATGTCTTGGTGTTAAAACTTTTGTGCCCTTTGCGCTCTGTGTATGTTTTCATATTTTTAGTTAAGTATAGGTAACTGAGTGACCACCTTTTGGGAAAATAGCTGCTCAGTCGGCTTTCGATATGCTTTCGATAGGATGTTTATCATGATTTATTTGTTTGTTCTTGATGATTCATTTACTAGTTAGAGATTCACCACGAGGACCGAAGAACTAACTAAATGTTATGAACCACTGCAGAAGCTGAGGGTGATGTTACGGCCGTGTAAAATCGATTTAAACCCGCCATTAACTTTGTGTTACTGATCGTTCCAAGTCGATACTTCTGTGGTTGTTCTTTTTGTTTTATGTCTTGGTGTTTAAAATATTTTTGTACTGTTGGCGCCTTATGTATGTTTACATATTTTTTAGTTAAGTTAAGGTAACTGAGTGGCCACCTATTGGGAAAATAGCTGCTCATTCGGCTTACGAAATGTTTTCATGGTATAAGTACCTGATTGTTAGTTTGGTTTTTTCCCATCTTGGTTTTTGGAGTGGGATTCTTTTTCTGATTGCGCCTTTTCCTGATCTTTGCCTACTTGTACTTTTTCATGGTATAAGTACCTGATTGTTAGTTCGGTTTATCCCCACCTCGAGTTTTGGAGTGGGTGTCTTTTTCTGATTGCGTCTTTATCTGATCGTTGCCTACTTGTACCTTCCTACTGAAAGAAAAACGTTCACCCCATTATGTTTTAACCACCCAACAAATAAACGAAAATTATTTTTCATTTTTCGTCAATTTGAAATGTATAAACAATCTTTTGCAGAGGTCTTCTATTGGACATGTTCAGTTTTAAACAAAGATGATATACGGTAGATAGAGTACAAATGGGTGGGGGATCTGGAAGGTCAGTCCAGGCTAGTGGCGCGTCCATGTTGGTTTCCTTCGGATACAAGTGCAGAAAAGCATTCCCACTTTTTATTTAGGGGTCATGGTGTCAATGCAGGGCCTCTGCATATTTTTCGGCATGCCTTATCCCCATCTGACATAACTTCTTAGATGGACGTAAAAACCTGATGTAGCAATAATTATTTCCAGGTTTAGTTTGTGAATAGAGTGTGAGTATGTCAAGCACAATTATACAGATAAAATATGCAGAATTCTAACAAGAGGAGTATATATTCAATTTAAGATTACTATGTACGTCATTGATTCAGTTTGAAGCAAACTTCAGTTGCTCTGTCATGTCTAGTCTTGCTTAATACCAATGTTCAGAATTTCTGGCTATTAAATGTTAAATTGGCCCCGAGAGGTCTACAGACATTTAGTTATTGCTAGACATTTTCGTTCCCCAACAAAGATTCTTTTCACTTCCTAGATGGCACGTGCAATATTGTGTACACCCTAATTGCTTTTAATTTCAAATGAGCGGAAATCTCAATAAACTGTATGTGAACGACCAAGAAACAAGACGCAATGTCAACATTATTACATTAGCTCATTGAATGCATTTAACACATGAGTTGTTTTGGCTTGATGATGTCACATGAAAAAGATCAGTTTTGTTATTGCTTTTGTTTATAAATTTCCTTTCGATAGAAATTTACAGTAAAAGCTGCTGGCCGGGGCCGAATATTGGTTATTGTGTAGCCAGCCGCAAGTATTAGGCTTAACTTATTTTGACCAGTTTAGATAAATTTGGGATTATTTGGTCCATTTGCTGTTTGAATTTAGCATTTCAATTTCTCAAATAAACTCGTTCCAAGACAGATAGCGATAATGGTATTTTCTACCTAAGTGAAACACAGAAAATGCAAGACTGACATTTCTCCTATCTGTGGACGTTACAACGCCAACGGACATTGGTACAATATCCTTTAACAGTCTTTTAAGTAGCACATTGCTTCCATATAACATTTCACCCGCCCTTACAGCGACAGTGAAGCGCAAAATATTTGCTGTAGCATTTAATATGAAAATAAACACATGTTGAAATCCAAGGAAAGATATTCTCTACACAGAGAAAAAGCGTTTTATTAATTAATAAAAGGCAAATTAAAAAGGGTAACAATACGAAACCCTTAAATTATTCAGCGGAAGCTAGCTCCTTATGGCCTCTCATGTACGTATCGCGTATCGTCAAATTTAGGGAAATAAAGTTAGGCATCAATAACCATATGTTTTATTTTTCTTAACTTACTCTTTAATTCAAAGCTCAACATCCTATTAATGTGTCATCAGCAGGTAAATTATGATGTCGTGGTCGTGTTATATCATTGTATGATGGCAATAAAATCACCGTAAAGCTATGTGGATGTCGAAAACAATTACTATCATGTTGTAAATGGCATTCGTTGCAGTTTGGAACTGTAACTTTAAGTCACGGCCATTTTGTTTTCGAAAAAAAATCTTCTAGCACATTTTGTCATTGCAATTAACAAGCTAGAATAAACATAATTAGATAAGGGTCTAAACAGGTTTACATTTAAGTTGCACCCATGGAATAAATTCCGAAAATTGCGAATAATAATGAGATAAAAATCAGCATGCACAGTAGACCAGTATAAATTGTGTTATAGTGGTACATTTTGTGCTGCTTCTAGAAAAGACGTAGAAATAGAATTTTAGCGTGAACAATAATTACTGCTTCAATATGATACCTCCGAACGTTTAATCTATCTTACACTTTTCTGAGCAACATTTACAAAAGATTGATACCATACAAATGCCCAGCTAAGTGAACTGTAACGTATTGGATTGTCGCTGTTTCAATAAAACTTCCATTATCTCATTAGGAAATTAATTGTTCTACGACATGAGAAAATCGCGCTCTGGTATGGAATGATAGCATCACAAATCAGCTGTGAAGGGGTCAGTGCCTTTGCTATCGATAGATATGCATTTTTGTGGGCAGCAAATTAAAGTTTTTAATATTTTCCAGTGTCTGTATATCATGGATTGTACCGAACTCTGTCTAAAAGTCTTAAGACAGTTATTTAGTGAGACAGATGAAATAAACCGTAAGCAGACAATGGCGATGTGGTGACAATGAATTAGCTGCCACATCTCCTATCAAGTTTCTGCTACGTCTCTTATACAGTACATATCAGTGACAGTTCGTAATTGTTTTTCGTGATGCCTTCTTCCAAGCAGGCACATGACGCCAGAATGACGTCAGATCGATGTCGACGTTGATATGAAAGGACCCAGCGGGCACCACTATGTATTACGTTTCGATCTGAGTGTGAGCTTTTAATAAATGTATTTTCTTGTTCTTCTGGTTTGTGGATTAATTTCAAGTTTACCTCAGAACAGACCTAAGGTTCTGACAAGCTCTAGATCGTTGCTTACGTTCTGCTATTCACTGACCCAATATCTGAACATAATTTACGCATTTCTTTACATTGGTCCATCTTGTAAGACTCGGAATGTCATCTACACATACTAAAATGCAATACTCTTGGTGCGGTTCTTGAACTATTAGACCCTGTCACATTTCAATAGGTTGGTGCGACGATTAGATCTGGCATTTGATTGAACACAGGGGCTTACGCGACACCAAACACCTTTTAAGCAATTTTAAACTTCACCGTAGGTCACACAGCACGAAAATCACATGCTCGATTGAAAAACTAGTCTTGAGCATTGATAAAGCCCTCGCAGGAGTACCTTTTCCGACAGTAGCATTCGGAGTTGATGAGGAGGTTGAAGCGGTGAAACTGTCCTCGGGCAAAGACAAGACGAAACGGGCGACCAGAATGGGCTGCTAATTGGTAGTTACAATAAAGTGAACAGCGGGAATAATACACTTACGGAAACTGGCGCGCGGTGATTTGCTCTTTTGACAATTGATACTAACCTCCGCCGTGCATTCTTGATATAAGGGAATTGCTAATGATGTTTGAAATGCAATTGTAACTATTTGAAGACGTTTCTTTAGTGAAAGAAAGAGGTGTCATGTTATTTTGTCGCAAATGAGGATGTAAAATTTCAAAACTCGTACTATTCTGATCGATTCAGTAAGTTTCTCGAAGCGCAAGTTGCGAAAAGGGAACTGCTGTTTAGATGATGAGGTTCACGCACAGTTTTAGCGGTTGAACCCTTGACAGTAAGTTATTACTGACCGCTCCAATGCGGCATGTCAGTGATGTGACTTATTCTGTTTACAGTTCACGGATTTCAGTTTCAGAAGTGTCCGTTTATTATGTATGTTTATTTTATATTCGGTTATATATATTTACGTAGATATGTGGCCGCACTTGAACGATAGCTTTTCTCTCAGCATCAGGATAACTTGTCCCGTGTAAGTTATCACCAAATCATACCCCGCTTTTATATATATATATTAAGACAGGGTTGTAAAGGGGTATGCCTATTTTTTGTTTTTATTTTTTTTTGTTTCAAACGATAGATAATGGGTATTCGTTAGGACCGCCTCGCCGATATGTATGCATTGACACAAATTTCATAAATATCAAAAGTTTTAAACTGCAAAAAAGAGGTACAAGTAGGCAAAGATCAGGAAAAGGCGCAATCAGAAAAAGATTCCCACTCCAAAAACCGAGGTGGGAAAAAACAAACTAACAATCAGGTACTTATACCATGAAACAATCGTAAGCCGAATGGGCAGCTATTTTCCCAATAGGTGGCCACTCAGTTACCTTAACTTAACTAAAAATATGAAAACATACATAAGGCGCCAACAGCACAAAAAATTTTTAAACACCAAGACATAAAACAAAAAGAACCACCACAGAAGTATCGACTTGGAACGATCAGTAACACAAAGTTACTGGCGGGCTTAAACCGGTTTTACATGGCCATAACCTCACCCTCAGCTTCTGCAGTGGTTCATAACATTTAGTTAGTTATTCGGTCCTCGTGGTGTAGTTCTCTAATTTTTTCATTATATTGCATGCGCATATTTTCGTGATGGTCTACTATTTGTATCCACCGTATCTGACATTTGGGTAGATTAATGCATTTCACATTTTGTTTCATGGAAGTGTATGTGTGTAAAATTGTACCAGTTATGGTTGCTGTCTATTTCACATTCATATGTACAGCCATACTGTATCTGTTATGGTTCTATTTGTTTTTTTGTTTTGGGGTTGAATGTTTGGGCTGTTTTAACCGTATGTATGTTTTCATACTTTTAGTTATGTTCGGGTAACTGAGTTGTCGCCTATTGCGAAATAGCTGCTCACTCGGCTTACTATATGCTTTCAGTATAAGTACGTAATTGTCAATTTAGTTTTTACCACCTCGGTTTTTGGAGTGTCTTTCTGATTGCACCTTTCCCTGATCATTGCCTACGTGTACCTTTCCTCAAACTCTACTTTTTATGTCTTGGTGTTTAAAATATTTTTGTGCTGTTGGCGCCTTATGTATGTTTGCATATTTTTAGTTAAGTTAAGGTAACTGAGTGGCCACCTATTGGGAAAATAGCTGCTCATTCGGCTTACGAAGTGTTTTCATGGTATAAGTGCCTGATTGTTAGTTTGGTTTTTTCCCACCTTGGTTTTTGGATTGGGCGTGTTTTTCTGATTGCGCCTTCTCCTGATCTTTGCCGACTTGTACTTTTTTTGCATGAAAATAGTACTGAAAATTACTTACAATAGCAGTCTATTTCTGAGAAAATAAAAAAACATAAATTCATCTCAATGATGTGCAGATAGCGTCAATATTACTGAAAAAATATCGGACAAAAGGTCCTTCTTGATAATGATTTACCATCTCTTCTGTTTTGAGCTCGCCTTAATTGCTCCAAATGGATGTCATAATATCGCGGAACAGTTATTATGAATGGGACAAATAGTCCCAATAGTGGCTCGTCTAGCAAATGATAAAGGCAACACTGCTTTGGGCTTGACAAAAGCTCAAATTAATCAATTTGTCATGACAGCGATAAAGCAAGTGTTATCCGCATTTTATGAAGTGTAAAAATGAGTTGGTTATTTGGTCGTCTCATTGATCCACTGAGTAATATTGTTTCAGACTTTTTGTGAAATGGATCACCCATAAGGGACCTATGTCGAATAGAGCATTTTATTTGTGACTTAAACAGCAATTTGCCGTGGTAGCACGTGTGTATATTGTTCACTGAAATGCCATTACTCTGTCAGCAGTATGAACAAAACTAGATGGTTATGTTGAAAATGAACGATTGTTAAATGATAAAAGACAATCCCAGGGGAATATTATATGGAAACGGTATGATCAGATCTAAGAACAAGACGGATTTGAGTATATCCCAACCTCAAATTATCCAATGCTTGCCAAACTTTGCTTAGTTTAATTTGCAGAAAATTTGATAAAAACAAACTCATTTTTCAGCGTTATAATAAAATCAAAAATTAGATCCTTTGGAAGCAAAGAAAACACTAAATAGGGAGAATGTATGAGCGATATTGCGCAATTTCGGGTAATTCACCCTCATCAGTATCCCTTTTTAAACTGGCAGCGAAAGACTGTCAATTGTGCTGCAATTTCTAGAATTTAAGACGAACTCCTAAACGAGGGCAAATGATTTTAAAGGGTTCAAGTAGGCAACGATCAGGAAAAGGCGCAATCAGAAAACGATTTCCACTCCAAATACCGAGATGGGAAAAAACTAAATTAACATTCAGGTCTTGTACCATGAAAATATATCGTAAGCCGAATGAGCAGCTATGTTCCCAATAGGTAACAACTCAGTTACCTTAACTTAACTAAAAATATGATAACATAAATAAAGCGCCAACAGCACAAAAATAGTGTTTAGAATACAAATGTATGTATTAACGTTTACGTTTTGAATACTCTGTAATTTCGTACTGATCTTAAAGGACAGAAAGAAAATGTTGAATAAAAATAAAACTGAGATCCTTTAAAAGCAGTGAGCATATTTTCGAGAAAGGTGATGGGCCATACAGCGGTTTCGGCTATTCAAGCCTCGACAGTGAGTGACCCTTTAGATTCGGCAACATGGAGCCAAAGAGAGTTACAGTATTTTTTTCAACTTTCAGCAGGCTAGTCGATACAAAAACTAGTATAATCAAAATGGGGCCAAATATATTGAACGCTGGTTAGAATATGAATCTAAACCGATAATAATTTTATGATTTCTTAAAATATCCTCTCTGATCTCAAAGGACCAAAAGGAAAATATAATCTGCACTATAAAACATCCATATTTATACTCAGTATGGTTGTCGCATATTTGTAAAATATAAAAAGGAAGCATTGAAAGCTGAAGGAGAAGATCTCGCAAAGTATGCACTATCAACCACCATTTAATATAAGCAATAAATGAAAAGTAGCTCAGCTAAAATTCAAGCATTTCAGCATGTCTTAACCAATTTGCAAACGTTTAGAAAGGTACCCTGAGTGATCTAGGAGTTGGCTCACAAAGTATACACTACCGGCCATTGTTAAACATAAGCAATGGTCGAAAGTTAAAAACGATGTTGATTTGACAAAATGCATTTCCTTTACAATCACAAATCGTTGTGCACAGCTTCAGAATTTCAATCACATATCTGAAAATATAAACAATGAATATCTCTATGAGGAGTTGATTTCAAAAGTATGCACTTACAACCATGTTTGCTCTAGCAATGGTAAAAAAGCCGGGCTAGATCAAAATGTTGTTTTCCTGTTGAAATGAAGTTTTAGATATGTAATAGGTATTCAAAGAATGATGATGGAAAACTAGTATACCGAAAGCTTTTCATATATAGTATACACTATCGTTCATTATATATTGAACTGAGAAGTGATCAAAATGGCGTATTTAAAACTCTTATCAATCATGGTTGATAACTATGCTGCTTAATTGCACGCCGGTGGGTCGGGCGTCAGACTCTATGATGGCCCCGACTTAAAGCTATTCATTTTAGTTGGTTGGGACCGGAGCTTCTTGTCTGTTTTGCCTTGCCCACCAGGTGCAAACTGGTATTTTTCTTTTGCTCCGGAGTTAGAAGGTTATTCGGCGCCCAGGGATCTCCATCGTCGGGCAGCTTACTCAATCTGTGAGTCCTGGCTTTTAATTCATCAGGATGTTTATCATGATTTATTTGTTTGTTCTTGATGATTCATTGACTAGTTAGAGATTCACCACGAGGACCGAAGAACTAAGTAAATGTTATGAACCACTGCAGAAGCTAAGAATGAGGTTATGGCCATGTAAAACCGGTTTAAGCCCGCCAGTAGCTTTGCGTTACTGATCGTTCCAGGGCGATACTTCTGTGGTGTTTCTTTTTGTTTTATGTCTTTGTGCTGTTGGCGCCTTATGTATGTTTTCATATTTTTAGTTAAGTGTAGGAAGCTGAGTGGCCACCTATTGGGAAAATAAATATCTGCTCATTCGGCTTACGATATGTTTTCATGGTATAAGTACCTGATTGTTAGTTTGGTTTCTCCCACCTCGGTTTTTCGAGTGGGAATCTTTTTCTGATTGCGCCTTTTCCTAATCTTTGCCTACTTGCACCTCTTGTTAATTTGTCAAAAAGGTAAATAGATAAAAACACGGAGATGGGCCATATTGCGGTTTCGGCTAAACATTTTTCATCTATGAAAGCGTATTTGTATTCGATAGTGTAGTTTACTAGAAAGAATTTTCCTTTTATTGAAGTTATCATCTAATATAGCGGCAAATAAAATTTATCAGCATAAATACATACTTACTAGACAAAATGCCGTGTTTTCAAGCAATACCATTTAGCGCTCTTAAGCTATTAAAGCTTCATGAAAGTGCTAGTTGTGCTCTCGGAGGAGTCAAATTATCAATCAAATGACTACGATACTGACACCAAATGCATCTTTCCATCTTTTGCATTAAATATTCATCTCGGCATCATACTTAAGTTATTGTATTAATAACCTGATGCGCATTTAGGGACAACAGCCATCAGTGTATTAAGCACCATTCATTACATGGACCTCGTGGCAGAATCTACCGCATCAACCATTTATGTGAGCAGAAATTGTTGAGGTATTGATATTTATTTGCAAATTTGGTTCGATAAATACTATGTTGGCTCTAAAATTCACGTCCATATTATCTTCAACCATAATACGTAAATGTAAATGACACATTTCTATAGTGACTCATAATCTACCTTGAAAAGCAGTATTTCAAACATCATTAACGATGAAATTCTTTACAAAGACTCTGGCAATTGAGGTTTCAGTTGTTAAAAGAGCAGATCGCAGCATCCGTCCACCTTTATAAACGTTTCACGCTGTTCATTTTATTGCAGCTGTCAATTAGCAGCGCTAACGTAGGGCTTTATACTTTTCTACAATGTTTGCTCTCGGGCTATTTCGTCGCACCCAAAACTTAAATAACATCATCAACTTAAAATGCAAATGTCGGAGAGGGTACTTCCGCGAGAGCCTTATTAATGCTCAAGAGCTATCCATAAACAAAGAATTTCTCTTGCATGCTGAGTTTCTAAGCTATAGTGCTGAAAAAGGTGTCGGGTTGACCTTATCCGTAATTGGAGGAAAGATTCGCTTTAACAATTGAGCATCACCGCAAAATATCGGACAGACCTTAAACGCATAATTTAAGTATCATTCTCATGGTGGTTTAAAGTGTCAAAACTAACTAAATTAATGCGGTTAAATGCAATTCACACACTATTTAACTACGAAAGCGATCTCATAACGTCATTTAACTAATGACACTAATGGAGTTCTACCAGATACTAAGGTACAAGTAGGCAAAGATCAGGAAAAGGCACAATCAGAAAAAGATTCCCACTCCAAAAACCGAGGTGGGAAAAAACCAAAATAACAATCAGGTACTTATACCATGAAAACATTTCGTAAGCCGAATGAGCAGCTATTTTCCCAATAGGTGGCCACTCAGTTTCCTTAACTTAACTAAAAATTTGAAAACATACATAAGGCGTCAACAGCACAAAATATTTTAAACACCAAGACATAAAACAAAAAGAACCACCACAGAAGTATCGACTTGAAACGATCAGTAACGCAAAGTTACTGGTATATATTTTCTTACGGCAAAGAATGTTCAAACGCAAAAGCTAAGCAATGACTATGAACCAGTACGATCAGATCCACAGTCCTCTCTGACTGAAAAGATGGGAAACCAAATTTACGAACCTGCCTGAACTTATTGCGTACACGGGTGCAAATTCCGTGCCCAATACTGTTCTTTTAATTTTGATCTACCAATTCGATTAAAACGAATGTTTTACTGACCAAATTTAATTTTGATTGTATCTAATATTGAGGTCTTTCTTTATTTTCAAGTGAATTTAATCTCCAGTAATAAATATTAAAGGTAAATTTTAGAAAAAAAAAAAAAAAAAAAAAAAAAAAAAAAAAAAAAAGCTCAAATAGTATGCAGGAAAGAAAGAACAACACATAAAAAAATCATGATGAAGAGAAAATGGCTTTTTAAAGTCATAATCGTTCTAAGTTTTAAATAACTGCCTTGGTTCTGTGGTGGTTCTTTTTGTTGTATGTCTTGGTGTTTAATTTTTTTAGTGCTGTTGGCGCCTTATGTATGTTTTCATATTATTTTAATTAAGTTAAGGTAACTGGGTGGCCACCTATTGGGAAAATAGCTGCTCATTCGACTTACGATATGTTTCATGGTATAAGTGCCTGATTGTTAGTTTGGTTTTTTCCCACCTCGGTTTTTGGAGTGGGAATCTCTTTCTGATTGCGCCTTTTCCTGATCTTTGCCTACTTGTACCTTCTTACTGTGTTTTCATCGTTTTTGTTGAGATATTAAATGGTTTTTGTAACGTTTGATTAATTTTTGTTATATCAAAATTTAGAAAGCCCAGTGTCATGTTTTTCGGTAGTAATTAGAAACAACGCCATGTACAGTAATTGTACTTGATGATAAAGTCGTTTCCTTTAAAGCTGAAATGAGAAAACAAACGATTTAGCACATAATTGTTATGACTATGACATAAAATCCATTGCTTTGGCATCATATACCCTTTCAGGACAAAGGCCTTTTCCCAATTGGATTTCTTGAAAGAAAACTGATTTATTTATTCAGTATCAGCAAACCATGGCTGTTATTTGTTAATTGCTAGCCAAATTGCTTGTAGCATTAAAAGCACATTCTGACAATAAAACGTCTCTAACAGCATCAATAATTCAGTACAGTAAACTTTTGATACGGTCTAAAGGGAGCAGAGACCAGCATCTAAATTAATTGAACGGTGACACAACCATTATAGAATGTCTCATGGAAGACAGCACCGAAGTGCCTGAAACGCGCTATCATAGTTTTATTGTGTCGTCTATAAAACACTGATTGCTAGCATAAAAAAGAAAAGAGACAATAGGAATGCACTGACGCATCGAAGATTGAGCATGGCGATGTATTGTAGCAAAATGTTCATGGTTAAAGATAATAGAATATAAAGGTTTGATCCTTTGGGAGCAGTAAAACATTCAAAGAGAGATAGTATGGACTATATTGCGCAATTTCGGGTAATTAACCCTCATCAGTAGCCCCTTTAAAACCGGCAACGAAAGCCAGGCTATTGTACTTAGCAGTCACACGTCAGCATATAACCCAAACGCACGCCGGATGTATGAAAATCTCAACACGCTGGAGATTTTGGACGTATAAAATTTGATTTGATTCTTAAAATTTAATTAGCAGTCACATATTCACACATTAAGCGTTTGAAAAAGGCGTGTGTAGGACGCATAAAAATCTTAACACGCTGACAGTTTTTGAGTACCTTTGTGTTACGTCCCAGACACGCTAGGCACACGCTATAGGCGCGCATCAAACGCTAACAGCGCGTCTCATACACGCTTGGAGCACGTTACGAAAGCGATCGGAAAGCGCCCAAAACAATATCTCGTAAAAATCGGAACGCGCATGTAGAGTACACCGGCGTGCCTAAAACGTGTACAAACGCGTTAAAAGCGTATTCAACGCACATGTAACGCGCGTTGAACTTATTCGAAACGTATAAGATACATGTCTAAGACACGCCGAAAATTTGTATGTTAAATTTTACATTTTGTCAACACGCCCGGTGCGCGTTTGTCTTATACGCTAATGTGTGGCTGCTCTTTAAAACTTGGTTACATTCGTTCTACTGTAATTCTTTCAATACCAATCGAAATATATGAAAACATGAAATCATAACACGTTACAGACGTATAGGTTATAACTTGAATGTTATGCGACAGTCTGCATGCTTAGTTTTTAACCCAATCACGGTTGATAACTATGCTGCCTTCTTTAATTGCACGCCGGTGGGTCGGGCGCAAGACTCTATGATGGCCCCGACTTAAAGCTATTCATTTTAGTTGGTTGGGGCCGGAGCTTCTTGTCTGTTGCTTGGCCCACCGGGGTCCAACTGATGTTTTTCTTTTGCTCCGGAGTTAGTAAGTTAATTGGCGCCCAGGGATCTCCATCGTCGGGCAGCTTACTCAATCTGTGAGTCCTGGTTTTTGATTCATCAGGATGTTTATCATGATTTATTTGTTTGTTCTTGATGATTCATTGACTAGTTAGAGATTCACCACGAGAACCGAAGAATTAACTAAATGTTATGAACCACTGCAGAAGCTGAGGGTGAGGTTATGGCCATGTAAAATCGATTTAAGCCCCCCCCCCCAGTTATTTATAACTGACCGTTCCAAGGCGGGACTGCTGCTGTGGTTCACATTTGTCCAAATTATTTCAATTATGTGTTTTATGTTGCATGACTTTGTGGCCACCTGAATATAATTTGGCTGTTCACTTAGCCCTCTGCATTTCATTTGTTCTGTCCAAGCTAGCACTGTGACCACCTCACTTCAATAGCTGCTCACTCTGCTTTCCGTTATAAATGGCATACGTTGGTCCCTATGTTTTATATTTCTTAACATGTTTTTCTTTATTGCGTGTTTATACATGTATTTGTGTATATTAGAGCCACTGCAGAAGCTTAGGGTGAGGTTATGGCCATGTAAAATTGATTTAAACCCGCCAGTAACTTTGTGTTACTGATCGTTCCAAGTCGATACTTCTGTGGTGGTTCTTTTTGTTTTATGTCTTGGTGTTTAAAATATTTTTGTGCTGTTGACGCCTTGTGTATGTTTTCATATTTTTGGTTAAGTTAAGGTAATTGAGTGGCCACCTATTGGGAAAATAGCTGCTCATTCGGCTTACGAAATGTTTTCATGGTATAAGTACCTGATTGTTAGTTTGGTTTTTTCCCACCTCGGTTTTTGGAGTGGGAATCTTTTTCTGATTGCGCCTTTTCCTGATCTTTGCCTACTTGTACCTTCTTTTGCTGAACCAGCATATGTGACAAAATTGTTGGTATTTCCGTCATGCACGTCATGCATGTGTTGATTCCGTTTCTTTATTAGTTGGTCTAATGCAACGATCTTTCGAATGTACATGTATAATTTAGCCGCTTTAATTGAGTTAGTTTTGACACTTCCATGTTTCGCCTTAAAGGATACAGTAATTGTGCTGCTAAGGTCAACTAGAATATTTTGCGGTGATGCTCAGTTGGTTAGACCAGTCCGTACTCTAATTACGCATCAGAACGCCAGGAACAACCCGACACCGTATATAGGATTTCAAACTCCACAACAGCCTAAACAGCACGAAAACCACTGGTCGGTTTTGGAAGCAGCTTGATATTCGATCAAGTGCTTAAGTTCCATTCCGCAGCGACCAAAATATGTGTGTGTCTATTGGTCTATTGAATTTGTCCTTATACCCAACTTTTATAGTGTAAAACTGGGGTGTGCAGGGTATTTTTTTTATCCAAAACATAGATTGTGGGTACTCGTTAGAACCGACTCATTGAGTGTGTTTAGCAATAATATAAAAAATATCAAAATCTTTCCAATGAAATTTTCATTCGTCAAAACAGAAAAAAATCTCTGCATTGTGCATGGGCAAGTTTTCGTAATGAATAAAATCAGAAACTAGTGCGATCAGATCTAAAGCCTCAATCTAAAAAACAAAATGTAGAAAAAAATCTTAACGATAAGACTGCGTTTGCAAGATTTGTGAAATGTTTTCCAACGTGTTTCTGCTGTCTCGATTTTGCTTATCGGGGTCAAAATTATTCCCAAATTAATATTAAGATAATATTGTAGCGGCCATAAGCATGTTTAAACGTAGTGGGACCGGCTCATCAGTGACAAAATAAACGTGTTTGATGACTTTCAGCAATAAGCCGTTTGTACGGATATGAATATTGCGGCTAACCTTAAAATGAGTGTAATGTACAGTTTAAGAAACGGTACAAATAAACTGTTCTATATATTTCGCGTAGCACCGCTTGTGCATGCACAAGTCTCTAAGATTAGGGCTGCAACAAGCGGTACTTAAACTGATACATGTACAAAGAAAATAAAAATGTTTGGCGAGTTTCGCAGTAGCGCTGTCAATTAAACTTGTAGTCAATCTGATGATCACCTGAAAGTGAGTTTCTGACACACCTGTCATCTTTGTTCGAGCTGAAAGTGTTTCAGCTACCGATAGTATGATCTTTCACGCTTTGTCACAGTCTATTATTTGCGGAGACTATTAAACCGCCTTATCCATTTACTTCCAATACGCACGATGATACTTTAACATAATAAAGTAAGCGCCAACTCAATTATCCGATCTTCTTTACAAAGCCTTTCATGGATGTTTTGTCATTGGAAAATGGGCGTTTAAGATCTTCCGATATCGGCTTCAATTATTGGTCCTGAATCTTGCTCCACTGAATTAATTGTATTTTCTGGGCGGGCCTTTGGAAGTGTGAACATAGTTGCAGTTTTCACCATATGAATTTGTCATTTAATTATTATAAAGTGACATGTCATGTTTTCCTTGCCAATATAAGTGCCAGTTTTCTCGGATAATTTGATAGTATGCAAATATTACATGATAAGTCAAACCATTCAGGGGAATTCTAGTGACAGTTTGAAATACACAGCTTGGATCTATTATAAATATACAGGAACTTTTGAAAATAGTGAATATAGTGAATATCCCATTCTGCAGAAATAATTACTGAACTGTCGAAACGTTTTGTAAGGCATTTTAAAACCTATTCGCTACATCACATGTTGGTTCTAGTACATTTTAGTAAGATGCACATGATTCTTTTTCATCTGTATATTTTAGAAAATAGTTTAAAGAAGTTTGATGCAGAGTGTTTAACATTGTTTTGTTGACATAGTTAAAACTGTTAACACATACGATAAGAATGGCTTGCGTACGTAATGGTAACGGACAGAATACAGTCCAGAAACCAAAGGGACTTGCATTTTCGATAGATAAAATTATTGGTACAAAATTTGATTCGAAACAAAGTACATCCAACAATCAGTCAGAAAATGGGACAATTTGCGAAAAGGGCGACGACGATATATCATCACCTACTTCAGAACGTTCTTTTAGTTTGGAGGGCAAAGCAACTAAGCCCCCAGGTGAAACCTGTAAAACTGACCTAAGTGTTAAGGAAAGTGATGTGGAAAATAACCGAAACAAAGTCGAAAGTGAAGAAAAACATCTATGTTTGACAAGAAGACATGATTCTCCTGAGGAGGCGAGAGCCACTATGCACGGCACGGCATTACAATCTAAATTTAGACAGCTTCATCAGGGTGGAGAGTTCCAAGACATCAACATGAACCTTATGTCGTATCTTCATCCGGCATTCCTACTTGGCCGTATAAATCAAGATGACTACAGAGCTCATGTATTGCAAAATTATTATTTAAATCAGAATTCCCATGTAAGTAGAGAAACTGGCTATGCCCTCGATTTGTATAAGATAGCAAACAGTCAATATTTTAATTCTCCGGTGCCAATGGAATTCAAGAAACAGTTTCAAATTGAAGAACCTAAACTAAGTGATGCAGTCAAACCAAACATTGATGAACTTGATAACAAACATAGGTTCGGTGTGCATGATTCTGATTCACCATCCAGGAAACAAAACTCATTCAGAGACTCGGAACGTACTGTCATGAAGGACAATGGTAGTCCAGAGGTGGTTGAGAAAAAGTTACCTAACAACCAGACACGGTTACCTGGCAATCAAAGCAGAAACCAGAAACAATTCACCTGCCCGGAATGCGGGAAAATTTTCAACGCCCATTATAATCTCACCAGGCATATGCCCGTACACACAGGTCGGTAAAATCTTATAGGATGTTTCAGAGCACAATATGTTATCAAATATTTATTTTTTTTTTTCCACTTGTAAAAAGTTTATGTCTTATGAATGTTTGATTACCCAGTAGTCCAAGGTGGCACATGCCTTTTAGTATCTTCCACTTTTACTGGTTCAGATATGGAGGTCATGCTTTAAATAATTTGCTTTGCAAACCTTTTTTTACTTTAAGTGCCCACGAGGACCGAACAATTAACTAAATGGTGTGAAACAATGCAGAAGCTGAGGGTGAGGTTATGGCCATGTAAAACTTTTATATAACTGATCGTACCATGGCGATACTTCTGTTATGTTTCTCAGTTTTGTTTTATATCTTGGTGTTGAATTTTTGTGCTGTTTGCACCTTATTTTAAGTTAGGTTTGGGCAACTGAGTGGCCTCTATTCGGAAATAGCTGCTAACTAGGCTTACGATGTGTTTTCTTGTATGAATACCTAGTTATCAATTTACTTTTTTCCCACCTCGATTTTTGGAGTGGGGTTCTCTTTCTGATTGCGCCATTTTCAGATCATTGCCTTCTTGTACACATTACTGGTTTATGCATGTTTCCAATGCGACAGTTCTTTTAATGTTAATTAGATTAACACTTTTGCATAATTGTTGGGCTGTTTCTTTAAGTTGTTTGCTAATTCTATCTGCCAAATTGTTGTTCCCGCTTTAATTCGATGCTAAATATATCGCTAGCTTGCTTGGATATAGCTAGACTTCTTGCTCTTCAAGCGTGCTGTTCACGTTTTGCCATCTTTCGTCCCCACCTCGTGCCTTTTAGTTGGAATTTTAAATTCAATTATATTAATTCCTGAACCTTTTATTCGTTTATTGTTTTATCTTTTCAACTGTACTTACCATTCATACAGTATATTTGGCCTGAATGTATTTGAGTAATAGATATTTCCAGAAAGTTGCCTACTTTAACCTTTATTGATCAGTCATCGGGTATTTTTCTATTAGCATTAAATTGTATTAGTGCCAGTTATCATGTTCATTTCAACATCATATATATTTGTGTTGTCGCTTTCGGCAAAAAAGAATGTTCTTTAGAGGAAAGGCTGTTCTGTCAGCTTTTTTGTAGTGATTCCATTGTAATCTGTGGTTTAACATGCGTATTATTTCTGATTTGGATATGGAAACATTGCCTTTCGTTATAAATGTTGGCCTCAGGCTGGCAGACATTATATTTGCACATTCTGACACCATCTTTGATACAGTTCCCATGATTATATATTAATACTTTTTTATTTTACAATTTATATCAGATGAAGTTTATTCTAAATACCAAATCTATAATATTTATTTGTTTTAACGAAATGTACGATAATAATATGGATAATTGATATGTTTTGAAGGATAATTTCGCCCAAGAAATCAAACATATTTGTTTGCAAAACATATTTCAATAATAATAATAATAATAATAATAATAATAATAATAATAAACATTAAATTCATGTAAGTTTCAAAATCGCTTTTCCTTAATACATTAAGTTGAATTTATTTATTAGTGTTTTGAACTAGATTTGTAGGAGGAAAGTTATGTTTGGGTACGCGAGGTAGTAATGATGAAAACCCGCCCATGTAGTATATAGACTTTTCATAAGTTGTTAAATTGAAAATTTTCCATAGAAAAAAAATGTTATTTTTCTTATTTTTGCTCAAAACATAGATTGAGTTAGGCGGTTTTAGCGGGTACCCACAAGCAATGTTTTGAGCAAAAATATTGAAAACATAATAACAAAATCCAATAAAATTTTCATTTTTTAATGCTGAAAAATTCTTTGTATATTGCATTGGCAAAATTTAGTGATGATGTAACTTTACCTCTGTATGGTAAGAAGAGAGAGCTTTATGTTGGTTCACGAAGCTGTCATAGTACATGTAATATCTTATGACCAAGCCAAGTCACAGAACAGTACTAAATAAAATTAAAATTGTGATTATTTAAGAGCGGTAAGCGTATTAAGAGGAAGGAGATGGGCCATACCATGGATACGTCTATCACACTTATGTTTTATCTTATAACACATCGTTAGAGCGATTTTATATTGCGTACTAAATATATAGCGGCTCAGAAAATTATTATCGGTTGAGATTCATTTTCTAACCAACGTTTGTACACATTTGGTCCAATTTTGATTTTAGTAGTCCTTGTATCGACTACCCAGTTGAAAGATGCAAAATTACAGTAATTCGCTTTGGCTCCATGATGCCAAATCTACAGGGTCAATGAAGAGGCTTAAGTAGCCGAAACCGCGGTAAGGCCCATCCCCTTTCTCATTAATATGTTCGCTGCTCTTAAAGGGTCTCAGTTTTATTTTTTATTCATTTACAACCTTTAGCATAGCTTGAATAAAATATATTAAAACACGCGACACTTGATGTTAAATTGACGATGAGGTATCCTCTAGATTTGCAGACGTTATCTATAAGAGCGATAAGAAATAAAATACCAATACAATATAAATGAAAAAAAAAATGAAAGCGAAAAATCAGGACAATGCTTCTGGGATTCGATCTCGTATCGCGAATTTACAAGTTACCAACAATTATGTTTACTTGAACGTTATCCACTAGTCCACAGCAGACGTTTTATAAATAATATATGATTTAGTATACGTTTTAATTACTTAATTTAAACCATTGGATCTATGTTTAGAGCATGTTTCAGCATAAGACATATCTAAAGGATGAAATAGCACGAACTATGTGCTAAGATGGAAAATAGGAAATGCCATGTTAATAAACGTTTGATGAAACAACCTACTGGTTTTCAAGCTTTGATTACGTGCATTCTTGCCGATAATAGTCACATATTATTGTCTAAATTGTGTTATAACATATTCGGTTTGCTTGTGGTATTTGTGTAGTTCGTTTGTTATTACGTCAAAAGGAAAACGTGGCTGCTTTTCTGCCATCGATTCTACGTCCATGGAATTATATCATTACGTTTTAATATTCCTCCGGTTACTGGGTGCATGTTGCATTTTTTATTAATATAATCCCTGATCTCCGACGCCTGAATATTTCTTTATGATCATCAAAATACATTACCAGTAATTCATTACCCACCGGTCCGAGGCGGTTCTACTGTTATTTTTATTTATGCTGCGTGTTTTTTTTTCGTTTGTCTGTTTATTGTGCTCCTTGGGGTGATTTTGATTTATCATGGTCGAGTTGCTGCTTTTCTTGTCGGGTTCTTTGCGTGTGTTGGTTTTGCTTTGTGATGCCTCCTTGTATTATTATTTCTGTTTCGCTTGATGTCTATAGGTTGGGATGTTAATTTAGCCAGTCGAATACAATGATTGTGTTTATTTATTTCCCCCTTTTTCTAGTTTCGTGAATGAACATTTTGATGAATCAGCAGAAATGGTTTCCTTCCCGCCAAGCATCTTTTGGTTAAGGTTTTGGCTTTATTGCAGCGACGTTTTGTAATACATGTGTAAGCAAGTTGAGCACATTGTTTAATTTTATTCCAATACGTTTTTAATAATCGCTAATACATTTTCGCTCTCCTAGTAGAAATGATAATTTCGCTATCGTATAAAAACGGTTTAATTAATTATAATAATACATGTAATAATCGCTGTATTTCTGGTGTCTTTGGTTGGGATTTTAACTCATCAAAAGAATTTGTTACATGTGTTCGCCATTTAAACACTATGTTTGTTTATTTAATTTTCTTTATAATAGCAAGAGTGTCTCCAGGAAAAATGGTTTTCGGAGTTGTCCCCAAGAAAAACGGTTATCTGCGTCCAAGGAATATGATACGATTGTTTATTGTATATGCCTTTTTGTTGGACTCGTTGCCTTTGGTTTCGGTTGAAAAATCGCGGGATGGCTGCCTTGTTGGGAAAGAGGTACTCATTCTCCTCTTTGAGTGTTTTGTCGGAAAACTGTTTTGATATATTTTATGCATTTTCTTTCACACCTGATGCCTATGTTTGGGACTTTAAATTTAATTGCATTCCTGGTCTCTCTACTCTTACTTTAATTATTTTGGATAATTTCTGTGATCCCTAGTCGTTTATAAGTTGTGTTGTGCATGGTTTGTTATCATCAACAGATTTCTCTCCACCAGTGATGGTTTAATAGTATCATCCGTATACCTCATATGGCATACAAACCTCCTACATGTATTGCATTTTATTTGTAATACTTAAGTATTCAAATATGGTTGTTTGTCATCATATTGTTTGTATCTTTAAACCATTTCAACGACAATAACGTTTTGCTTAAAAATTGAACGCGAAAACATTCAAGCAACGCATGCTATGAGTGACGTAATTATAACGTAATGAATGACGGAGTGTATAATTCTTTTTCAGGAGCCAGACCCTTCATTTGCAAGGTTTGTGGCAAAGGGTTCCGCCAGGCGAGTACGCTGTGCCGTCATAAGATTATCCACACCCAAGAGAAACCCCATAAATGCGGCACGTGCGGGAAAGCATTCAACCGTAGCAGCACGCTAAACACGCACATGCGCATTCACCTCAACTACAAACCTTTCACGTGCGAGTATTGTGGGAAAGGTGAGTATTGTTATATACATGCCTTGTGAGCAGTAAACGAATATTTGAATCTTTCTCTTAAACGAGAGCATGGTGGGGCAAGACGCCTCGGCTCGGATATAACGCCCACCCTTTTAAATCTGTGAATATGCTGCATAGACAGCCAGACATTATTTCGTAATTTGGGCGACTTTTCGCAGTCAACAAACTGGGACAATTGCTTAACATAAAACAAACAGTAGTTTTTACTTCATAAAATGGATTTTTGAAAATTTGATGTAAATTCAGTATGCCGAATACTTTCTTGCTGTTCTTCTGTTGTTGTAACCCCCCCCCCCCTCCACACATGTATGATAGTCATACATGAAGTTACTGAATAATTGTAAAAAAGAACAACTAATATCTTTATTGCTGTAATGCATTGAATCATTTCTTATTCTTAGAGAACGACACTGACACTACACGAAAAGAATAAAACGCATTGAAAACAGTCAACAGATTTTGTTTATAGAGCCAAGCAGCTTAAGGGATGCGCCTTGCCCCACCTTACCCAATGAGTTTCTTGAATCGATACTCTCACATAAAACAGCGACTTAGAACATTGCAAGAGCATATTAGAATTAGAAAGATCCGCTCTTAAGCTCCTTGGACATTGTCAATGTATAAAAATACACAAATGAATATAATGTTAAATTTTAAAAAGTTACACGTAAGCAATGATCAGGAAAAGGTACAATCAGAAAGAAATTCCCACTCCAAAAACCGAGGTGGGAAAAACTAAATTGCCAATTAGGTACTTAGACTTAGAAAACATATCGTTAGCCGAGTGAGCAGCTATTTCCTAATAGGCGGTCACTCAAAGTAGCTTGACATCGATTCTAAAAAGTATTTATATTTTGATATGAAAATTGGTTTGAAACGTATTACAGAGAAATTTGTGAAGCAAAAGTTACAAACGTTTTGCAAAATGCAAACGATATTAATATGCTCAATACTTTGGCAGAAGATTTAGTTTTATGTTTTATATGTATTTAAAACGTTATGTTATGTTATGTTATGTTATGTTATGTTATGTTATGTTATGTTATGTTATGTTATGTTATGTTATGTTATGTTATGTTATGTTATGTTATGTTATGTTATGTTATGTTATGTAGGCTGAGCAAAACGTTCGTGGACTTTGTCAATAAATTCAAAAGTACTGATGCGATTTCTCTAAAAGTGTCGTATGTTTGCAGTCAATACATCACTTGATAAATGACGTTGCAATGGCAATTCGTTCGACGGGTGTTAGCGCTACCAAGAGCACACTAAGACGTTAACGTCATTTGACACCGGAATTTCTGTATACGTTGGCCGAGTCAAGCGTTCCTTTAAAACAGTATTTCTCATTCGACTTCAAGCAAATTCTCACATCTTTATACCCCATCCGTGAAGAATTACAGTCGAAAGTTTAGGCAAATCGATAGAAAATTTAAGTTTTTTGTAATAATTTCCGCAACAGACGTTAAGATTGTCCGGGGCATGCCATGCTGTTACGTTATTTGACGTAGATGTTTGCTTACTTGTTGTTTTGAACAGCTATTTCTTTGTGACTAACACTTTATTTGTACATCATTGAACATTGTTGAATATTTAAGTTCTGATGCGTCTCTAGTTGTTTATTACAAATTAAACGTTTCTGTAGGTTTTATACGGAAGTCTCGCACAGATTTTATCTATGTGTGAGTTTCCGCCTTTTATCAGTAACGTCATTTTTTACTGAATTTTTGCTTAGACTTGTCTTACAAAAAATGTCGCTGTAGCGTTGTCTTTTGAATGTGAGGATTGAAATTTCACATTTCGAGCCAAATCATATCATTATCAATAGTTCCATAATTTAAGGAGATTTGGATAGGGCATTTTAAAAATATTTTCATATTTATAAATATGTAAACAGAGATTTTACGGCGTGCTCCGAGGTAGCAAACCTCACGTGTTTGTCGATGTAATTTAACCAATCAAGCATTACATGTAGATTCGACATATAACATTTTACATGAATATAGACAGTAGACCATAATTACACTTGTGAAAATACGAAAACAATCGGGCGTCAATTATAAAATTTATTAAGAAAATCCTCCAACTGTTTGCTCGCCCCTCGTATGTATGTAATGTAATGTAATGTAATGTAATGTATGATTATTACTTCAGGATTCCACCAAAAGGGGAACTATAAGAACCACAAGCTTACACACAGCTCTGAGAAACAATACAAGTGTGAGATTTGCAACAAAGCTTTCCATCAGGTATGATTGTGGACCTTAATATTTAAGAAAAAACATAGATATCAGCTAAAATCTAGTTTAATCTATGACATGGGAGTGACACTGAAATCAGACTCGTAATTAATTTTTAGATAATTT
Source organism: Rugalucina vietnamica (assembly GCA_964017185.1). Lineage (NCBI taxonomy): Eukaryota > Metazoa > Mollusca > Bivalvia > Lucinida > Lucinidae > Rugalucina > Rugalucina vietnamica. Next base: position 65,885,323 of record OZ024875.1, read on the forward strand.
TGAAAACACATAAACGCATTCTTCCGCCAACGAAGAAATACATAAACTACAAGTATATTTATACTCAATAAAAGGTGAAAATTGTTAATTTTCAATGATAAAGTTATAGCAATGAGTAACATGGATAATCAGTCATTGATTTTATTCCAGGTGTATAACTTGACGTTCCACATGCACACTCACAACGACAAGAAACCGTATACCTGTGGAGTCTGTCAGAAAGGCTTCTGTCGGAACTTTGATCTCAAGAAACATATACGTAAACTACACGACGGTGTTACCGGGAAACAAACTGGTAGTCCTGACAACGCGCCGTCGCCAGGGGAAACGTTTATGGGAACCAATGGAATGAACGGAATATATTCACCTCTAAATTTGGGACATAGTGGACAAAGTGGATATTTTCCGAGAAACAATGTGTTTGCGCATGCGTCACAGTATGCCTATCAAAGGAACTATCTACCACAATATTTACTAAATCCCGGTGCATCTTCTCTGTTGCATAAATTATCAGCAATAATGTGATATTATGTTGTGGATGGGAAATTTTGATATAATTATATGGTTGCTTCTTAAATGGCTATGTAGATCTACCAGCTTCCGTTTGTTAAACGCTAAATAGGATTTGGTAGAGAAAGTGTTTAAAATGCATTATGTTATGTTCTCTAAATTGACGAGATAATGATAAATTGATAATAGAAAAGAAAACCAAATAATGTAGACATTATGAAAGCATGCCCCTGCAAAATACAGAGAATTTTCTCTGCAATAAAGATTGAAAATTTCATTGGACAAAAATTATATTCGTAATAATTTTGCCCAAAACATTGATTGTGGGTACATGTTGGAACCGCCTCGACGAGGCAAACATAAGAACAATGTTTACATCCGTGAACCTCATTTTCACTAATATAAAAGTGGGGTACTCGGGGGTTTTCATTGCATGTATATGTTTGCATGATGTCAGTATGTCTTCACTAGTCAAAATATGTAAGTACGTAGGAGTTCCTACTTTATTTACTTTCCAGGAAAACGTATCATCGTTTTAGTTAGAAATTGAGAGCAAAAGACGATAACCAAGCCACGATTACATGTATAATATATGTTTGCCCCGGGCACCGTTATGATATGCGGAACTGAAAAAGAGTCAAATTCTGAGATTCGCCCTAAACCTGACTCGGTATTGTATTGGACAACATAACAAAACACATATATACGGCCAGTAAAGTTTTAGTGCAGTAGGGTCAAATAATCTGTTGGCATTAAGTGCTATTTGTTCATCTGATTATGTTAATTATATTGTGATTGTAATAGATCTGATATTGCATTATTATTTGTTTTGAAGAATAAAAGTAGATTCGGATTTTTCATTGGAATCAGTGTTTGCTTTATGATCCTAGTCCGACACAGGGTCGTGTCATAAAACTTTTTTCAGCCATGTTTACTTAAAGAGAAGCTATAGTCTTTGTATATTTACTCGGAATACTCAAGAGACGTCAGTGTATTTTCATGTTTGCAAAAAAATGTGCTGTTTCTCATTGTCAACATATTTTCATGCTTTTGGTGTCATGTGAAATGTAAATAAATGAAGCACTACAAAGAATTTTCATTCAATTTTAAGCATTTGTGTTGAAGTTACATTAAATAATAAGAAGAAGAAGAACTTATGAGATTTTGACAATTTTCGGCAACGTCATCATTGACGTCAATTGGAAAGTGGCTTTTTCAAAATTTCCTAAAATTTTAAACTACTGTATATAAAACATGCAATGTTGAAACATTATCAAATGACCTTTGTTAACTACTTTATGCATTTAACATTTAATTTACCACAAAAAGCATGAACATATGTTGACCAGGACTAAGCAGCATGTTTTTTCTTGCAAACCTGAATATGGAGTTTTCCGAAGGCGGCGAATAATTATGGCCACTGGCTGTACATCATGGATACCGTCACCACACGCTGCGTTCGTATACTTATTTCTCGAAATGTAACTGATTAAGTCTTTCAACTTCTCAGTTAACAGGCATGATTTGCAAGACATTTCCTGTCTTTGTTCTTTTGTTTGTTTGTGACTGTCCTCTTCGTTTGAACGCAAAGGTAGGCTTAGTCATAAAATACTGCGCCTAAATGTAATACGTGTAAAGAATATACTCTTCTGTTTGCTGAGCAGCAAGGCATCTCATCTTCGTTAACATTGGCTGCATAAAAAAGTATATTGGTACCAGTTTGTTTATCCCAAGCGACAAGTACGTTTTAGATCTGACTTTACAAAAAAAAAAAGACATTACCCTTAGAAAGCTTTTCACAGGCTGAGGAACAATTGAGCTTTCTCATTAGAAAACCAACGATTTGCATATGCGAAAACAAAGATGCAGATCAGCTTCGCGGTAACCGCGAAGCTGATCAGCACCTTTGTTTTCGCTACACGGATAGTACAATCACACTTCTTCCTTCATCCTAAATTTAAAGCTTCTAGATATCTTCTGTGACTGTACAGGCTGGTTTGTTGGACCTGGTGGGAACCCAAATTGTTTGTTTTCTCACGAGACAGCTCAATTACAGTTTGCCTTTCGTTGACGTTCGACCGCGTACAGCCATCGCTGAGCTTTTGTCAAAGTACAATGCTAACAGTTGCCATCTTGCAGACTTCTCCATTAATTGATATTGTAAAATGTCAAAACGACGCTTAAAAGGAAATCGCTAAGGCTAGTCTCAGCAAGGGTTTAGTAACAAATATGATTCTCTATTGTTGAATGCTGGTAATTATTTTAGCCAAATCTTGAGAAAATGGATTTTACTTATGCGAAGACAAAGACGAAGATCAGCTGTACGGTACCCGCACATCTAATCAGCGTCTTTGCTTCAGCTTAACATGTAGTATCGCCACTCTTCTTTTTAAATCCGAAATTTCAAGCTTCTAAACTTCTTCTCAGACTGTGCAGGTCAGTTTGTGTCAGACCAGGTCGGAATCCCCACGTCAGGTTTTCGCGTGATTGAACTCATTTCTTGGCTAACGGGGAAATGGCGTGTACTCGTTATCTGAGCCTCAATTCCGTAGGTGCTAAGAGCGACGTTGCGTGCTACGCGAACATTTTTCCCTCCTTTCATAGGATGGGGTTAGAAACGTTAAAGATCAAGCAGTATAAGCTTTCGTCTGAAGATGGCACACACATATGGTGGTCCTGGCTGACAAATTGCCTTCCGTGTGCTAGAAAAGGCAGTAAATTACGCCAGGTAGAAATTAGAGACCCGCTGACAGCTTCAGCCTCATTTCTATACGGTGTGAACCACGGTCTTACAAAGTCGGTGTATAATTATCGTCTTCATTTTCGCCGCTGTTTCAGTATTTAGTACTAGCCCACATTGAATCTTTAATTGCGCCTATGCCATATGGGTATCGCCATGATAAAACTAAACTGATTTTTCTCTAAACTTTACGATTGTTTTTCAAGACAAAGTAATGCATATCCCTTACGACTGCGAGTCGGTGCTAACTTTTATCTTATATCAACGTACCTTTACCTGTTTACGAAAACTTGCCCATGCAATATTTGCACGTACAGCGAATTTTTTCAGAAGCAAAAATTATAAATATTTCGTTAGACACGTTTAGGTGGTTTTAATATTTTTGCTATTAATCTATATTTTGGACCAAAAATAAGAAAATGGGGTATACACCTGTATACCCCAGTTTTCCTGTATAGAGGTTTAAGGGGTATGCTTTTCATGGACATGTTTTCCTGACGGTTTTACGAAACAAAATTTATATCCATTTTTTTCCAACTGGAAGTGTTATTTAAGTTTTAGAACTGTGAGAAAGTGTATATTTAATCCGTTGGCGAGCGTTCCATTACGAAAACACGCCAATGCAATAAACAGAAGTTAGTTTAGCTTTAAAAATTGAAAATTTTCAGCTAAAAAATTTGATATTTTTCTTATTTTTGCTCAAAACATAGATTGTGGGTACACGCTAGAACCGCCTCGGCGAGGCGGTTTTAACGAGTACCCACAATCTATGTTTTGGAGCAAGCAAAAATAAGAAAAATATGTATACCCCTGCATACCCCAGTTTTGATATATAAAAGTGGGGTTCAAGGGGGTATACATTACACGGACATGTTTTCGTGATGGTATCGTTTTGTCGTTCGACTAGTTTATGATTGACTATATTTTATAAATTTGGCAATGCCAAACGAGCCACCCTCTCTAAATAAAGACGTTCACATAACTTTGTCAATTTGTGGTCTGTCATATTACAAGTTAGCTATAGACCTCGTAGAAAATTAAGTATAAATCTACTCGCTTTATTTTACTTATTTTTTCTACTCGGTACTTTAATCTATCTAAAAGGGTATTGCAGTTAAACGACTAGCAAAATTGCAATTGTATCAATTCAAAGAACTAAGTATTTAATGAAAGAAATTAAATTACAACAAATTGTAATATAATAAACAAAATGGGCGGTAGTAAATTGATTACCGATTAACATACATACACATATAAAGCAGAGCTTGTTTGAATATACAGCCCCCCGTATTTCTAAAAGACGAATTTAATTAAGAGTTATTCGAAAACTGGAATTATTTATTAAAAATCATTATTGGCATAAAATGCCAAATACCTAAAGTAAATATGCGACAGACTTTCCTCATGTTTTCTGAAAGGGAGAGTAGGTATTACCCTACTTAATGACGGGTACACTTTAATTTGAACAAACATTGCAAATTGCTAAACATTTTGTCACTTTGTCTTTTCTACGGCCTTAGTGTATTATTGAAACAAGAATCTCTTTCTAGTTATTCTTGAGTTAATACCTTTATAGGCCTATACTTAAAACCAGTTTTGAAATGGACTATTCCGAAGTGGGTGTGCTCACTTCTGAATTATTGCAAAAAAGTGTAATTATTGAATTTTGACGAGTTTCAAAAGCTGATGTTTTGATACTATGTGGTCTCTGTAAAAATTGAAAGGTACTCATTTGTCTATACAGTGAGTTTTTGCTTTTCGAAATTTGGTTAAGAAGTACCTGAATCACCCTTGGACTACCAACTTCGAAATACGTCATAAAAAGGTACAAGTAGGCAAAGATCAGGAAAAGGCGCAATCAGAAAAAGATTCCCACTCCAAAAACCGAGGTGGGAAAAAACCAAACTAACAATCAGGTACTTATACCATGAAACATATCGTAAGCCGAATGAGCAGCTATTTTCCCAATAGGTGGCCACTCAGTTACCTTAACTTAACTAAAAATATGAAAACATACATAAGGCGCCAACAGCACAAAAAAATTTAAACACCAAGACATAAAACAAAAAGAACCACTACAGAAGTATCGACTTGGAACGATCAGTAACACAAAGTTACTGGCGGGCTTAAACCGGTTTTACAGGTACCTAACCTCACCCTCAGCTTCTGCAGTGGTTCACAACATTTAGTTAGTTCTTCGGTCCTCGTGGTGAATCTCTAACTAGTCAATGAATCATCAAGAACAAACAAATAAATCATGATAAACATCCTGATGAATCAAAAACCAGGACTCACAGATTGAGTAAGCTGCCCGACGATGGAGATCCCTGGGCGCCGAATAACCTACTAACTCCGGAGCAAAAGAAAAACACCAGTTGGACCCCGGTGGGCCAAGCAACAGACAAGAAGCTCCGGCCCCAACCAACTAAAATGAATAGCTTTAAGTCGGGGCCATCATAAGTCAGGAAGCAGTTCCATTAATTTAATAATGGCGTCCTTTCATGAAGCAGTTTCATTCATAGATTTATATTTAGTGATCATATTTCAGGAGTTATTCATGCTGTATCCTAATAATCATTGTATTAGGATGAAACGTATTCTATTATCAAAGCATTGCTACATAGAATATAGTGTCAAAGCAACTAGTTTTATTATTTCGGTTGACATTAAATCAATATGGGCTGGTCCATGTGAGACCGTTACAACATTGCCTTCAATCGAAACGGGGTGTAAAGAAAAGAATGAACATGATTCACTGCTTTCTGTTTCATAACTGTGTATAATAAATTTTACAAGGAAGGTCCAAATTGGTCATTTTGAAATTATACTGAACAAAATCTAGTACTTAGAATGTAGAAATTGAATGATTAATTGTTTTATTCACTTGACATACCTGTGAAACGTGTTATTCACTATAATAGACTATTCCAAACTTACTAATTATCAATGAAGGGTTGTTCCATTTGCTGCACAGGGGTGTAAACAAATGCTTCCGCATGCTTCCGTTGCTCTATTTTATAACTCATGTTCATTAATCTCCAATCACGAGAAAATGTCTTTTCAAAGACAACTTGTGACAAAAATCTAGCATTTAGTATGCAGAACTATATGTAATTTAGTTTGTTTTCTTATTATACCTGTAAGTCAATAGAATGGGCAAATCCAATATTCCGAAAATAGATTGTCTTCCTAGCAATTTGGGTAAAATACATCACCAAGTATGGTGTACTGGAAGGGTCAAAATGACCGAAGTGGTAAACCGAACTGTCCATGCCTATATCGAAACAGACATGCACCCGCAAATAAAGGGGTGCATCCACATATTTAGAGGTTCACCCCTATTTTAAGATAGAGGTTAACCCCTAGAATGCCGGTACACCGTCATAGATTGTAATTTTGTCTGGTAATCCGTTTGATTGTGACTGCTTGGTGGCACTGTTGAGTGTGACTCTTCCAGGTAGTCGTGTCTGTATTGTTGTACGTTGGTATAATAAATATATTATGTATGTATCATATTGAATACTATGCTATGTTCAGTTACATGCACTGTGTATGTGACATGTTATTTCATATATGTGGCGTTATGTTATGTTGCATATATAATGTTAGGTTTCATATGTAATATTATGTTACATCTGTACGTTATGCCATTTTGACCCTTCCAGAACACCATAACTAAGAGTTTGAGTGCGTCGTCTTAAATAGGGTAAAATACATCAATTAGTATGAGTCACTTCGTCCTAAGGTTAAGATTTCTGAATAAAAAAAAAGTTGAATTAAATAAAAATCATAATGAATAAATCATGAATCGCCAAACGTTGACCGAAATATGCGGCATCGCCCATGGATCCGCAAATGGGGTCTTTTTAGCTATAATTAAATAAATATTACATCTTCATTGACCATAAGGTCGTAAGAAAAAGACGAGCTTCTTGACGCCTAAACACGTATATTGCGGGCATTTTGTTGTTGTAATTGAGAAATGGTGACCTAGTCCCGACATAACCAAAGCTGTTGCGTTTGGTATCAAATCAAATAAATGCACAAGTGTGTATTATTGTACTCCATATAGCTACGTTCATACAGTTACATGTGAGTGACTAAATAAACAGACATGCACTGAACAAACAAAAAGCTCTTAACACTTTTTAACGGTTGCCTTACTCAGTGTTTGAGAAATGGTGTGACAGTTGATAGAGGCCAAATCCAAAATAACAAATCACGCCCGGTTTCGAATAATGTCTCTAAAGTCATTGATTGTTGAAAATGTTAGAACGCATGAAAATTAAAGTTTACCGCTATTAACCGCTGACCTACATGCGTCATGGTACATGTACTAATAGGGTTATATCTCGGCGCTGTAGCTTATGTCACTTTAATTTGAATGCGTCGACGATGTCTCCGCTTTTTTTTTTTTTTTTTTTTTTTTTTTTTTTGTACCCAAGAGTTTATGGTTATTTTTATGACAACAATGACTACAGTCCGTGTTGCATGCGTTTCTGTCGTCCTGACGATTAACTTGCCCACTACTATTTATTGCGCTCAACCTGACATTAATGTGGAATTGGCACTGTAAATTCAGAAACTTCATTTTCGATGTGCAGACTGGGCATTTAGATATTCACATAACCAACTCGTAAACTTATAATTCATATAGTACAGTTTAGCCTTATTTCTGTGATGAGCATTTACGACAGATCAATTATCATTTTTTTTTAATTATTAACCAACAGTTATACGTACAAAGAGTCAATACATGCTACTATTGAACCATTCTGTGTCTATTCAACATAAACTTATTGAAAATGAAGGGTAAACACACTGTCACAGAAAAATACAATGTATAAAACACACACTTAAACTGCTGACAACGTTAACGCTCTCCCTTGTAGTCATTTTGATTGTGACTTTGTCTGGTAGTCCGTTTGATTGTGACTGCTGAGTGGCACTGTTGAGTGTGACTCTTCCAGGTAGTCGTGTCTGTATTGTTGTACGTTGGTATAAGAAATACATTATGTATGTATCATATTAAATGCTATATTATGTTCAGTTACATGCACTGTGTTCTGTGACATGTTATTTCACATATGTGGCGTTATGTTATGTTGCATATATTATGTTACATATGTAATTTAATGTTACATCTGTAACGTTATGGTACATGCGTTATATAAGATGCATTATGTTACGTTTTTTGCTACAAACATAACGCTATGTTGCATAACGGGTGCTGATTCATTCATGTTGTTACATATGTTGCGTTTTGATACATTATGTTACATACATTACATAACTTACGTCACACACGTTATGTCACATACGTTACTTCCGTTTACAATGTAATCAATACTGAGATTTATCAAGATATCATAGATTTGACTATAACAACACTGTCTGTTTTGTGTGTATCTTTGATGAGCTACGCTATTTCAGAATGTATGAAAATTCTTAAGATGCAACGACACCACATATGTGAATGAGAGCATGAGAGAGTGTATATATATACGTGAAACATGTATTGTTTTAATATTGAATTAATTGTTTACACCATTATGCCATAAATAGCTAGCTATGTTAATTTATTTGGGGGAGGGCTATCTAATGTTTATTTTTGCAAAATTATGTTTTCTCCTAAAGATCTTACACGCACAAATATGTTACATACATTGCGCTATGTTACATATTTTACACTATGTAACATATGATAAACTTTGTTACATGCTATGTTATATATGTTTTGTAATGTTGCATATGTTACATATGTAAAGTTATATATGTTACGTATGTAACATACGTAACATACGTACATATGTAACATATGTTGCATGATATTTACATTGATTAACTATGCGCAATGTCGAGAATATATCATACGATTCGTCGACAACGATAAAAATAACTAGTATAGATAATGAAAATAAATTGTAAAAATCGTGAGGTCATTTCAAAATCAATGGAAACCTGATATTAAAGACGTCTTTTCTTCAAACACTTCAGAAAGTATGTTTACTCTTTAAATCTTACACGCACAAATATGTTACATACACTGCGTTATGTTACAACTTTTACAGTATGTAACATATGATTAACTTTGTAACATGCTATGTTACATATGTTTTGTAATGTTGCATATATTACATATAATACGTTATATGTTACGTTTGTAACATACGTACATATATATTACATATGTTACATGGCGTGCATATTATCTTATGTAGTACAATGTTATATATGTTGTATTATGTCACATACGTTACACTATGCTTCATATGTTTTGTAACAAATGTTACATTGCTTCAACATTTCGAGATTATGTCGAGAGTATATCGTAAATGCATGAAAAGGCATGTTTGATCGGCCACTCAATATTAGCATTAACTAAAATGAAATAAGGCCGTATATAACATGTAGCACATGTTATAGTTTTTCTTGTTTACGTTTTCATACAATTTTCAAGTATCAATACCTATTGTAAGCACTTGATACGTAATGAAAATATAACATTCGTTATTCTGATAGCCATTACGTAAACATGCCCATGTTATAAATAGATTTTTCTTAAGTTGTAAAAATTGAATATTTTCATAAGAAAAAATGATATTTTTCTTATTTTGGTCAAAACATTTAGGTTGTCGGTACACGTTGACAAGGCGGTTCTAACGAGCACCCACAATCCATGTTTTGGAGCAATATAAGAAAAATACCACTGCATACCCCAGTTTTACTATATATAAGAGGGGTTTAAGGGGATATTAATTGCACGGACATTATTCCTGATGTAAATGTAACCTTCACGTAGAGCAGATGATTTTTTTATCGAAACTGCTTCATTTTAATCGCTCGAATCCCAGTGTACTTTATTGTGATTTTATGTGTGCACACAGCCGTTTGAAAGAATCATTAATTGTGTAAAACAATCTAGTATGTAAAACAATCTATAAAAATCAAGCAGGAAATGAATTTTAAGTTTCGGCTACAACCCGGTAGAATATGTAGGACTTTATTGTAAAATATTGTAATAACTAGTCATTTAATCATCACAGACATACGAATAAATTAAGACAAACGCCATGATGAATCGAAAATACAGTATGCTGCTCGGCAGTTGGAGATCCCGGGAGAGCCGAACAACATCAGTGAAAATCCGGAACAAAAGCAAACAACAATTGAACCCCGGTGGGTCGAGCAACAGACAATAAGCATCTGTGCAAACTGCAAAAACTTCCAAATATGTAACAACTGGGTATTATAGGATGCCGGGTTGAGCGTTAAGATTGGAACTTCTTCGGATAAAAAAGAACATTATTTCTTTGGTCACTTAGCACAAGACGATAATCGTTTTAGACAGCAACCAAATTTTATCGAGGTTTTATTGGTCGACATCATTGATGTACAGCAACAAGAACATCATAATTTACTGAATCATATCATTATCTAGGAGGCTGGGCTTTATATTAAAGGACTTAAAAGCGATATAAAACATATGCTTGTTGATACCCAAGGAAATATAACTTTATTAACTGATATGTGATATGACGCTCTGCCGATCGAATAATTTCATGTTTTCCTGTGATGAAATGGTATCTTTTAAAAATTGCATTTTATTAATTAAATTACTCTAAGCTTTTGTATTGTGTCAATATCAATCCAGCCTCCCGCCGCCATCTTTAAGCTCTGGCTATGTTTATGTATGCTATTGGTTTACGATACATCAGTTACTGCCTTCACATTATCAAAAACATGCTTCCATAAAAACCGTGTTGTAAATATCCAATACTGTTTAGTTGTCAACACGTGGTGAGTATTTGTTTCACAACTAATTTTTAACGCCTGATCCGGAAAAGGCTAAATCAGAAAGAAATTCCCACTTCAAAAACCGATGCGGAAAACAATGACATTAAGGTACATGTACTTATACTTAGAGAACATATCGTAAGCCGACTGAGCAGCTGTTTCCTAATAGACATTTTTCACTTTTGAACGTAAATGTTGCTGTCGCTTGCGTTTACGATTTTCGGTGTGATGGGGGACGACTCGTGAGGGCATATTTGAGACGATGACGAGGGGCGATATGAAGAATTACTTGGTCAAAACTACCAATAGCCTAACGGAGACCAATTAAACAAGACAGGCAAAAAAGTAATAGCCCACGACGTCTTACTCTGTAGCTCAGTAGGTAGCATGTATGGAATAAAACCAAAAGGTCCTGGGTTCGAGTCCGGCTAGGACAAAAATTCTTTTTTCTCTTCTTAATTGCTTCCTTTTTTCGCCCCTGTGACAATACAGCTTAGAAAAATGAAAAAGAAAAGAAAAGAAAAAAAAATGCAAGGATCACAAAATGCACTGCTGCATTTAATACTAAAATCGTAAATTTGTCGATTAAAGTGTGTAGTGAGAAGGCAGTCCGCACGTATAGGTTTTTCACTAAGTCTTGTTAACAAGTTTTTTCACCGATTTAAGCCGGTAGCTTGATCGAAATTATCGGCAGAAGAGCGGACCCGCGACCGATCCTCACATCAACATTTATTTTCTGAAGGCTGGTACAGATAATGCGGCTAGGATAAGTTGACCGCCTCTAATGACTTAGCGGCCCCCGTGGCCTAGCGGTTAAGAACGCTGTTTCTTAATCACTCGTTCATCTCACCGCTGTGTCTTGTGTGTGTTCGAGCCCCACACTGGCCACATATGATACAAGCCAAGTTCAACTTGCGGGAGTGCCAGGTGGTTTTTCTTAGGGTACTCACGTTTTCACCCCACCTACTGATTGATGATCTGAAATAATCTTGAAAGGGACGTAAAACTGAACTAAAATGCGATAAATCAAATAGTATAGTGTACATGTTCGGATACATGTACACCTGTGTTTATTAGATGTAAAACTACAGTTTCACGTGCTGTCTCGTGAGCGAACATAATTCATTCTGTTTATATTTCAAACAGATTATCAGCTTGATGTCGTTCATTCGACAGTCATCTGCATGTCATACGAAGTGCGATGGAGGCAACATCCTGCATGTAGCTACATTACGCCAAGCCACACAACTAATTTTGTTTATTGTAGACCTTCAACAGTAATTCAGCCATATTCAGTGTGCTGGTTACGATGTAGTAAATTAATTTGGCAAGACATAAGTTTTCTTTTGGATCCATATTTATTCTGTGTGATATTGTATGCGTGTTGTTTACCTAATTCAAATATATATATATATATATATATATATATATATATATATATATATATATATATATATATATATATATATATTTAATATGATTTAAATCAAACTAACACAATATTATTCTTATCAGTTGCTAAAGTGTTTCCATAAAGGACTCCATGTCTTAGTGGTTCAGTCAGTCGCCTCGTAAAACGGGCCGCGGGTTCAATCCAACGCGTAACTCCGTCTTTCGGGCGAGACCAAGGTCCAGTATGTAAATATTTGTTATTTGCACGCGAGACCCCGAATATTCCTCGTTATATGGTTTACATTAAGCATGCATGCATGATTGAATATAAATGCATTTTTTTCTTATCGGCGCGAGTAACATCGGAGAAGTTTTGCTATCTGTTAAAAATCTAATCAGGGCCCAGAATTACACTACGCCCACCTTAGTGAGGATGTGAAATTTAATTGTATCGATTCCAGGTCCTATTGTTACTTGATTACAGATAAGGGTCTGACTGTGCTCATTTCTGGTCATAATTTCGTTTTTATACAATTTTCGCCCCGTTGAAAATTATTTTAGTTCATATGCGACGGATAAATCAGTAACAAGGGGGGGGGGGGATGAGGGTGAGGGTCGATCCCTGAGAAAACGACTTGGCATACCCACAAGCAGAATTTGGCAGTTTGTGTCACCTGTGATTGTAAGACTGATCAATTAGGCAGCAACCTACGACGAAGTGTTCATTGTCTTGGTGATGGTTGTTGCCAAAGCGATATTGCTTTTTTCAATCACATGTTGTGTGATGTTGCATCTATCTTTGCTGTAAGGACTTTTGTTGTATCGCAGGCATTTACGATGGTGCTGACACTGATAGACAATTCCTGAATATACATATCCATGTACAGTATATCACGCAGTTATTTTACGTGCTCAAAAAAAAATCAAAGATTTTATCGAGCAGAATCAGTTATCAAACCACATTGCTGCTTGACAAGCCGAAATCAGTTAGTGTTAAACGGCATGTGTTCGTCTTTTTAAACCAGGGATCGCGGGTTTGATCCCGGGATCCTTAAGTCTGTCGGATGACACTATAAACTGATGTCTCGTTTCCATTTGGCCTTTGCTGTTGGATTAACGTTAAACCTTAAATCAACAAACCAATTAAATTTATTATTTACGTAAATTCTGATTGAGTAAGAAGCTTATGTGCATTTATGCTCGCCCGGTTCCGGACGCAAAAAATGCCCATATGAGTAAGGTTAAGAATGATCAAGGTGTTGCACATGTAGCTCTGTCGTCAGCATTTGTAATACATGTGCACTAAAATGGTGCCGTGTATCTTGACGCTAGCATAACAAAACCTTAACAAGCAATATACAGTGTTTTTAATGTTGTAAAAAATGAAAATTTTTTGTTCAACATTTTTGTCTTTTTATTTTGCTCAAAACATAGATTGTTCGTACACGCTAAAACTGCCTCGCAGAGGCGGTTCTAACGAGTGCTCACAATCTGTGTTTTTAGATGCATAACAAAACCTTAACAAGCAATATACAGTGCTTTTAATGTTGTAAAAAATGAACATTTTCAGTCCAACATTTTTATCTTTTTATTTTGCTCAAAACATAGATTGTTCGTACACGCTAAAACTGCCTCGCAGAGGCGGTTCTAACGAGTGCTCACAATCTGTGTTTTTATATGCATGGGCATCCTAAGTTGACCTTGCCGTAAATTAGGTCAATATCATCCCTGGGTCATGATTTAGGCCATGTATAAATTTTCTAAATGCTTAATGCCAAGTTTCAAAATCATAGGCCTACTGGTTCTGAAGAATATTTTAAAGGTTTCTGCAGTTTATAGCCATGGCGGCCATTTATACAATCTTTCGTTCCCTTTCCATGAAGTGTGGCTTTGATCACAGGCGCTTGAAGTTATTGCCATACATCATGCAATATACCCTAAAACAATAGTGTCTACATAGCAATACTTCGTATTGCAATGTAGACCTCGATGTAGACACTTATTTGAAGCATTATTTTTATGACATATGGCCATAACTTCAAGCGCCTGTGCTTTGATCGGCCATGCGGTTGCAGAGATGTTTGAATATTTTGGTCATGTGCATGTATATAGCCCCCGGGCAGGAGCAGACAAACCCCTGGGGACTAAATGTTTTCATGAACATAAATCTTCAGTACCTTTGCATGCTCATCGCGAGTTTCCACCCATTTAATTACATTAAACTTATTTTCCCCATTTAAATACATGGGCGACCTAAGTTGACCTTGCCATAAAATAGGTCAAGGTCATCCGAGCATTATGATGTATACCAACGTTGAAGAACTATATTGCCTGATGCTTCAAACTTAGTTTCAAAATCATAGGACTTCTGGTTCTGGGAAGAAATTGTTTTAAAGGTTTTTGCTATTTATAGCTATGGCGGCCATCTTAGTCATGTGACCTGGGTCATTTATGCAAACTTTCGTTCCCCCTTCCTAAGAATGCTCAGCAAGCAGTTTAACTTTGGTTTGCCATTTGGTTTCAGAGGAGAATATCATGGAAATTGTTGACGGACGACGTCGGACGGACGACGGGGCATGGTCATCCCATAAGCTCACGGGCTCACGTGAGCTTAAAATAGGTATACCCATGCATACCAAAGTTTTGCTGTATAAAAGTGTGGTTCATGGGGTATTCACAGACATGTTATCCTGATATAGATAACCGACCATGCTCGAGATGACTTGAAATAGGTCAAAACGTTGTAAGGCGTAGAATAAAAAAAAAACTGCACATAAAATGAAAGATCAACTTATGTTTCAAATCGTAAATCATGCCATGTATACATGTATAAAGTTTTCTGTGCGTTCACGAAAAACACGTGAAAATGTAGCTTAGCAGAACCAATGTACGTATATACATAAGCCAGTATGTAAAATGTCACATTACATGGCGATAACAAATAGTTGATATTGGTTTTTCCCACCAACAGTTATGGCTACGTTCGGGGTTCTCCCAATGGTAAAATCTGCAAATCTACCAATGGTACTGTTGGTACCATTTTTACCAATGGTAACCAGAAAACCCTGAACGTTTTTCTGCTGCCAATGGTACCATAGGTACCAATGGTACCATTGGTAGATCACATGGTGGAATTTTTATCATATAGATCAATACACCTCACTTGTTTTTGTCTTTCTTATTTACTTCATGTATATTGTGTTATTTATAACATTTACATTTGCTTGTATGACAAAAATATTGCTTATGTACAAAATTCATGATATATTTTAGGCTTGCCATATTGAATCACGTGACTTTTCCCGCGTTGGTAGAATTTCCCACGCTGTATTCTGTCTGCACCATTTGCTGCCGTATGTTGGTAACATTGGTGCCATTGGTACCAATGGCATTACCAATGGTACCATTGGTAAAACCTTGAACGGAATTTGTCTACCAATGGTACCATTTTTACCATTGGAAAAAACTACGAACGCACGCATGGTCATATGAAGACGGGACCTCGGTTTATCGAACGAGCGACGCCTAGTATTACACACGAGTGTCTAAAATAATCGAATTCTGCATTGGAAGCTGTTTAAAATGGAGACATTTTATTCGCGCCAAGCATTTGTAAAACCGACTCGCATTGAACGAGTAACGCATCTTTAATGGCAAACATGATAAGTGATATATATATGATGCGATTTTAGAAAATATTTCGTGTCAAAGGTCACCTCTGGTTCCTTGTTCCATCAGAATTAGACAGTTTGTACGGAAAGACAACAATTTTCATTTTTAGGCGTTTCGTTCTCGCGCTCAACCTGCGAAACGAGTCAAATGTTCTTATTAAACTCATTTTGTACCTGTCTTATATCAACTAAGTATTTATTCTCGCCGTGTGATTTTGAGAGGCGACTGACTGAGCCACTGCGAGACAAAGTCCTCTACGGAACGTGTTTGCGTGAGTGTGTGTTTGTGAGTTAGAGTGTGTATGCGCGCTTAAAATTCAGAATATTGTTGTCCTGTTTTAGGGTTAAGCAAGGTTCGCAGCACGTTTGATCAGCTGGCTAACCTGCACTCTGATACACTTCGTGACCTCGCTCCTTTTCTTTGTATGGAGAGGTCTAACAGAATACCGATGGAAATATTCCGTCTAGCAGCACGTTATGAAAACCAGAGGACCAATGGTCCTGTAAACGCTCACCGGAGACATAGTTGTCACTTTTTCCCCAAGTAAAAGCCTAAGTTTCCCAAATTTACCTTGCCGCTAAATAGGTCAAGGTCATCCCAGGGTCATCATTTTATCAAACTATGACGGGCTTAAGTCATCGATGCTACATACCAAATTTCGTGAAAATCAGCCTGCCGGTTCTGGAAAAGAAGATTTTTGAGTGGTTTTTACCATATACGGAATTTTTGTTCCCCCTACCCATGGATGCTCCACATGAAAATTTCTCTGTGATTGGCCCAGCGGTTTCAGAGATGAAGATGCTATGGACAACAGACTGGCCAAGGTCAAGTGATGACCTTGACCTAAATTAATCACATTCCTTCATCTACTCCATTAGTTATCTGCATCTACCACTTTTCAGGTCTCAGGCTGCAATCATTTTTTTAAAAATCCATAGTTTTCACTTTTTCCCATGTAAAAGCCTCTGTTTCCAAAATTTACCTTGCCGTAAAATAGGTCAAGGTCATCCCAGGGTCATCATTTTGTCAAGCTTTGATGGACTGGAGTCACTGATGGTAAATACCAAGTTTCGTGGAAATCGGCCTGCCGGTTCTGGAGAAGAAGATTTTTGAGTGGTTTTTACCATATATGGGCGTGGCGGCCATCTTGGTCATGTGACATGGATTTCGCGATCAAACTTGAAATGCCGCTGAATGCCGCTACACAAGGAGGCTCCACATAAAATTTCAACTTGATTGGCCAAGTGGTTACAGAGAAGAAGATCTTTGAAATTGTGGACGAAGACGGACGACGGATCATGGCCATCCTATAAGCTCTCCTTGTGAGCCTTCGGCTCAGGTGAGTGAGCTAAAAAAAGACTAGATGTTTCTCAGTTTTATAATCATTTATTTGCTTGAAAATAACATTGTGTTAGTTTGAAGATTAATTATATTTATTTGAAGTCAACCAGACAAACAGCACACATACTACAAGAGAATAAATGAGGATCATACAGAAAGCCCGTGGCTTTCAAAAATCATCTAAAATTCGTAATTATCGCACTCGATATGGCTGAAATACTGTTGAAGGTCTACAAAACCTCAAATTATTAGTATGGCTATGCATAATGTAGTTAGGATATCGCACTTATGACATGCAGATGGCTGTTGAATGGGATCAAAACGAAACATCAACCAACTAAACCCCACCAAGCTTTCGAGTATCTGTTTGAAATACATGTATAAACATGCCAAATGAATTATGTTAGCTCACGAGACAGCACGTGAAACTGTAGTTTTTACACCTTATAAATATACATATGTGTGTACAGGTACACTATACTATATGAGTGAGTGCCTTACGTCCGCGGAAAACATTTAAAGTCATTCAGGGTGGCTAACTTATCCTAGCCACATTATTCCTGTAAAAGCCTTCAGAATATGAACATTTTTATGTCCCCAAGAAAGAAATATTGACGTGAGGATCGCTCGAAGATCAGCTCTTCTACCAAAAAAATACGATCGAGCTGTTAAAAGTCAACAAGAGCGAAACATTAATGTGAGGTGCCGTCTCGCACTTCAATTCCTTTACGATTTATGTATTTTATGCACAAGGGCATTTCCTGATTCTTGCATTCGCCAATAAATATAATCAGCTGATAATACATTTTTTTTATTTCCTTAGCATTATTGTTACAAAGGAGACAAATAAAGAAAAGAAAAGAAAAGCGGTTCGATCAGGACTCGAACCCAGAACCTTTCGTTTTGAATCCTAGCACGCTAGCTACTGAGCTACAGAGCTAGACGTCCTACACTATAACATTTATTGCATGTCTTATTTAATTCGTCTCCGTTGGGCTGTTGGTAGTTTTGACTGTGTAATTCTTCATATTGACCCTCGTCTTAGTCTCACATATGCCCTCACGAGTCGTCCCCCATCACAAAGAAAGCCGTAACCGCACGCACCAGCAGCATTTACTTTCAAAAGTGAAAAATGTCTAATAGGCGGCCACTCAAGTATCCGAACTTTACTAAAACTATGAAAACGAACATAAGGTTTAAACAGCACAAAAATCGACTCCAAAACATGAAACAAATAGAACCACAACGGAAGTATCGCCTTGTAACGATCAGTAATATAAAAGTTCTGGGGGGCTTAAACCGGTTTTACAGGGCCCTAATCTCACCCCATTGTCTGCAGTGGTTCACAACATTGAGTTAGTTGTTCGGTCCTCGGAAAACTACATGGAAATTTTAAATTTTGAACTTTCAACGTAGATCTACTCTGTTTATAATTTGCATTTTGTCTCCAAAGTGTGTTGATGGAATCGTCCTGATCATCGAATGTGGCATTAATTATTTTCCTTTCCTTTTTTCATTTATTATTATTATTATTATTATTCTTTATTTTGTTTTTAATTATTTATTTTAACAGCTTCCTTGAAAAACTGACAAGGAAGAGAATATATCTGATAATTGACCTAATGATCCAGCTGATCTAAATGAATTTCTTATTTTAACAGCTTTACTTTTCGTCTCATTGCGACATTGGGTGCGCGGTACATGAGTGGTTAGTGGGTCAGACTCCGGAACGAGAGACCGGGTGATCGTACACCACTGGCGCCGGATGTTTTCCTTGAGCAGGCCACATAATTCTCCATAGTGCTATATACATCCCAAAAAGGAGTGGTTCCGTCCCGACAGGCCTGAAAATTGTACTGGAATTTAATCACATACAAGTAATAAAACTCATTGCGAGTTTGACACTTTTAAGGTACACGACAAGGTACATTTTTTCATTAGGAAAACTTGCAAATGCAATAAACATGCACTATACCACCAAACATTTTGCATGTGGGATCGACTGCCGCATTAACCCGACCTCCCCAAAACTAATTGTTTGTTTAGAATCTCAAAAGATTTTTATTATCTCCAACGATGGGGTTAATCAAACGTTAAAACTCGTCGTATCAGACGAATGTGAATAAATCTAATCAAAGATTTAAATATCTGAAACTGTCCAATTTATTTGCGACGATTGTCAGATGCGCGTGTATCTCGGATATTCATCTTTATTGCTGAAAACTTAAAACATTTTTGAAACCATTTAGTCGCAAAGATGTTGAGAATCCATACAGTGAGTGATAAAATGGAACCACATGTATTCAATTGCTTTGTGAAAACTTGACCCTGTAAATAGTTTCGATCATTAATTCAAATGATGGCAATGAGTATGTCTCTTCAAAGTCAACTTTGTTAATCGCTTCAAAAATAATATTAATAAACAACATAATCATGCTGCGGTGACCTAGTAAAAGTGGACTCCGAAGCGAGAAAGCAAGGTACTTTTGGCCACCCAGATTATTGGGTAACACCCAGGTAGCTCTGTCCCGACGTGACTGAAAACATACTGACCGTGACATTAAGCCATGAAAATTAAACAAACACATTACCATTGTATAGAGCGATTTTCAGAAAAAAAGGTCGGACCGTGGTACTTTCTGTGCAAGTATCTAATTGTCAATTTAGTTTTTTCCCACTTCGGTTTTTTGGAGTGGGGATTTATTTGTGGGTGCGCCTTTTCCTGATCGTTGCCTACTTGTACCTTTCTGTATAACTTTCCTTCAATGACTGTACACTGTAGAGGGTAGCTTCATAGGATATCGTTAACCAAAGAACCTCATTTACAATATTCCGAGTACTCAAAACCGATACCCGTTTACAGGGTAAACTAAACAATATTTCACAATGTGGCCTCGTTTAGGAATTTGTCCTAGATCTAGAAACTACCCTTGTGCAAATTCTTGAAATTGCAGCACAGCTGTCTGGCTTTCATTGCCGGTTTAAAAGGGTCAGAGACATACATGTACCTTTGAATGTTTCCACTGCTTCCAAAGGATCTAAAATTTACATTTTATTTACATGTCTGTAAAACGGTTACAAGTAATTTCTTGCCTAATCGTACATAGACTTGTGCATCGTATTCTAACAAACCAAGTTATTGTTTTGGTTGTAACAAAAACTATTTTAAATGAAATGACTAATCGAATATATAATTATTACAGTTCAGCCAATATAAAATTTTAATTTCATAATGTGATTTACGACAAGTTGCATTTATACAACAACTAATATGGGCGTTTGAAATTAATTAGCGTTAACATACTTATAAAGTTGTGTTTTGTTAAAATGTACAACCAACAATGTTTCTTAAGGATAGATTTAAAACTTTCAATAAAAAGTTGCTTCAAAAGTGGAATCGTTAAATTAAATTATTATTGGCATAAAATGCCAAATATCTAAAGCAAATACAATGACAATGTGTCTTTATGTCATTTAAAAGGGTGGGTAGGTATAAAAACGCAAGAAAGAGGCACATTTTAATTGAACAATTGCCTTATATTGCTTATTATTTTATCTTTCTAGCGTTTATAATTTTTAAGTGTGAATGCCTACTTGAAGTACTAGATACATAATGGCAAAATTGTTATACAACTGAGTTTCATTCTGATAGCTAATTCAACCTTAATGGCAAACGAGTTCTCTTCGACGAAAGTACTTGTTTTTATTTGCTCGAAACCCAGTGCATTTGTTTGTATTAAAAGGCATGCACCTTTAGGCGGTGGAAACCGTCATTTGTATGGAAAATAAACCAAAATCACTCAGTCAATGTGGCGTTCTTAGTTCTGAGTAAACTTTTCTGAAGAAGTAAAATCTTGGATATCGGATCCAACCCTAGGTCTTGCCCTTAAATTAACAATCACACAAAACTGTAAGAAGTTAGGGGTCAGAAGAATATCGTGTCATTTCTTAAGTACGTGTAACAGAACTCACTAAAGTCAGCGCATGAAAGCGACTATGGTTGGCAACAAGAAATGCCAATTGTTCAGTACATACACTCAAGGGGGACCAATGCCGCCCAGATTATACAAATATCCTTTTCTTATTTGTAAAATATTTTATCTCGAAAGAGGGATTTTATCATACGATGAACCTCATCGTATCAGACCAATGTGAATAAATCTAAATCAAGATTCTAATCACTGAATCTGTCCAATTTATTTGTCGCCATTGTCAGGTGCGCGTGTATCGTCCGATAGTCATCTGTATTGCTAAAATCTCAAACACTTAAAAGATCATTTAACCGCAAAAATGATGACAATCTATACAATGCCTGGTAGAATGGGACGCTTAAAATTGCTATGGAAAAAACTTTATCTTGGTAATATTTCTGATAAAAATATAATTTGCAATGAATATGTCTCTTCAAAGTCAATTTTGTTTATTGTTAAAAATACTGCAAGAGGAGCGCGGTGGTCTTGTGGTTGGTTAGAGGACTTGGATCGATACTTAACACATCGCCTTGTAGTGTCCTCATGCAAGACATTGTACTGAAGCCTGCCCCCTCCTCCTCGGATAACTGGTATACGCCCAGAGAGCATCCCGAAATGACTGAAAAAATATTAATTGGGACTGTAAGCCGCAACCAAGCCAACCAACGTATGATAGAGGGTGGGCGGGTAAGTATATGGGCCCATCGGGTTTGTTAGAAATAGGATTGACTGTGTGTGCCTCCAGGCAAAGCTTATTACCTACTGACTGAGTATCTGATAACTGGTTAACAGCTCAAAAGACATTAAGAGCCTGCTAAGGCCAAACGATTTCAAATCAAACCACCCATACATATAAGCTTTGCTATTTACTTGGGTGGTAATGACATCCCATGAAATAGAGGCAACGTCGAGACATGACCATAGATGTTTACTGGGATGTTAATCTACAAACATTCAGATCAAGGTGTATGCTTTGTTACCCAGTCCTCTTCCTAAGTCAACTGTGATGTAACGACAAGTTTTGTTCGGTCACAGTAGACACTTCTTAGCTCGATGGCAAGGCGTCACATAAAACAACAAACGTCAAATGGAAATTATTTTGAACATGACAATCATCAACAGAGTCTTTCCTCTAATCACGTAGACAATAGCATAGTGCGGAAAATAGATAGACAGGTTGTCAGAGTTACAAAGACCATGTGCGGTGCAGGCCGAAAGACATACTTCATAGACTTGATGTCAGCAAACTAAACATTAGAAGCAAGCCTGCAAGGCGACCTCAAGGCAAAAAACCTTTGCAGAGGTAAAAAATCATAAGAAATTACTGGACAATTATTTGAATGAATTGATACTATTTGGAATCGAAAAAATAGGCAATAATCATGGGGTAATTTAATTAATAAAATGCAAATTATAAAAGATACCATTTCATCACATGAAAACTTGAAATCATACGATGACATTGTTAGTGACTCTCAGACCGGCAGAGCCTCATATCAAATATCAGTTAATAAAGTTACATTTCCTTGGATATCAACAACCATATATTTTATATCGCTTTTTAAGTCCTTTAATATAAAGCCCAGCCTCCCAGGTAATGATATGATTCAGTAAATTATGATGTTCTTGTTACTGTTTATCAATGATGTCGACCAATAAAATCTCGATAAAATTTGGTTACTGTCTGAAACGATTATCATCTTGTGCTAAGTGACCAAGCACAAACAATGTTCTTTTTTTAACCCGATCTAAGCGCTTAGCTCGATACCCAAAGAAACCCGTTTGTTACATATCTAAAACATATTTTCAGCTCAATAGTTTTCTTTTTATAATTATATACTTTTCAGATGTCTTGTTGAACACATAGATTGCGTGTACCCACAATCTATGCTTTGGATCATAAATAACACTACTTAGAATCACTTGTTATTGTATTCATACAAACCGAAATGATCGGTGACACACTATGACATTTTGTCCCAAGTTGAGGTTAGATTTTCGAGTTTTCGAGTTTTCTCCCATAGCGTCACTTCTACTGACTGATAGATAGGTGCACTCAATGCAAAATTGAACATTTATTAAAAGAAAGTAACAGAAGAAATCCCGGATATTTCGTTTTCGCCAACACTTCAATGATTTTGTGATGGAAGTACTATTTGTCCATGGGGCGGAAGTGTTTGCGAAAACGAAATAACCTTGATTCCTTATGATTCTTTCATTCAATAAATGTTCAATTTCTGCATTGACTGCACCTATCTATCGGTCAATAAAATAAACGCTATAGGAGAAAACTCGAATTTCTCATCTCAACTTCTGACAGAATTCACTGTGCGTCACCCATTCCGTACCACGTGTTTCTCAGCTGTGAATAAGAAAAAATGTATGCCCGTGTATACCCCAGTTTTATTAAAAGTGGGGTTTAATGGGGTACTTATTTCATGAACATTAGTCACTGATGTCGATGATATTACGAAAAATTGTCAATGAGAATAGGATGTGCAACAAAAAAACGCCGGGACAAGAAAAGAAAAACAAAGCACCCATTGAGCCTAACTAATCGACAATCAGCGTGAAATTTATACTCGTGTTATATGTCATTGTCGTTGTGCTGTTGATTGCCACTATATGTACATGTTTTATTTGAAAAGTGAGACCAACATCATTTCCTTTTTATTTTTTTGAAACACTGGCATTTATAATGATATATCAACGTTCGTTTGTTTAGCTGGATTTTAACCTCAGACGCGTCAAAAGATCGACAAGTCTACTCCATAGCACGTGAAAGGATATTCCGATTGTAACAGTACAAATACGTACTTTGCGTGTAATCGAAGTGTAAAGCCAAACCTGTTGCATTTCGTACTGATTTACCTTTCACAAGCTACTAATTTAATCCGTTGATCATTTGATGCGTCTGAGGTCAAAATCGAGCTATAGATGGTATGTTTCATATACTAATATGTACCTTGTAGCAAAGATAAAAAGTTAGAAAATGTTTACTAGTTTCTGGTTGAACGTCCAAGATCAAGTGAAACATAAGACCAAATCAGTTTAAGAAATGTGTTCAAAGTTTCATTGTTATTACTTTCATTTCTATAGGCAGTCTTCTGTTCAGAGTGCACATGTTCCTTTATGATTCTAAAGCGAGTAAGTTCAAAACTCGAAATTTCTATGTACACAAATAAGTTTTCTGACATTGCCGTTAATTTTGGGACATCCACAAGTCTTATTTCTGTGTCATGCATAATATGCTGCGTAATTGAAAACCCCTTCAAATTAGGGTAACGTAGACTACACCATTACTACCCAGCACTCGCATCTGCCAAATAATCACGACTAGTTGACAACTATACAGACTTTATGTATGCATTCTTCAGATAACTCAAAGGTAGTAACTGATGTTTTCTTAGACAAATGGCGTATTTAAGCATAGCCGGAGTTTAAAGGTGACGGGAAATTAAATTGATATTTATCCGATACAAAAACGTAGGGTAATTTAATTAATAAAAGGCAAATTATCAAAGATACCATTTCATCACATGAAAACACGAAATTATACGATGGCGGTTTGAAATTGTTCGAAACTCTCAGACCGGCATAGCGTTATATCAAATATCAGTTAATAAAGTTATATTTGCTTAGGTATCAACAACCATATGTTTTATATCCCCTT
Organism: Rugalucina vietnamica; assembly: GCA_964017185.1. Lineage (NCBI taxonomy): Eukaryota > Metazoa > Mollusca > Bivalvia > Lucinida > Lucinidae > Rugalucina > Rugalucina vietnamica. The sequence goes on from OZ024875.1 coordinate 65,910,419, forward strand.
TTAAGTCCTTCAATATAAAGTCCAGCCTCCCAGGTAATGACATGATTCAGTAAATTATGATGTTCTTGTTGCTGTACATCAATGATGTCGAACAATAAAATCTCAATAAGATTCGGTTACTGTCTGAAACGATTATCGTCTTGTGCTAAGTGACCAAGCACTACCATTGTTACAAACAATATTTTTCATAAAGAATATATAGTGGCGAATCAAAGCAGTTGGATAAAAATGGCTATAAAGAAGTATCCAGAAATATGTTTTTAAATATGTGTCATGTTTGAATGGAAATTCATCAAGCGGCGCTTTATATTCGTGTACATGTATATAGAATACTGAAGATGAAGAATATGCACTACATGTAATTCACCATACAACTGACAAAATATTTTAAGTTAATATTTTCAAGTTTGCACTTTATTTCATTTACATGTACGTGACATGTTTTCGATGACCGTCCGCTCCGTTGGGCGGTGAAGAGGCTTGAATAGCCGAAACAGCGGTATAGCCCATCGATGCTCACTGCTCTGAAAGGATCTCAGTTTTATTTTTATTTATAACTTCAATACATGTAATACTGCTACAACTGCGATTTCTTCGTAGCTGCTGTTGCATATGTATTCTCTAACAATTTGACGGTATCTTTTCTTCAAACCCAATCTAATACATTCAGTTGAAGGTAAAGGACTGCAATCATCGGGAAATTGAGGAATCAGAATGAAATTCCCTCTCTAAAAACTGAGGTGGAAAAAACTAAATTAACAATCAAATACTTATACTTAGAAAACATATCGTTAGCCGAGTGAGCAGCTATTTCCAAATAGACGGCCACTCTGTTATCTAAACTTAACAAAAAAGTTGTAAACGTACATAAGGTGCAAACAGCACATACACTCCCGGTAAAAAAATAACAACATATTCCGCGTTTCTCCGCAACCATGGCAAACGCGAAATTTTTATTTCTCGGAGAAACACCGCGAAATAAGCCAGGTAGACGAAATCGTCTGCGCGAAATTTCGCGGTGTTTCTCGGCGAAATTTCTCGGTGTTTCTCCGAGAAAGGTAATTACCTGGATTTATCGATAAAACTCTTTTTCTCGGAGTTTCTCGGAGGAATTTAAAAGACAAATGCATGTTTATAATTTTTGAATAAATATAAAACAATAAATTAAAAAAATAATATTTTAAGTATTTGCAAGTATGAAACTTGCAGATGTTACGTATTTGTTTAGATGGCTTATAATCCACATAAATATATTCTTGATTACATTAAAATTTATGATGACCTTTGTCACTTGTGTTGCTTTTCACATCATCCATGATTATTCGATCTTTGAACAGAAGAATGGAAGCGAAAAAATCATTTAAAAATCAAGGGCGTCATTAAAAATTCGCGCCTTGAGCATTGTCCTTTCCAACAAAGAATAAAATTACCACACTTCTAGTGACTATGTGGATAATCAGAATCATTTTCATTGAATGAATAAATAAGTTTAATGACATTTGATCAAATGTATTTAATTATGTACAATAGCAATGATTTAACAGGCGGTTTACTTTAATTATATCAGGATAAACACAAGTCATCAAAATAACATGAATATACCGGCCGGAGATCGAAATCGCAACTTTTTGTTTTTCGAAGCGAACGCACTATCTATACATTTAAAACTATCGCGGCCTGTCTTATTAAATGTTCGGACCTTACTTGTCCGCCAGCATTTCTTGGTAAGCTGTTAATTAACGTAACCGTTATCAAATATTCAGATTATGGTTCCAAATAAATCGCAAATAATTTGAGCATTCGTACATGTACATGTACATGTATATATACTTGTGTGTTTTAGATCGAGAGTTTGCATCAAAAGTTATTCTCCATGAACAACCACAAAGCCGTTTAAATCATGAACTTATGGGATCGCCTAAATTGATGCCCTTTCACCTGTAATATTGCATGGTATTAACATACATAAATGGTCAACAAAATTTACAGAAATCACTGTTGACTGATTTGGCCAAGTGGTAGAATTTGCAGCATTACCAGGAAGTGTGTTTCGGCATACACAGTCATGTTCTTGTGTCACATTCTCTAATGAACACGAAGCTGACACTGCTCCTTCACATGATAAGGAAGCTGTCTGCCGTGAAGTGAAGTGAAATAAAAAGTCAAGCAAATAAAAATGCCGACCGTGCAGCCAACACTGTCATATAACTAACTCCCAATTGACGGCTAAATACATCACGTAGATATGAATGTACATGTCCATACATTGCTATTCACGCACATGCATTTGCATCATTAAAATCATTCTTGTTCAAACATTTTACATCAGGAAAACATTTCATGGAAAATGTGTATCCCATCAAAAGCAAAACTGGGGTATGCAGGGGTATATCTATTTTTTTTTTTTATCTTTTGCTCCAAAACATAAGATTGTGGGTACTAGTTTGAACCGCCTCGGTGAGGCGGTTATAACGTGTACCCACAATCTACTAGTATGTTTTGAGCATGAATAAGAAAAAGCAAACATTTTATACTGACAATTTTCTTTTTTTTTTCATCTTTAAACATCTCTGTATACTGCATGGGCATGTTTTCGTATTTTTAAAGTTACGGTATATGAAATTATTTCTTTAAAACATCATCGACACAAAAGGCAGCAACGCTTTCGGAAGGGGAGATCGGAACACCTCATAAATACATTTACATGTTTGTTATACCTTGTGCAGAATTGCGGTTTGTATGGAACATTGTAAATTTTAATGGTCTTAAATTTTTATTTCGCTCCCTCTTTAAATCTGATTGATATTATTAGATGAAAAATGCATTATGTGCAACAAATACTTTTGTATAGGATATGTCACACAGTGCATCAAAGTAAGTGGCTGAAATATACAAACTTTTCTTTACATGTACATGAATTTGGGACAATGTCGGTTATGATAGTATTTTTCTTTTATTTTTCTTTTACGTATGCACCATTATTTTGTCGTCATTTGTGTTACGACATCGAGATATAAATGTGGATGCATCAAACATACAAAACATACATACTCAAGTATCTGCAGTTCATAGCGTGTCGGATGCTGTTTCGGTAGTTTTTGTAAGTGAAGGGTTTACAAATACGAATGTTGTGTAGACCATTTCAAACGTCAGGACATCCCAAACTTGTACAGTACCATAAAGCGACGAAAACGTACCGACATAACCGTGGCTGAGGACAAGGACGTTAGTAACAGCAATATTGCGCAGTGATTTTTCTATTCATGCACATGCATATTAAAGTTTGTATACTTAGACGGTCCCGGTAATTTTTAAAACTGACACCAAAATATAAGGTCATGTATTTGTTTTCGTGTAAAATGAGTGTATCCGTTCCTGCCTTCAACGGAAACATTAATAAAGGTTAAGTTTTAATGCGATTTAACGTGTAAATTTGATGTAAGATATCCATACGCCAGTTGAGCTGTGTGCTAGTCGAGCTGCACATGTTTTTCGGAAACGATCAGGATGTGCTATTTTTGGAACAAGTGCACTTATTAGATCGAATACGGTGATAAATTCATATCTATACATCTTGATCATGTAACGGGATAGCTTTCCTTGGAAATATGCAAATTTCAAACTCGAGACTTTGTGAATCGAGTAAGTGTTAGGTATATAGCGCAGTAAACCACCCTTGGTGGATGAGCATGATTTTCCATCGACGGGGTTTGCTGTGGCTCGGCCGCTCGTTACATTTGGTGGCAGCGGTGGGATGATGACGGGGGAAGTAATGTAACGGGATAGCTTCCCTTGGAAATATGCAAATTTCAAACTCGAGACTTTGTGAATCGAGATAGTGTTAGGTATATAGCGCAGTGAACCACCCTTGGTGGATGAGCATGCTTTTCCATCGACGGGGTTTGCTGTGGCTTGGCTCGGGTGTACGTTACATGTAACGTACAGCCACGTTACATGTAACGTACAGCCGAGCCAAGCAACAGCGTACAGAAATATCAGATAAAAGAAGTAGGGGTATTGTACTAGCCGAGTAGTGAAAACAAAGGCGCTGATCAGCTGTGCAGATACTGCACAGTTGATCTGCGCCTTTATTATCGCATGAGTATAAGTCCAGCGTTCTCATGACGCGGCTCATATAAAAGTGGGGTATACATTACATGGACATGTTATCATGATATGTTGAGGAATACCTCATACAATGTATATGGGTTTAAAGCACATGAACATGTAAATGCGTTTGTTAATTTACTCGATTAATTATCAATTAATTTATCAATTATCAGTAATTGATAAATTGTCTTTACTTGTCATTTTTCACCATGTATCATGCACTTTCCTATGCACTTGACATTTCGGACCGCACCTTGTAAAAACAACATGCCGCCAACACAAAATGTTCATGGCGGAGTTGTCGTTATGCATGGCAATAGGTTTTGCGTTTATGCATTTAGCAAGAAAAACAGATGCTTAAATAAAGTAAAGTGTATAAATTGTTTTCTCGTTATCCGCCTTATTCTTATGTGAAGATTTGGTCATAAATTTGGTATGAAAAAAGTGTTTATGCGAACAGTGCCCCTGATAAACGAGTGATTTAGAGGTATTGACAAAACTTTGTGCTAGTTAAATACTGTGTATCCTTATCATCGAGAATGTTGCAATGCATATTCATATAGGAGTTAGGAGATCGCTGCAGGGTAATCGGGTCAATAAAATTTTACAAAAATAGCTTGCTCCATAAGCTGACAATGTGATGAAATTATGCCATTTCATTCTACATGCACGTTTCCATAGCTTGACATACAACCAGAACCAGAAAACATTTGTTTCATTACAATATGAATTCAAGAATGCGCAAAATGGTTACCTATTATACTCGTACATGTTTATGGCCTATTGCTTTTATGTTTCCTAGCTCAAACAAATGAAACTACTTGGATAAAGACATAATTGAGATGAAACAAAGTACTTCTTAATTTGTATGTCAAATGCGAGTCGAGTCATGCCTGACCAACCGTATCGGAAACCAGTGAAGAAGATTGTGGAATGTTTGCTCAATAATTAATGTGCCTTATTAAAACGTGTCAAACTGTTAGAGGTGCCATATACAAAAACACTTATAAATACTGATCAGTTAAAGGTCTAAAACTTCTTTAATTATTAAAAATATGGTAAAATCGATTTTCACAATCGTGCACAATATTTCTCCGAGAAACACCGCGAACAGGTAAATCTGGACTTACCTGTTTTCACCGGTTAATACCTGCGGTCGCGGTGAAATTTCTCGGTGTTTCTCCGAGAAATCGAACTGAACGAAACGCGAAATATCTTAATGAAAAGAGAAATTTAGCGTTCTTTCTCCGAGAAAAATAGCTTAGGGTCCTCCGAGAAAAGAGGAATATGTTGTTGATTTTTTACCGGGACTGTAAATTCAACACCAGAAACATAAAAAGAATCATTGTAATAGAAGCATCGCCTTGAAACGATAAGTAATGCTTTCACTCTTTCTGAAGGATATGGTGTTATTTCTGTTATTACTGAAACTGGTCTTTTGTCGTGTGACGACTTTAACATAATAACATAATAATTCTCGCGTCAGTATGAATAAATACGTTAAGCATGTTTATATTTAGTGGGACAAGGTAATCTATTGTTCGTCTTTTGCAAGCCAAAATTTAAAAATTGTATCATTATTGACATACACAAATGGCTCCAGTTCATCATATTGTTTACACGGATAGTATGAAGTACATAATTTGAGCATTTCATGTTTTTCATAATAACCGTATACTTGACAATTATGAGCCGCAACGCGGAAAAAACGGCCATCGAGATTTTCGACCAGGCGCAACAACATTCGGGCTGTACAGTCACAGAAGCTGGCTAGAGACTTGAAACGTTTACGAATTGTACTATCCGAGTAGCGGTAAAAAGGCGCTGATTTTCTGAGTAATTAATGCACGGCTGATCTGCGCCTTTGTTTTCGCATGTTATGCAAGAATTCCTTTTTCTCATGATGCGGCTCAATTAAAAGCCCACTACTAATGAGCTCTCCACAATGTTTGAACGAACTAGTGGCCAAGTGGTTGTTGAAACTTAATAACAGGATGATACATTTGGCGTGGGAACAATCTTGGTTTCTGATTTGAGGCGGTGAATGAATACTAGTAAGAAGTTTCGGAGTCAAAAAAAAAAAAAAAAAAAAAACCTCAATGATTATGACCGTTCTTCCAAGAGCGTTACAAAATACACTTATTATATATAATAATCAAATGGCCAGAATTATATAGATAGAGTTTAAAAAGGAACCAGGTATACATTTATTTGCAAGGGTTTAGCTACTATTATTAAGCTAGCTATGTGCAACAAGTCCATGTAGGAATTACACTGACGTGTTGGGTTAATAAAACATTAATTTCAATATCAGATGATGGTTGCCTAGCCACATGGCCTTGGTTACACTCACTACCTCAAATTCTCTGCACGGCATCAAGATAACATGTCCATGAAAAATATACCCCCTTAAACATACTCTTAAACACCACAGTTAAACTGTGCTTTATAGGGGAACAAATTTTTCTTATTTTTTTGTTCCGAAACATACATTGTGGGTACTCGTATGAACCGTCTCGGCAAGGCCACAGTCTATGTTTTGAGTAAAAATAATACAAATAAATGAAAATTTCTTCACTGGATATTTTCATATTTTTTAAGTTTAAGAAAAATCTATATACTGTCTATTACATGATCGAGATTTTGTAATGGAACAAAATGTATGTGTGGAACCCAAGACCTTTATAAATATCATGCAAGCTGAACGATAAGGAACAGACAAAAACGTGCTTCAAGCAACAGTTTTGTAGAGCAGGTGTGGAACGGATGCCGAAACCGCCGTTCATTCTTTAGCATAAGATGGCGATCCTTTTCGACAGTAACACATTTTTACGACTACTTAATTGTATGTGGAGGATATCGATATAGCATGAGAGGAGCATCATATTTTGTAGCATGTCATTTATTGGGATTCTTGGCCCACAATTAATGGGTACAGATGAAGTAAAGAAAAGTGATACTGATATACAAGAAACTTGAAGACTATCAACCGATACCCGAAGGCTAGAGCAAATTATTGTCGTTGCAGTATAGGTTAATTACAATGTCAAAATAATATCAAACATATCTCGTCAATTTGGAATGCTAGCATTAGTGAGTTCGCTGGAAGCGCTGCGTAGACATGTTCAGTGATACAGTGTTCTGTTTTCACGTGCAATGTAAAAACTTATTTGAAACTTTGAATAAGAAGTTTGAAATTTGAAACTATGTAAACACTCCTAGGGAAAGTCTTCCATTGGCATACTGTAGCACGTTTGAAGACATAAGTTGAGTCTGTGGCATTTCAGAGATCTGTTTCTCTGTTTCATAATTTTCCGGACAGTGTAAAGAAGAAACCCAATCTGTAATGATATGTAAAAAAATAAGAAATAGCATAGTCGTAACATTTAACAGTTGCGATTTTGGTTGGTTAGACACATTATGTTTTCTTCTGATTTTTTAATTACCTCTACGCATTGATGTCGGCGTAACTGTAAATAACAGACAGTTGGAATCTGTCATAGCCAAAGTGGTTTATGGTAAATTAAGAAGCTTTATAAAGAACCACAGACAAACTTGAACTGATCTCAACCGTACGGACAATAATTTAAGTGGTCAGATCCAATTTTGCTTCGTAATATGACACACTTAATTGCTTCCGTTGAGCAGGCACATTCCAATTGTCTTATAGAGGAGCATCTTTCCAATGAAGTGTAATGGCGACTTAGTTGACAATGATACTGGAAGTTTGCCGGACACGTGTTGGTGTTAAACCGATGTCTTTAGATTGCCGTTATTTATTGTCATAGAAAATGCATCATTGTTGATGAAATTGGTTTATCGAAATATTAAAGAAATGAGTATTTCAAAGTAAAAAGGCCAAGTGAGTCGGAAAGGTTCGAATCAGCTATGGATTTCTAATTTGACTGGCAGCGTGTCGCAAAATAAGAAGTTTAAAATTATAGTTGGGCCTAAATTCATAGCATGATTCAGCTCTTCTGATATTGTATAACGTGAGTCCCTTATTGTCATTTGCAAGCGGGCAAAGTCAAAATCAAAGGCAAAATTTATTTTAAGTCGGTCGATGATGAAAAGTTGACTGCTGGTAAGTCTACAACCGCTGGCAAAGCATTTTTTCTTTTGAAAAGGTGGAATACGAAGCTATGCAAAATAATAAAACAGCCTTCAAAAGGAAACAGAAGATAGGTTTTGCATGCGCAGACTTCTACTAAAACTATTTATTTAGATCACATTCGTACGATTTTCTTACGTTTCAGTGTAAATAACAAGTCCCTAGATTATCAAATTCCAAAAATTATTTTATGCAAATTAGGTGATTGCAAAGAAAACGTTTTCGCTATAACGACGTAATCTTTAAGCTGAGGGTGAGGTTATGGCCATGTAAAACCGGTTTAAGCCCGCCAGTAACTTTGTGTTACTGATCGTTCCAAGTCGATACTTCTGTGGTGGTTCTTTTTGTTTTATGTCTTAGTGTTTAAAATATTGTTGTGCTGTTGGCGCCTTATGTATGTTTTCATATTTTTAGTTAAGTTAAGGTAACTGAGTGGCCACCTATTGGGAAAATAGCTGCTCATTCGGCTTACGATATGTTTCATGGTATAAGCACCTGATTGTTAGTTTGTTTTTTTCCCACCTCGGTTTTTGGAGTGGGAATCTTTTTCTGATTGCTCCTTTTCCTGATCTTTGCCTACTTGTACCTTTTTATTCACCATGCACCATGCAATACCAAAGTTGCATTTTCGTTGTCATTTAGCATTTCACTATTTTTATTATTGTTGCCACATTCTTAAGTATTAATAAATGCAAGTATGACAAAAATGCTTAGCGATGAATTCAGGACGCCTTTATGTACCAAACAGAACCGTTTACCAGACAGCTTTCGTGACTGTCCCTTGCGTTCTATCTCAGTAAAACCTTTGTGAGGATTTACGAAAACATGCCTATGCAATTTCTAATGCTGTAAAAATTGAAAACTTTCAGCTGAAAATTTTTATATGTTCCACATTTTCGCTCAAAACATAGTTTGTGGGTACATGTTTTCGTGATCATTTCTTGTTTTTCACTATGCGGTTTTGACATTTAAGGTGAAGTTTCTAGTTATTCAGTTTCCAAATTATGAAAATTGCGTTTCAACGTTTATTATGCCTTTAAACCAGACACATTATACAAGAATTAAGCACTAATAAGCCTCGTTGTTTATTATAGTTTTAAGTTTTGCGTCGTAATATGCACATATGATATGCATTTGTCGTGTTTCCTTTGAAATTTAATTCTTCATGTGCCTTTAATGACAACCAAGTCAGCCTCCGCTTGAATATGATCTCATTATATTACACTGCTAAAAGTAGTAGATAATTGGACAGCTATATGCATATACATGTATCACTACTTGTCTTATATTTGATTTTGCCTTGAAATGATTGATAAATATTCATAATACAAGTAGAAATTAAAGAATATTCTCACAGATTTTAATTATAGGAAAACACCCCCGATGACCAAGAAAGGGAAACAAATGACTCAGAGATATTGCTTTTATGTATTAAGTCAGAATAACGTGTCCATGTTATACATACTTTACTTCATTTTGCTTTGCTTTGCTTTGCATTGTTTTGCTTTACTTCACTTACACCCCACTTTAATGTACACAATTATTTTCTTCCTTTTTATCCAAAACACAGATTGCGGGTACCCGTTAGAACCACATCGGCATGCACATAATCAATGTTTTGAGCAAAAATATTTGAGATATCATTTTATTTGCCTATGAAATGTTCAATTACTACAGCTGAAAAAAAATCTTTGTTTTATGGGCAAGTTTTCGTAATGCATTTATGAAATAATTACCTAAATCCTGGTCCTTCTAAACTCTGAGAGATAATAACTAACCTCTCTCATTAAATTTGTACTCGTTATCTAAGAGAGAGTACCATACGACAATGTATTAAATGATATATCACGAAGTAGTCACCCTTTCCATACTAGCATTTGATCATTTGTGAGTATCTGTTAAAATTGGCTTATTCACATAGCGAGTATATACAATAAATAAAGAGAGAAATGGAAACACATGATAATTCTGGTAGAAACGTTTTGTCTTTGAAATATTGAGTAAGGGCCGCGCCGCAACGACGGTAGATTGCAAGGGATTATCGTCATTATGAATATGCATAGGCCTGTATTTGTTGAAGTTGTTGAAGAGGTTAATTATACTTAAAGCTATTCATTTTAGTTGACTGGGGCCGGAGCTTCTTGTCTGTTGCTTGGCCCACATGGGTTCAACTGGTGTTTTTTCGTTTGCTTCGGATTTTAGTAAATTATTTGGCGCCCAGGGATCACCAGTTTGACTGAAAACCTGTTCTTCCACCTCGGTTTTTGAAGTGAGAATTTCTTTCTGATTTACTGATCATTGCCTACTTTTACTTTAAGATTTTAAAAGGACTATCCAGATTTGATACTTATAAAACTGAACAGGAAACAGGACTAGTTTATCTTGAAACTCTGTGTACAGTTTCACACTCAACAATTCCGTCGACGGTAATGCTTTGGACAATAAAAAATTGATCCTAATGAGACGCCCTATACAGATTCAAGGTACTGGTCTTCGATCTAGTCAAGTTCTAGTGTTTATAAACAACAATATGTCGCGTCCAAGTCGTTTACCTAGCATTCTTTGGTTGCTTAGCAACCACAAAAACGGCATCATGGGAAACGTTTAAAGGAATGATTTTGAAGGCATGATTTAATGATATGCATCTTTAAGTTTGGTTGATTGTAAATCGAACAAGTGTTAAGAATTAAATTTTATTGAATCATTTTATTCATTCTTGAATAACCCTCGTATTTTCAATATCTCAAAGTAAACTCAATAAGGATGGCAGTTAAAGCACTTATCTATTCTAATAGTTCAATATAAAGCTCCTTTCTGTACCCTAAATGGAACAATTTACAAAACAACGTATAATGTTTATGCACTATCTGACAAGCAGATCAGTTTATCTTTCATATGGACTCTATAGCTTTGTTAAGCCTTAAAAGTGATTTTAATTGTGTTTCACACGATTCGGAATGGTTAGCTATAGTTTCTAAAAATTCAGTTTCTTAGTAATTTGAAATTTGACGCATATCAATTGCATATAAATTGCAGTTTTGAAAAACAAATATGGCGTCTCAGCGTCTGCTGAATCGTGAAACCAAATAAACACTAAGAGTGCTTTACCCTTATAAGCTTCGTTGCATATAATGGTTTCAAGTGTCTGGAATCAGAAGAAGTAGTCAATTAAACCATACGCTGATTTGGTAGATTGTTTCGCAAGTTTGATTGTGCTTGATTCGTGGACGTGGTCCTTGTTCGTTTAAAACTGTATATAAATACTGTATGAAAAAAGCATGTCGTTTTCCAAAAGGGACCATACGCCCAGCTGTGGAGGATTTATGTAGGTATTGGGGAATATATTCTAGTACCGATCAAGGGGTCGATGACTTGGGGAAAGCTCCTATCAAACCTTCATTTAATCGATGTTTTTTGTAATAAAAAAGTTTCACACACTGGATAAATGATTACAAAAGTCTTAATTGACTTACTTCCGAATCCTTATTGTATGTAGAATATATATTATTGTCTTCATGTTAGTCGTTATTATATGTTATACAACAGAAATAAAGTAATAACTAAGCTACTACACCATTTCGATGCTAAAAGGCCAAACAATGAATTGTGCACAAATAAAGAGAAAGGAATGATACCCAGGTCTAAATTTGAAAGTCGGTGATGTACGAGAAATTAACAAAAAAAAAAAAAAAAATAATAAAAACGCTGCAGGCATGCATGATACCCCGCCACACAAATTTAATTCAGTACAAATGCACATATCTTGATAACGTAAATCAAGGGCCATAACTCTGTACTTATTGGATGAAAATTATGCATCTTGGTTTACAAATTTAAGAAACTTAAAGGAATTAATGATTTTTCTTTTCAGTTCAGAAAAATCATAACACGTTACAGACGTATAGGTTATAACTTGAATGTTATGCGACAGTCTGCATGCTTAGTTTTTAACCCAATCATGGTTGATAACTACGCTGCCTTCTTTAATTGCACGCCGGTGGGTCGGGCGTCAGACTCTATGATGGCCCCGACATAAAGCTATTCATTTTAGTTGGTTGGGGCCGGAGCTTCTTGTCTGTTGCTTGGCCCACCGGGGTCCAACTGGTGTTTTTCTTTTGCTCCGGAGTTAGTAGGTTATTCGGCGCCCAGGGATCTCCATCGTCGGGCAGCTTACTCAGTCTGTGAGTCCTGGTTTTTGATTCATCAGGATGTTTATCATGATTTATTTGTTTGTTCTTGATGATTCATTGACTAGTTAGAGATTCACCACGAGGACCGAATAACTAACTAAATGTTATGAACCACTGCAGAAGCTGAGGGTGAGGTTATGGCCATGTAAAACCGGTTTAAGCCCGCCAGTAACTTTGTGTTACTGATCGTTCCAAGTCGATACTTCTGTGGTGGTTCTTTATGTTTTATGTCTTGGTGTTTAAAAACTTTTTTGTGCTCTTGGCGCCTTATGTATGTTTTCATAATTTTAGTTAAGTTAAGGTAACTGAGTGGCCACCTATTGGGAAAATAGCTGCTCATTCGGCTTACGATATGTTTCATGGTATAAGTACCTGATTGTTAGTTTGGTTTTTTCCCACCTCGGTTTTTGGAGTGGGAATCTTTTTCTGATTGCGCCTTTTCCTGATCTTTGCCTACTTGTACCTTTCAATCCAAAACCACTCCTTCCTGATATAAATTTCTATACAAAATTTGAAGAAAATTGGTCACTGAATGCTCCAGATAGAGCCCGGAAATGAAATTTTAACGTAAATCAAGGGCCATAACTCTGTACTTACTTGACGAAATCTACCCATCTTCAATCCCAAACCACTCCTTCTTAATATAAACTCCTATACAAAGTTTGAAGAAAACTGGTCAATAAATGATCCAGATAGAGGCTGGAAATGAAATTTAAACGTAAATCAAGGGCCATAACTCTGTATTTTTTTCAAGAAATTTACCCATCTTCAATACCAAACCACTCCTCCTATACAAAGTTTGAAGAAAATTGGTCAATAAATGCTCAAGACAGAGCCTGGAAATGAAATTTTAACGTAAATCAAGGGCCATAACTCTGTACTTACTTGACCAATTTTACCCATCTTCAATCCCAAACCTTTCCTTCTTAATATAAACTCCTACTCAAAGTTTGAAGAAAATTGGTCAATAAAATGCTCAAGATAGAGCCCGGAAACGCAATTTTAAAGTAAATCAAGGGCCATAACTCTGTACTTATTTGACGAAATTTACCCATCTTCAATCCCAAACCACTCCTTCCTAATATAAACTCTTATACAAAATTTGAAGAAAATTGGTCAATAAATGCACAAGATAGAGCCCGGAAACGAAATTTTTAATTAAATCAAGGGCCATAACTCTGTACTTTTGACGAAATTTGCCCATCTTCAATCCCAAACCACTCCTTCCTGATATAAACTCCTATACAAAGTTTGAAGAAAATTTGTCAATAAATGCTCAAGTTAGAGCCCGGAAACGAAGCGCTGACGGACGGACAGACGGACGGACGGACACTCGAACGCAATTTTTTTGCAGAGGGTATAACATAATACTCCGCATTTTTTTTAACTGGCGGGGTATAAAAAACAAACAAAAAACACATACCTTTGGGCCTGTACTCGAAATCATTCCTAATGCCTACATGTCGAAGGGACTATTTAAGAAAACGACCTGCATCCTTTTGACTATTCATCTTAAAAAAAAAAAAAAAAAAAAAAAAAAAAAAAAAAAAAAAAAAAAAAAAAAAAAGAGATCCTTTATATTAATGAGAAAGGGAACGCGGTCTCGGCTTCTGAAGCCTCTTCAGTGACCCTATAGATTTGGCAACATGTAGCCAAATACAATTACTGTAATTTTGCATCTTTCAACAGGGCAGTCAATACAAAGACTAGTAAATGTTTTCATGGTATAAGTACCTGATTGTTAGTTTGGTTTTTTCCCACCTCGGTTTTTGGAGTTGGAATCTTTTTTGTATTGAATGTTTTGTAGATGCGCTAAAATGTATTTGGCAATCTGAATAAAGAATTGAATTGAATTGAATTGAATTGATTGCGCCTTTTCCTGATCTTTGCCTACTTGTACGTAGTAATTACCCGCTGAGAGACAGGTGGGTATGATATTTTCCTGACCTGTCCAGTCAAAAGCATGCACCGAGAGCCCGAAGGGCTCGAGGTGCATGCTTTTGGCGGGACAGGTCAGGAAAATATCATGCCCACCTGTCGCGAAGCGGGTAATTAACTTACCTTATGACCCCACTGAGTGAAATTTTAGTTTTTAAGATCTACACAACGATAATGAACACCGGTAAAGTGACTTTTCTCGCGGTGTAACTATTGACCGAACTCTGCACGTGCAAAACGAGGAGGCTTGTTAACTGTACCGCGTCGCTATTTTCAAAAATAGACCGGGAAAATAGATCAGAATGGAGTATCTTCCCTTGTACATTTAAAACATTTTGAAACCTATTTTTTATTTTGTAATGACCGTTTCTCTCTCAAATTGTCTAATCAACAATATAAATTATCTTTTATTGAAACAATTAACAAACTGGGAGAGCAAATATAAATTACCATTTCTTTTATATGCTAAAACGTAATACCATTTCGTGATGATTTTCAGATAAGTATATATAGCGTGTGTAGGTTTGTAATGCACGGTTTGAAACCAATGGACCTAACTTTCTAAAATCCCCATAGTAAGTTAGGGGACCAGTGTACAAATGCCCAACTGTATTTAAGGGATACAGCTGGTCGTTTATCATAAACATTAGCGCAATGCAAAAATGTGTGAAATTGGTTTCTGGTTCATTGTTCTTGCACTTTAACAACATTAACCCACTAACAATAATATGAGAACCAGAAACCAATTCTCTCAGCTCAGTGTAACTGACCAGTCCGATCAGTGCACAGCAATCGATATTCATGTGCACTGGTCATGGTAAGTTCCTTGTTTCGTGATGACGTAGTTTTTTTTTTTTTTTTGCAAGGAAGTAAAAGCAGTTACGTTGGTGAAGTCTGCATCGGAATGGCATGCCCGCGCTCTAGTGCATTTTTATACATCAGCTGTCAGAAGGTAGGAAAGTCACTTTCACCACCGATCTGGGGGTAAGGAAAGTACTTTCCTTACCTCCAGGCAGGTGTGAAAGTATTTTCTCTACCTGCATAACTGCCATAGACACCGCGCATGCAGTAAGGTATGAAAAATATTTTCCCATGATTAACATTGCAGTCATAAGGTAACTTTATATATCAGAGTTCTTGTGGTTGTGCCGTGTGGCGGCCCTAAAACGTCTCCCCGTACATCCATTTAATGCTCTTATTTTTCCAATCCTCAGGGATTGCTAGCAATCAGTTTGTATTTCCTATCTCTAACTATCGATTTAAACCCGCCAGTAACTTTGTGTTACTGATCGTTCCAAGTCGATACTTCTGTGGTGGTTCTTTTTGTTTTATGTCTTGATGTTTAACATATTTTTGTGCTGTTGGCGCCTTATGTATGTTTTCATATTTTTAGTTAAGTTAAGGTAACTGAGTGACCACCTATTGGGAAAATAGCTGCTCATTCGGCTTACGAAATGCTTTCATGGTATAAGTACCTGATTGTTAGTTTGGTTTTTTCCCACCTCGGTTTTTGGAGTGGGAATCTTTTTCTGATTGCGCCTTTTCCTGATCTTTGCCTACTTGTACCTTTTTATAATCCAAATTGGGCCAAATATATTAAAGGGTTAATTAGAAAATGGATCTAAACAGATGATAATTTTCTGATTCCTCAGTATACCTTCACTGATCTCAAAGGATCAAAGGAAAAATATAATCTGCACTATGGATGGTGGACGGGGAGGAGACTTTTTAGGGACGCCACACGGCACAACACCAGCGGTAGTACTAGGAAATAAAATTAAAACTGAGATCCTTTAAACGCCGTGAACATATTAATGAGACAGGGGATCAGCCATACCGCGGTCTCGGCTACTGAAGCCTCTTCAGTGACCCTATAGATTTGACAACATGGAGCCAAATACAATTACATGTACTGTAATTTTGCATGTTTCAGCAAAGTAGTCAAAACAAAGACTAGTATAATTCAATATTTCTTATATTTTTATTACTGATCGTTCTAATGCGATTCTTCTGTTGTGGTTCTGTTTGTTTTATGTTTCGTAGTGGAATTTATGTGCTATTTGAACGCTGCTCACTCGGCTTACGACACGTTTTCTTAGTATAAGTTCCTAATTGTAACTTTATTTTTCCCACCTCGGTTTTTGGAGTTGGGTTTATCTTCCTGATTGCGCCATTTCCTACTCGGACATTTTTCTATACAGCAACATGCGCTGTAGCAAAAACAGGTACGCTCCAATTTATATTATAATAATCGCTTAATGCCATTTGGCATATATATGTATGCTCGTTTTTAGATTTGAGACACTTTGTGATTAGCAGTGCCTTGTCTCATAGCAATACCGACTGGTGTTGTTATGAGGCTCTGAATCCCTTTTCTGATGTCTATGAATGATAAACATGGTCACACTTCCGTAAAGTGATATTGAATTCTGTATTTACGATGTAAGGGAAGGAATCCGTAGACCATGTATCAGTTAAAACATCAATATCTAGGCTCCCGTTGCATATTAGACCTAAACTATTGTGCTATACCAACGGTGCTCAATTCAGCTGTCTACCTTTCGGGTACAGGGGTTAACCTATATCACCCCTTCGTTCCCAAACTAAGTGGTAGTGATTTTAAGGTAGACTCAACCTCGCGAGGTGCAGTAGAGATGGTGTTTAAGTTGTTATCAGAAACGGGGACGTCAGAAGGACATTCATCTAATTTGGTTTGCCAAAAGAAGAAGTCGTTCAGTAGAGAGTTTTTTTTTACAGTCTCCTCTTTGTATACCGTATCGCCATTACTTAGTGGAGGAAGAACTGATGAAAAGTCCGGTTTTAGTGACGTATTCAAACGTTTTTCATCAGAATTTTGGTCCAATAATATTATAATTAATTCTTTCTGCCAATTTATCATGTTCTGTGGTCACATGTTTAATCTCCGTCATTGCTATGAACAGCTGTTTCGGTAGAATAGATATACTGACCAACAATTTTGACGTTTAATATTTTCTGGTGGCGCATGTTGTTTGGTAAAGCTGGAAGACGAGACATAGAAAAATATTTTCAGAAATGGTTTGTATATTTTTAACTTTCTCTCTCGGTTTAGATTTGAAGATTTGTATTACTTCGACGACAAAGCGTCGCGATACAATTCTTGTTAACGTAAACTCGCTCATATTATACGTACATTTAGAAAGAACGATGTTATATTATTAAGTTATTGAGGAAACTCAAGTCGTGGTATGTTACACCGTGCTGCTGTCCAGATTATTTAAAGCCAACTGGCCGAATGTTTTGACAGATGTACGGCAGCTGCATCGATATTGAGTGACCGTTATAGCATCAAAATGAAAGTTTGCTTTGCATTAGGAGCGTTTGTTTTGTTGGCGACTATATGCAATTCTGGCGGTTAGTAGAGAAACTTTCTTCACTTATCTTTGTTTATCGATCGAAACTTTTATGGAAGATTTAATGCTGTCACGGTCGGGATTGAATAGTGGACCTGACTTCATTTTAAAATAATCAAACGTTTAGATTTTGATTGTACCATCGATATAAAAGTTTTAGTTTTATGTTTACCATTGTAAAATCGAATCACAATAATCAAAACGTTTACACACGCGACATGCACAGGCAACATAATACCTTACAGACTTATAGTTTATAATGTAAATGTGATGCGAGAGTCTGCATGCTTAGTTCTAATTCGAATCAAGGTTGGTAACTATGTTTCCATATTTAATTACACACAGTTGGGTCGGCGTCAGATTCTGTAATTGCCTAAACGTAAAGCTGTTAATTTTAGTTGAATGGACCCGCAGCTTCCTGTATATTGCTTGGCCCACCTGAGAACAACTCGCGTTTTTCTTTTGCTCCAGATTTTCAGTGATGCAGTTTTTCGTCGCCCAGGGATCTCCAACTGCCGAGCAACTTATTGTATCTGTGAGTCCCCGTCATTGATTAATCATGGTGTTTATTATTAGAGATTCAACTCGAGGACCTAACAACTGCAGAAGCTGAGGGTCAGGGTAGGGCCCTGTAAAACCGGTTAAGCCCCTCCCCCCACCAGTTATTTTATATATATATAACTGATCGTTTCAAGACGATACTTTGTTGTGGTTCTAATTGTTTTAGGTTTTGTTGTTTTCTTTTTTGTGCTGTTTACACATTATGTACGTTTTCATATTTTCAGTTAAGGCTAGAAAAGTTAGTGGCCGCTCAAAGGGAACTATCTGCTCACACAGCTTACGATATGTCCTCTTAGTATTCGTGCCTGATTGTCAATTTAGTTGTTTCGCATCTCGGTTTTTGGGATTTGATTTTTTTCTGATTACACCATTTGCTGATCATTGCCGGCATTTTACCTTTTAAATATATAAAAATGACGGTTTATCTTTATAATTTTGCTTTACAGTGACGGGACAATCCAACGCAGCCACGGGCGACACCAGGGCTTCATCACGGTGCCCTAGTGGATGGAAGAAAACCAGCAAGAGATGCTACTTCAACTACGACTGTGACAGTGGGGTAGGAATCTGCAAAGGTGGTTATTGCTGCAAGAAGGCAAATAACCCGAATAAAGGCCGATGTCCCCGGGATTACAAGCAAACGAATAGGAAATGTCGATCTAACAACGACTGTGGAAGAAATGGCCTCTGCAAAAATAAGAGATGTTGTGAGCAGAAGAAGAATCCGAATAAGGGAAACTGTCCCTATGGTTACAAGGAAACCAACAGGCGTTGCAAAAGAAATAATGATTGTGGTCGTAATGGAATATGCTACAATAGGAGATGTTGCAAATCAATAAGGGGTTAAGTGGTGGAGTTTGGACGTCAAAACATCCAGAATTATACATTAGACAGATTTGATGAACGCAGTCAAAATACATGTAGCTTCCATATAGCAATGAAGTAACAAAATTTAAGTGAAATAGAATATCATGGTCTCTAATTTTGTCGATTTTTTAAACATTACACTCGATAAATGCGATGTCTTTGTATTATCTATATATACTCCTCCTCAGAAAAATCCGGACACCCAATAGTGTAAACATTTTAAATTGGTTTTGCACTATATATTATTTTGATAAATTTGGTAGCTATGTTTTTACTCTTACCTACTCTTTTCCCAACCTACATCGGGAATGAGTTTTGCTGTATAATGCGTTTGATACACACGCCATGCTAAATTGTCATCACAAAGGCTAAAGAAGCTCTGGCTCGACCAAATGATCCCTGAATATACAGCGGGCTGCTTTATCGCCACATCATTGAGATTGACATCATTGAGATAAACCACTCTAAAGCAGGCGACTCTCTGATAGTGACATGGTTTAAAGGAAGCGATGTTATAATTAAAAAAAAAAAAAAAAAACTTTGAAAAAAATACATAATCGGTGCCAAATGCTTTTTTCCAACATTGATGAATTTATCATTTGAATGTACAGGTTCGTTTCATAAGTTTAGTACATGCCGATTTGTTTCATAAGTCATGGCATAGTAGTACCAGTACTTAAAGCTTAGCCAAATTTATTGGGCGTTTGCAGATTTGAACGGATTTCTCTAAATCAAACAAAATACATAGAACTATTCACTGATTGTAACATTTTAGATTTTGACTGAATAATTCATAAATAGTAACACGTTAAAATGACAAGCAAAATATCATTATCAGAATATCAATGTTAACATTGATTTCATACACTTCAAGACAGTTTTGACCAACAGATTAAATGGTTAAATTGGCGTATCACCCGTTAGACTATTCCTAACATAATATATGCTCTACCCTGTGTATAGTCAGTTTTGTAAAAGGTATATTGGACTGCACCAAAATGCTGCATACTTCTTTGCTCTCAGTGAGTGCGGTAGATATCCTCTTGCTGTCACATACATGGCACAATACATTAGGTACATGGTAAAGTTAGTACAAATGCCAAACCACAGGTACCCAAAACAGTGCTACAACATGATTCGATCTTCTGCTGCTGCAGGAAAAATCAACTGGGCCTCGTGTGTTCGCTCGCTATTGTACAGGCACGGGTTTGGGTACATGTGGGAAGCAGATACGATTGAAAATGGTGTACACTTTATTCATATGTTTAAACAACGAATCAAAGATTGCTTTATGCAAGAATTACAATCGAAAATTGAAAAATCTTCCAAAGCATTGCAATATAAACATTTTAAAACAACTCTTGAAACTGCATACTATTTGCACGCAGACCTCCCATATATGTATAAAAAGATAATATCAAATTTTCGATGCTCTAGTCATAGTCTGGTGATTGAGAAAGGGAGGCATCAGAAAATTGATCGCTCCCTTAGATTGTGTCCTTTATGTTTAAAACGTAATGCGTACGTCGTTGAGGACGAATTTCACTTTTTTTCTTATTTGTCCTACTTACACACAAATTAGAAATATTTATTTTAAGCCTGATTGGCTAAGATCTATTTTAACACCGTTTACATTTTACTTGATAATGTCAAACACCGAAACTTCTTCATTACTATTAATAGCTAAATATCTAGTAAGTGCATATAAGCATAGAAATGAACTACTGCACAGTTTAGATGATTGACCATGCACAATATCTCTGTAATTATTATATTTACATTTTTCATTAAGATAGCTGATTATTATTGCTTTTTGTAAAGCAAGGTAAGGTAAATGTCATACGTCACTCATTAACGTATATGAATTGTTAAATATTTTGGGCCGGTTGCCTTTTACGAAATAAAATGTTTTTATCTTGTGTCTTGTATCTTGTATTCAAGGTTATTGAAGCTTGAAATATTGCATCCTACTAGCCGTGGTACACCATATTATGCAATCAGTCATTTTTAGTTCAAACTTCCCTGTGTGAGGAATCAAAGTTAACAATGATGCCTGTGTCACAGAAGTTATATTATTTTGTTTATCATATTTTGTGTGTTATTATCTATTTATAAATCGATCAAAATCAAAACTGTTAAAATCAGTTAATATTTCTATGTATTAGGATTAACCGTTCAAATAAAAAATACCCCAAAAAATTTGCCAAGCTTCAACTACTGGTACTGCTCTGCCATTACTTATGAACCAAATCGCTATGTACTAAACTTATGAAACGGACCTGTAAAGTGTACATAATATTGGCATTGTCTTTGACCGTCCTACCGTTAGTAAAGAGCAATAGTCCAATATGCAGGGGAGACAAGATATTGATGTTTTAACTGATACACGATCTACAGATTCCCTCCCTCACATCGCAAATGCAGAGTTCTTTATCACTTTACCGGGGGATGTACATGTATATCATTCAAAGATTAATGCATTACGAAAACACGCACATTCAATATACAGAGATTTTCTTTGATGTAAAATTGTAAATGTTTCAATTAAAATTTTTTAATATTTCCTTATTTTTCCTACAAACATTGATTGCGGTTACATGTTAGAACTAGATCAGCTTGCTAGCCTTTACTCCACTTCGGGACCTCATTCGACATTCGCTATACGAGGAGGTATAACATAACATCGATGGGAATATCTCGTATAGTTAGAACTGCTTCTATCGCGTTAAGGGAAAAAATAGTATTCCCCTGTATACCCCAGTTGTACTAAATAAAAGTGGGGTTTAACATTCCAAGGCGATACGTCTGTGGTGATTCTGATTGTTTTATGCCTTGGCGGAATGTCAACTTAATTTTTCCATCTCGGATTTCGGAGTGGGGATTTCTTTCTGATAGCGCTATTTCCTGACCATTGCGTACTGTTACCTTTTTAAATGATGTAACTTTTAAATTAAATGAGTTGGACGATTTAAAGATGTGGCTGTCTTGGGTTGTCCTAAGCAGCACAAGAAGTATTTAATTTTACAGACTAACACGAAAAACGCATATCAATTTACAGATGATGGCACATTTCTTCAAAACGCTTGGAACCATTATTTGCAACGAAGCTTATAAAGGCAAATCACTTTCGTAATGTGCTTTGTTTAACGATTAAGTAGACGCTGAGACACCATATTTGTTTTTCAAAACTGCAATTGATATGCGTCAAATTTCAAATTACTAAGAAACTGAAATTCTAGAAAATACGGCTTTTCGCTCAGAATCGTGTTAAACACAAACAACATGTAAAGTTATTTTACATGCTTACCCTTAATTGCATAGCAGAAGGAATTCGAATCCATGCAATTTGCGCCAGAATATTCTGCAAGAAAAAGGGTTGTTGAAAACCACCAATGGGTACAATCATGCGAATTTATTCAGCAAAGATAAAATGAAATGAAAGTAGGCACGAAATAGACTAAATGCATAATCTGAAATGTATGAAACACATTTGAAACCTGGTCCAGTGAAAATTAATCGCAAGAACAATGCTTTAACTCTTACATGTACGTCTTTTCTTTCATTCCGTAACAACATTGATTCCTTCCTTGCGCCCATTCTCACAAATTCCATCGAACCGATACAAATAATGTGTATTATTCATATAGAATATCTCTAATTAACTACTGCAATGACTTCAACAATAACAGGTCTCGTTATATTCAACATGACTATATTTTCTTGCACTGTACTGTCAGGGCGGCTCATCATTTTCTCAACATTTGTAATAGCTAGGCAGTTTTGTGAAAAATACCATGCATTTGGCGTAACAAACATGTTGATTTGGCATGTACGCTCAGAATGCCCAACTGCTTTGAAAAATATCGTTGGCCACGCGAAAATTCATAATGGTGGACAAATGGCGGTCATTTTCAAAATGACAAGACTATGAGAACTTGCTTGCGGATGGGTCTTGGAGTTGATTGACATTAATGCTGAAAGATAGGGTTCTTCCTTCATTGTAGAGCGCACCCAATCATCGCAAATGATACTTAAAAGTCTTGAGACACAATATCTACTTCAAACTCAGCCGACTCTTTGGACTGCTCATTACGAAAACGTGCCCATGTAATATACAGAGATTTTTTTTCAGCAGTAAAAACTGAAAATTTCATGGGAAAAAATTTGATCTTTTCAATAATTATGGTCAAAACATAGATTCTGGTACACGTTAGAACCGCCTCGACGAGGCTCGACGAGGCTAACGAGTACCCTCAATCTATTTTTGGATCAATTATAAAAGAAATGGTATACCCCTGTCAACCCCAGTTTTGCTGTATGAAAGTGGGGTATAAGGGGGGCATACATTTCACAGACACGTTTTCCTGATGCTGAGACACAATATCTACTCCAAACTCAGCCTACTATTTGGACTGCTACTGAACCTACATTCACACTAAACATTGCTGGGATTGAAAATATGCTCATCATATTTTCGATAAACTTTCCTCTGAAACATCCTCAGCAATGGTAATACATCTTATAGCCTGCTAAAGTTGTTTTTAGTTCATTTACGTCCCTTCTAAGATTATTTGAGACAGGCCAATCAGTAGGTAAGGCAAAAACGTGAGTACTCTCAAGTGAAAGCACCTGACACACTCGCAAGCAGAACCAGGCGTGTCTCATGTAAGCCCAGCCAAGCTCGGACCTGAACTGGTTACAGCATCGAGATGATCGAATAATTTAGAGCGATTTTTTTATGAAATCAGCGACCTTAACCATTCGGAACGGAGGCTATCCCGCTCAAGTTCAGAATTACTGAACATCTCAACAGAGCAACTCTCGTGGTATTTCACATTTATTCTATGAAGAATAGCTTCAGTTTCATCAAATCGACCATAATCTATGGTTGTATGATGCTAGCTAATGGACAAAAAAAACATTTGTTTGATTTGTTGCCATACATCCGAGTCAACAGCTATGGTCATTTGGGGGCAATGTTAAAACTAACAAAAGCTTATATATATATACCCCGTCCCACATAGCCAAGTCGTCGAATGGGGCAAAAGTAAGACTGAAGGGAAGTACTGACTGCAGAACAATGAATGTGGTTTACCCGATATCGTGTGGAGAGTGTGGAAAACAGTATGTTGGAGAAACCAAGGGCCAACTCAGCTTGAGGATGAATGGTCACAGAGATGACTGGAAACACAAGAGATTTGAACGATCTCCAGTTGCAGAGCACTTCCGGTTGCCAGGGCATGACTTCTTGAGTCATGCCTCTGTTTGTTGCTTGGACCACAATTCGAGTTGGACGGACAAGACCAGAAAACAGCGTGAGAGCTACTGGATACGCCGTCTTAACACACTGAATCCGAGCGGCATCAACAAAGGAGATTAGTCCAAAATATCTTCAGTTGACCAGCCATTATGGTTTTCTTCATTTGACCAGTTTCCCTGGGTTCCCCCAGTTTGCCAGTCCCCCACCCACTGTTTGTTTCCCCAACAAGCTGAAATTACACACACATTCCAATGACATGCAGGCCGTCATCTGTTCTCGTTTTATAGAGTGTTTTCTTCATCTAACCAGTTTTCCTGGGTTCTCCCAGTTTACCAGTTTTCCTGGGTTCCCCAAGTTTACCAGTTCTCCCGGGTCCCCCCAGCTCACCAGTGCTTCTTGGTTCCCCCGACAAGTTGCAGTTCCACACACATTTCAGTTTCCTTCATATAACCAGTTTTCCTTTGTTTCCACAGTTTTTTCCCAATTTACCAGTTCTCCTGGGGTTCCGCAGACAAGTTGACATGCAGACTGTCATCTGTTCTCGGTTTTTAGCAATTATTCTTTCATCTAACCAGTTTTCCTGGGTTCTCCCAGTTTACCAGCATTCCTGAGTTCACCCAATATACTAGTTTTCCTTGGTTCCTACAGCTTACCATTTCTCCTGGGTTCCCTCGACAAGTTACAGTTTCACACACATTTCAATGATATGCAGACCGGCATTTGTTCTCGTTTTTTAGCAGTAATTTCTTTATCAAACCCCTTTTTCTGGGTTCCCCAGTTTTCCTGGGTCCCCATAGCTTACCAGTTATTCATTCTGTAGCAGTGTGTCAACCTATGGGCCATTTTAACTACATGCGTAAATCAGTCTCGTCTCTCTGCATAAGATATGGTTTTCGCATCCCTCTTTTCTTGCTTGTAGCGGTGTGTTCGCCTCCTTTTCTGACCACATAAATGTGATTTTCATCTAAATTCTTCAAACTTTAATAAATCAAATGTTCGCAAATTGAGCACAAAGGCAATTTTTATCTATATTTCTATATTTCAAAAATCGAGGATGACCGTTTTCGCCGTCTCTCCTTCCAAGCACCGTCCATGAGCGGTTCTGGGATGATTTGCATTCATGGAAAGTACTCTGTCTGACTCTCTTTTGTGCTTATTACCTTGATTTTTCTCTGGTTGCCTCCAACCCTGGTTCCCCAATGTTTAACTTACATAGCTAATACACAATTACCGAGTAAAATTAACACACCGCAACAAACTGACTTTATGTAAAGTGACGCGCCATTTACCGCCATTTTTAATCAGATTCTGGGCCCTTTCAAAGGGCGTTCATGAATTAATTTTAAGTCGTTTACCCACTGCCGAACATACAGTGGTGTCAACTTTGTCACATTTTATGTGATTTTTGTGTATTTTAGCATTGTTTTTGTTTTATTTTATTTATTTACCTATTTTCATTTTTTCTTTCATTTTTTCCAGTTTTTACCTGTAAACACATATTGACTCTGAAGAGGCGAAAGCCGAAAGCGCGCTTAGTTTGATTTATTCTTGCACTGTTAATGGTTTAATCCCCCTATATACTTATTTCAATCATTTTTCGAATCCTTTCTTAGGATCCAGTGCTACCGGGAAGATTTTTGTTTGATGTTTGTCCTATTTCTCCCTATATATATATATATATGTAAGTTAAACATTGGGGAACCAGGGCTGGAGGCAACCAGATAAAAATCAAGTTAATGAGCACCAAAGAGAGTCAAACAGAGTGCTTTCCATGAATGCAAATCATCCCAGAACTGCTCATGGACGGTGCTTGGAAGGAGAGACTGCGAAAATGGCCATCCTCGATTTTTGAAATATAGAAATTTAGATAAAAATTGCCTTTGTGCTCAATTGGCGAACATTTGATTTATTGAAGTTTGAAGAATTTAGATGAAAATCACATTTATGTGGTCAGAAGAGGAGGCGAACACACCGCTACAAGCAAGAAAAGGGGGATGTGAAAACCATGTCTTATGCAGAGAGACGAGACAGATATACGTATGTAGCTAAAATGGCCCATAGGTTGACACACTGCTACAGAATGAATAACTGGTAAGCTATGGGGACCCAGGAAAACTGGGGAACCCAGAAAAAGGGGTTTGATAAAGAAATTACTGCTAAAAAACGAGAACAAATGCCGGTCTGCATATCATTGAAATGTGTGTGAAACTGTAGCTAAACCTATGGGCCATGTTAGCTACATACGTATTTACGCGACATTTTTGTTTTGAGTGTAGATTTTTTTCATACGTTTTTGCCAGGATATTCACGACAAATTCGAATTTACGTACATGTTATTTTATTAGCATTATCGACTTTCATAGACGTACAACAAACGTTTATCCTATTTTGGAATATCAGCGTGTATAATAAATATTTATTATATACGGGGATGATAAACGGAGTGGCCACCTATTGGGAAAATAGCTCCTCATTCGGCTTACGATATGTTTTCATGATATAAGTGCCTGATTGTTAATTTCCATCTCGGTTTTTGGAGAAGGATTTTCTTTATGACTGCACCTTTTCCTAATCGTTGCCAACTTGAACCTTTTTAAAGTTGATGAAGATTCTGTATGGCGTTTTAAAGCACATTTACACGTACGGCCTGGTTCACACTAGCGAATTACGATTAGTTGTGGATGGAATATTTGGGCGGGGCTTAAGTAAAATCTGTATCACTATTACCTATGAATGTGGTTAGTTACGGGTACTAAAGGATGGAAACGGATAACTCTTGATAGATATTTTACATATTTTTGCATGTTAAGGACAGTAACGGTATATACGGATAAATAGTGACGTTCGCTGTCCGTTAGATGCACCTGCAAATTTTGTAAAAATTCAAAATTTTTAGGCACGGGTGAAAAATCACGTTATTTCACTTTACTGCGATACGCAATAACACACTACTGACGGTCATTAGGACTGATACGCACAGTTATGGACAGATTCGCTCGGATACGGACGATAGCGGATAAGATACGATTCATTACGTATATTACGGATAAATACGAAAGACCTATCCACAGGCACCCGTGTATGATAATGTTACTGTACTATGATCACGAGCTGTGGTTATTGACACTACAGCGAACGTTTCTATACGCAAGTTACCGGCAACATCCATACCATATTTGTATATATCTGTGTATATCCATATCATGCAGATGCATGCCAAATCATCGATCCGTGTCCATTCTTTAGTACACGTATCTAATCGCATTCATAAGTAATAGTGATGCATAAACTATTAAAACCCCGCTGACGACATAGCGAACGCCTCTATACGCAAGTGACCGCCAACATCCGTATCATATCCGTATATATCCCTATCATGCAAATGCCATGTCAAATTCTCTATTCGTGTCCATCCTTTAGTGCCCATATCTTACCACATGCATAGGTAATAGTGCATACATTATTTAAACTTCGCCCAAAACTTTCATCCGCAACTGCACGTTAATTGGTAGTGTGACCGTTGCCTACCGGGTGTTATGTATTTAAGTTAAAACAACGACCAAGTATAGAGACCATAAATCTTTATTCGCACATTTTGTTTTTACGCCACAGCTAAAAACTGTACATATTTTTGTCTGCTTCATCAAATCTGTCCAGTATCTAGACATTCTTTCATTTATGCTCCGCAAAATCCATCAATTTACCCTTTATTTTTTGCAACACCTCTTGTTGTAGCAGATTCCATTACGGGCACAATCATTATTCTTTTTGCAGAGCTTATTGGTTTCCTTGTACCCATACGGACAGTTGCCCTTATTCGGATTTGGCTTCTTCTCACAACATTTCTTATTCTTGCAGAGGCCATTTCTACCACAGTCGTTGTTAGTTCGACATTTCCTATTCGTTTGGTTGTAGTCCCGGGGGCACTTGTCTTTATTTGGGTTATTTTTCTTCCTGCAGCAAAAACCACCTTTGCAGACTCCGACCCCACTGTCACAGTCGTAATTGAAGTAGCACCTCTTGTTGGTTTTCTCCCAACCGCTTGGGCACCGTGATGACGCCCTGGTGTCGCCCGTGGCTGCTTTGGACTGTCCCGTCACTGCAAAGCAATTTTTTAAAAAAGATAACCGTCGTTTTTATTTTTTAAAAAGGTACAAGTAGGCAAAGATCAGGAAAAGGCGCAATCAGAAAAAGATTCCCACTCCAAAAACCGAGGCGGGAAAAAAACAAACTAACAATCAGGTACTTATACCATGAAACGACTTTACAATGGTATACATAACGACTATAAATAACACTATTAATAATTAATGTTGTTTTACATCTACTCAACATACCTTAATCTAAACATTATATAGAATAAGCCGTTTGATTATTTTAAGATAATGACATGCACACCATTCATGACCGACCAGCATTTACTATTCCCTCAAAAGGTGTGATAAAGATAAGTGAAGACAGCTTCAAGGCTTACCACCGGAATTGCAAATCGTCGTCAACATAACGAACGCTCCTAATGCGAAGCAAAGTTTCATTATCAAGCTATAAACGGACAGCCTCTATCGATTGCAAATGCCTTACAACTGTCAAAACATTCGACCAGTTGGCTTTAAATATGCTGGACAGCAATCAGGTGAATCACATCGCAACTTGTGTTTCGCATTTCGTTAAATAATTTACAAATATACGTAATAGTGTACGTTATAGTGTATTTTCTCCTAAAATTATTTGGAGTGTTTTACACTAATAAGAAGAATATCGCTTTGACTGCGAAGAATATCTTAATCTCAGAACTTAACCGATAAATAGATAAGAATTCTTAAACAGTTTTAACATAGGTTTCTGAAAATGTTTTTCTATGTCTCGACTTCCAAATTTACCTCTGTGAGCACCAAACAACATGCGGCACTAGGAAATATTTAACGTCAAAACTAATGGTCAGTAAATCTATTCTACCGTAACAGCTGTTCACAGCATGGACGGGATTTGAACCTTTGACCTTAACAGCAGTAGACTTACAAATAATGATATTGGAATGAACTACCGGTAGAAAACAGTGCAGTGTAGGTTGTGCCGCATATGAATTCATTATATGAAAGAGCTGGATTGGTAGCCATATGATGGAACCTGAAAGATCGTTACTTATCATGCAGAAACAAAAACAAATCTCTGATAATGGCCTCGCAAGGATCGTTGATGAAAATGTGGTTGGTTTGTTTGAATTCCTGCTTTACTTCCCAGTCAACAACAATGGTTATGTCGGGACTGTCTCCATTTGATGGGACGTACCCAAACTGATGATGTCATGACATCCAACAAATGCGTGGAATATATCCATCAAACTAAGCCAATAAGGCTTAAATGTATGGATTGACTTCAAACCACTTTTCCTGAGCAGGCTCAGACTTGTGCGGTTAACCAGTAACCAGTTGGCCAGCGAATAAGTTTTCCCTGTATGCACACGCAGCCCATCTATATCTTAAGGCCCCAATGGGCGGGGACTCTTGTAACATTTTGCTTTTCCTTTGGGTCTATTATATTAAGTGACCACCTTTGTAACCATTTGTCATATAAACCCTCGCCTGTTCTGAACAGTTTTACTCGTAAGGGAGCTAAGAACCCCTACCTTGGGCTTGGCCACTATGGAAACTAGGGCGCATCACAAGAACTTAGTCTATAGAAATGATTATTAAACATTGCAACACACAAAAAATAAAACTCTGAGTGTGAACTTATGGTTTAAACCAAAATTGTTGTATGTTTTACCGTTGTAAGAATTATTCAAGCTAAAATATATCCCCCGGGTTAGGGCCATAATTTGAGGGTTTTTTGTGGAGTACCATATAACGATCTGCGTACTAAACATTTAAACCATGGGTCTTATTGTTTCAGAGTAGAAGATTTTTTTAGGCTTTGGCAGATAATGACGCCACGCGGTTTGACCTGCATAGACCCCAGGGGCACGGTTGGCAGGTCCACCGGGGTCCAACTGGTGTTTTTCTTTTGCTCCGGAGTTACATCAGGAAAACAAGTCCGTGCAATATATACCCCCGTAAACCCCCCTTTTATATAGTAAAACTGGGGTATGCAGGGGTATACCTATTTTTCTTATTTTTGCTCCAAAACATAGATTGTGGGTACTCGTTAGGCGAGGCGGTTCTAACGTGTACCCACAATCTATGTTTTGAGCAAAAATAAGAAAAATATCATTTTTTTTTATGAAATTTTCAATTTTTACGGGTGAAAAAAATTTCTATATATTGCATGGACAAGTTTTCGTAATGAATAGCAGGAATCTCCATCGTCGGGCAGCTTACTCAATCTGTGAGTCCTGGTTTTTGATTCATCAGGATGTTTATTATGATTTATTTGTTTGTTCTTGATGATTCATTGACTAGTTAGAGATTCACCACGAGGACCGAAGAATTAACTAAATGTTATGAACCACTGCAGAAGCTGAGGGTGAGGTTATGGCTATGTAAAACCGGTTTAAACCCGCCAGTAACTTTGTGTTACTGATCGTTCCAAGGCGATACTTCTGTGGTGGTTCTTTTTGTTTTATGTCTTGGTGTTAAAATGTTTTGTGCTGTTGGCGCCTTATGTATGTTTTCATATTTCTAGTTAAGTTAAGGTAACTGGGTGGCCACCTATTGGGAAAATAGCTGCTCATTCGGCTTACGATATGTTTCATGGTATAAGTACCTGATTGTTAGTTTGTTTTTTTTTCCACCTCGGTTTTTGGAGTGGGAATCTTTTTCTGATTGCGCCTTTTCCTGATCTTTGCCTACTTGTACCTTTTTTATAACGAGAATTATTAATTCATAATTGAAATTCTAACGCCCACAGTGCGTGGCCAGTATGGTCACCCAGGGACAAAGTAAATTGTTAGGATTTATAAAGAGGGTTACTAATTTATATTTGAAACAATGATGCCCACGGTGCGTGGCCAGTATGGACCCCAGGGACAAAGTTATTTGGCAGAATTTGTAGTGGAATAGAAACGTTGCAGCACAAAAATATGAAACTTAATGCTCTTGGCTTCATGGTTTTAGAGAAGATTTATTTTTTACTGTTGTAAGTATATTGGAGTTAATGACACCCTCGTTGAGTCTATGTTAGATCCCAGGATTTACGTAGAACATGTTACCATAACATTGCTGCATACTAAATAAAAAAGTTTTTGGTCTCGTCGTTTTCAGAAAAGAAGATTTTAAGGTTTTATTATGACATATCATGACGCACCCGGGCATGACCTTTATGGGCCCAATGGGCACGACTGGTAAGATTTTTAACGAGGGTTACTAAACATTGCTTCACAATTTTTGATGTTTTCCTCATTGCATGTATATGGGAGTTATTTTTAACGAGGGTTACTAATCATTGCTTCACAATGTTTATATGGGAGTTAATCCCTTGGATGGGGCATGGTGTGTATTATTTGTGTAGAGCGCCCAGTCCCAACTATGGTCACGTCGGGACGTTGCCTCCATTGAATGGGACTCCCATCCAACAGTAGGATTAATGAAATCCAATTTGTGTTTAAAAAAAAAAAAAAAAAAAAAAAAAAAAAAAAAAAAACACTGTAAACCAAATATGCCAATATGCAAGGATGTTTTGAATAGAACCACCTTTTTCTGGGAAAACACAGACCCTCTGAGCGGATAAACAGTAGTCAGTCAATAGTTAATAAGCTTTGCCTCCATCTATTTTTCCTTGAAACCAACCGGCGGGGACCCATATTCCAAGATTCGCCTGCTAGCTTCCGAAACATTCTTTTGTCATACTGTAGGCGACGGACGGACAGACGACGGACTGAAAGACGCCGGGTACCTGCCTTTCCTATAAGCGCACCTTGTAAAGTGTATCAGAAATATTCAATAAGAATTTACATACAACTTTGAAATTTAGGTTGTTTCATGCTAGGCTATAATAGGCAGCTTACTTAGTCTGTGAGTCATCATGGTGGTTATCATGATTTATGTGTTTGTCTTTGATGATTTATTGACTAGTTAGAGATTCACCGCGAGGACCGAACAACAAACTGAATGCTGTGAACCACTGCAGAAGGCGAGGGTGATGTAAGGCGCCTGTAAAATCGATTCACCCCGCCCCCATTAGTTTTATTACTGATCGTTCCAAGGCGATACTTCTGTTGTGGTTCCATTTGTCATATGTTTTGGAGTCGACTTTTTGTGCTGCTTGAATCTTATGTACGTTTTTTATATTTTTATTTAAGTTCGGGTCACTGAGTGGCGGCCTATTCGGAAATAGCTGCTCACTCGGCTTACGATATGTTTTCTAAGTACAAGTACCTAATTGTCAATTTAGTTATTCCCACCTCTGCTTACGGAGTGGGAATCTTTTTCTGATTGCCCATTTTCCTGATCGTTGCCTACTTGTACCTTATAAGAGTGGGACATTGTGCCAGTTACAGATCACTGCTTACCTTCTACTGAACAAAGTCCCCAAAATTGGAATATGTACGAGTAAAATGGAAAAATAGGAAAGTCGAGTTTTTGTTGTTTTTAGTTATGAAAAATATTATTGAGCCCCGTCCTTTGGGGCCGTAAGAAATATATGAGCTGCTTTAGAGTAGCCATCTAGTAGGTTTGGGTAACTGAGTAGCCACCTATTGTATAAAGCTGCTCACGATATGGTTTTTTAGTATATGTATGAAATTTGAAACCGGAAATGCCATGTATAAGTCCAGTTAGATGTGTTTGTAAATCTTAAATTTTGCTAAAACTTTTGCATTTCTTTTTTAAAATTAGCGCAAACATGACCATCGTTTATATTAGCAAAAATGAATTTTACACAAACAGCATTTGCCGCAATGCATTTTAGACTGACTTTTACGGAAAAATCGACGTCGTGTTGAATTTTATTAATCTATGGAATTTCAGAAAAATCCGATCATTTCATGATTTTCGAAAAATGCCAAAGCTGTTCTATGCCAGTAACGTTGTGTTACTGATCGTTCCAAGGCGATACTTCTGTGGTGGTTCTTTTTGTTTTATGTCTTGGTGTTTAAAAATTTTTTGTGCTGTTGACGCCTTATGTATGTTTTCATATTTTTAATTAAGTTAAGGTAACTGAGTGGCCACCTATTGGGAAAATAGCTGCTCATTCGGCTTACGATATGGTTCATGGTATACATGTAAGTGCCTGATTGTTAGTTTGGTTTTTTCCCACCTCGGTTTTTGGAGTGGGAATCTCTTTCTGATTGCGCCTTTTCCTGATCTTTGCCTACTTGTACCTTTCTATGGGCTTTCACATCGTGTTTCCTTTTTCAAATGTCTTATAGTCAGTTACTTTGAGACAATACCTAAAATGTTGCAAATGAAATGGCCATTTTGCGATCTTTGGGATGTCCGTTAAATTTGGGTGCCTTAACATACACATGGAAAATAATATAGTGGCCCTTATAATTTTTGAGAAGTATGTAAATATTTACGTCCCCAATGTTGGGTAAAAGTCCCCATGAAATACTGACAACTTAATCTATTTACACTAAGAAACTTACCGTCAATATGAAATAGAACAGAAATAAAAACAAATAACTGTATAAACTTAACATTTATAGACAAGAAGTCAGAATGCTGCTTTGTTTTACATTTTTATTTCTGTTTCATATATTGCAGATCTTATTACATGTATAACTCAAGCTCAGTTCGTTAGTTGTCTCTCTCGTTCAAAAGTCATTTCAGTTTCATGCTTCGTATACCAGCTAACCTCGTATCGGTTTGCAACAATTCCGTTTCCCACAGACTAGTTTACGTTTGCAACCAGAGTCATCCCGACAGTGCCTTTTAGTTTCCTTATAACCATAGGGGCAATAGTTTGTATTTGGGTTCTTCTCCTTCTCACAGCACCTTCTTTCGTTGCAAATTCCGTATTGCCCACAATCGTAATCTGAACCGCATCGCTTGTTTGTTTCTCGGTAATTTATTGGACATTCTCTGTGAATATGAGGACTATTCTTTTCGCAGCACCTTCTTTCGTTGCAAATTCCCAATTCGCCACAATCGTAATCTGAACTACATTGTCTGCTTGTTTCTCGATAATCGATCGGACATTCCCTGTGAATATATGGAGTTTTCTTCTCGCAACACCTTCGTTCGTTGCATATTCCGTATTGCCCACACTCGTAATCTGAGCTACATTGCCTGTTAGTTTCTTGATAATTTATCGGGCATTCTCTGTAAATATTTGGAGTATTCTTTTCGCAGCACCTGCGTTCGTTGCAAATTCCATATTCGCCACAATCGTAGTCTGAACTGCATTGCCTGTTTGTTTCTCGATAATTTATCGGGCATTCTCTGTGAATATTTGGAGTCTTCTTTTCGCAGCACCTGCGTTCGTTGCAAATTCCATATTCTCCACAATCGTAATCTGAACTGCACTGCCTGTTTGTTTCTTGATAATTTATTGGGCATTCTCTGTGGATATGTGGAGTCTTCTTCTCTCGGCAACATCTTAATCCTTTACAGATGCCCACTCCACTTCCACACTGATAATTGAAGAGGCATTTCTTGTTGGATTTCACATATCCTACAGGACATTTCAAGGATGCCCTGCCGACTACAGCGTCTTTGGCTTGACCTGTGACTGAAAACAAATACAAAAACACGTCTTCAATACCTATTACAAAAGTTAATCAGTACACATGTAATAGGTTCTTCGTTTAGATTAATTTTCTAACCGTCGTTTAATATATTTGTCCCTTTCGGACAATTCTAGTCTTTGTATTGACCATCCTCTTTAAGTCATTCTCTTTGGTTCCATTTTGCCAAATCTACAAGGTCACTGATGAGGCTTGAGTAGCCGAAACCTCGGTATGACCCAACGCTTCTCTCTTTAATATATTTACTGCTCTTAAAGAATCTCAGTTTTAATTTCTATTATCTCATTTTCCCTTAGAATAAATCAAGATAGCTTACACGGGCCACCAACATGCATTTGAAAGTTGCATGAATTACAGACAATATATGTTGTTATCTGTTCATGAAAGAAATTGGAATACCTAATGACATTCGAGCAAAATATCTGTTATTTGAAAACGTTTGGTGCAATCTGATCATACCTGTAACCTATGCCAGATAAGTCGTATTAAAATTTACAAAAAGACTTACCACCAATGAAAATCGTCGCCAACAGATAAGACACGCCTAATGTAAAGAACGTTTTCATCGTTCAGTTTGTTTTTGTTTTGTGTTTTGCCAGGCGCTTACGTTCAAGTTGTAAGTAACCATTTCATCTCGGGTTTAAATATTCAGCTGACCAATATTCTGGACGACGGCAAGGCACGCCACGACTTAAACTCGTACTGTAGCACTAGTGGCCTTTAGTTTTCAACATAAGAGCTGGATGTATCATAAACGAGGAGTGGTAAAAAGTGCTTCAAAAATTACACAAACTTAGTCTACGTAGCAAAGAAAGGTGGGTCGAGGATTAGAAAATTGAGGTTTCGAACCATTCTTGATTATGAAATGTTTCCTGTCCCGTCTTCCAGTAAACATCCTGTTGCATCGTAAAATAGTATATGACAAACGAAAATGGTCAGTAAACTATTTATTCTACTGTAACAGCTGTTTGTACAACATGTGCGTTGACATCCGTTGACTATTTAACAGCGAATTAACGACTGGCATTTAAGCCACAGGCGACCCCAAATTAACTGATGAATTATTCGGCAGCATCGTTGGTAACAGTTGAACGACTATCAAAATCATCTTGTTGGTATGCCAATGTATTATTGTAAAAAGGCATAGGGTGAATTTTAATAAGAACATAAAATAAGTGTCGCCTTTGACTGTTGTTAGCTATTTAAAGGATGTTAATTCCCTGAAAGAGAGAGAGAGAGAGAGAGAGAGAGAGAGAGAGAGAGAGAGAGAGAGAGAGAGAGAGAGAGAGAGAGAGAGAGTGAGTGTGTCGGGGTGTGTGTGTTAACCTACCATAAAGTACATGTAATATTGCTGATTTATCCAAGGAAGTTTTATCTTTCTCATGAACATTGGGATAGGCTAAGCGTTGTTGTATCATGGCTTTCCCTGGTCTTTTTAAACAAATATTTCTCAAATATTTAGCAATTTACACAACGGCTACATAGTTAAATACTCTGTGAACTAGCAGGAAATGATAAGTAAATTAAATCTTGAATAAAGCCAGAAGGACATTGGTCTTGTAAACGCATACAAACGCATAGCTAAGGGTGAGGTTATGGCCATGTAAAACCGGTTTAAGCCCGCCAGTAACTTTGTGTTACTGATCGTTCCAAGGCAATACTTCTGTGGTGGTTCTTTTTGTTTTATGTCTTGGTGTTTTAAATTTTTGTGCTGTTGGCGCCTTATGTATATTTTCATATTTTTAGCTAACTTTAGGTAACTGAGTGGCCACCTATTGGGAAAATAGCTGCTCATTCGGCTTACGATATGTTTTCATGGTACAAGTGCCTGATTGTTATTTTGTTTTTTTCCCACCTCGGTTTTTGGAGTGGGAATCTTTTTCTGATTGCGCCTTTTCCTGATCTTTGCCTACTTGTACCTTTCTAAGATCTGGTATTTACTGTATTTGTTCAATTTAGCGAAAATGCCCAAAATAAGCGCCCTAAGTTAGGCTGGGATTTTTAGAATACTTTCTTTTTATTTATGTTTAATTACACGGTCAAACGATATATATTTGGACCTAGGATACGGGCAGACAAACACCACTCAGGGAAAATTTCTGAATTTGATTCTGGTAAATCGTTACTTATCAAGCAAGAACATAAATCATCTGTATGTCTCTGATAATGTCCTTTTCAGAGCAGTTTGCTAGTAAAAGTGGTTGTTATGTTTGTGTCCCTTTTTGTAAATTAAGTTGAAAATACACTGGCCACACTAAGGAAAATAGTTGTGAACGTGGCGTATCGTTTGTTCTTTGTTGTGCATTTTATCATTTTATTACCCGACTGTTATTTAAGTTTAATTATTGGACGTTGGTTCTGATTGCTCCATAACTTTTTGCTGATATTTGAATGTATGTACGTGCGGGAAAGAGGGGAGGAGCAAGTTTTTATCGTTTTGAATCATAACAAATACTGTCCACGGGCATGAAATATTGGATAGCTTAAATGTTTTGACATAAAAATATTTATCTTTAGATATGAAATTGAAGAGCTTCGGCAACCATGGACAAGAACGGGCAGATGCTTGGTAACTTTTTTTATTTTTCAGTTATTTTTCACTAATCTTCGCAGATCTTGGCACAAGTAAAAATCGAGTTCAGTTTAAAAGTCATTCATTTTCATGCTGTGTGTACCAGTTTATTAACCACGTATCGGTTTGCAACAATGGCGTCTTCCACAGACTTGTCTACGTTTGCAACCAGAGTCATTCCAACATTGCCTCCTAGTTTCCCTGTAGCCGTATGGGCAGTCGTTATCATTGGGTGGTTCCCATTCGCAGCACCTTCTTTTCCTGCAGATATTCTTTCTACCACAGTCGTTATTTGATCTGCATCGCCTGTTCGTTTCGCGAAAATCTT
The DNA here is from genome assembly GCA_964017185.1 of Rugalucina vietnamica. Taxonomy (NCBI): domain Eukaryota; kingdom Metazoa; phylum Mollusca; class Bivalvia; order Lucinida; family Lucinidae; genus Rugalucina; species Rugalucina vietnamica. The sequence goes on from OZ024875.1 coordinate 65,948,372, forward strand.
TTGGGCATACTCCGTTATGATCGTGTTTCAACCTACAACATCTTAATCCTTTACAGATGCCTACACCACTTTCACATTGGAAATTGAAGAGGCATTTCGTGTTGGATGTTTCATATCCTGCAGGACAATTTGGTGATGCCCTCGATACTGCGGTGTCTATTGATTGGTCCGACTGGTCTGAAACAAAAATAAAAAATAAACAAATAAAAAATAAAAATACAAAATAATAATAGTATTATAAAAGATCTATTTCATGTTGTATTAAATTGGGGTCGTATTCATTTGTTGTGTCTCATAATTGATAAACGATCTCAGGAAGAGCCACCAACAAACATTTTAAGCCTTACCTGAAATATAATAGTATTAAATGTTTTGAAATGAATTATTCATAATGTTATCTGATATTCTAGATCTGACCAATACTGAAAAAGAAATGTTAAAACTTACCGCTTTTACCAATCGTCGCCAAAAGTACAAACGCGCCAAATGCAATGTAAACGTTCATCGTTATGCCTTTTGATGGCAATGCACTGTCATTCAACGTGTTATTGATAGTTTTAGTTGGTAAGTTGGCTTTAAATATTATTGGCATCTATAAGGTACGTCAAGACAAACTCGTACTTGCACTATTAGAATACCCTTACCTTTCATTGACCGTTGTAGCGGTTACGAGAGGTGCAATAGTTTGTAGCATAGAGTAAACTCCTGCTTCAAAAGAAGCAAATAAGTGTTCTTTGATCAAAAATATGGATGCAGTTTCAGACCATTATTGTCAATCGGCAGAAGTTTTCATTGTCACGTCTTTTGTAATTTCCTTTGATTTTGTACAGAAAAAAAAAACCTGTGGCATCATTATTTATTACATTGTTACTTCACAGAATATTCTACTGTAACAGATGTATGGATGTTCTTTGACTGTATGATGATACATTAACGACTGATACGTAAATGGCACTAAATACAGGCATCTCAAATGTAGCAAGACATAAAATTATAACCGTGTCCGTTCTGCTTTACGCACGTGCCCAAATAAGCGCATACCCAGGTCTTTTCAGGATATAGTAAAGTAATTTGTTTATTTATTAAAGTGTCATATAGCAATATATATATACATACATTTTTAAAACTTAAAATTATATTGATATCTAGATAAAACATGCGCAAAAGCGCGCACTGCACGATCAGCATATTGGTATTTACTGTTATTTTATACACTGGATACGATACCTTAATACCATATAAGATGTATTTAACCCTCGCGCATTACATCGGGAAAACACGTCCGTGTAATGTATTCATGTACCCCCTTATATCCCACGTTTATATGCGCCTCAGCTATGATCAGACTGGAGTCAGAAAGTTTGAGATCATGTATAAGGTAATATCGGTACCTAACATTTACCCAACCTGCCACACGGATGACAACGGAATCAAACCAGGAAATACGTGCAGCTTGACAATTGCTGATAAGCATGTTGCTGAGCCTTATTAAACTGGGTACTGGGCATAAAATCATATGTATGTGATGTTTGGATTACTCATGCAAGAATGGTTCAAGAACAACACCAAGTCTTCTTTGTAAAATTGTCATTTTTCTTTATAATGGTAAAATCATACAATACAGATACAACACGATTTATTAACTCGGACATTTAAACAAAGAGACATAAGTCTTTCAGAATTCATTGTCTAGATTCATACGAGTAACACCACATTGATTTATTCGAAAGCAACTCTCTGACTGTTATATACTTAATATAAATCGGTATATACAATGCTTTAATAAAAATATTCCTGTTATCTTAATATTTCATTATGCAAAACATTTAGCTACATGTTTCTGAAATCGTGACTCATGTACTAAATGTAAGTAGAGTAAAAAAACGAGGCAACGGTGAATTTTAAATCCACAAATACAGACACAGGATATGTTTTTCACTGCTTCGTTGGGTCATCCAATCAAGAAGCCTTATAAGAATCTATAAACATCTATTTTTTGAAGCAGAATGTTGAACCATTTTTACAGCTCTAAAAATGTCTGTGTTATAATCAAGGCACATTTCTCCGCTCGTCAACGTCCGTATTCTCAGAAACGTCTGGAAACACTAGCCTGAAATGAATATAAAGGAATACATTAGGTAACAGAGGGGAAAAAGATAAAATTAGGCAATGATCAGGAAATGGTGCAATCAGAAACGAATTCCCACTTCAAAAACCGAGGTGGGAAAAAGCTTAAATAATCCGAGTAGTTTTGAAACAAATTGAGCTTGCTATTCTCTTAACGTATGCAAATGGTTTTGGCACCATACACCATATTGTCCAAGACGTAGCCCTTTAATTTTGCTTTATTGGGACATTCGTGATTTGTTTAGTGTTCATATTGCTACATCAAAACGTTTACTTACTATACATAATTTCTACTATATCCGTTAGAAAATAATTTTATTATTTTATATGATGTTATATGACTTGAGTTTGTATTCATTCAGTTGAGAAAGAGGCGGACTCTTCGCTTGTTATATTCGCGTACGTGTACATGTCACTCTGTGAGAAAATATTTGGAGACAGATATTTGCTTAGATATTTGCTTAGAATAAGTTCCTGAACTCAACTTACACATTTTGGCATGTTCCAACAAACCTATTATTGTACCATGGGACATTCTCTAGAACTTCGCCTTTATCGTTTACACACAGGAGTCCTGTACTGCATCTGACAATATATAAGTAAGAAGACGTGATACAGTTAAATATTTGTCCCAAAATCATCAATTACTTTTTAAATCTTTATTGTAGCCAACATAATATTTCTTAAATTATTATGCCTTGACAGGGGCTGAAAGTTATGCAAATTCCGACGAAGCTTTAGTCATAAATCATGTGTACGTAGTGGAATTGAAAAAAAAAAAGAAAATCATTCAGCTGAAGTTGAAACAATGTCAATATTAACATTGATTATTTATTGTAAGATACCTTGCTGTCCCTGCCGAGCAGACGTCACCAAATTTTCCCGCGCATTCATCACAACATCCACAATATCGTCTGGTTTTCTCGCACTTGACCGGAAGTGATGGACACATGTGACGGACTTGGTCACATGGCTGACACAATTCTGTCACGTGATAACTTTCCGATTGTTCGAAAAATAGAAACAATACACATGCAAGTAAGTGAATAAGTCGCTCCATTTTGTAACTAAATCCGAAAGTTATTGTTTGTTCACAATTTATCTTTAACAATTCTTCAAATAATTCTAGAAATAGTTTCAGGTCTAATTATATGATAACATTTGTTGAGGAAATCAAAATGTTGCTGCGGAGTTAAATTTATCTGGCAGGTTTATCAAGCTTCAGACTGCAGCTAATCTGCAGATGCAATTTGATCTATTTGTAATGCATCCAAGTTGCACCTTATCCAAATTCTTTCAAAGACTAGTCATAGCAAATATTTTGCAAACTGTCTAGTAACAAAGATGTGTTTTGATTTTAATGAGAAATTAGGTAATAATAATCAAGCTTTATCATTGTCGGAATTTTGTCGTAAACGTTTTGTTCATCGGCATAAAAAATCAACGTATTTTTTGTTTTCAGTACGTAAATATAACATTGTAATTATACAATATATAGCTAGCTAGAACTGGTAACATGGGTTGGGTGTTTTCACTATTCTTAGAATTACGTTGGTGTGGTTGTTTGGTGCTTAACTGACCTTTCTGTTCTTCTGGGTCTACCAATGACACCATTGGTACTAACGTTTAAAACAATTTTAGCATAAGCAACAAGAGCAGAAACGACAGTGGCTTTCTGACTACCATTGTTGCTCATGTCAGTCTGTGGTACCATTGATTTGGCAACATAACCATTGGGAGACACAGAGCCGTCGACTCCGGTAAGCTAAAATAATTCTGCATCCGTTATGTTAAAAATGGGAAATGAAGCGTTCAACCAAAATTTTCAAGAAAGAAATTGACAGACTTGGAAACAATATTGTTTGGATAATTTGAAAGCCGAACCACAATTGTTTTCAGAGTGTTTTCATTTCCTCTTACGTTTTCATTTCACATTTGTTTAGGAAATATGAATATATTCAGATTTATTCAGAGTACAGTGCACTTGTGCCTTAGAAATTATCATGACTTCCTATTTTGTATTTGTAGGTCAAGCTGATCCAAGATGCGTACGGGGATAGATCGGAAGTCCTGTGTCGCAGTGCACAATCTACAATATATACAAACGCCTTTAAGAACTATAAAGGAAATTTAACCATAAAAATAGGCCCCAGGCCCCTTACTATGACCTGCAAGTATTTGTCTTGTAGATACATGTATGCAGATGTCTGCACACGTTCATGGAAAGGTGCAAGTAAGCAATGATCAGGAAAAGGCGCAATCAGAAAAAAATCCCACTCCAAAAACCGAGGTGGGAAAAACTAAATTGACAATTAAATAGGTACTTATACTTCGAAAACATATCGCAAGTCGAGTGAGAAGCTATTTTCCAAAAGGCCACAGAAGTATCGCCTTGGAACGATCAGTAATATAAAATTTCTGGGGAGCTTAAACCGGTTTTACAGGCGCCTAACCTCACCCTCATCTTCAGCAGTTGTTCACAACAGTTAGTTAGTTGTTCGGTCCTCGTGGTGAATCTCTAACTAGTCAATGAAACATCAAAGACAAACAAATAAATCATGATAAATTCCATGATGAATCAAAAACGAGGACTCACAGAATGAGTAAGCTGCCCGGCGATGGAGATCCCTGGGCGCCCAATAACTTACTAACTCCGGAGCAAAAGAAAACCACTAGTTGAACCCCGGTGGGCCAAGCAACAGACAAGAAGCTGCGGCCCCAACCAACTAAAATGAATAGCTCTATGTCGGAGCCATCATAGAGTCTGACGCCCGACCCACCGGCGTGCAATAAAAGAAGGCAGCATAGTTATCAACCGTGATTGGGTTAAAAACTAAGCATGCTGACTGTTGCATAACATTTAAGTTATATCCTATACGTCCTATACGTTTTTTTCTGAATTGAAAAGAAAAATCATTCCCTCCAATAAGTTTCTTAAATTTGTAAACCAAGTCACCATAAAATCCTGGTTCCGAAAGGCCCTCACGTAAAAGGGTCTTTTGGCCATGTAAAACCGGTTTAAGCCCGCCAGTAACTTTGTGTTACTGATCTTTCCAAGGCAATACTTCGTCGGGCAGCTTACTCAATCTGTGAGTCCTGGTTTTTTGATTCATCAGGATGTTTATCATGATTTATTTGTTTGTTCTTGATGATTCATTGACTAGTTAGAGATTAACCACGAGTACCGAAGAACTAACTAAATGTATTAACCACTGCAGAAGCTGAGGGTGAGGTTAGGCGCCTGTAAAACCGGTTTACGCCCGCCAGTAACTTTGTGTTACTGATCGTTCCAAAGCGATACGTCTGTGGTGGTTCTTTTTGTTTTATGTCTTGGTGTTTAAATTTTTTGTGCTGTTGGCGCCTTATGTAATGGGTGTTAAGAAGGCTCGTTCCGCACAAAATTTGTTTTCCCGAGAGTTTATTTTAATGCTTCAAAACTAAAAATTGACATAACCAGACTTTAATTTGGATGTATGTGAAAAGACAAAAGCAAATATGTTTTAAATCAGATACTAGATCATGAAAAAATGGCCCTCAAACACTCGCACCCATTTTCTTACCCTTGAACTTTTACACAAAAATGGGGGTATACTAGTAAATATCTTTGGCATGCCCAGACCGAAGCGTAAAAATCTTCTATAATTTAATGAATAAAGCCTAAATGAACTACTTATTTATATAATAGTTCTGTGATGTCTTCAATTATAAACCTGTAAAGAAAAATCAAATGTCAAAATTTTCTCAATTTTCTCAGAAAATCAAATTATTTCAAAATTTGTGAAATATAGTGTCCTTAGAAAATATGTATCTGTGAAGCATCTCGACGAAAGACAACATTTCAACTGCTATATTGTATCTGAAAATAGAACAGATTCTTGGAAAATGTATCATTTCATTACTTTGTGCATCATATGATTAAGTGTGGAACGAACTTTCTTAACACCCTTTATGTTTTCATATTTTAGTTAAGTTTAATTAACTGAGTGGCCACCTGTTGGGAAAATAGGTGCTCATTCGGCTTACGATATGTTTCATGGTATAAGTACCTGATTGTTAGTTTGGTTTTTTCCCACCTCGGTTTTTGGAGTGGGAATCTTTTTCTGATTGCGCCTTTTCCTGATCTTTGCCTACTTGTACCTTTTTAGCCCAACATTAAATTTGGAAATCAATTCATAGTGTCTGCGATAAAATTTAGAAAAGGTTTTTCGAAGTGTATTATACCTATAGCCCTGCTGAAGAAGTTTGGCTGTTAAACATTTATTTCGTGTATTGAAGTCCGCAACATGATTGCAAACTCTAGCAAACCTAATAAGATACAAGATACAAGATACAATATCTTTATTAGAAAATCCTTAAAGGACATCATAAATTGAAAGTGAACAAGAGAGAATGAAAAAAACAACAACAACAAACGAACAAAACAAAAACAATGATGAACAGCAAAATAATAATGATAAACAATACAGAAGACTAGAATAATAAGATACACTTTGTAATCCATGGGAGGCAACCACAGTCCATTCAACTACAATCATAATAATAACATGACTATAAGGCAACATTATGATCTAAGGGATAAGCACACCGTTATGAAGCAGGCAATATCATTACATATGACAAGGTCTTCATTACTCAAAAGCCAGTTGCACATATAAATCTGAGAAACAATGTTCTTATTACTATTCAAATGTTAGTAATCTGAGCCCTTTGAGAAACATACTTGGTACATGTCATTAAAAAGTGACCCTCGTCTTCCACTGCACTCAGTTAGCATTGTGTGCAAAGTCTCTTTGCAATGGAAGTCTTTGGGATAGTATATCTACCATACTCGATGCGTAATATAAGACTACTTGTTATAAAGCGAGTCATCTTGCTATGATCAGAGGAATTTGAAACATGTTGTGAAATGTATACGCCATAAGAATAAGTTGTGAAATGTATACGCCATAAGAAGCACGGCGAGCAACGTCACCATCCAAAAACGGAAAGTTTACTATATCAAAATCAAAGTCATTATGTTTATCATATTTTTGAAGAAACAAATCCATTTGCAATAGAAAGATGTAAGTCTAAAAATGGGGCTTCGGTATATGTGTTGCTTGCTTTATTCAACTGTAGTTCAGGGGGATAAATTCTCTTCTTCTTAAGTCCGAAATTTCAAGGTTATAATATGCTTCTTTATATGTACAGATCGGTTTGTGTCAGAACTGGCCGGAAACACCGAAACCGGGTTTCTCGCGTCCCGTCTTATATTATCGCTTGGCGACATGTGGTGTTCGTCGTCGGTGATGTGGTATCTGATACGTTCCAACTATCCGTCAGACAAGACAGGAATCGAATGAAGTCTCTATCGAAGACTTTCAAATCGATTAAAGTAATAAAAGTTCCCCATATCCTTTGTATATGATATCCAGCTCCTTGTCCAACATGACAATTATCCGTAATGTCGCTGTCTGTTTCGTCTTCTGCGTTGTCATTACGAAAACTTGACCATGCAATAAACAGAGAATTTTAAAGCTTTAAAATTTGAAAATTTTCAGCTGAAAAATATTGATGTTTTTCTTATTTTTGCTCAAAACATAGATTGTGGGAACACGTTAGAACCGCCTCGCCGAGTCGGTTCTAACGAGTACCCACAATTTATGTTTTGGAGCAAAAATAAGAAAAATAGGTATACCCCTGCATACCCAAGTTTTGCTATAAAAAAAGTGGAGTTAAAGGGGGTACACATTACAAGGACATGTTTTCGTGACGTATTGATTTTTCGCCGCCCCCTTTCTCGGTTTGGTTGTAGACCAACAACAGCAAATTCGTAGCGATGATTTGTTGAGTTTCGAACGTATCAATGCCCTTGTCGCGACATCTTGTGCAGTTGATAGAAAATACATGTGCTACAATTTGTAATTTACTTGAATATCTATGCCAACTGAATATAGACACCTCGAAAAAAGTAAGGGAACACCCGATTTTCGAGCTGTGGTTTCGCGTTTGGAATTAAACTTTCGAAACGCTATTAACGATATTCGAAACAATATGTCACTTTCGTAAAATATCTACAAACGTGTAGCATAATTGCTCAAATATCTACCCTGATTATTGTATTTAATTGCTTATACGTTTTTTACATTAGAAAAAAAAGTACAAGTAAGCAACGATCAGGAAAAGGCGCAATCAGAAAAAGATTACCACTCCAAAAACCGAGGTGGGTAAAACTTAATTAACAATCAGGTACTTATACCATGAAAACACAACGTAAGCCGAATGAACAGCTATTTTCCCAATAGGTGGTCACTCAGTTACCTAAACATAACTAAAAATATGATAACATACATAAGGCGTCAGCAGCACAAAAAAATTTAAACACCAAGACATAAAACAATAAGAACCACCACAGAAGTATCGCCTTTTAAAAACGTTTTAATAAAAATATCATTGGTTTAGAATAATGGGCATCGAAACTACAAAACTGGTAGCAGGTGAACATCATGTAATGGTTCTGAGCCGAAACCCGTTACAGGATGACACTATGACACAATAAGCACATGATCGTCAGCATGTCTGATGCCATCCATAACTGAGCCGCCTCATGGGAAAACCAACATTGGCGAAAACAAAGACGCAGAACAGCTTCGCGGTAACCGCAAAGCTGATCAGCGCCTTTGTTTTCGCTACTCTACTCCTCTACTTAACTCCAAAGTTTCAAGCTTCTAGCCTGCTTCTGTAGCTGTACAGGCCAGTTTGTGTCGGACCTGTTCGGAAACCACAATGTTGGTTTTCCCTTGAGGCGGCTACCACAACTTAAATGATCCTCGCTAAACCACAAACAAGATTATATCTCTGAAGCTTTTTGCATTGGCCAGTTTAGCGTTTTACCTTGTTAGGGCTTTATAGAGTGTCATAAGTAAGAAATGGCGCAATCAGAAAGAACTTACCACTTCAAAAACCAAGATGGGAAAAATAAGAAAACATATTGCAAGCCGAATGTACAGCCATTTTTCCAATAGTAGGCCACTCAGTTAATTGATGATTTCATCACGATAAAATACAATAAAATTATTCTAGTGTATCTAAGTTTTTTTTCGATGTGTAAACTGTTAACTCGCAGGAGATTGGCAAAATATATATTTTTAAGAACACCTTTGCGTTTTCAAGCCTTCTTGAGCATTTGAAACTTATCGGAGGAAAGAGCTAACGAAGTGATCTGTAGAAAAAAAAAAAGTCAATGAACAGGTAATTTTTTGACTGTACCTGAGATAACATTATTTTGGCATACGCTAGTGTTTGTTTTCATCAGGTGAACATTATGTTGTTGCTTTTCTTCTTCATTGTCCAAATCAGAGTCATAGAACTGTGACTATTGCCTACACAATTAAATCTTTATTAAGCAGGATAATATATATTTATTTTAGTGCGTTCCATACCATCGGCTTCGTGACCTGGCATGTAATTATGCATCATATTTATCTAAGTAGTATTTAATATGAGAAAAACAGAACCGAAATGTTATGCTAGCACATGCTTGACAAAATGGGCATTAAACAGTTTTGTAAAACGGCACCGCGTCACAGCAGTCTTGTCAGTGTCTTTGTAATTTCTGGTGTAAGCTAAGAGACACTCTTAAATCAAATTCTCATAAAGAAGTAACTATAGCTCAGAAAATGACATGTTCGGACATAAGCCGCGACCTGAGAAAACCGGTCTTTGGGTGTCCGACCAGAGCAGACACAAACCGGCCTGTGCACGACAGATGATAGCTAGAAGCTTGTTATTTCGGATAAAGGACAAATAAAAGTTATACTATCCGTTTAGCGAAAACAAAGGCGCTTTAATATCTGATTCGCTGATCTGCGCATTTGTTTTCGCATTTGCAAAATGTTTGTTTTCAAATGATGCAGCTCATACGTTCAGAAATGCCAAAAACACAGGTTTCCTTCGCAATAAGCTTAAATACATCACTTAACAGTTTAATGAGAAAAAAAAGAACATTAATGGCCTGGGAAAAGAGAGATTGAGTTGTTGTTTGTATATAAGTAGCCGAATTGGGGTCATAAGGTCTTGCCGGGGGCTGATTAATAGTTTTATGGCGTTGTTTGAATATTTTATAACGAATATTTAAACTATGATGACAAGAGAGGAACGAATGATTCCATTAGAAATGTGCATCTTGGTATAAAATACTCACTCGGCATATGCATTGATGAAATAAAATTAAGCACCTAATTGTGCAGCTTAGCATTTGTTTTTGCAAATAGCTATGTCATGTAACCCGAAAACGTTTCACAGCGTTTCATGACGATGCATAAAAACTCCTCTTCTTTCCAAACTAAAATGCAGATCAGCGTCTTAGCAATATTTGTTTTTAATTTTTGTAGTGACTTAAGATGTTATTATGCCTTTTCAAATAATATTTATACATGTATAATCACTACATTAAAATCGTCCTCACATCAATTAATTATGCATGCCGCCTTTTTATTTATTCTAATGAGATAAAATACCCCCAAGAAAACACCTTTGTTTATGGCTTGGCTCTTTTTATGAAAGTACTTTTTCGCATACCTAAGGTAACTGAAAAACTCAAAGTAACGAATATGTCTGACAAACATATTGTTAATGAAAGTGAAGATATTCAAGGCAATCGTGAACTGGAAAGTTTGGAAACGGAGGCTAATGCTGGTCTACTACCACCTAATGATTTTGTGTTTGAAGTGAACGGAGACGTTTATAATGAGGAAAGAATAATAAGGTGAGGTATTCAAACTCAGTTATTTTTCGAGAAGTTTGTATGATTAAGATGTTGTAAAAACAGAACAGAACGAACCATATCTTTCATTAAACTCAGGTCGGTGCTTAGAATCAGTTTCAGCAACTGCACGTGCATTTCTTTACCGGATTTAGTAATAATTTGTTGGAAACTATTGTCTCCATTGTGATATAAGCGAACGAAGTTCAATTTTCTTTTGTTTTTTTTTTAAGTATACTCAAAGCCAAAGGTAACTTTACATTGTTTTTGCAGATATTTTTTTTCATGTAAAGGTGTGTAATGTTTATAAAGTGTAAAGTGTTTGAAAGGCCCAACGATTCACAATGCAAAAAAGTTCGATACGATTAAAGGAACAAACTTTCAGAAATGGGTTAAGTTTACTATTTGTTTATTCAAAGGGAGTTAATTTCGATGCAAAGTAATTTTAACAGCCTGCAAAAACCTAACCAAATGTCGGAGAGAAAATGTCTGGCAGTATTTTGAAGGACAGTAAGTGGTCCTCGGCACAGTGTGTTCTAATCTTCTGTCTACCTTTGATTTGGTCGGAAAATGAAAATTTTGTGCTTTTAATGAAAGCACAGATAACTCGCATGTGGATTAAGTTACGTCGACCGCTTTACATGCATTATGCTCGGACACGTGTTGGAGACGCACTCCAATAGATGTTATGTTACAATTCAAAACGAATAAACATATATGAGGGTCTGGATGGGGGGTCCTGGTATTCACTAATCACTAAAAATTTAGCCATTTATTCACTGTCATTAAAATTTTGGCTTATTCATTAAAATTAGCTCGATTATTCATTAAAATATGATAATTACTAGAACCGCCTTCTTCACCCAGCTAATTTCTTTTTTTTAAATGCTACACCCCTATGGGCGGTTTGCCTTTATTACGTCAGGGTGAACATTGTCACCAACATGACAGGCATATGTACCAGCCGGGTTTCGAACCCGCAACCTCTTGATTGCTAAGCGAATACGCTATCCATTACACCACCGCGGCTGTCTTTAATTTCTAATAGCAAATATAGGTATTCCCCACCTAAGGCATCCCATTATCTAAAGCCACAAAGACTAGTTCTATGATACTTAATTGTAGACTGCTGAGTTCAACCTTGATTTTAACATCTTGAGAGAAGCATATATTATCTGCTAGACCACAAAGCCTCATAGAAACTTTCCAAAATAGTTAACTGGTTTTTAGCAAATCCTCTTTTAAATCTGTTGGGAATATAATCCCCTCCAAACTGTATACTGAATATGCCCTGAGTTTCACCCTGAATCTTTCTCTTCAATTATGCATATCAAAGGTTAATTTAAGAAAAAATGTAACTTCAGGGGTAAAAGTTATAATAAAAAGCTGTTGTTTTTATTTAGTTAACTAGTAAGCAATATAGGAGTACTATGTGAAGTATGATTTTGTGCTTGTGCCTGATTGTACAAAACATTTTATAAATGTCTTAAATATCGCGCGAGCGAAGCGAGCGAGGAAAAAATTATGTAGCGCCATATAAACTGCCAGTTAGATTTGCATTAACGTTCTTAGTACTGGCTTGTTTCTGATTGCAAAAGTCACCATAATTATGCTCTGTCATATAAAAAAGCAAAGTGATGTCCGTCCACAGAAAAGATTATCATTATAGGATTGGAACATACATAATAAGGACAAAGTGGGGTAACAGAATAAAAAGAAAATACATATACATAAGCAAACAAAGTATCTGGCTGAGGAAATGACACATTTTTTAAAAGATTCATGAAGTGAGTCCCTACATGCTATGTCTTTCCAAACAGTCAAAGATTTCAGAAATATGACTATAACATTTGAGCTAAATCGGGTCTGGGGGCGAAAAACATGAAATTCTGGAATGTCAGGGAGACCATCTAAGACAATTCCATAGCCAAATTTAGCATATTCATTATTCTTTAAAATGTTATTATTCACTATTCATTATATTATTCTGCTATTCATTAAAATTTTTCATTTATTCATTATTTTTTAGGACCTATTTATTCACTAATCATTAAATTTTTGGCTCTTTATTCACTCTCATTAAAATCTTTAGGCCATTATTCTTTAATCATTATACCCCATCCAGACCCTCATATATTTAGAAATGAAAAGTGTAAAGTTACTTTTGGTGTTGAGTATATGATCGTATATATGCTGTCATATTGATGAGCCCAGGAAAAGTGGTTCAAGTCAATGGTTAGTTATTTCGGAGGCACTCTTTGAATGTAGTGGCATCCTTATTTTGGATAAAAATTCTAAAAAACTAAAGGCAACGTACAGACAGGAACATAGCTGTTGACTTGGACGTAAAGCACCAATTCAAACAAACAAAACTCATGTTCATCTGGCCTTGATATAGGCAAATTGCCTGTAGGCTATAACCTAAAGAAACGTTTGTTAGCTTAATACGAACGCAAACAACAACAGGTCCAAGAAATAAATGCACATGAGATACATTTTGCTTTTTCGTCTTCTCCAATATTACTTACTTATGTAAAACGTTTGTGACAAAATCATATGTTTGTCACGTGTATGTCCATTTGAAGTGTGCAAATGCATCTGATTAAACAGTAAAGGATGCAGGTACCATGTTCCCATCGATAAAGAGTGGGATCGTATATTTGAGCCGCCGCATCAGAAAACCAACAATCTGCATATACGAAAACAAAGGCGCAGACCAGCTTCGCGGTAACCACGAAGGTGGTCAGCGCATTTGTTTTCGCTGCTTCCCTCCTTCTTAAATCCGTAATTTCAAGCTTCTAACCTTTCTCTGTGTTTGTACAGCCTGGTTTGTGTCGGACCTGGTCGGAAACCCAAATTGTTGGTTTTCTCACGCACAGGCTCATTTATACATGTAATGCTGGCAAGATCTCGCAATGTAGCTTAAAAATGATCCGCGACGCGAGAAAACCGGTCTTTGGGGTTTCCAACCAGGTCTGACACAAATCGGCCTGTACAGTCACACAAGAAGGCTAGAAGCTTGAAATTTCGGATTTAAGAAGAAGAGGGATTGTATTATACGTGCAGCGAATTCAAAGGCGCTGATTTGCTTCGCAGTTACTGATCTGCGCCTTTGTTTCCGCATAGACAAAAATCCGGTTTTCTCACGATGTTGCTCAAGTGTAGTGTTTGTGTATGCAAAAACAAGTAAACGAGTACAAATAACTTAATAAGTTATGACCGAGTTTCTCAGAAATTGAGTAATGCATCTTTGAGGTTTGAGATAAAATGTAAAGCATATAGCATGTGTTTTATTATGCGTCTGGAGCTCGAATTGTGTGTAGAGACATTATATACAGCATGCGCACTCTAATCCTAAAGCCTTAAGCTGTTGCAACCAACATGCTGTGTTACGGTATGTCTAGTAACGACAGAAAAACAATTCGATTCAGAATACCAATACAAATGTGGTATAGTATTTAATATGCTTATTAAACGCCAACATTACCTCTTCTCAGGTATGCTTTAGTACAATCATGTATTTTATCGTGGCTTTTCCTGGACCTTCAGTATACCTTTTTTTCCATACAATTACTGTTTCAGATTAAAGTTGTGAGTTAGTGAGCCTGGTTTAAATTTTATTCTTGTACATGAAACAGTAACACTAGTACATGTACACACACGATTAGCATACGCATTCTACCTAATTGTATTCGAAGTGGTTGCATGTATTAATCTCATTTACGTATATTTACTGGCCAATATTCTAGAAGGCTGTTGTTCGACTTTTGGATATTCGCTTTCCCATATAAATTGCAAACATAAGCCCAACAGCTCTATAGAGCTCTTAATTTACAGTGGGCAATTGTATTTTGTCTGTATGACTGTTTGTTTGCTTGTTTATTTATTTTTATTGAGGATTAACGCCCCAGTAAACAATTTTCAGTCGTGTCGGGACGAAACCGATGCTTTCTGTGTATTAAACAGTACTATGTTTTTATGTTTTGGCGTTGAATTTTGTGTTGCTTGTGCCTTATGCACGTTTTCATATGTTAGTTAGGTTCGGGTAACCGAGTGGCCGCCTGTTGGGAAACAGCTGCTCACTCGGCTTACGATATGTTTTCTTAGAATAAGTACCTAATTGTTAATCTATTTTCCCACTTCGGGTTTTGGAATGCGAATTTCTTTCTGACTGCGCCATTTCCTGATCATAGCCTACTTTTACCTTTCTATGGAGAGTAACTATGTTGTCCGATCTTATGTTGTTTCTGAAGGAAAAGAAAATACAGATACTTCATTTTAAGTCTGTCAATAAACGTGATAACTGGGGTCGGGAGCTTGACTTCATCATCTCATTTATCGGGTTCGAGGTTTTTCTCGAGCCCCGTTCCCAGGCTCCCACCCCTACAATTTAATCAAAGCGTTTCATATCATGACCATATCTTGTTTCACTGAGAAAGACACTACATTTGACAATGGTCGTGGTTACTGGCTCGACTTTATTGTCGACGGCACGGGTTCGTGGTTGGTTTTTGCCTCCACCCTTCACCCAACACACAATGGTCAAAACGTTTCATATCATAATCAAAGCTTGTTTCAGTGAGAATGATGCTACATCTGACAATGGATGTTCTAATTGGGATCAGGAGCTATCGTATCAGGTTTGCCATGGGTCTTGGTAGCATTTCCCCCACCCCCCCCCCCCCAAAAAAAAAAAAACAAAAAAAAAAACAAAAAAAAAAAAAAAAAAAAAAAAAAAAAAAAAACAAAGATCCACAAGTGATCATATTTTGTTTCAGTGAGAAAGTTGTTACATCTGACAACGGACGTGGTTACTGGGATCTGTATCTTGACTTTATCATATCTTGTAAAGGGATCGTGATCGGTACCCTGCTCTACCCCCACCCAAAAATAAAATAAAATAAAATGATCCAAAAGTTTCTAGTGAGTGATCATAATCGTACAATATTTTGTTTTAGTGAAACAGATACTACATCTGACAGTGGACGTTTGTTGTTTTTTTTTACTGGGATTGGGAGCTGGACTTTATCACCTCTTGTATTGTATAGGGTTTGCGGTTGGTCTCGATCCCAGCACCCTCCCCAACCACTGCCCCCCTCCCTGCCGCCATAAATGGCCAAACAGTTTCATTTCATCTCATATCTTGTTTCAGTGAGAAAGATGCTACATCTGACAACGGACGTTATCATATCTTGTATAGGGATCGTGATTGGTACCCTGCCCCGCCCACTTTCCCAAAAAATAAAGTGGTCAAAACATTACGGAAACTTCTCCACGATTACTTGGCAATTTCTTTTAATTACATATTAAATATCTTTTAATGAACTTAATTTTAATTTTACAAATATTTTCCTTGCCTATCATAAAATGATGGTTTATTATATTGATTTATGTTAGAATTTAGCATTTTTTATTTTTAAATTACATAATTACATAAATAATTGATTTTTTTCTCTTGACCCAGTCAAACCTCAATTTTACTATAATTATAAGTATAGGTTTGAAGAGATTAAGTTCCACACGGAGATGTTTCCATGATGAAGTTTCTAGTGAGTGATCATAATTGTACACTATTCTTCTTTCAGTGAGAGAGATGCTACCTCTGACAATGGACGTGGTTACTGGGGTCGGGAGCTTGACTTTATTATATCTTGTATCGGTTTCGCGGTGGGGCTTGGGAACATTTGGCGCTTCCCCTACCTGTGCTACAAGAATGGAGGAGGTAATATATTTTTGTGTTTGACACGCTGTTAATTTAAGGTACATGTATAAAAATACTTTGGGCAAACAAAACTATTAAACCTATAATTATAGTACACCGTGCCTAAGATGTCATTTGGTAAAACAATTAGTAGGCACTGCCTATGATCCCTTTGATGCAGTTTATGAATGCATAATTCTAAAATCCACTTTGAGAACTAAATCTGATTTTGATGGCACATTTGAGTCGCTCCATCAGAAAACCAATAATCTGCATATGCGAACCCAAGGCGCAGATCAGCTGTGCAGTGACTGCACAGCTGATCAGCTTCTTTGTTTTCGCTTCACAGATAGTACAATTCCTCTGTTTCTTAATCCGAAATTTCAAGCTTCTAGTCTGCTTCTGTGACTGTACAGGCATGTTTTTTTTGTGGGACCTCATCGGAAATCCAAATTGTTAGTTTTCTCATGCAGCGGCTCAATACGATTCGGTCAGCAATAAATGTTTTTATATTGTTTTAATTAATGGGAATCAATGTGTCTTTAGGTATAGTTCTTTCTGATTGTGACATTTCTTGATCGTTGCCTACTTTTACTTTTAGGTATAGTCGTACATTTTCGTCTGTGACAAAAGTCCATAATTCTAACATTACCTGTAAGCAAATCGAAAACGTTTGATGGTAAATTTATTAGCAAATCTAAAAAATAATCGTATATTTAGTATAGAAAATGCTAAATAGAAACTGGCAATCATATATGAGCACATGCATGTAATGTAAGACTTACTATCTGCTCAGAATGCTAAAATTCCCAAATCATTTTCAGGAGCTTTTCTGATTCCATATGCCATTTGTCTAATAACATGTGGTCTACCAATCTTTCTGCTAGAACTAGGTCTAGGACAGTACATGAACACTGGCTTCCTAGGGGCCTGGAGAATTGTTCCCGGTTTGCAAGGTTTGTTGTCATGCCTAGTATATTGCCTGACAGCAGTTTTAAGTCTTCTTAAACGTATCACAGCTGCAATATTAGAAATTGGCTTCTATCGCCATTCAAATGCTGTACAAGTACGGTTTGTATCAGATGACGTAAAAGGGAATGTATTTACTGTTGTCTATGTCTTCTTTTCGACTGTACCAAGTTAAATAACACGGCTTTGACGAGTTCCGACAAACACCATTATGTAGCTTTAATAAGACTAGTAAATAAATCAGTGCAACGTATGCATCGGCCGTTCGAGTGGAAATTTGTTTCTGTTTGTGCCATTTCCTTAGCATTGCTTACTTTTATCTCTTAAATCTTCTGCTAGCCTTATGCGTTAAGATAATTGCAATTCGCTTTATTTAGGTATCGGAGCAGCATCATTCGTGGCAACGTTTCTCATGAACATCTACTACATCATTGTGTTAGCCTGGACATTCAATTATCTCATCTTATCCTTCACCTCGCAGTTACCCTGGGCAACGTGTGGCAACGAGTGGAACACAGACAGGTTCGTGCCATTTTCATTAATCCTTTTTGGCGATTTTACTTTCCAATCGTCAGCATTTGGGTGAGTCCACTTTCATTTACGGGACTTCAGGTGTGATATTTCAACTTTCAATTTCATTTTGATGAAATTCTTGTAAGCAAACAAAATAGCCCCAGGTGGAACGCCATGTTCTGCAGTGTCACATCTTGGCTATCTATTAAGTTAATAGATTTATCTTAATATCATAGACACAGATTCTAAGCAGAGATTCGATTCACTATGCACATCTGTCAGTTCGTTCCCCTTGTGTTTCAAGGTACATTTTGAGCTTCTGAATGCGGACAAAGACTTCTATTATCAGAATAAGGGAAATAAAATGGTCCAGGAGTACCTGTTTGATACACATTTATATCTACACTATCCTTCTTGTGGTTGTATTGACTGCACTTTTTTAATCTTCCAATGTCACGCCCTCTCATTTGTGTGACGATGAATAGCAATTAGGCATTAACATGTAGATCAAGGTGATTCATATGTGTATTTGTTTGTTTTTTTAAACAAAACCAACTTATGTGTACGCAATGTACTTCGCTGTTTTCGAATCTCCATCCGTGTTTTTTAAAACGAGACAGTATCATGGCATCAATAGTTTCTGTCAACATTTCAGGTGTTTTGACCAAATAAGAAATGCATGTATATTGACGAATGTTACCAACTCCAGTATTTGCGGAAATGCTACAGTTGCTGCTGGTCAGACTGTGGATGCTGTTGTAGAATTCTGGGAGTAAGTAAATTATATTCGATCCAATATTACCAACATACCTCATTCGGTTTTGAAAAAAAAAACATAATGGCGTGTATTTGCTTACCTTCCAACATTGAATATGTAGTCAGTACAAATCAAATTTTATAGAGCGGTTCTACTTTCGAATACTCACATCGATTGAGGTTTTGAAATAAGGAATAAAATCGCAATGCGATACATTTTGTATATGTAATGTAGTTTGTTCTTATACGTGTAGTAGTTGCTGTAATCTCATTGGCTGGTTTGAGGCATTCGCTCTTAATAAGACACGGTACGCGCCACCTATCGCTCATTTTCAGTATTCCTTTTTTTTTATTCATTTCTGTTTTTGGTTAGCGTTAGGGTCACACATTTTCATTATTACTGTTTATTTTTATGCATTTCTGTTATAGTTAGGGTTAGTGTCACCAATCGCTCATTTTATTTCTTCTGTTTATTGCCGTTATATGCTAATATCTTTCATTCCCAAAGAAGGTGTATGAATCATTTAGTTTCTGACAGTCACTTCGTACTAGATACACAATTTCTGTATTTTGTCCGTTCGTCTTTGTGTCATAGACGGCGTATTCTTCATATATCAGATGGTATCGACAACCCAGGAGGACTAGTTGGCCAATTGACGTTATCCCTGTTTATAGTATGGTTCCTCGTATACCTCTGTATCTGGCGGGGAATTGGCTGGATGGGAAAGGTACTGTATTACATCCTTTCTTGACACATTTACCGCATACCTAATTATGTTCGATTCCATTTGGCATCTACAAGTACAATTTTATACTCGTACCAGTGGACACAAGCTATGAAATATCACAGGAGTATTATTCGTTTGCGATTTTATGCCCTGACAATAGTATTTGCAGCTGTTACTTAACTTTGCCTACTTGTACCTACTTGTTTTATTGTGTTGGTTTGTATAAGAACTGCTCAATAGGTATGAATCGGTCTTGCGTTTTAAATATTGCGCGTGTACCATTGGTTGGTAACATTTGCACCATTGGTACCAATAGTATTACCATTTTTTACCCTTTGCACCAATTTATTTACCAATGGTACCATTGGCAATTGAATCAGTACAAATGGTAAAATGTTACCAACCAATGGTACCATTGGAGAACCCCGCATTGTTGTAGTGGAAAAAATACATGTACAACGATAATTCCTTTCATAAAATATTGCAACCATAATTTCATTTCATACCAGGTGTGCTGAAGTATGGGATATTGAAATAGTAATTTTTGTCTTTCATTTTCAGATAGCCTATTTTACGGCTTTGTTCCCCTACGTGATGCTCTTCTCCTTGTTAATCAGAGGGGTCACTCTAGATGGCGCAGCGGAGGGGATCAAATTCTATCTCAAACCAGACTTTACCAGACTATCATCTCCTCAGGTGAGTTACACCTGTTTTGCAAGCGTGCCATTGACACTTTCCTATATGTCTTTTTTATCATCCATTAATGTAACCGATTTCACTGCTCAAATTTCAGTTCTGTGCATTTAAACGGAAATCATAAGGATGATTCATCTTTTGACATAAACAAATGGGTGAAAATGTCTGTAACGGTTACATTCTCAATGTGTTTTTTACATCGAAGGATAAAATTTAACATTTACATGGGTAACATGCTTAGTGTTAATTGCTTGTATAATTGCGGCACAGTGCCTTTGAGCACCGAATGCTATAATCTATCCGGCTTGTATACATGCCCGTTCCTTCACAGGTTTGGATAGATGGTGGAACCCAGATTTTCTTCTCATATGCAATCGCTATAGGCGTAATGATTTCTCTGGGAAGTTATAACAAGTTTAACAACAACTTTTACAAGTAAGAGGGGTGGTGTCAAAACTGCCGTCAATGATTTTGGCGTAATTTACGTCAACTTATTTTTTCTGCGCTTAATTATGTGCAAGCCCGTCCCTGTAGGCCTATACATGCGTATGACTTGATATTTATGCATACATTCAAGTCTGTACGATACTTTACATATTTTTGCACTTCTTGAGCATATGAAGTGTACTTCACGGGTAAACACAAATAGGAAAGTGTGCAGATGTGTTGGACATCGCATGCGCAAAAGGTGTAAACCTCATTTAAGACCTTACAGTTCGTCAAAGCAGGCGTATCGGCGTTTTAAGCAGAACATACATGCATCTCATTCAAATGCATTAATGCATTTTCCTGCCTTAATACCTAACCAATTGATGTAATATGTTTCATGCTTACATTGACACGTATAGGCACCTGCTGTTTGGACAACCAAGGTGTCTATACGTATATAGCTCCTAAACCCGAAACTTCTGAATTGGTTTAGCCGATTTTATTTTACTAGAGTAAGCCAATTTGGTTCTGACGTGGCTTTTAAAAGCATGTATGGTTTTCAAATACATGTTTGAAATACATGCATTTAACTTAAAGATATCAGAATAACGACTTGAAAAGTCTGTGTTCTCCAGGGATTGTTTGATCATAGCCTCGGTCAACAGTGGAACCAGTCTAGTCGGTGGATTTGCAGTCTTCTCAGTACTAGGGTTCATGGCAGCACAACAGAACACGACCGTTGCTGACGTGGCCGAGTCAGGTATCATAAAGTTGAAATGAACAGTTGCTTTTTATACTACGAGGACTTTGGCATCGTCATGGTGTCTTGTAAAAAGGTACACACAGGCAATGATCAAGAAAAGGCACAATCAGAAAGAAATTCCCACTGCAGAAATCGAGGTGGAAAAAAACTTTATAAAAGCTTTATAGTCAGTTTTCTTTCACACTACCGGTTTACCTCTTGCATCGATATGCATTCGTTAATCGGACTGCTTCAAATGGGTATGATTCCAATAAAGCAATTCTATAATGGTACACAAGACATTTGCACGGTCTTCACATGGTACTGGATGGATGTCTAAGGCAAGTAGGTTCCCCTTTTGCAGTGTTTAAAAAGGTACAAGTATGCAGTGATCAGGAAAAGGCGCAATCAAAAGATATTCCCACTCCAAAAACCGAGGAGGGAAAAACAAAATTGACAATTAGGTACGTACAGCTCCTGTATACTTAGAAAACATATCGTTATCCGAGTGAGCAGCTATTTTCCAATAGGCGGCCAATCAGTTACCCGAACTCAATTAAAAATATGAAAACGAACATAAGGTTAAAATAGCACAAAATTCGACTCCAAAACATAAAACAAATGGAACCGCAAGAGAAGTATCGCCTTGGAACAATATTTATCATGTGAGGTAAACCAATAGAGTCAGGTTGTGTCTACTTTATCTATGCTGTATTCATTTCAAAATGAATCAAGATCTTAGTCAACGTTTTGTATATACTTAGATGTTATTTTAGTCGTAGCAAAAACGGTTTGGCGATTTGCCTTTACACTGTATTTGATCAGGATAGATATTAGTCACTAACATGACGATAATACAAACAGGGCCAACATTTTTATTAATTTCCAGGTCCTGGTCTAATATTTGTTGCCTATCCGAAGGCTGTGACTCAAATGCCTCTACCACCACTATGGTCGGTCTTGTTTTTCTTCATGGTGCTTTTGCTTGGGCTAAACAGTCAGGTATGTTTTGACTGACCTCAAAGATGCATCTATGTTAAAATCGCCAAATAAAGTGCAATGGTTGGTTTCTTTTGAAGCAGTAAAACATTAAAAAGGGAGAATGTGACTCATATTGTACTAATACGGTTAATGAATCTTCAACAGTGATCCTTTCTAAACTGGTACCGAAAGCCAGACATAAACATGTTAAGAAGATTTTTCGTGGCGTATTATCCCATTTAAATACTCCAAACATTCTTACTGATCTCAAAGCATCAAATGAAAATTATGATCTACACTAAGCCCTTTGTTTCTCTCCTGAGTGAATGTAAACGATCGACACAAATGCATATTGAGAATAAAACAAACAGTGGTTAACATTTTATTGGATTATTTTGTTTGTAGCTGTTTGTATGCTTTCTAAATTTTCACCCTTTGCGTGGTTTGGGGAAAACATTAGTCACCAACATAATTGGCATGTCCTAGTGCTTGCCTTATTATGTGGGCGACAAGCAAGGTAGCCACTGGTCACATATTAACGTCTTTTGTATGATGCGGTCCGTTCCATTCGAATTGCTTTAACGTGCTTTATTTGTCGCTATTTTGTTATACAATTCTGCTTCAGTTCGTTGGTGTTCAGGGTATTCTTACAGTTATCTACGACAGGTACCCAAAACATTTATACAAGACCAAGAACAAGATGATTGTTGGCGGTGTGTACTGTGGGCTCTCATTTCTTATCGGTCTCAGTATGGTCACTAAAGTAAGTCTCGTTTCATGAACAATTAGAAATTGTCTGTATCCGTTTGACCCATTCTTTTCAAAGGAACTGATGGTGCACTTAAGTTGTTTACAATTACTATAGCGTTATGCAAAAGAAACGCAAAGTAGGGGCCTACAACTTTCTGTTATGAAAATATCTCTTTTCACTTCTACCCAATGGTTAACGTTGGCAGTTACTTCTTCACTACGAAACCATGCCCATGCAATTCACAGATATTTTTTTCAGGTGTAAACGTTTAAAATTTCACCAGAAACATTTTGATAGTTTTAATATTTTTGCTCAAAACATACATTGTGGGTACTCGTTAGAACCGCCGCGCTGAGGCGGTTCTAACGACTACCCATAATGTATGTTTTCATGGTATAAGTACCTAATTGTTAATTTAGTTTTTTCCCCAACTCGGTTTTTGTAGTGGGAATCTTTTTATGATTGCGCCTTTTCCTGATCGTTGCCTACTTGTACCTTTTTGGAGCAAAAATAAGAAAATAGCTATACCCCTCCATACCCAGTTTAACTATATGAAATTGGTGTTCAAGGGGGTATACGACATTACATGGACATGTTTTCCTGATGTGTTCATTTGGCAGAATTTAGTATCAGTGGCGTACGACGAGGCGTGTGGCGTTTACTTTGATTCCGTTATTGTTGTTTGTTTGAAAAACGATTTTGGCTTCATATTTTATATCATCTTCACAACAGGGTGGTATGTACGTGTTTCAAATATTTGACTACTACAGCTGTAGCGGAATAGTGCTGCTGTGGATCCTCTTCTTCGAATCTCTTGCAGTCGGTTGGATATTTGGTGAGTTATATGACGTCTCTCTGAACGTTATTGGTGCTCGGATGTATTGTTGTTTAGTATGTTCGATGGACTCAGATGTTCGTTCTGATATTTGTCTTTTAGAAAATAAAAATGATTCTAGCTTCCTATTTTCTTTTGTTTCTTATTTCTATAATTGTCGTTCGTATATATTTGTTTGTTATGTACGTACTTCTGTATATCGTGTTGTCACTTGATTCAGATATAAAAAGAGAAATGTTTTATTTTTAATATAATAGTTGACTAAATGTCCAGATTTAATTTGCTATTTTATGGTATCAACTTGCTTTAGTGTTTTTCTATGCTTGACTAACATTTCTTTGCAGGGGTGGAGAGATTCTATGATGCGATAGAATTGATGATAGGACAAAGAATCCCGATCTGGTTTAAACTATGTTGGAAAATACTCACACCTTTAGTCACAATGGTACTTTCTTTCGAAATTCAGAAAAAAAAATAAACAAAAAAAAAACAAACAAAAAAAAACAACAACAACAACAAAAAAAAAAAAAAAAAAAAAAAAAAAAAAAAATAACACTTTACCTATTAACCCTAGACATCTATCAATATATGTGTTTCAGTATTTTTGCTCGTTTGTTCGGATGTCATTTTCTCTTTCTATTCGCAGTAACAACGGATAGAACAGTAACTGTTACTCTAATTGAGGACTGACTTAGTCTTCCAAATAATTATTTTCAAAATACGCGTCTAAAATTTTGAGTTTTAAATTTGTATGGATACTTGTGTGAGCCATGGAGTGTCAGCATATTATATGTCATACTTTTATTTCAGGGGATCCTGCTATTCATGACCATCAAGTTCACACCACTGGTTTACAACAAGACCTACATCTACCCTCCTGCATATCAGGCTCTAGGCCTTTGTCTTGCTATAGTCTCTATGGTCTGTATCCCCATAGTCTTCATCTGGAAGATGATCAAGGCACCGGGAAATCTAAAGCAGGTACATGTATATATAAATAACGGAAACAAATGTTAAATTCGAATGATGCAAACTATAGTTTGTGTTGAGTAAGTGTCCTGTTTCTCGAATCAGTGTATGTCGTTTTTATAAGCCCAATTTCATTTTGTCTGTAGTAAAATGCTGATGTAAGCAGAAATTTACCATCAAATCAAGTAATGTGTTAATCGAAGAGACCATGCATTTATTACTCAATATTGTCTAATACTACTTTTGAATCTCCGAAATTCTACCTTAGGCCAATGCATACAGATCTCTTTACCTACAAATAATTTTGTTCTTTTAGATAAACCATTGAACCACCTGTATGAGCCAAGTCCACCCTACCAAGTAATTTATTAATAGGTACATGTTAAAACGGTAGATGCTTTTTTCGGATAGACATGTTTTTTTTGTTTACATTTACATTATTTTCGTGATTTATTTCAGAAATTCCGCCATATATCAACGCCTATTCTTTCTAAAAGCCAGATAGTTCCAAGTTGGAAGGAATTGGGTTTTAAATGGAGAGCCTACGGAGTGGATACTTAAGCAGATTTGAACTAATACATTACGAAAACACGTCCATGCAATATACAGTGGTTTTAGAGCTGCAATTATTAAAAGCTTCATTGGAAAAATAATATCTTTTTAATATATTTGCTCATGAAATTGATTGTGGGTACATGTTAGAACCGTCTCGTAGTAACAGTTCTAACAAGTACCGACCATCTATGTTTAGGATCCAAGATTAAGAATAATTGTGACCCCTGTAAACGCCAGTTTTACTATATAAAAGTGGGGTATAAGGAGGTATACATTACATGGACATGTTGTGTATCACATCTTGATGTGAACTCAGAGAGATGATTATACATTATTTTATAACTTCAAATCAGTAAATGCATCATTTTGATGATTGTATATATATGTTCATTTGTGATTTTGAAATCATAATATCTATTTTACATATACGTAAAATATACAATATCAGTTGAGGTATGCTTCAATCTAAGCAAAATACCATTAAGAAAAAGGATGACCAAATGTACAGAAACGTGCTCATGAGGTCGCTCATTGACAAATAAAAATTCTATATTACATGTATTCATAATGGTGGAAGCTAGTCAATTTTTGACTTTTCGTATGAATGTTTCATTCATAATGAAGAGTACTCCAATAGCTAACACTTTAATACATAGCGGAGCAGAAGGTTATGATTAACACTTGGATAAAGAAATGTGTATTATATGTCTTAGATGTCATATTATGGCTTCAAAAAAATCAAGCCATTACATGAAGATTTTCAACATTAATATCGAAGGAAGCCCCAACTAGACTGCGAAGTCTGAGAATCTTTCATACCATTGTCCTCGGAATGTATTCCTCATTAAAATACAGAGACTATTGCTTTTAAAGCTAGCTGTGCACGTTAATCATCAGCCATATGGGCCGAATATGATATGTCATTGTGACTGTATTGCATTATATGTATCTGTTTTCCGTTCGAAATATGGATTTGATATGATGTTGTCATTCTTTATCATTGCCTAGCAGTATCCATTACATATTTTCCCCTGTTACTAAATAATACAAAGACAATTTCATAATGATATTAATTATTACTAAATTAATGTGACGTACAACAAAACCAAACGGAAGAGATATGTTTGTATTTTAGTAGGAGGATTGTGTGTCCTATTGTTAGAAAAAATATCAGAGTTTTGCATCTTTGACGATCTCCAACGGTTCTCCGATGTCATTACAATTTGAGCCTCGTTATCAAAAATATTTCTTTTTGACAATATTTTAGAGGGAGGCATTATCCCGAGCTTATCACGTGTGAGAGTCTTCAGGTTATAAAAAAGAGCATCTGTTGCATGTAGTTAACTATAGTGAAGGTGGTAGACCAGCATGCCTGCACTGCTGATCTGTGCATTTTGGTCGCAATCGTAAAACATAAGATTTGTTTTCACGATGCTTAAATGAAAAGGTCGCATCATCGCAAAATATAATCGTATTTGGCTTTCTTGAGATCTCTTTAACCTACGATTCTTTATATTAATGTTTGAAATAATGAGAAATAAAACGTACAAAATCGTGCCCATGTATAAAGCGTATATATAATCATAAAACATACAGTTTTGTCAGAGAATAAAGCTGTTATAATACAAATAACACAGACATAAGTACCATATTGTAAGTCAGAGCCCTGTTCACTGATGTGTCAAAAAGCCATCCATGCGACCAGATCGCGGAATGATTACAACAGAAAATACAGAAATATCAGCAGGATGCTCAATATAATTGATTGAAAATTAATTAATTTTGCTGATAGTTTTCTGTACTCTTATCTCTTGATTTTATGAATGGAGAAACAATTTCTTAATTGAGCCGCCTCGTTGGAAAACCAACAATGTGGTTTTTGATCAGGTCTGACATAAACCGGCCTGTACAGCTATAGAAACAGGCTAGAAGCTTGAAATTTTGGAGTTAAGTAGAGGAGGAATTGTATTATCCGAGTAGCGAAAACAGGCGCTGATCAGCTTCGCGGTTACCGCGAAACTGATCTGCGCATTTGTTTTCGCCTATGCAGATTGTTGGTCATGTGGAAAAAGTCTCCTCAGCGCGTCTTATCGTATTATCAGCTTAGGGGATTAGTGGTACAGGTAAATCATCTTCGGTTCTTTCCGGTGATTTACGATTTACTTGGCGCCTCTGTCCGTAAAATTACCTGTGTAACTTTAGCCCGAGGGCAACCATAAAATTTGATCATAAATTGTCTTAAAAATTTATGAACTCAAAACTTCGACTATGAAATAATATGAAAATATAAGAAATACAAAATGTGTGGCTTTGATGACGGTAAAAAAAAAACACGATTTCGAAGAAAGAAAACTCGTGTTTTTCCCATTCAAATGCACATTGTGGGTACCCGTGACAATCGCATCGTCGCGGTTAAGTCATGGACCAGTTTGTACTGTAAGCATTCAGTTGTATTATTTTTATTTAATTATTTATTCATGTATTTATTTATTTATTTATTTATTTATTTATTTATTTATTTATTTATTTATTTATTTATTTATTTATTGCTTCCTCAAAATAAGTGCTATGAGTATATGATATGTTACATATTAAATGTAAGCATTACGAAAACACGCCCATGCAATATACAGATTTTTCCCAAATTGTAAAAGTAGAAATTATTTGATATTATTCTTATTATTGCTCAAAACATATATTGTGGGCACATATTAGAACCACCTCGCAGCCTGATCACTAGCTTAATCTTTATTTCCAATTTTCAAGTATTTATGTATGCGTAGATCGGTTTGCTTTTGAATCCGTCAAACCTCGCTTGGACAAGTTTTTCAAGTGAACAGGCTGATCGACTCCTTGCACTTTCGCAATATTTATATAACAGGTACACCTTCCATTAAAAGTGAGCCGCGTCATGCGAAAACCGGAATTTAACTATGCAAAAACAAAGGCTCAGGTCAGCTGTGTAGCAGTTGCCTAGCTGATCAGCGCCATTGTTTTCGCTACACGGGTAATACAATTCCTTATCTTCCTCAATCCGAATTTTCAAGCTTCTTGCCAAATGGTATAGTACACAAGCCGGTTTGTGTCAGACCTGATCCCGGTTTTCTCACACCGCGGCTCAAATGTGAAATGGTATAGTTTTATAATCCGAGACTGCATGTCATAAAATCAGGCACGCTTTAAATCATACCCCTAGGTCATAGATAAACTAAAACAACATTGATGCGCAACTGATCGTGATCAAAATCGTGTCGCATTTTTTGTGTAATATTGAATTATAGTACTAATCTTTTTTTTTTTGTTGTTGTTGTTTTTTTTTGTTGTTGTTGTGTTGTTTAAAAAAAAAAAAAAAAAAAAAAAAAAAAAAAAAATGTTGTAACATACTAGCCGGTTAGTGTCAGACCGGGTCGGAAAACCCCTAATACCGGTTTTCTCACGCCGCGGCTAAAATGTGAAATGGTTAAGGTTTTATAATCCGATACTACATAAATCAGCCACGCTTTAAATCATATCCTTAGGTCATAGATTAACTAAAACAACATTGATGCGCCACTGAACTGTTCAAAATCGTATCGTCAGTATCTGCATTTTTGTGTAATATTAATTATAGATCTAGTACTAATCTTTTGATAAAAAAAAAAAACAAAAACAAAAAAACAAAAAACATTTAATGAATTTTTAAAAAGTAAAAAAAAAAAAAAAAAATAATAATGAATTGATGAATCTTGCGACTTGTGACTGAGAATGAATGAATGAATATGCGATTCCAGAAAACTCAACGGGATGATCTAGACCGTGGCTGAGAGCGGAAATAAAATAAGAAAAGAAGAACGAATCAGCGTAAAAAGTAGCAGCACAGTAAAAACAAATCTTAATTTCATTGAAAACAGTGTACAGTTTCAGTGTTTTTCTGCAGCTTTAACGAGAGAGAGAGAGAGAGAGAGAGAGAGAGAGAGAGAGAGAGAGAGAGAGAGATTTGAATGAAGATAATTAAGAATTTTTATGTCGGTTTTTGCTTTGTTCAAACAGGGACACGGAGGCGCTATTGTTTGGTCATCAGATTGAGTAAAAAGTGTTACTTAGATGTGAAATGCAAACTCTAATTGGACCAATTGCAATTACGACAATAATGTTGATGTGCATTCTTACAATGCACAATGCGTTTGTTGTTCAGAGGTGTCACATTCTGTGAGGATATGTAATGTTTATAAAATTATACTCAAAAGTTAATCGCGATCATTGTGTAGCATCTTTCATAAAATTATCATTCGAGGTGAGAAAAAAGACATTTTATATTTTTTTCTTTTGTGTAAATAAGTAATCTCCATATTAAAGAAAATAAATAAATAAATAAATAAATAAATAAATAAATAAATAAATAAATAAATAACAAGGAAAAGAAGTATTACACCTTTATGCGAAATAGCAGACGCTTATGCACAGGTATTTCGTAATTCTCCGCCCGGTTTACGGGATTTGCCGATAAAACTTGATTTACGGAAATTAGAAAAAAAAACTCAAAGTAGCTATAAAACACACGCAATTTGTCCACGCCAAATGTCGCTTAATTTTAAAGTTAAGCATGTCTTTAGAAAGATCATTTTCTTCTGATGAATAATCCGAAAGAACAAATTTAGAAAAAAAGGTTTTGGAAACGATATATTTGGCATTTAACCAAAGCACCTTTGGTAGATTTTACACTTTTTGTATATCAGATATAAGAAATGATGCGACCAAACAGGACCTTTTTAAATTTTGATTTTGTCCATTCAAAAAATCAAGATAATTTAACGAAACAATATCCATTAAATCAGGAATACATTAAATTACAATATTCCGAAAGAACAAATTTGATATCTGCCGTAATAAAGTTTTAATTAAGCATTGAAAGTCAATGTCCTATTCATTTATGTACATTTTTTATCGGCAATAAACTGAATTACAGGTAAGGTATCGGCTCAATATTTCTCCGTATGTTTCCCATGAGGCGGCTTAATTGGTGACATTCTGGGAAGGTATTATAACCGAGCTTATGAGCCCGAATATTCCATATACATCGTAAAGCAGTCCAGTGACCTCCTTATTATGAGGTTTTTAATTATACTGCGAAGTAAACAACTCAACAGATTTTGTACCCAGAAGCTTATAAGAAAAAAATGAAATTAATAATCTGCGAAATTTACGGAAACTTTTTGTAAAACTTGAATTTTGTCAATTGTTATTAACTCAAACATGAAAAGTATATCGCTAATATGACCAGGAATCAATTCCATGAGTTCTACCCTAAACACCAGGTGAGAAAGAACCCAAACTTGAAAATAGGTAATGATACAAAGAGAACACACGATAAGTCCAACAAGCAGCTATTTTTCCAAAGGTGGACACTCAGTTATCTGAAAGCAAGTTTGAATACGTACTGTGTACATTGGTTGAAATGCATTTTTCAGGCTATCGTAGAAAACATCATAGCAAACTACCGTAAATGTATGTTGACTTTTCAAAAATTCAAAAACTTTATCAATAACTTTGGGATGGCATTTCTTGTATTAAGTTCTTTATAGTTAAAAGGTAAAACATGAAAGCAGTGGTCGGAAAATGGTGCAAGGGATTCCCACATCAAAAACTGAGATGGGACAATCAGTTACTATTTCAGACAGAACATATCGAAAGCCCATTCAGTCAGCAGCTATTTCCCAACAGGTATTTCCCAATTATCCGGATTTAACTAAGTATATGGAAACGCGCATAATGTGTTAACAGAACAAATTCAACATCAAAATAAACAACGATTAGAACCACAAGATAAGTATCGATAAGTAATATAAAATTACTAGCCTAATTACAGGCAACTAAGCTCGCATTCAGTTTCTGCAGTAGTTCACAATGTTAAAGTGTTCTAGTCAACGATTAATCACGGACAAACAAATAAAAATATTATGATTTATACCATGGTTAGTCAAAAGGACTCACAGATACAATATGCTTACCGGCAATTGCCGATCCCAGGAAAGCAAAACAACATCACCGAAAATCTGCAGGAAAAAAGGGTATAGTGGTACCACTGGTCATGGTGCAATATGAACCAGAGATCAAAGGACTGTCATAAGGAGGTAATTACTGTAAGGGTAACAAAGAGATCCCATAATGAATATTACCTGTGATCCACTGTTTATTGGTTTTACAGTCTCTGACACATGTGCAATAAAACTGCTTCGTCCATGAGCCAATACCGTAAATTTTGGGGGTCGGTGCCATCTGGCCTGAACAAATCCCCTCATGATTTTCATGTAGGACTATGTTTGTAAACTTGTAAAAAATTGGGGGGACTTGCATTGATGGTAGCTTTAATGGTGAAACGACACGTTATTTACGATACCCCATAATTTAAAAAAAAAACGTCATTTTAACACAAAAAACGGTAGGGAATATTCTTCTAGCTATCCATATCCCCCTTTCCTCCCCAAGGGAAATTTCTGAACTATTATTCTCTAAAAGTACATTGACAAAGCTGTCAAATCCTGTTTTCTGTCATCTGAAAGTCGAAGCGTTTGCGTTTTACGCTATGTTTTATTAAATTACTCTAAATATTCAATTTTTGCGTCAATAATGGGGGGTACACATAGAAAATTAAAAATATCTCAATTGTTTTTTATCCTAGACCATTGAACTTGGTCTCATTTTAAAGCTAAAACATATCCCTTTTATCCTATAATAAGTAATGGAAACTATCTCACTTGCATATTCATGAATTTTCATTAAAACATTAAAACGAAAAAAAAAAAAAAGAGAGTTGAAAATCAATTATCCCATAAAAACTAATTTCAGGTCTAAACTATCATTGTGGCTTATTGTTATTGTATCAATTATTTTATTTGACAAATTTGTTGATGCCATGGGCCTAAATAAAAAAAAAATCTCATTTGCAATTTCATGAATATTAATGAAAATGACGAAAATCAAGATTTACAAAAGGAAAATAATTATGTTGCCATTTGAAGGGTTTGGTTTGGGTTAATGAATGTAAATTGAACCCTTAGAACAAATGCTCAAGGGTGCCAGTTTGGTCAGAGGATCACTTTAATGCCCATTTGTGTCACTTAAAATCACAGAGTGTTCAACACCATCCCTTATAAGCGCAGATAGTAAGGTGGTACACCTATATTACCACATGTACCTTGGCCACTGATAGACCTAGAAAGCAGAAATAGGTATCAAATGATTGCTTTTGCAATGCTATATAACTATGTAATAAGATATTATCATCAAACTGACTTCCTGGTGTTCTAATATTAATGAAAGCTTTATGTATTAGACTAAAATCACAGAAAATGGAGAATACCAGCACAGTTGTTTATATCTCAGCAACCAAAAGCTCTAAAGAGCTTGAATTAGTAACAAATGATTGCTATGACAGTTCTCTATAATCATGTAATAAGATATATAAACAAGCTGGCTATCTTAATGCTCAAATATTAAAAAGAACTTTAGAGAAAAATAACAGATAAACGAAGGGGAAAACTCAACGAAATTCTGATATCTCACCAACCAAAAACTCCAAAGACTTGAAATTTGTATTAAATTATTGTTATGATAATGTTCTATATTAATGTGAAAAAAATACAGAATGATTTTGACCTTCTTGGTGTTCAAATATTGATGAAAACTTTCAATTTTAGAGACAAATCATAGACCAATGTAGGGGGTATACCTACATAAACGTTAATAGCTCAGCAGCCAAAAGCCATAGAGAGCTGAAGTGTGTAACAAATGATTGCTATGATAACATTCTAAAACCACATAATAAGATACATTAATAGTCAGACTTTTGTGCTGTTCAAATATTGAGGAAACTTTAAATATTAGAGAAAAATCACAGAAAATGGAGGGGGTATACCTATGGAAACGTGTATTTCTCAGGAACCAAAAGTCATAAAGAACAGAAATTGGTATCAAATGATTGCTATAACAATATTCTATAATTATACAATTGAATATATCAATAAGCTGACTCTCTTGTAGCGCAAATACTGAAGAGAATTTCAGATATAGGAGAAAAATCACTGGCAAACTAAGGGGGTATACAAATAAAACTGCTGATATCTCAGTGACCAAAAGCTCTAGAGAGCTAAAATAAGAATCAAATGATTGTTAGAAATATGTTCTATAATCATAAGATAAGAAACATAATTAATTTGACTTTCTCATTGTTGTAATATAGATGAGAACTTTAAATATTAGATAAAAATCTCAGAAAAATGTAGGGGTATACCAACGGAAACTTATATATCTCAGCAACCAAAAGTCCTAGACAGCTGAAATTGGTATCAAATGATTGCTATGACAATATTCTATAACAATGTAAAGGGTTTATTAATAAAATGTCTTTCTTGTTTCTCGACTATTTAAGAGAACTTAAGCTATAGAAGAAAAACCATTTGCAAACAAAGGGGGTATACCAATAAAACTGCTGATATACCAGTGACAAAAAGCTCTAGAGAGCTAAAATTGGTATCAAATAAATGCTAGAATAATGTTCTATAATCATAAGATAAAGAACATAAATAATTTGACTTTCTTATTGTTGGAATATAGATGAAAACTTTAAATATTAGATAAAAATCTCAGAAAAATATAGGGGGTATACCAACGGAATAGTATATTTCTCAAAACCAAAAATCCTAGACATCTGAAATTGGTATAAAATGATTGCTATGACAATATTCTATAACCATGTAAAGAGTATATTTATAAAATTTCTTTCTCGTTTCTCGAATATTTAAGAGAACTTAAGCTATAGAAGAAAAAAACATTGGCAAACGAATGGGGTATACCAAGAAAACTGCTAATATCTCAGTGACCAAAAGATCTAGAGAGCTTAAATTGGTATCAAATGATTGCTAGAATAACTTTCTTTAATCATGTGATAAAACATAAATAATTTGACTTTCTCATTGATGAAATAGTGATGAGAACTTTAAATATAAGATAAAAAATCTCAGAAAAATATAGGGAGTGTGCCAACGGAAACGCATATATCTCAATAATCAAAAGTTCTAAAGACTGAAAATGCTATAATATGATTGGTTTGGCAATATTCTATAACCATGTAACAATTATATAAACAAGCTGACTTTCTTGTAGCTCAAATATTTAAAAGAACTTAAGATATAAGAGAAAAATCACAGGCAAACGAAGGGGTATACCAATAAAACTGCTTATATCTCATCGACAAAAAGCCCTAGAAAGCTGAAATTGGTATCAAATGATTGCTAAGATAATGCTTTAAAACCACTTGGTAAATTACTTAAATAATCTGACTTACTTTTTTTGAATATTGATAAAAACTTTAAATATTAAAGAAAAATCACAGAAAAGTGGAGGGGGTATACCACCAAAAAACTTAATACGTCAGCAACGAAAAGATACAGAGAGCTTAAATTGGTATCAAATGATTACTATGGTAATGTTCTATAATCATAAGATAAGATTTATGAAAAATTAGACTTTCTTAGAGTTTGAATATTGATGAAAACTTAAAATGTTAGATGAAAAATCACAGAAAAATATAGGGGTTATACCAAAGGAAACATATATATCTCAACAACCTAAACAACATCTCAAAACTCAACAACTCAAAAGTCCTAGAGAGCTGAAATTGGTATCAAATAATTGATATGACAAAATTCTATGACCATGTAAAAGGTATATAGCAAGCTGAGGTTTTTGCTGCTCAAAGAAAACTTAAGATATAGGAGAAAAATCACTGGCAAAGAAGGGGGTATATCATTAAAACTGCTGATATCTCAATTACCAAAGGCTCTACAGAGCTGAAATTGTTATGAAATGGTTGCTGTGACAATATTCTATAACTACGCAACACGTATATAAACAAACTGACTTTCTTGTTTCTCAAATATTTAAAAGAACTTAAGATATAAGAGAAAAATCACTTGCAAATGAAGGGGGTATACCAATAAAACTGCTACTATCTCAATGACAAACAGCTCTAGAGAGCTAAAATTGGTGACAAATAATTGTAAAGATAAAGTTCTAAAACCACGTGGTAAGACACACAAACAACCTGACTTACTTTTTTCGAATATTGATAAAAACTATAAATATTAGAGAAAAATCACAGAAAAAAAATGGAGGCGGTATACCACAAAAATCTTTATAATACGGCAACCAAAAGGTATAGAGAGCCGAAATTGGTATCAAATGATTGCTATGGTATTGTTATATAATCATAGGATAAGATTTTTGAAAAACTAGGCGTTCTTAGAGTTGAATATTGATGAGAACTTAAAATATTAGATAAAAATGACAGAAAAATAGAGGGGGTATACCAACAGAAACGTTTATATCTCAGCAACCAAAAGTCCTAGAGAGCTAAAATTGGTGTCAAATTATTGATATTACAATAATTAATAGCCATGTTATATAATAAGATATATGAACAAGCTGACTATCTTTTTCATAAAATTGAAGAAAACTTAAGATATTGGAGAAAAACACAGACAAATGTAGGGGTATACTAGAATAAACTCGAAGATTTTATCCATAAAGCTACCACCTAGAAAGGTCCCCCCGATTTTATCTAATTCTATACATGCCAAAATTGTCAAAAAGTGCAGGGGGATCTGTTCAGGTCAGGTGGTACCGACATCTTAAATAGCTCATGGACCATTTATACAGAACGACAATAATCAACACGTTTCTGTTGCTGGAAATTGAAGTAGAGCACATTCGTGTTTGTATATAGGCTAAAATGGCACAGTACCCTAATTATTGAGAATATTTCGTATCATTAGAATTGGGATTGCTTAGTTCAACCATTTATCCACCTGCTCCATTAGTTTGTAATCTATTCTCTGTTTGTTCGAGTACATACGCTCGT
Source organism: Rugalucina vietnamica (assembly GCA_964017185.1). NCBI lineage: Eukaryota > Metazoa > Mollusca > Bivalvia > Lucinida > Lucinidae > Rugalucina > Rugalucina vietnamica. The sequence goes on from OZ024875.1 coordinate 65,984,764, forward strand.
ACATGTACTGGATCCATCGCTGGACATACGCTCGTATTAACACTTGGCTTATTTATGGTGACATTAAGGATGGTGAGTTCTGGTTCAGAGACGTGCCAAAATCGATCTTATGTCTTTTTGTTAAATCACCTGAATGTATTGTAGATGATATGAAAACTATCAGCTGTACATGTGTAAATATAACAAGACGTCAAAAAGTTCGGGTCTGAATACCCTAAAACAGATACTTCAATTATTTAGCACATCGGACAACAAATGATAATTTATGCACAATGCAATATTTCACATCATCCCAGAATCTGACAGCCGCACAAATGTTGAAGAGGAACGCGTTGTTCTAGTGGCAGAGTACATTACTTCTAGCGCGAAATGTTCTGGGTTAGACACCTACACCCGCCTGGTTGCTTTCAGCTCTCAAGATCCTACACGACATGACTAAAACTTGTTGACGCGAACGATAAGACCAAACCGACGTTTCATATTATCACAGTTACATTTTATTACTTTGAGGGTCTGTCCATATCTACATCTTTTTAACTTATTAAGATAAAAAAATCATCGTCGAAACAACACATATCTTTGTACATCAAATTATTCTTCTTTATTCTTTCTTACTATTAAAAGTAAACCATACAAACTGATCTAATTTTGCATTTCGTGTATCTGAGTATTACTAAAAATGATATATTGGTACCTGTATATAATGCTTTATTTACATAATTTTCCTGTAAAATCGATGTAAGCCCCCAGTAATTTCATGTTACTGATCGTTCCAAGGCGATGCTTATGTTGTGGTTCCATTTTTTTAATGTTTTGGAGTCGAACTTTTGTGCTGTTTTTAACCTTATGTACATGTACGTGTTCATATTTTTATTTAAGTTCGGATAGCTGGGTGGCCGCCTATTGGTAAATAGCTGCTCACTCGTATCACGATTGGTACCCAATTGTCAATTTAGTTTTTCCAACCTCGGATTTTTGAGTGGGAATTTCTTTCTGATTGCACCTTTTCCTGATCGTTGCCTACTTGTGCCTTTGCCTTATTTCTTGATTATATTTGGGTATAGCTAAATCACTGCAGAAGTTGTGGGCGAGATTAGGGCCCTGTAAAAACCGTTGAAGCCCCACCCCCTAGTAATTGTATATTACATACTCTTCCAGTGCGGTACTTATGATGTAGTTCTATTTTTTATGTTTAAGTGTTAATGTTTTGTGCTGTTTGTGCCGCTTAAAACAGCAGTCACACAGTAGCGTTTAACCCAAACGCGCGCCGCGCGTATGAAAAATCTCAACACGCTGAAGACTTTGGATGTATTGGAATTAATTTATTCCTTTAACTCGCTTTAGCAGTAACACATTAGCGCATGTCTGAGGCGAGTACCGGACGTATAAAAATATCAAAGTTTTGGAGTACGGTTGTAAATATGTCCCAGACACGCTAACCACGCGCTACAGGCGCGCAACGAACGTTCAACGCGCGTTTCACACACGCTTGGGGCACGCTACTGAAGTAAAATCTGATAAAATCGGAACGCGCATGTAACGTACACTGGCGTGCCTGAAACGCGCACCAAACGCGTTCATAGCGTATTCAACGCGCTTGAAACGCGCGTGGAACATATTCGGGACGTATAAGTCACACGCCCGAGACACGCCGAGCTTCTAGAAAACTTTAAGCATGTTTAAAAATGTTTTAAGCCCAAACTTGCGCGAAACGCGCAGGGACTTTCAGCGACGTGCAGCGACGCGCGCCAGCGTACCCAACGCGCTTTTAGCGAGTTTTGAACGTGTTTCCGACGTGCATCTGGCGTATGTGGAATTTTGCTATATTTTCAACACGTCCGGCGCGCGTTTCACTTATACACTACTGTGTGACTGCTGTTTAAGTACCGCTTAAGTACATTTTCGTATGTTTTTTTTAGTCTAGGTATCTGAGTCATCTATAAGGAAATAGCTGCCCGCTGGGCTTACGATATTTTTCTGTATTTATATTTGTACCTGATGTCGATTAAGTTGTTTTCCACCTCGGGTTTGGGGCGGACCTTTCGTTTCGTTCTGATTATGCCATTACCTGACCATTGCTTACTTTAATCTTCTGATATTGCCAAACTATGAACGCTTTCATTTTGTCAAATAATGATTTGTTTTTAGAAAAACACGTTTGGTCTCGGGACCCCAACTTTACAAGCGACCTCTCATAACAATTTCTTTCCTGAATATTTGATAATAAAAATATGGCTACTTTCTATACACGAACGTCATTTGCAAATTTAAGGAAACATTACATGTAACACTGTGTAAAGCGGGATGTGCAATGGGTAAACATTGTCTATCCAAACTATAGATTGTGGGTGCTCGTTAGTGGCTTCTGTACCTTTTTGTTTAATTTATTTTTATAATCGATTTCAGTAACAATATCTGCGCAAAACGCGTTGTTGCGCAATATCTATACACTTGACAGCATAATGCATGATATTCTTCTTGTACAATAACAAATCACTTTTTCTATTCTTGGGCTAATATTTGCAGTCCATTGCAGCTCATTTGGTACTACATATCTGGTCTAATTTATCTCCTTAATCGACAAAGATTGATTTTGATAGAATGAAAATGAAATATTCATTTGTCAATGAATGAGTATTGCCGTTAATTGTTAAAACAGTCCACTGATTCGGTATACCCTAAAAGCACTGAATATGTAAACTTTACCCTCTTAGCACTAAACATGCTAATCCACATAAGCCCTCAATGCAGGTGATATCCGTTTGCTCGAAAAATACATCGAAAACTAAATAAATAATTTGAAAATCACTCTGGCGTTACTGAAAGTGAACTCACCAAAATGGTAATGATGGACGAACAATTCTATTAATCACATAGCTGATAAAAAAAAAAAAAAAAAAAAAAAAAAAAAAAAAAAAAAAAAAAAAAAAAAAAAAACGTTCTTCCTGTGCACATTCGATAAGAAAAGGTTAAGAAATGACCAGAAGCTGTCTGTCCCCGAACCAACGAAAGACCCGCCACAAACTCGAGATTTGAAACACCCAAAATTACAACTGTTTAGTTATTTTACTCGAGGAAAGAACATACGGACAAACACGTACTACAGCTTTTCCTTAGAAGGTGGACATTCAGCTAGCTACCTTTGATACTTATACCTGAATATCAGGATATTATGTCCGTGTATTACCCCCTTGAACCCCACTTTTATATAGCAAAACTAAGGTATGCAGGTGTATATATGTTTGTTGTTTTTTTAGGCCAAATCATAAATTGTGGATACTCACAATCAATGTGGGTACGCACAATCAATGTTTTGAGCAAGTATATGCAAAATATTTTTTTCTTCAATTTTTACAAATGTGTATTACATGGGTGTGTCTCCGTAATGAATATCAAAGGTAGCTGAATATCCACCGTTTGAGGAAAAAACAAAACTCCGAGTACATATTTAGAAAAAGAAAAAAAAAACTCAAAAAAAAAAAAAAAAAAAAAAAAAAAAACTCAAAAAAAAAAAAAAAAAAAAAAAAAAAAAAACACCAAAAAGAACTAGAATAGTTTCTACACGATACAGCTGCGTTGAAGCCGGCAAAAGATATGCTTTACAGATCAATATAATTAGATTATTTCTTTCGGTCCTTTGAGATCAGTGAGAATATTTAGAGCATCAAAAATTGTACGTTTAGAGCCATCTTCTAAACACTGTTATAATAATTTGACCCCGTTTAGGCAAGCAATTTGTCTTTGATTTAGACATCCCGTGTGAAAAGTTTTGAAATTGCAGTATATTTACATGTATCTGGCTATTGCCACCGGTTTAAAAAACACCACTGATGAGGGTTCAGTACCCGAAATTGCGCAATATGGTCCATACTACCTCATTTTGAACGTGTTCACTGCTTCCAAAGGATCAAACGTTCATATTTTATTTACATAATTGTTATTTCATCTAAATCTCAACCTTTAATTAGAAATATTCTTGAAGTACTGAATATCTAATTGCCTTTACAGATTGATAGTCCTTCCTCCCACGATGACAGTTTAGGAATTTAATTACTGAAGGTCGAATCGATGTTATCTTTGCACATTAATTTCAGCCACAAACTAGGCTAACGTTTGAAACGGAGGTAATACATTGTAGCAATTTACAATCTAAAATATATAGCTCTTGAAGAGTCAAGTGATTATCTTGGCAGGAGATAAATAAATAAAGAGACTCTTGAAATATAATACCCGCGGTGCGACTGTGTAATATTTCATGGTCCCAGTTTACCAGTACAGGGTAACTGCCTCCCTATGCAATAGGTTTTGATTTTCATGGGACCCCAACCTGTAATCAGTCATTGTCACTCCCAAAGGTTTTCTAATGTACTACCACAGATATGTTCAAATGTTGTCAGGAGAAAGTTATTATTTAAAATGATAACCGTGTTTATTGGCATATGAAACTTGGCCATTCGGGCAGCTTCTCTTACATTTAATTAGAATGGCAAAATATGAAAACAAAAAGATATACAAAAAGGTAAACTTAAGAAATAACCAGGAACCGGTGCAATCAGTCCCTCCCTAAAACACGAGAAGGAGAAACCAAAATGACACTCAGATACTAATACGAAGAGAACATATCATAAGCTAAGAGTAGGTGGTCACATAGTTTCCCAATCGCAACTGAATATATACGAAAATATACACAAATGGTACCAACAGCTTAAACACCCGACACCGAAGTACAAAACAAACAAACAGAGCCACTACAGAAAGGTACAAGTAGGCAAAGATCAGGAAAAGGCGCAATCAGAAAAAGATTCCCACTCCAAAAACCGAGGTGGGAAAAAACCAAACTAACAATCAGGTACTTATACCATGAAACATATCGTAAGCCGAATGAGCAGCTATTTTCCCAATAGGTGGCCACTCAGTTACCTTAACTTAACTAAAAATATGAAAACATACATAAGGCGCCAACAGCACAAAAAATTTTTATACACCAAGACATAAAACAAAAAGAACCACCACAGAAGTATCGACTTGGAACGATCAGTAACACAAAGTTACTGGCGGGCTTAAACCGGTTTTACATGGCCATAACCTCACCCTCAGCTTCTGCAGTGGCTCATAACATTTAGTTAGTTATTTGGTCCTCGTGGTGAATCTCTAACTAGTCAATGAATCATCAAGAACGAGCAAGTATGTTCCTGTGAATTATCGTCAATGAATATAATAAAACCCACAAGCTTTGACCGAAAGTTGGTTTATCTTCATTATACGGCTGTATAGTGTGCTTGTCTCTCTGTCGTGTTCGTTGCCTTTTGTTTCGAAACTTAGCTGGATGGCTACTTTGTTGGGAAAGAGCTAGTCATTCTGATCTTCGTGTGTGCTGTCGGAAAAAATGTTTTATGTATTTTCTTTCCCACCTTTATTGTGTGTTTAGTGAGTTTTGTGATTTTTGAAAACTGCTGGTGAAATGGTCAAATTTTACACTACGAGGTATGGCAGGAAAGTTCGTAGACATTAGTATTTTCAACATTCGTTCTCTGATTACCGTTTGAACATATGAAACCATTTTTTCATTCGCTAAGAATGTAAGACGAGTGCCCTTCCGCCGCCGTTTATCATCTTAGATGATCTATCGAGCATCCAAAAATCAACTCTGCCACTTGTAAACTAGTACCAGACAAGCTGATGGCTTTTATGTTGTTGTTTATATCATTTCCATCGTGTTTGTTGGCTATTTCCATAACAAAACATACAATTTTATGATTATCGGCTGATCTCCGACGTCAAAATTACGCCATTTTTTCAAACAATTTTTTCGGACTGCATCTGAAATTTTATTCACAGATATCAAACTGTACTGCCGCGAAGGCCTAAACATTCAGAGAACGTTGTTGATTGAACATTCTTTCAGGATCAAACTATTGTAACGTTACAGCACACTTCCGTGCCGTTTCACAAGCAAAACAGAATGTGAAAATCGTCACATTTTATCACGTTTTGACACCTGCCCCGCACGGCCCTACCTTCAAGCAGAAAAGTGGCCATATCAAGCGTGTTATTACTTCAAATTGCACACAATTTCTGAAATATACTCATAAGATATTGCTGCTTGAGATTATGCAAAACGCTTCTTCAACAACGCGTTACTTTTCTGATAGCTGAAGTGGCTACGAAGTTTCCTGCCATACCTCGTATTATATGAAAACTTTGGCAAACTTTTGTATTAATTCGCTTGCATAACCTCGAAGCAAAACTTGTTACACATATTGGTGCTGATATATAGGTTTAGGCAATATGGTTTACATGTAGCATCAGTAAGTTTCGTGTGGCATCTTGAATGTTATTTTCTTAAGCATCGTTATATTACCAAATTTCACAAAAGTAATATATACATGTAGATGTCCATGACATATATATTATGGTTGCGTATTGTTACAATGTATGTTTCATCGCACCACTCATTCATTCGAGATTATTCTGCTGTTGTAGGAAGTTACAAGTAGGCAAAGATCAGGAAAAGGCGCAATCAGAAAAAGATTCCCACTCCAAAAACCGAGGTGGGAAAAAACCAAACTAACAATCAGGTACTTATACCATGAAACATATCGTAAGCCGAATGAGCAGCTATTTTCCCAATAGGTGGCCACTCAGTTACCTTAACTTAACTAAAAATATGAAAACATACATAAGGCGCCAACAGCACAAACAATTTTAAACACCAAGACATAAAACAAAAAGAACCACTACAGAAGTATCGACTTGGAACGATCAGTAACACAAAGTTACTGGCGGGCTTAAACCGGTTTTACATGGCCATAACCTCACCCTCAGCTTCTGCAGTGGTTCATAACATTTAGTTAGTTATTTGGTCCTCGTGGTGAATCTCTAACTAGTCAATGAATCATCAAGAACGAGCAAGTATGTTCCTGTGAATTATCGTCAATGAATATAATAAAACCCACAAGCTTTGACCGAAAGTTGGTTTATCTTCATTATACGGCTGTATAGTGTGCTTGTCTCTCTGTCGTGTTCGTTGTCTTTTGTTTCGAAACTTAGCTGGATGGCTACTTTGTTGGGAAAGAGCTAGTCATTCTGCTCTTCGTGTGTGCTGTCGGAAAAAATGTTTTATGTATTTTCTTTCCCACCTGGTGTCTAGGTTGGGACTTTAAATTTAATTGCATCGATTCCTGGCCCCTCTTTTCTTACTTTCCATATATACCGTATTGTGTTGTTTTCATTCTTGATGTGTGCTTATTAGAAATATATTATGTTAACTTCAAGTTATTTTGAAAAGTTAAGCGCAACATGTGCTAATTAGAACGAATGTGCTAATTAGAACGAATACGATATTCTATATAAATATAACTGCTTTGCATCGCTTGCCTCTTTAACTGGTGTTTCCAATTACACAAAGAATAAATGTATCTTCTCTGTAACACTGAGACAAATGCAATTAAATTTCAATATTTTGTAGATTTGTTTAGCTATTCTAAGATTTGTTTGGCAAGGTGTGTTATCAGAGATATCTTTTAGTCACAAAAGGTGATCACATTTAGTTAAGTTAAAATAACTTAAGGCAAAAGTAAACTACCAACGTTTAATATATTCGGCCCCATTAGGATAATAAAAAGGTACAAGTAGGCAAAGATCAGGAAAAGGAGCAATCAGAAAAAGATTCCCACTCCAAAAACCGAGGTGGGAAAAAACTTAATAAACAATCAGGTACTAATACCATGAAAACATATCGTAAGCCGAATGAGCAGCTATTTTCCCAATAGGTTGCCACTCAGTTACCTAAACTTAACTAAAAATATGAAAACATACATAAGGCGCCAACAGCACACAAATTTTAAACACAAAGACATAAAACAAAAAGTTGAAAAATTACAATAATTACCTTTTATCTAAAGGATCACTGACGAGGCTTAAGTGACAGTACGATCCATCCCCTTTCTCATTAATATTTTATAAATCTAAAATGATCTAAGATTTAAATTTTTATTTGCTATTACGGTAGCTGGTGTTGTGCCGTATGGCGGCCCTACATTGTCTCTTCGTACATCACCCATACTGCAAATAATATTTTTCTATTGGTCCTTTGATATCAGCGAAGATATTCAGAGAAATCAGAAACTTAGCTTTGGTTAAGATTCATTTTCTAACTAACGTTTAATATGTATAGCACCATACGGATAATACCAGACTTTGTACCAACTACCCTGGTTAAAGTTGCAAAATTCTCTTTGGCCAGTGTTACCAAATCAAAAGGGTCACTGGTGATGCTTAAGCAAAGATACAAGTAGGCAAAGATCAGGAAAAGGCGCAATCAGAAAAAGATTCCCACTCCAAAAACCGAGGTGGGAAAAAACCAAACTAACAATCAGGTACTTATACCATGAAAACATTTCGTAAGCCGAATGAGCAGCTATTTTCCCAATAGGTGGCCACTCAGTTACCTTAACTTAACTAAAAATATGAAAACATACATAAGGCGCCAACAGCACAAAAATATTTTAAACACCAAGACATAAAACAAAAAGAACCACCACAGAAGTATCGACTTGGAACGATCAGTAACACTGCAGAAGCTGAGGGTGAGGTTATGGCCATGTAAAACCGGTTTAAGCCCGCCAGTAACTTTGTGTTACTGATCGTTCCAAGTCGATACTTCTGTGGTGGTTCTTTTTGTTTTATGTCTTGGTGTATAAAAATTTTTTTGTGCTGTTGGCGCCTTATGTATGTTTTCATATTTTTAGTTAAGTTTAGGTAACTGAGTGGCCACCTATTGGGAAAATAGCTGCTCATTCGGCTTACGATATGTTTCATGGTATAAGTTCCTGGTTGTTAGTTTGGTTTTTTCCCACCTCGGTTTTTGGAGTGGGAATCTTTTTCTGATTGCGCCTTTTCCTGATCTTTGCCTACTTGTACCTTTAAATCGATTTTACATGGCCATAACCTCACCCTCAGCTTCTGCAGTGGTTCATAACATTTAGTTAGTTCTTCGGTCCTCGTGGTGATTCTCTAACTAGTCAATGAATCATCAAGAACAAACAAATAAATCATGATAACAATCCTGATGAATCAAAAACCAGGACTTACAGATAGAGTAAGCTGCCCGACGATGGAGATCCCTGGGCGCCGAATAACTTACTAAGAAGCCTCATTAAAATGAAGTTAAACAACAAATAGGTAGTTATGCGCATAGCTGTTTGAAACCATTTTAATAAGGTCACAAGCTGCGTTCAATAAATAAATTCCGTGTTCAAATCATGAAACTCACGTGCCGTTTGAACATGGGCTAAAATCTATCGATGTCTCTGGCTCAATGCGAAGTGGCATCACAGTGTTCCGCAGAAACAAAATGGCCGACACTGATAAAAGCATCGCGTTTTTGCGAGTTTATATTTTGTTTTAATCGTTGCTTTACGTTCCAGTCAACAGTAATGGTCATATCGGGAAGTTGTCTCCATTTTATCCAACATAAGGATGTCATGACACTCAAAATGAGCTTCATAAATATAACCACCCAACTAAAGCAATAAGGCTTATCTTTATGAATGGTTTGACAACCACTTTTCCTGTACAGGTTTATTAGCGGTTAACCAGTAATTAGATGGTTGGTCAGTAGATTATGGTTGTTCATGCTATTTTCAAGAGATTGGTTATTCTATATGAATAAGTGCGATAATGGAAGAAAAAGCGGCCAGTTATGCCAATCATGGTTATGTCCCGGTTTCAGTAAGTTATTAGGCGCCAAGGGATCTCCATCGTCGGGCAGCTTACTCAATCTGTTGAGTCCTCGTTTTCGATTAATCAGGGTGATTATCATGATTTATTCGTTTGTCCTTGATGATTCATTGACTAGTTAGAGATTCACCGCGAGGACCGAACAACTAACTCAATGTTGTGATGAGGGTGAGGTTAGGGCCCTGTAAAACCGGTTTAAGTCCCCAGTAACTCTATATTACTGATCGTTCCAAGGCGGTACTTCTGTTGTGGTTCTTATTGCTTTGTGTTATTGAGTCGAAGTTTTGTGCTGTTTGAGCCTTACGTACGTTTTCATATTTTAGTTCAGTTCAGATAACTGAGTGGACGCCCTTTGGGGAATAGCTGCTCACTCGGCTTACAATATATTTTCTTGGTATAAGTACCTAAGTGTCATTTTAGTTTTTTCCCACCCCTCGGTTTATGGAGTGGGAATTTCATTTGATTGCGCCATTTCCTGATCATTGCCTCCTTTTTGTTTCAGTGTTCAAATCAAACAGCATGCCCGTGACCCAGCGAATGTTTGAACACTGAAAGCAATTATATTCTTTTTGCGGCATATTCTCCATTCTGTCTTTTAGAACAAAAATGCAGTTAAGCTGATGTATCACCAACAGAATTATACAAACTATTGCGCATTGAGAGCAAATTGAGCTGTACAGTTAGTTAATGCCTAGGATTCAATGATTTAGACTAAAAGCCAAAGATAAGACACGTAAATCCGCTTGATTTGTATAAAATTAATGCCCACACAAAAGCCCAGCATATGGTCCATTAAAGATAAAAAAGATGAAAAAATTCTAGAATTCTGAATGATTAGTTTCAAAGCTTCTAGAAATTTGGATATTACAAAATAGTAGTTATATCGAAGGAAAATAAGGACGTGACTTTTATTTACAAACGAAACATATTTCCTGTATGCAAAATGTCTCTGATAGTTCATTTGGCTAGTTAATAACCTTTCGAGGACATGGACTTTTTTCCATGCAGGAAAGTGCCATATGGTCTATGGCGGCAACACTTTCGTTGCAAATATTCTCTAAAATGACATTAATGTACCATCAATGAGTCACGGCTTGAGAGAATTCGAGTTGCATTAGCCAAAACATAGACACAGTAACACACGCCACTGCAGAACAGCGGCATTCTACATGTATATGTAAAATGTAAATTTATGCTTGAATCCATCTTCAATGGCTGTACATGTATCTCTCGTGTTTTGTGTGAACCAGGTCGGATACACCGAAGACATAAATTTTCACGGGGCGCTATTTAATTATTGAGTAGGTGCTAGTCCAATTGTCCTAATTGTCCTAATCAGTGTAATCGGTTACAGACAGGACATGGTCATAATTCTAAAGTATGCTTCATCTCTGTTCGTAATCTGTCAAATAGTGTTATATTTAGGATATTGATTTGTCTCTAGGGTCTCAATGTGGTCGGATAATACAATACACGTTATTTCAATCACAAGATGAATAAATATTTCGCAATATTAGTAGATAACTTTACTGGATCGAAACATTACCCCCTCAAACCAATAAATGTTCTTGGGACTGTAATGCATATTTAAATGCAATGCTCTAACCACTGAGCCAAAGAGTCGACTCCCGGACGCAGTATGTCAGAGATATTATATGGTACATTGTATCGTATAGCGGTGCTATTTATATAAGCTACGCATCATGGGATCTGCCAAACCGACCTGGTGTTTTTCTTTTGCTCCGGAGTTAGTAGGTTATTCGGCGCCCAGGGATCTCCATCGTCGGGCAGCTTACTCAATCTGTGAGTCCTGGTTTTTGATTCATCAGGATGTTTATCATGATTTATTTGTTTGTTCTTGATGTTTCATTGACTAGTTAGAGATTCACCACGAGGACCGAAGAACTAACTAAATGTTGTGAACCACTGCAGAAGCTGAGGGTGAGGTTAGGTACCTGTAAAACCGGTTTAAGCCCGCCAGTAACTTTGTGTTACTGATCGTTCCAAGTCGATACTTCTGTAGTGGTTCTTTTTGTTTTATGTCTTGGTGTTTAAAATTGTTTGTGCTGTTGGCGCCTTATGTATGTTTTCATATTTTTAGTTAAGTTAAGGTAACTGAGTGGCCACCTATTGGGAAAATAGCTGCTCATTCGGCTTACGATATGTTTCATGGTATAAGTACCTGATTGTTAGTTTGGTTTTTTCCCACCTCGGTTTTTGGAGTGGGAATCTTTTTCTGATTGCGCCTTTTCCTGATCTTTGCCTACTTGTAACTTCCTACAACAGCAGAATAATCTCGAATGAATGAGTGGTGCGATGAAACATACATTGTAACAATACGCAACCATAATATATATGTCATGGACATCTACATGTATATATTACTTTTGTGAAATTTGGTAATATAACGATGCTTAAGAAAATAACATTCAAGATGCCACACGAAACTTACTGATGCTACATGTAAACCATATTGCCTAAACCTATATATCAGCACCAATATGTGTAACAAGTTTTGCTTCGAGGTTATGCAAGCGAATTAATACAAAAGTTTGCCAAAGTTTTCATATAATACGAGGTATGGCAGGAAACTTCGTAGCCACTTCAGCTATCAGAAAAGTAACGCGTTGTTGAAGAAGCGTTTTGCATAATCTCAAGCAGCAATATCTTATGAGTATATTTCAGAAATTGTGTGCAATTTGAAGTAATAACACGCTTGATATGGCCACTTTTCTGCTTGAAGGTAGGGCCGTGCGGGGCAGGTGTCAAAACGTGATAAAATGTGACGATTTTCACATTCTGTTTTGCTTGTGAAACGGCACGGAAGTGTGCTGTAACGTTACAATAGTTTGATCCTGAAAGAATGTTCAATCAACAACGTTCTCTGAATGTTTAGGCCTTCGCGGCAGTACAGTTTGATATCTGTGAATAAAATTTCAGATGCAGTCCGAAAAAATTGTTTGAAAAAATGGCGTAATTTTGACGTCGGAGATCAGCCGATAATCATAAAATTGTATGTTTTGTTATGGAAATAGCCAACAAACACGATGGAAATGATATAAACAACAACATAAAAGCCATCAGCTTGTCTGGTACTAGTTTACAAGTGGCAGAGTTGATTTTTGGATGCTCGATAGATCATCTAAGATGATAAACGGCGGCGGAAGGGCACTCGTCTTACATTCTTAGCGAATGAAAAAATGGTTTCATATGTTCAAACGGTAATCAGAGAACGAATGTTGAAAATACTAATGTCTACGAACTTTCCTGCCATACCTCGTAGTGTAAAATTTGACCATTTCACCAGCAGTTTTCAAAAATCACAAAACTCACTAAACACACAATAAAAAATTCTTAGCACATATACTGCTATTATTATGACTTAGAAAAAGGTGAAATGCGTTTTACAGATTAATTACTTTGTTACCAAGATTTGCAGCCAACAGAATTGTTTCGCGGGTTGTACATGTATGAAACCATTAACACTATATTTAGTAAGACTCTTGTAACGTTTGCCTGATAAACATGAATCTATTTATGTTTGTCTTGATAATTGTCAATGAACACTGGCAAGTTAAGTCGTAAGCTGCCAAGCATCTTCTTGCTTCAAGCTCAGATGATGTCACCTCCATAATAATTGCATTTAAACCAACAACACATTACTGTTGTAAAATAGGTTCCATTAAACATATTACACAAATTTCATTGACACTGACTAGAAATAGGTATTTCAACAAATATGCAACCGTACATTTTTTCGTTTTTCTCGTCGTTTCCCAACAATTTACGCCTCATGACGTCTTAAATGTCACAAACCAATGACATGGTGTGTATAATGAGTTTGATTATTTTTGATTATTATGGATTGAGAGACATATTTGGAATGGCAGTCTGTTCCATGTCAGACAATTGGCGATGCTCGTATAAATACTATTGCTCCGACAGCCGTTTGGCAAACCAAATTTATGGAATGTGGACCGAACAAAAGGGCAATTGTTTGCAAGGTATCCGTTCCAACTAGCAGTGCTGTTCAGTCAATTGAAATTATACATTCTGTAATGCAAAACCTGCTTTAATGATAAGCCAAATGAGTGCATGACTTGAGCTGAGGGTGAGGTTATGGCCATGTAAAAGTAGTTTGAGCCCGCCAGTAATTTTATATTACTGACCGTTCCAAGGCAATATTTCTGTTGTGGTTCTTATTGTTTCATGTCTTGGTGTTGAATTTTCGTGCTGTTTGCACCGTATGTGCGCTTTCATATTTAAGATAGGTTTGGGTAACCTGTTTCCACCTGTTGGGAAATAGCTACTTACTCGGCGTACCATATGTTTTCTTAATATAAGCGCCTAAGCGTCATTTCCTGGTCATTGCCTACTTGCACATTTTAAAAAGGATCGCTGCCTTACTTATGTTTCAAAGTGTTAAAAACAGGTTTTGACAAAGCAGCCTGTGTAATTGTGACTGCAAACGTTTACTAATCAGATACTCCTCCAAATGTAAGGGCTCATATAAGGTTATTAGACGAGTTACCAGTTAATTGCCGTACCGCAATACAACAAGCTTATCGTTTACCAGAGAGCACGTTTGTAGACAGGGTAGCCGCTTACACAGTGAAAACGGTCTGAAGCTCGATGCGGTGGTTGCCTACAGCATTGTTAATGTACAGGATTCACGGTAACGAGACGTCTTTCGTCTGATACATACCTCCGCCGCGAGGTCCCTTCGGGCAAAACACGTTTAAGCTCCCCCTTGTAAAGGAAAAATCGCAAGAAGCTCCATCTCCATTAGAATATTATTGAAAAAATGTTGACTGGGACAAACATTAGTAGCAAAAGCTCCTTGACAACATTTACCGACAACATTTACCATGAAGGCAATATTTCTAAAATGCCCGATTTTGATGTACTTACACTTTCGGACTCCCGTAAACGTAAATCTAGATCTCATGGTATACGGAAAAGGGGTAATGACAAACGTAAACGGTGTGCTGCATTGAAATTGAACATTTCTCTTAATGATTTAGCTGTTAAACTAAGGATTCACGGTCGACATCCAATGCTGTCGTGTCTTAGTTCTCTACCTATTGTTGCATTACGTTCCTTGGACACAGAGGCTAATAGATTTTACGATAGAAATCATCAAATGTATGACGCTGCACTGTTAACAAGATGTTATACTCAGCATGCTCTTCGTCCATTTATCGATTCCGAATCCAATCACATTAGAAGTTTTATTAAAATTCCTTTCATCAATAAAGGAATTGACTTTATTGATTTACCAAGCATATTCCAGGATAAATCAGTGATACAGTCTATACCTACCTACTTCCAAAATTCAGAACCTCCTATTATTTGTTACAAATATAACAAACCAATCAGAAATACAATTTTTAATTTCAATAAACTTGTTCTTGATATCCATGCTAATACTCCTAAGTCTTGAGATTGTAAAGATTCAAAATATGTTTATCAACCCGCTGGACATATTGTTACTGGAAATTTAAAAATAATTTCGGATTCTAGAATTCGCAAAATTGTTTCTAAAGGTCCGAAATATAGATTCCCTTCCTACCTTAATTTCGACAAATGTAGACAGGAGATTTCATCTGCATTAAATGATTTCGGTAATCGATGGTGTAAACGAGAGGGTGTTGAGGATAATGCTCTTAAAGAATGGAAAAGAAGTATCTTCACTATCGTGGATAAAAGTATTAAGTTTTATTCACAAAATACTAATTTTTTACCTCCTAAACCCAAATATAGGCATTTGAAGCAGGGTATCCAAGAATTTCATAGAAAGTATGTCTTGGTTCCGGCAGATAAAGCCGCAAACAATGTTGTTGTCGTTTGTAGGCTTCACTACGTTAACACCTTAAAACAGGAGCTTGATGGTACCAGGGCTTATCTGGAGACAGATACTGATGAGGTGTCTGTAGTTAATGCCCACTTAAACGATTTACCTGTTAAGTTTTCTGTTTGTGTCAATGAAGGCCAAGACAAACTTCCTACGATGTATTGGTTACCTAAGCTTCACAAAAGACCATACAAAGCTAGATTTATTGCAAATTCTAGCTCTTGTACTACCACTGAACTTTCTAAATTATTAACTTCCTGTCTTACTGCTATCAAATCTCATGTTATAAGATACTGTGAGACAGTGTATGAAACTTCAAATAAAAATTGGTTTTGGTCAATTAAAAATTCTGGTGAGGTGCTCAGTAAATTGAAGTGTAGAGGGTTCCGTGCGACAAGCTTGTCCACATATGATTTTTCTACTCTGTATACAACATTACCACATAATCTAATTAAAGAAACACTTCTGGATTTGATAGAGTGGACCTTCAAAAGGGCATTAAAAAACTATGGTTCACTTTATTTGGCATGTAATGACAGAAAGGCTTTTTTCACTTCCTCTGACCAAAGTCGGTATACACTTTGGTCATGCCAGAATGTATGCGACGCCTTATCCTATCTCCTTAATAATATTTATATTAGATTTGGGACCAAGTTATACAGACAAATTGTTGGAATTCCGATGGGTACAAATTGCGCACCTCTCGTAGCTGATTTATTTTTATACTGCTACGAAAGAGATTTCATGGATTCTCTTAACCATGATAATCAAGCTGATGTTATCGAGGCTTTTAATTCCACATCTAGGTACCTCGATGACCTATTGAACATTGACAACCCTTATTTTGAAGGTATGGTCAATCAAATTTATCCACCTGAACTTCAGTTGAACAAAGCCAATATCTCAGATACTGAAGCCCCCTTTTTAGATCTACATCTTTCTGTTGCAAATGGATTTGTTTCTTCTAAAATTTATGATAAGCGCGATGACTTTGATTTTGATATAGTAAATTTTCCTTTTTTGGATGTTGGATGGTGACGTTCCTCGTCGTGCTTCTTATGGTGTATACATTTCGCAACTTATTAGGTTTGCTAGAGTCTGCAATCATGTTACAGACTTCAACGCTCGAAATAAATGTTTAACGGCAAAACTTCTCCAACAGGGCTATCGGTATCATAAACTTCGAAAAACATTTTCTAAATTTTATCGTAGACACTATGAATTGATTTCCAAATATAATGTTGGGTTAAAGACGCTTTTAAGTGAGGGCCTTTCGGAACCTGAATTTTATGGTGACTTGGTTTACAAATTTAAGAAACTTAAAGGAATTAATGATTTTTCTTTTCAGTTCAGAAAAATCATAACACGTTACAAACGTATAGGTTATAACTTGAATGTTATGCGACAGTCTGCATGCTTAGTTTTTAACCCAATCATGTTTGATAACTATGCTGCCTTCTTTAATTGCACGCCGGTGGGTCGGGCGTCAGACTCTATGATGACCCCGACATAAAGCTATTCATTTTAGTTGGTTGGGGCCGGAGCTTCTTGTCTGTTGCTTGGCCCACCGGGGTCCAACTGGTGTTTTTCTTTTGCTCCGGAGTTAGTAGGTTATTCGGCGCCCAGGGATCTCCATCGTCGGGCAGCTTACTCAGTCTGTGAGTCCTGGTTTTTGATTCATCAGGATGTTTATCATGATTTATTTGTTTGTTCTTGATGATTCATTGACTAGTTAGAGATTCACCACGAGTTCCGAATAACTAACTAAATGTTATGAACCACTGCAGAAGCTGAGGGTGAGGTTATGGCCATGTAAAACCGGTTTAAGCCCGCCAGTAACTTTGTGTTACTGATCGTTCCAAGTCGATACTTCTGTGGTGGTTCTTTTTGTTTTATGTCTTGGTGTTTAAAAAATTTTTTGTGCTGTTGGCGCCTTATGTATGTTTTCATATTTTTAGTTAAGTTAAGGTAACTGAGTGGCCACCTATTGGGAAAATAGCTGCCCATTCGGCTTACGATTGTTTCATGGTATAAGTACCTGATTGTTAGTTTGTTTTTTTCCCACCTCGGTTTTTGGAGTGGGAATCTTTTTCTGATTGCGCCTTTTCCTGATCTTTGCCTACTTGTACCTTTTGATGATAGGATCACATAGTTGAAAACTGAAGCTAGACGTAATGCGCCTATTTCTTTATGCTGGCGTGGCGGTTACCTTACTGGAAAATATCCGGTCATCTTGCTCGTCATACGTGTACGTATTAATAACTAGAGCTATTGCACTCAGCACAGCGTAGACGTTGCTTTAATGTGTAATTTTTGAAAGATGCTGGCAAAAACTCTGTTGATCGCCTGAATGTTCATCTTCATCAGACGGGACTTATCCCAAATGGAAAATGTGGATTCAGAAAAGACAGAGGGACAATAGACATGATCTTCTCAAAAAGGTAGCTACCAAGAATAGAATGTAGATCTATACATGACGTGTATCAACCTCACCAACGCAGTTGACACAGTTAGTCGTTAGGGAATCTAAAAATTCATGGTCAAGCTTGGCTGTCCACCCAGATTCATAGCAATGGTGCGGTAATTTCATAATGGCGTGCATGAATGTGTGCAAAATGATAGAGATCCCTGAACCATTTGAGGAGACGAATGTGCTCAAACAAGGATGTGTTATGGCACCAACACTGTTCAGCATGATGTTTTCTGCCATGCACATGGGTATTTTAATGGTTTTCCAATCAGGTACCGCTTTGATGGCAATTTATTCAACCTTTAAAGGCTGCAAACCAAAACTAAGGTGCAGATAGATCAGCTGGCTAACTGTCACTCCGCTCCACTTCGGTACCTTGTTCCACTTCCGGTATGGAGAAGTTTAATGGAATACCGATGGAAATATTCCGTCTAAGGTGAAGGCTGATATGCTTGATAAGCTCTTTTGTGCAGATGATGCAAGCTCAAAGGCAAAAATGCTAATGTACATGGGTCAAGTCTCACTGTCGTGTGATAAGTATTATCTCATCACAAAATAAAAAAAAAAAAAAAAAAAAAAAAAAAAAAAAAAAAAAAAAAACGTACAATGAAAAAGAAGTACAAGTAGGCAAAGATCAGGAAAAGGCGCAATCAGAAAAAGACTCCCACTCCAAAAACCAAGGTGGGAAAAAACCAAACTAACAATCAGGTACTTATACCATGAAAACATTTCGTAAGCCGAATGAGCAGCTATTTTCCCAAAAGGTGGCCACTCAGTTACCTTAACTTAACTAAAAAATATGTAAACATACATAAGGCGTCAACAGCACAAAAATATTTTAAACACCAAGACATAAAACAAAAAGAACCACCACAGAAGTATCGACTTGGAACGATCAGTAACACAAAGTTACTGGCGGGCTTAAACCGGTTTTACAGGATCCTAACCTCACCCTCAGCTTCTGCAGTGGTTCATAACATTTAGTAAGTTCTTCGGTCCTCGTGGTGAATCTCTAACTAGTCAATGAATCATCAAGAACAAACAAATAAATCATGATAAACATCCTGATGAATCAAAAACAAGGACTCACAGATTGAGTAAGCTGCCCGACAATAGAGATCCCTGGGCGCCGAATAACCTCACACTGGTAAACGTAAACGCACTGGCTAAGGCACGAACGTATAGGCTAAGGCAATATCAACGCTATGGCTAATGAAGAAAATGGCGGATAAAGAGACACATGTGCAGTTTTGTTGTTGTTTTACAGTTTCATTTTCCGATTGTCAATGATGACAGCTACTGGCTTGGCGGCGCGGGACCCACAAATGAGTCACAAAGTTGTGTTCGATGGTCCAATGTCGCCAGCTGCAGCCAGTAAAAGTGTAACCTCTGCAAAGTGGAGGCACTGAACCACGAAATATCATGATTTTTCATGAAGTACTGTTTTTCTATGATATCGTAAGCTGTCTTGTAGTCTTTACACATGCAAATGATAAATCGGACGCCTTTCAGCACGATTCATGACAAAAATGAAATTTTTTTGAAGGGCCCCCAGCGTGTGACAATACTTGAAGTTCCATTACAACGCTATTAGCTAAGGAACTGGAAACAACGTAGTGGCTAAGACCCCAGAGTTTCTCGGTGGGAAAATGTTATAATATGGTCGCAAGACTCGTAAGTGTCTTTCTCAAGGTAGGTTTTGAGGCCTAAATTATTGTTTAAACATGGTTTAGAGCTTCGTATAGTGAAATTAAAATAACAAATATATCGTATACCTATGCACCTATAAGACAACAAATTTATCCCAAACCCTTGGAATTAGACAGAGTCAGAGTGCCATGACCCAGGGATGGTAAATTAGATGCTTTACTAGGAAATTGTAAATGAAAATATACAGCGAAATTGATGACCTATCAGGGGATTTAGGACATCAAAATACTGAGTTTATGCTTATCTGACTAGATGCTTTGGCCGTGCATTACATAGTTAATGATAACTATTCACAGCTGCTCCTGTTTTTAACATTTTACGCCAATAACGTTAAGTCACTGCCACTGTTCACGACGGATGTTTTCTCCAAGAGGGGAGGGTGCGGCAGGATTTCCATTGGGAATTAAACAATTTTGAAAACAAGGGCTCTAATTCCTCAGTCATTGTTCGCATTGTGATGTCCTAAATCCCCTGGTGGGTCATCAATTTCGCTGTATATTTTAATGTACAATTTGCTAGTAAAGCATCTAATTTACCATCACTGGGTCATCATGGGTGCGCTGTCTAATTCCCAGGGATTGGAATAAATTTGTTGTCTAATTCCCCCTGTAACCCCCCCCCCCCCCGAAGAAAAACATTGATAGGTGCATAAAGTATATGATATATTTGATTTTGGCTCTAAACCATGTTTGAACAATAATTTAGACCTCTAAACCTACTTTGAGAAAGACACTTACGAGTCTTATGACCGAGAAACTCTTGGGTCTTAGCCACTACGTTTCCAGTTCCGTAGCCAATAGCGTTGTAATGGAACTTCAAGTATTGTCACACGCTGGGGGCCCTTCAATTTCATTTTTGTCATGAATCGTGCTCAAAGGCGTCCGGTTTATCATTTGCATATTTAAAAACTACAAGACAGCGTACGATATCATAAAAACAGTACTTCATGAAAAATCATGAGATGTCGTGGTTCAGTGCCTCCACTATACAGAGGTTACACTTTTACTAGCTGCAGCTGGCGACATCGAACCATCGAACGTAAGTTTGTGACTCATTTGTGAGTCCCGCCCCGCCAAGCCAGTAGCTATCATCATTGATAACCGAAAATTGAAACTGTAAAACAACAACAAACCTGCACATGTGTCTCTCTATCCGCCATTTTCTTCCTTAGCCATAGCGTTGAAATTGCCTTAGCCTATACGTTCGTGCCTTAGCCAGTGCGTTTACGTTTACCAGTGTGAACCTACTAACTCCGGAGCAAAAGAAATAAAACCAGTTGAACCCCGGTGGGCCAAGCAACAGACAAGAAGCTCCGGCCCCAACCAACTAAAATGAATAGCTTTAAGTCGGGGCCATCATAGAGTCTGACGCCCGATCCACCGGCGTGCAATTAAAGAAGGCAGCATAGTTATCAAACATGATTGGGTTAAAAACTAAGCATGCAGACTGTCGCATAACTTTCAAGTTATAACCTATACGTCTGTAACGTGTTATGATTTTTCTGAACTGAAAAGAAAAATCATTAATTCCTATAAGTTTCTTAAATTTGTAAACTAAGTCACCATAAAATTCAGGTTCCGAAAGGCCCTCACTTAAAAGCGTCTTTAATCCAACATTATATTTGGAAATCAATTCATAGTGTCTACGATAAAATTTAGAAAAGGTTTTTCGAAATTTATGATACCGATAGCCCTGTTGGAGAAGTTTTGCCGTTAAACATTTATTTTGAAAGTCTATAAGACTGTTAAACTGCCAACCCTCATGTATGCATGTGAGACCTGGACAGTATACAACGTCATGTAACGAGACTTAACCATTTTCACTTAAGCTGTTTAAGAAAGTTGTTACAAATGAAGTCCAGACACAGATGTCCTGAGGGATGCAAAGTATGCATACAGTCTGAAAGCTAGCACAGCTAAGATGAACTGGCCATGTTATAAGAATTTTTGATAAGCGTCTTCCAAAGAAAGGTTTCCAAGGAGAATTACATGAGGGAACGCGCTGTCAAGGTAGTCAGAGGAAACGCTTCAAAAACACCCTCAAAGCCTCTCCGAAGGATTTCGACATACCAATGGGGTCTTGGGAAAAGTACACAGAAGCGATCAAAGCGGCGAAGTCCAAGCAACACTGAATCAGGTCTCTATGAAGGAAAGGTAATCTGTGAAGCTGATAAAAAGCACGTAGAGCGCATGGTCAAGATCAATGGGTTACCAGCAGATTTCATGACATTGACATGCTCTACTTACCACCGACATTTTAGAGCTAGAATTGGCCTAGTCAACCATCAAAGAACTCTTTAATACACTTGAATAACGATGGTTATTCTCATTAATACTGAGAGACAAACGGCCAGGTTTCGAATTAATGTTTTCAGAGTTGAACATCCGAATGGATCTTCTATGACACCATGCAGATTGTTACACATTGGCCTGTACATTGATATTGTATCAGACCAACCTATATACTTGAGTGGACTGCGAAATTTAATATTAAATTCTTTCGTTAAAGCTATTTTGATAAATTATGGTTCACGCGAGCAACCCTACCCTGTGACAGCTCAAATTTTACCTTTGTGATGTTTAATCGAATATTTCTTTTTCTCTCTCTGATATCTGGGTTGGAATATTATATAAATATAATTTCCTAATCATTCAGTCCTAACTGTTTTCAATTTTACGTGCTGAAACGCAAAGATTTAATAAAAATCACAAAGAGTGTTGCAAAAGGTTGTTGTGCAGTGTTGCTTTGCGACGCCAGCGAAACGAGAGTCGACGCTCTTTCGTAGCGCCGTTTTGAAAAGGTACAAATTCGCAACGATCAGGAAAAGGCGCAATCAGAGAGAGATTCCAACCCCAAAACTGAGGTGGGAAAAAACTAAATTAACAATCAGACAACTATACCATGAAAACACATAGTAAGCCGAATAAGCAGCTATTTTCCAAATAGGTGGCCACTCAGTTATCAAAACTTAACTAATAATATGACAACATACACAAGGCACAAACAGCACGAATTCTTAAACACCAAGAAATAGAAAAAAAAATAAGAATCACCACAGATGTATCGCCTTGGAACGATCAGTAATATAAAGTTACTGGCGGGCTTAAATCGATTTCACAGGGCCTTAACCTCACCCTCAGCTTCTGCAGTGGTTCGCAACATTTAGTTAGTAGTGTGGTCCTCGCGGCGAATCTCTAACTAGTCAATGAACCAGAGGAGACTTAAGATTTTACGTCATTTAGTACGAAATTTACATTTTTCCCCATTCAAGACACCAAAATACAGAAAATGAAAATTTCTGTCGTAATGGGAATTTATTGTAATTCTTGCATTAGTCGCAAGTTGAAATTTGACGCAAGTTGAAATGTGACGCTTGTTCGAGCCACGACGTTGCGTTACGTCGTGGAAAATACCAAAAAACGCACTATCCTACATATCAAAACATCAAATAGCGCGAAAACGACTGAGGCCGGCAAGGACTTTTTTTCAAGCAACCTGTTCCAAAATGGGTCACACAGATAATATCAGTGTTTAAAAAAAATCTATCGTGGAATTTAGGGGAAAATGTTTATAAATCCGAGAACTATCCCTTTTATTCCCATTGAGTGGAATGAAAAAATGGTATTTTTGACAGACTGTAGCTCAAACATTAATACAGTAGGTAGCAATACTTTTGCATATTCCGATTGGGGGGAGCATTTAATACACCGATATGCAAAAATAAATAAATAAATAAATAAATAAAAAAAAAATATCGTGTTTTTTTTTTTTTTTTTTTTTTTTTTTTTTTTTTTTTTTTTTTTTACAACATCCTGACCTTAAACTTCAAGCTTTTCTTTAACATAGTTTATCTTTTTTTCTTACTTAGGCTTACACTGTCGCTACTTTGAATCAGTATATTCTGGCATACTGAAATGAAATATAATCTCTTTAGTAGCTCGACAATTATCTAATAATATATATTTTATATCAGCCTAAGACAATTCAGGTTGTAATAAACGAGTCTGATTATTTCTATCTACGATTTAGTGGTGCGGTTAATAGATCCGATTTCATCATAAGAATAAAATAAGTTCAACAAATTTACAAGGATAATTGCATCGTTTATGAATCAATCATCGTCTTTAGATCAAGGCCAAAAATAAACAATTTCCAGGAACTTGAAAAACATGCATTACGAAAACACGTCCATGCAATATACATAGATTTTTAAAGTTGTAAAAACTGAAAATTTTTGCGAAATAAATGTTGAACAGCTAAACTTCTTCAACCCTTTTCTAAGTTTTATCGAAGACACTTTGAACTGATTTCTTATTTTAATGTTGGGCTAAAGACCCTTATACGCGAGGGCCTTTCGGAACCAGAATTTTATGGTGACTTGGTTTACAAATTTAAGAAACTTAAAGAAAGGAATGATTTTTCTTTTCAATTCAGAAAAAATCATTACGCGTTACATACATACAGGATATAACTTAAATGTTATGCGACAGTCTGCATGCTTAGTTTTTAACCCAATCACGGTTGATAACTATGCTGCCTTCTTTTATTGCACGCCGGTGTGTCGGGCGTCAGACTCTATGATGACCCCGACATAAAGCTATTCTTTTAGTTGGTTGAGGCCGGAGCTTCTTGTCTTTTGCTTGGCCCACCGGGGTTCGACTGATGTTTTTCATTTGCTCCGGATTTATTAAGTTATTGGGCGCCTAGGGTTCTCCATCGTCGGGCAGCTAACTCAATCTGTGAGTCCTCGATTTTGATTCATCATGGAATTTATCATGATTTATTTGTTTGTCCATGATGATTCATTGACTAGTTAGAGATTCACCTCGAGGATCGAACAACTAATTAAATGTTTTGAACCACTGCAGAAGCTGAGGGTGAGGTATGGTACCTGAGAAACCGGTTTAAGCCAGCCAGTAATTTTATATTACTGATCGTTCCAAGGTGATACTTTTGTGGTGGTTCTTATTGTTTTATGTCTTGGTGTTGAAAATTTTTATGCTGTTGGCGCCTTATGTATGTTATCATATATTTTGTTAAGTTTAGGTAACTGCGTGACCACCTATTGGGAAAATAGCTGCTCATTCGGCTTACGAAATAGTTTCATGGTATAAATACCTCATTGTTATTTTGTGTTTTTTTTTCTCATCTCGGTGTTTGGAGTGGGAATCTTTTTTTCTGATTTCGCCTTTTCCTGATCGTTGTCTACTTTAACCTCTACTTTTAGAAGATAATCGTATAACAAAATTTTGTATTCTAACAAAGGTCAAAAAGACAAAAGTAAGTGACAATGAAAGTGGATTTTTAAGCTCACTACCATTTTTAATTTGGATTTGTCTTTTATTGGCTGCTAAATACAAACGTTTACTGACAATCTATGCTTTGTGAAATCACTGTAACATACCCTCGTAGACATGTCCTAAACTATTTGCCCCTATTTCTGACATTTGTCTCCTCGGATTTCTGTCCCAACAAGGCCAAATGTACACACGGCTGTACAGCTAGCCACACCAAATGAAAGTGACCATAGATTGCATGTCTTACCGAATTTATACCAAAAGACACGGCAAAGTAAAAGCCCAATCCTTTTAAATCCATTTTATTGTTAAATATATTTAAAGGACCTCTGTTTAATAAGACAAATAGCAAAAACAATCTACTGAAAATTTTCATTTTTTACAAAATCTCTGTATGCTGCATGGGCGTGTTTTCGTAATGTTTATGCTAGCGTGGCGGTTACCTTACTGGGAAATATCCGGTCATCTTGCTCGTCATACGTGTTAATAACTAGAGCTATTGCACTCAGCACAGCGTAGACGTTGCTTTAATGTGTAAGTTTTGAAAGATGCTGGCAAACATTCTGTTGATCGCCTGAATGTTCATCTTGATCAGACGAGACTTATAATGGAATTTATCATGATTTATTTGTTTGTCCACGATGATTCATTGACTAGTTAGAGATTCACCTCGAGGATCGAACAACTAATTAAATGTTTTGAACCACTGCAGAAGCTGAGGGTGAGGTATGGTACCTGAGAAACCGGTTTAAGCCAGCCAGTAATTTTATATTACTGATCGTTCCAAGGTGATACTTTTGTGGTGGTTCTTATTGTTTTATGTCTTGGTGTTGAAATTTTTTATGCTGTTGGCGCCTTATATATGTTATCAAATATTTTGTTAAGTTTAGGTAACTGCATGACCACCTATTGGGAAATAGCTGCTCATTCGGCTTACGAAATAGTTTCATGGTATAAGTACCTTATTGTTATTTTGTGTTTTTTTTTCTCATCTCGGTTTTTGGAGTGGGAATCTTTTTTTCTGATTTCGCCTTTTCCTGATCGTTGTCTACTTTAACCTCTACTTTTAGAAGATAATCGTATAACAAAATTTTGTATTCTAACAAAGGTCAAAAAGACAAAAGTAAGTGACAATGAAAGTGGATTTTTAAGCTCACTACCATTTTTAATTTGGATTTGTCTTTTATTGGCTGCTAAATACAAACGTTTACTGACAATCTATGCTTTGTGAAATCACTGTAACATACCCTCGTAGACATGTCCTAAACTATTTGCCCCTATTTCTGACATTTGTCTCCTCGGATTTCTGTCCCAACAAGGCCAAATGTACACACGGCTGTACAGCTAGCCACACCAAATGAAAGTGACCATAGATTGCATGTCTTACCGAATTTATACCAAAAGACACGGCAAAGTTGAACAAGATAACGATCCTGGCTTAACCAAAAGCCCAATCCTCTTAAATCCATTTTATTGTTTTAATATTTTAAATTGTTGTCCTGCATTCCGAATAGAGTGGTTTTCTTTACCGTTTTGCCTCTGTGTGCGGGAGGTGATCGAGTTACGCCCTACAGACAATTGTCTTATTACTACATCTTGTAACAAAATATTTGGAATTCTCAATGAAATTGAATTTTCATTACCACTGGCTACTCTTTAAAAGTTAAGAAATGTAGGCCACATTGCATTTAGAAATTTTCATGGTCATAATGGTGCACATGCAAGAATTATCACTGCGAGGGCGGACTATCACATTAAACATCTGCGCGATGGGAAATACACTTGCCAAAATAAGTTAAGCCCGAGCAGAAATTTTACAACAGACATACTGCAAGAACGCCCAAAGAGTAAACTGTAGTAACTTTTGACTAAACAAAAAAATTACATTCAGTTTTCAACAATTAAGCTTGAATTTCCTAAAGATGGCCTTTTTTATTTATTTCAGTAAGTTTTCTATAAAGTGACACATGTTGCAGTAGACGTCATGGAAAGCTCCCTATCGTTCCTATAGTGAAATTAACAAAACATCTGGAAACTCTTATGCACATATAGTGCGGCAATATGGTGACAAAATTTGACAGAATTGCTCACTTAATGATAAAAGCAAGACACTTCGTCTGAGCAATGTATTATTGATAACGATTATTTTTGGATAGGGACCCACCTGATATCATCAAAGATGGCCGCCATTTTCCAAGATGGCTGCCAAAATCCTTTGAAAGTACTGTTATCATCTTACTAGGCTCAATATACTGAACAAAATCCATATAAATAGCTTTATTTTGCATTTTTTAATTTATTTGTCTTTTTACTTACATGCTACAGTGAGAAAAAAAACATAGGGATACATTCAATTTGATTCAAATACCTTTTTAGGAAAAGGCGCAATCAGAAAAAGACTCCCACTCCAAAAACCAAGGTGGGAAAAAACCAAACTATCAATCAGGTACGGGGGTCATTCAAGAATTAATGACAATAGATCCATATCTCGGAAAGTATAATTAAGCTCGGCTTTATATGATATGTTACATGTGGACACATGCATTATGCATTTGTGCTGAAAATTTTGTGCTTTTATCATGTCTAGATTTGACGCTATGCTAATTTGAATATGGCTCCTGAAGTGTCCATGGACGTGAGAAAGTCATTTTTTCCTTATTTTTGTATGGGGGTAGGGTAAGTAAAACGTGTAGGATTGTTGCTTGGACAGTCTTATCAGTGATGTTTGATAATTAATGAAAGCATTAGAGGTCAACAAGGGCAACCATAACATTTATGTCAATTTTCTGATTTGCAACACGCGTGGTTGCTAAGCAACAGCAGAACAGGACAAAATAAACCCATTCTGAGCCTAACAGTGTGTTTTAAACCAAATAATGAAACAATCAAATAAAATCCAACAGCTAGTGATGTGTTTAATCTTAAAGGTATTCCTATGGCTTCTTAACAAAAACAAAATTTCAAAAATCTGAGACTGTTATGGAACAAGTATTAGATTTTAAAAAAGACTAGCTAGATTTGATACAGTTAAATTTGAACTCGAGACGGCACTGATTCATTTTGAAACTCTGTGTACAGTGTCACTGTGACCAATACCATTGACAGTCATGCTTACAACAACCACATGTTTCATCCTCGTGAAATGTTGTTAACATATCCAAGATACTGGTCTTCCATCCAGGCAAGTACTAGCTTTTATAAACAACAGTATGTTGCGTCCAAGCTCATTTACCTTGTATTCTTTGGTTGCCTAGCAACCACAGAACTGGCATCTTAGCGAACTTTTGGAGGAACCGTTGAATAGAATATATCTTCAAATTTGGTTATTAGTATATGAGAAGCACACGTGTTAAGAATAAAGTTTAACAGAATCATTGTCAATAATTCCTGAATGACCCCCGTACTTTTACCATGAAAACATTTCGTAAATATTGTCTGAGCTTACTCTTAAAATGTCTTGCAGGCTTTGGGTTAAAGACGCTTTTAAGTGAGGGCCTTTCGGAACCTGAATTTTATGGTGACTTAGTTTACAAATTTAAGAAACTTATAGGAATTAATGGTTTTTCTTTTCATTTCAGAAAAATCATAACACGTTACAGACGTATAGGTTATAACTTGAATGATATGCGACAGTCTGCATGCTTAGTTTTTAACCCAATCATGGTTGATAACTATGCTGCCTTTTTTAATTGCACGCCGGTGGGTCGGGCGTCAGACTCTATGATGGCCCCGACTTAAAGCTATTCATTTTAGTTGGTTGGGGCCGGAGCTTCTTTTCTGTTGCTTGGCCCACCGGGGTCCAACTGGTGTTTTTCTTTTGCTCCGGAGTTAGTAGGTTATTCGGCGCCCAGGGATCTCCATCGTCGGGCAGCTTACTCAATCTGTGAGTCCTTGTTTTTGATTCATCAGGATGTTTATCATGATTTATTTGTTTGTTCTTGATGATTTATTTACTAGTTAGAGATTCACCAGGAGGACCGAAGAACTTTCTAAATGTTATGAACCACTGCAGAAGCTGAGGGTGGGGTTAGGATCCTGTAAAACCGGTTTAAGCCCGCCAGTAACTTTGTGTTACTGATCGTTCCAAGGCGATACTTCTGTGGTGGTTCTTTTTGTTTTATGTCTTGGTGTTTAACATTTTTTGTGCTGTTGGCGCCTTATGTATGTTTTCATATTTTTAATTAGATTAAGGTAACTGATTGACCACCTATTGGGAAAATAGCTGCTCATTCGGTTTACGATATGTTTCATGGTATAAGTGCCTGATTGTTAGTTTGGTTTTTTCCCACCTTGGTTTTTGGAGTGGGAATCTCTTTCTGATTGCGCCTTTTCCTGATCTTTGCCTACTTTACCTTTTTGCTTCAGCATGTGGACCACCGCAGCACCATCTACTTTGAGATAATAGATTAAACTGAGATCCTTTAAGGGTTGGGCCATACCGTTGTTACGGCTACTTAAGAAAGGTAAAAGTAGGCAATGATCAGGAAAAGGTGCAATCAGAAAGAAATAACCACTCAAAAAATACCGATTTTCGGCAAAAACTAGATTGACAATTAGGTACTTATACTTTGTAAAAAAATCGTAAGCCGAGTAAGCCTCTTCATGCAGTGACCCTGTAGGTTTGGCAACCTAGAGTTAAAAAGGAATAGTCTAATTTTGCAACATTCAACAGGATAGTCGATACAAAGACTGGAATTATCCCAAAAAGGCCAAATATATAAAACGTTGGTTAGAAAATTCATCTAACCGATAACGTATTTCTGATTTCTCAGAATACCCCCCTGATCTTAAGGGACCACATGGAAATTATAATTCAAAACGTCAATTTCTGGAGGCTCGTACTGTGATGGACAAGTCTGACTTGGTTCCTGCGTGTTTAGATATCTTCTGACAATATACATTTATCCCAGCCTAAAGCTGAGTGTTCATTTGTATGTTCGGCAATACATACCCAAAAGTACTTGTATGAATATTTAATTAATCGGAATTTCATATTTTCCACAAATTTTATTGTCAGCCTGTAAAGAAAAAAAGCATATAACTAAAAGCTATGTATTTGTTATAGATCTAGTACATGAAACAGTACATGTTGTGACATGAAGAAAGCATTTCCACCACCTGGAGTATATAACCAAGCTAATCTACTATTTATATATTGCCTTGAAATCAGGTATCTTTTTTGGCAGTGGTGGTGGTGGTGTGTGTGGGGGGTATCAAAAAGCTTAGCATATTGTTATAAATTATCAATCACCAGGGTAGCCTCAATCGGGCATTTTCTCTTGAAAACTTTTATAACAAATCACATGCATAGAAAAACGTCTGAAATCTTTCCATCTATACAGAGTAGACATAAAACTAATGACATGTTTACAGGCACTATCTGCATTATAAAATTTAATAGCAGTAAACTTACACTTTTTTGAGCAACAGACATATAATATTGTTCAGATAAATCAGAATTGGTGTCTGCTTTGCCAAATATAAAGGGCAAAAACTCTGATAAGGCAATTTATGTATAACTACAACTGCAAAAAGAGACACAACCGTAATTAGTCACTATTTAAAGTGTATCAGTGGCACTTTTTTGTTGCAAATAAAATTTACTGACATTGTGTGTCATGAAATATGCCAAATAATGACTTATTTGATATAAATATCAAAGATTTAGACACATATAAGATAGTACCCATGTATATTACTGGTACTCGCCGGCCATCTTGGATTTGGCAGCCATCTTGGATGATTTTTTGTGGGTCCCTATCTTAAATTATTTTGAACATTATATTCTGTCATTATGCCAACTCCCATGCTTTTATCATTAAGTGAGCAATTTTTTTCACCATATTGCTGCACTAATAACGAAATACAAAGGTACAAGTAGGCATCGATCAGGAAAAGGCACAATCAGAAAGTAATTCCCACTCCAAAAACCGAAGTTGGAAAAAACTAAATTGATAATTAGACACCTGTACAAAGAAAACATATTGAAGGCCGAGTGAGAAGCTATTTTCCAATAGGCGGTCACTCAGTAACCTTAACCAAACTAAAATAGGAATAGGCACATAAGGTGCAAACAACGCAGAAATTCAACGACGAGACATGAAACAAAAAGAACCACAACAGAAGTATCGCCTTTGAACGATCAGTATTTCTACTTGATTTCTATCTATATTTCTACTAGAATCTTTGTGTATTTTTTGTCGCTGGTATGTTGTATGACTTTGGTTTAATAACTGTTTTCAGTTGCTTTTGAAATTTTTGAAATGATTGAACATTATGCCTATGGACACAAACTAGCATGAGACTAACCTTATATTGGCGAGTTTACATTCTGATATTCTGATCTTTATTATTAAATCTGTAAGAGGTAAGCTAATTCAATCAATATGGAAGCGGGTAGTTTAAAACCATTGGTTACGTTACATAACACTTATACTTAAGTTACATAACGCTTATTACATGCATTATTATAATTATTTTTATTATTATTATTATTATTTTTATTATTATTATTATTATTATTATTATTATTATTATTATTATCATTATTATTATTATTATTATTATTATATAAACCACAAGCGGTGAAACAAGTATAACAGACCAGAGGCTTATGATAACCGCTTGATTGTTTATAAGAAAATAAAAGAACGGTGACCTTGAAAATAAAGCATTTTGAACGAACACTTATAACTTTATAAAAGCGGAAATAAACAGAATGCAATTATTGCATATTGAATAAGGTTAAACATGGTGGCTTTGCAGATATTGGCAACATACCATCTGATACCATCTGATACCATCTGTTACGTTTAGAGACGGTCATACACCTTTAGATACGCACTGTTACGCTCTTGCGTATAAAACGGTGCACTGTGATGTAAGCAACCGCTGTTTATTGTCAAAGAACAGTCACACTAGCACATACGGATGCAACGGACGCTGCGGACAGGTCTTCCGTATCTATCCGTTATATCCGTAACAACTCGTATCCGATCCGTATGTCACCGTATCTGTACGTGTTGTATTCTCAAGGTCCGTAAAATCCGCGCCCAAATTTTGAAAAAAAAAAAAAAATAAAAAAAAATAAAAATTCGATACAGATGGAACATCCGTTACGGATGAAACATCCGTTATGATACACAATGCCATGTACATTAAGGTATTTATTAAAGTATTTCCGTATCCAAACCGTAGCATTAACGTATCTACTCCGTAACCGAACGCATCTGGGTCTACAACCTTGCATCAGCTGTGCATCTGGACATGAAGAAATCATAGAACATAACATGCTTTGATTAACTGAGGGATTGATGGATTGATCGATCGATCGGTCGACTGATTGCTCGATCGCAATCGATCTCTCGATTGAGTGATTGATCGATGATTGATCTATTGATCTTTTGATTGATCTAGTTATTGATTTATTGGTCGGTCGCGTGATTGATATCGGTCGAGTGATGGATCGATCGCGATCGATCGAGTGATCATTTGATTGATCGATTGATTGATCGAGTGATAGTCGTAAAACAACGGAAATAACGTACCATAATACTAAAATTTTAACAACATATGTTTGTTTGTGTGTGTGCTTGTTCGTTTGTTTGTGTGATCCCCTTTTTCACAAAATGAACATATGATTGAAAGCACGTGCCTATTTGTGAGCATTGGACGCCTTGGCGATTCAGTGAGTATGCGGTTTACTCTGATTACGATAGTTTGCGGAAGGATACGGTTAGTAACGGAATAGATGCGGTTTTAAAACCGATTGAATACGGACAGATTCGAATTCCATTACGGATTTTTCATCCGTGTCTGATTTTTGACAATTATCAAAACTTGGCCGCGGATCTTCCGGGCCCTGTGAATCATATACGTACAGGTTCGGACATTACGGATAAGATACGAATCGTTACGGATAGGACGGACAGATACGGGATCCCTTTCCGCAGCGTCCGCAGCACATGTAAGTGCTAGTGTGACCTAAGCATTATTGATAGCAATTTAACAGAGAACATACGAAAGATATTTGCCTAACTAAATTATAATATTAAGTTTCATCATTAGAACCCTATACAGATTCATTTGCGACAGTTCGTACAGTACATGCATAATATCATCAGGTGAAGGCTGAATATAATTTATCTCTCTGGTTTTATTTGTTTCATGTTTTGCAATCATTCATAATTTACAAATCGCTCATAGATCTAAGGAGATCGTTGTAAACAAACACTATCGACTCACCCGCGGTTTAGGGTTTACATGTATGACGTATTTACTGCAAGCTTTTAGATATTATTGCTTGTTTCAATGTGCAACGCTATCCGAGTTTGCCTCTACAGGTTGCATTTATTTACCTTACCGTTGTTTGTGCGAAAAATGGTATAGCCTTATTACCATGCATCTTTGAATTATGCATAACACACATATGTTTGTTTGTGTGTGTGCTTGTTCGTTTGTTTGTGTGATCCCCTTTTTCACAAAATGAACATATGATTGAAAGCACGTGCCTATTTGTGAGCATTGGACGCCTTGGCGATTCAGTGAGTATGCGGTTTACTCTGATTACGATAGTTTGCGGAAGGATACGGTTAGTAACGGAATAGATGCGGTTTTAAAACCGATTGAATACGGACAGATTCGAATTCCATTACGGATTTTTCATCCGTGTCTGATTTTTGACAATTATCAAAACTTGGCCGCGGATCTTCCGGGCCCTGTGAATCATATACGTACAGGTTCGGACATTACGGATAAGATACGAATCGTTACGGATAGGACGGACAGATACGGGATCCCTTTCCGCAGCGTCCGCAGCACATGTAAGTGCTAGTGTGACCTAAGCATTATTGATAGCAATTTAACAGAGAACATACGAAAGATATTTGCCTAACTAAATTATAATATTAAGTTTCATCATTAGAACCCTATACAGATTCATTTGCGACAGTTCGTACAGTACATGCATAATATCATCAGGTGAAGGCTGAATATAATTTATCTCTCTGGTTTTATTTGTTTCATGTTTTGCAATCATTCATAATTTACAAATCGCTCATAGATCTAAGGAGATCGTTGTAAACAAACACTATCGACTCACCCGCGGTTTAGGGTTTACATGTATGACGTATTTACTGCAAGCTTTTAGATATTATTGCTTGTTTCAATGTGCAACGCTATCCGAGTTTGCCTCTACAGGTTGCATTTATTTACCTTACCGTTGTTTGTGCGAAAAATGGTATAGCCTTATTACCATGCATCTTTGAATTATCAGTATTCCGTTTCTGGCGCTTGGCATGAGAATCAGGTGAATGTTCTTTTCACTTTCCCGCGTCTTAAGTTCAGTTCAATGACAACGCTATTATGACAAAGAAAATATACTGAAGAAACTAATCATTGTTTCAATGGAAGCGCCACATAACGTTCGTCTTGGAACGGTCAGCAATCAACCATTATAACGGGTCCACGTCAGATGGCCTCTGAATGTAGGTTTCAGCTGCTGTAAAGTTTTAAGTAAGTCGGTCGACATGATGACATACCTTATCATGAATGTTATATATACATGATAATATGCCGTCATATTACTTTTGTTAGTATAATTGGTAACGTTGTTATATACTATAATTTGAAATGATTTGCAGTCTTAAATAAAGAAAGACATTGATACTTGTTGTCACGCATGGGGATAATTTCCGAGAAAAAAAAAACTGGGTCAAAATAATTCATGAACAAAGATAAATTAATCGTTTATCAGTCATATCAGTTTGAGTTGTCCAACTCAAAAGGACATTGCCTGATAAGAAAAGAAAAGTTTTTCCTCGAATGCGTCTAAATGGTAATGCCAATAACCTTTCATACTACGTATCGCAGAGAGTCTCAAAGAATCGAGAAGAACAGTAGTAATTTCTGCATATTGCATATTTAGATTTGCTATGAAGTACCAGAAGAAACGTTTCAAAGTGCAAAATGCCTTGAAATTTCCAAGTGCACATCGCACCGAAATTGCTTTATTTTGAGTTTATTGACTCTTACAAAACAATTTTGCAACATTTCTAAGAATTCAAGCTGATTTTATGCGATTTATTTGGTGTTCCATCGGAGTGTTTAATTCGTTTTCCTGTATAACACGTTTTAATTGCTGTATTATCTCGATTAGACTTTTTTATTCCTTGATAATTCCTATTGATTTACAACAGACTGACCCGGGCATACTGACTGAAACATTGCGTGATTAAACACACAGGTTGACCCTTTTTCAGCTACGTCCAGAAAAAGAAAAAAAAACTTTTTTAATTTTTTACAGCTGAAAAAAATCTGTATATTGGATATTGCATGTGCAAGTTTTCGTAATGGGCTGGCTAGCTGAAGGGTATGAGAGCTCGATAAATCTTTTTGTCAATTGCTGTTTTAAAAGCTGTCTAAAAGGACTACAAAATATAGTAATTAGTCCGGCTCAAACTATCAATGTAATTTAACCTCTCCGCGCGAATAACTATCTTCTGGAATTCCAACCAGGCCAAATAAAAACTATATACATCGATGCTTTAGTGGTTTCCTGTTTAAATCATTGTACTATCTTGGCATAGAGCCTATTTAATAACGTAAACCTCGGATGCTTCTACTGTCCTATCTTCCTTGTGCTCTTATGTTTAAACTAGACTTGTTTGGCTGGTATCAAATTGTATGTAATAATTTGGAATATATGTGCTCCAGCACCTTATTTTCAATACTCAGGTCAGTAGCTTTTCGATTAGATTGTAGATACGTCATATTTACTTGCCTCCAAGTTCAAATTCGAACGGCACACTTATACTAACATTTGTTCAGATTATTTTGTTTGTTTGTGTGTTTGTTTGACTTGATGCTTTAAATATTTCGTTTTTATATGGTGACATTCCTCGCCATGCTTCCTATGGTGTATACATTTTGCAATTTATAAGCTTTGCTAGAGTCTGCAATCATGTTGCGGACTTCAATGCGCATAATAAATGTTTAACAGCCAAACTTCTTCAGCATGGTAATAGGTATCATAAACTTCGAAGAAGCATATCCTACAATTTATCACAAACACTATGAATTGATTTCCAAATTTAATGTTGGGCTAAAGACGCTTTTACGCGAGGACCTTTCGGAAGCAGAATTTTATAGTGACTTGGTTTACAAATTTATGAAACTTAAAGAAAGGGATGATTTTTCTTTTCTGTTCAGAAAAATCATTACATGTTACAGGCATATAGGTTATAACTTAAAAGATATGCGACAGTCTGCATGCGTAGTTTTTAACCCAATCATGAATGATAGCCATGCTGCCTTCTTGAATTGCACGTCAGTGGATTGGGCGTCAGACTCTATGATGGCCCCGACAAAAGCTATTTATTTTAGTCGTTGGGACCGGAGCTTCGTGTCTGTTGCTTGGTTACCGGGGTTCAACTGCTGTTTTTCTTTTGCTCCGGATTTCAGTAAGATATTTGGCGCCCAGCGATCTCCACGAGGGACGAAGACCTAAATGTTGTTAATTACTGCAGAAGATGAGGGTGAGGTTAGGGCCCTATAGAATCGATTTTAGCCCCCCCCCCCTCCTCTTTCAAGGATTTTTATATTACTGATTGTTCAAGGCAATACTTTTGTTGTGGTTTTATTTATTTATGTTTTGGAGTCGAATTTTCAAGCTGTTTGAACTTTATGTACGCTTTCATAGTTTTAGATAAGTTCGGGTCACTGAGTTGCCGCCTTTAGGGAAATAGCTTTTCACTCGGCTTACGATAAGTTTTCTAAGTATTTATGCCTACTTGCCAATTTAGTGTTTACCCACCTCAGGTTTTGGAATGTGAATTACTTTCTGATTGCGCCTTGTCCTCATCATTGCCTACTTGTACCCTTTAACATCCCAGTCAACAGCAATGGTCATGTATGGACGTTGCCTCCATTTATGGGGCTCTGAAAGTGTACTTCATAAATATAACAACCCAATCTGTCCAATAAAGCTTATAAGTATGAATGGTTTGACTAAACCACTTTTCCTCGGCAGGCTCAGACTTGAGCGGATAAACAGTAATGAGTTGGTCGGTTTTGTTCAGATTAATATGGAAACTAGTGACTTTAAAAGACCAGAACCCTCGGTAAGACCCATTGACAGTTTTATCTGTTAATAATTGTACTTCCGCCGGTAATTATGGTCTGATTTGAATATATTTGCTACCTAAACATTTAGCTTTCTGCAGACAGAAATCTATTGTATCAGTTTCCAGTTCTAGGAAAAACGAGGTACATGTTTTTGAACATACTGTATACCAATACTTTTGTAAGCATTTAGTAAGTACATGAATATAGACATTTTGGGCAGCTGAATGGCCAGCATTTGGTAAATAGATGTTTTTGGTGTACAGTATAAATAATTGTTCAATACCAGTCACTGGGTTGCTGTTGTAGTTGTTGTTTTTGGTGTTGATAATAATATTTTTGCGTTTAAAGAATTTCGAAAACAGTGTATTGGTCTGATCGTGTGAATACTTGGTCATCATATATTTTCTAAAAGGTTTTACGTGAAAATGTTAGGTATATTTTACTTGATCTTTTGTCGTAGTTAAGAGCTTATCAACTATGCATCAAAAGCTGAAACGGCTGAGATGTCTGAATATTATATAACCTTACACGGTTTTATGTGGGGGGAAAGAGCAGGTAGCATTGTTTATGATAATAATACGAGCACTGGGACATTTCTGTCGTGCTGGTCTGACTTAATAGAGTTAAACCAACCATATCTTAAGGGATAAAATAATACATGTTTAGAAAACAAGTCATACCAGCTGTTATGGCCTCCACCAATACCGATGTAAATACATTCGATACGCCAATTTGCTCAGAGTAATGTAACATTCTGAGGAATAAAGTAATTTGTAGACCATGTCGCGAAACCATTGTTTTATGGTGTTCAATCATGTAGTGCTTGTTTTTCTAGAGGCTATTATGTTGTCTCTGTTTGTTTCTTTTCCCTGATAAGCGGCTAATTTTATGTCATTTTGAGTCTCCGAATGTTGTCCTTTAATAGCATTTGGTGTATTTATAGGAAATACGCTCGTAACTCGAGTGATTCAAAGTAAATTTACAGTTTATTTGAGTCACATCGCGATTATCTTTTTTCTGCTTTTGGAATATCTTTGTAGAATTAAATCAGTTGATTAAACCCACCATGCTGAAAACGACTGAGAGAATATGAGCTCATAGAAATCGTGTTCGTGAAATGTATACCTCACATCACCCCATAGATTTTGGCTACTCGTTACAGCTGTCTCGGCGAGACGGTTCTAACGTGTACCGAGAATCAATGCTTTCATAAAAAGGTACAAGTAGGCAAAGACCATAACAACTGTTTGAAATTTTAAACTGTTTTGATCGGAAACTTACATTAATACAACCAAACCTTCACTAATCATAGCATTGGCATGTTTACTTCACATTACGAAAACGTACCCATGCGATATACAGAGATTTTTAAGCTGTAAAACTTGAAAATTACAATAGAAAAAAAAATAAATGAAAATGGCATTATAATATTTTTGACCAAAACATTGATTGTGGGTACACGTTAGAACCGCTTCGCACAATCTATCTTTAGAATCATAGATAAGAAAAAATAGGCATACCCCTGCAACCCCCAGTTTTACCATATAAAAGTAAGGTTCAAGGGGGTATACATGTACATATCACGGACATGTTATCCTGATGCTATTTGCTTAATGATATAGCGATGTCTTTCGTTGCTTGTTTCCCAAACTGTGCATACCTATCGCCAACATTAAATTGCAATCTCTGAAACTACTTAAGCAGAGCAAAAATAAGCACTTATAGAGGATTTTCAATTATACAATGGGCATAAAATTTCCACTTAATGCTTCCGTAGTAGTATAACTTACTGAACTTATTTGGTCCTGAAATAATTGTTTTATCTTTGTAAAATTAAGAAGAGACAGTGGTTATAACAAGGGTTACTCGTGCTTTCAACTTAGTTAAATTACAAAGTGAAGTTGATCTTCTCTTTCTGCATTGGCCATCGTCATGCCTCATTGTGGGGAAACGTTTAAGTCGTCTTTGAATAACCAACGCAAGAAACAAACCAATCTGCTTACCTACAGAACACAGTAAGAAACTCGCGTTTCAGGTCAAGCATTTAAATCGTAATTGAATGGCAAAACATTTAATATTATGTTATATTATTTTGACTTAATCATCATCGGCCCAGACCTATCAAATACAACACTGGGTCGATTCGTGCCCTGCGATAATGCCGTTCTCGTATGGACTTCGGTGTTTTTAATCCATATATTTTCAGTCTGTTCGGTGCCCACCATCTTTTCTGCTTTTGATTAATTTGATCCCGCTTCACTTCTTGAAAAGGCATATTTTCACTATCGGAAATGTATCTATTCCTAAACTGTATATCATGATTTCTTCCTGGAGACACTACTTGATCAACGTCACCAAAATTATGTTTATGGGCATTCAAAAAATTGTCCATGTAGTCATTTGTACTTTGAATAGCGTCATCGTCCATCAAACTATCCAGCTTTCTGTCCATTTCCACCTCCATACGCTGTGTTCCATCTTGAATAGGATACAGTTTCTGATTATACACTTCAGGTGTTCTTTTTGAGTTATCCAGGATATCTGCATACGCATTTGTTAGCATAACAAAGTCCTCCACCTCATCCAACGATGGCTTATCACTGTCACCACTGTGTAGTGGCATGGCTGGATAAACGTTATTGTTTGTTTCTGGCAAATCAAGTTGTCGGCTAGAGGTTTCTACTCCGCGTTTCCCAAGCCCTTTCATCAGAAAGCGATACTGATCTACTTTCTTTCTAACCGGAGACCATGGTTTCCGATGTGGTCTATACATTGACCATATTCTGTTCCAGAATCGCTTTGTTGGTGGTTTTATTGTATATTCATCGTCGTCTTCATATTTATTATCGATATCTTTGGTGTTGGCGTTATCATCATAATCGTATAGATCATAGTCTGAGGAGTCGTCGAATTGATCGTCAGAGACTGAAACAAAAATAGAAATAATTTAATATTAGATTTTCATATTATTGAATATTCGTTATTCCCTTCCATTAGGCCATTTTTAAATCTTAAATAAAACGGATACAGTCATGCAATTATCAAGAACCGATGAAAAAAAAAAAGAATAATAATAATAATAATAAAAAAAAAATAAAAAATAAAATAAAAAAAAAAAACCTTATCACAAACAATTAAAGAATCCAAGTCTTAAAAAAAGATTTTCAAACCTTTATATTTTATTTATGAACGAATATGGTATGGCAGACGCAATAATCATGAAAACGAATATGGTATGGTGGACAAATCTCTTTCACATAAGGTGGACAAATTACCTTCACAGTTATATTGACCGACAAAACAAAGCCGACACAGTTTGATGTACTGCAATATAAAAATCATACCTTTTAATAAAACCTCTAGCATTGCAAATTGTTTTTGAGTATTAGTTGCTCGAGTAATGGTTACATGTCGAAATCATTATAAATTCAGTGTTAGTCGGATATATAGCCAACATAGTGTCGTTAGAGCTTTATCTGCCACTCCTTAATTTGGATCATTTGCAGATAGAAGTTGTTCGACGTTCTTTCCAGCTCATGCGGTCTTGTTATGAATCCATAATTGTTGGTTTAGGTGAGTAAATCGGTATTTCATTGTATGTTTGCTTTCGCGATGTTTTACCTACACATATAAATGGCGGGTATATTTCATCAGAACGTACAGCTTTACGGTATGATACTGCAGTATACTAGAAAAATTGATTTTATAACAGTGTTATCTACCTGGAGAAGAAATGTCATCTAGATTTTCTAAACCTCTTGTACAGCCAATCAACAAACCAAACAAGGCAAGCTTTAATACTAGCGTCTTCATACTTCAAATCCTGAAATTAGAAGAAAACGTTAGATTGCCACCTTTCTCTAAGACAGACCCTGCTCGGTGCAGTTTTTAACCAAGTCGCTTGCAAACCAAGCAATGGTTAAGGTATGTTTTTGCTTGGCAGCAGCTTTTCTGGATGGGGTCGCTCTCATCAACATTGTATCTCTAACACATCGGTTATCTGAAGAAGGTACAAGTAGGCAAAGATCAGGAAAAGGCGCAATCAGAAAAAGATTCCCACTCCAAAAACCGAGGCGGGAAAAAAACAAACTAACAATCAGGTACTTATACCATGAAACATATCGTAAGCCGAATGAGCAGCTATTTTCCCAATAGGTGGCCACTCAGTTACCTTAACTTAACTAAAAATATGAAAACATACATAAGGCGCCAACAGCACAAAAAATTTTAAACACCAAGACATAAAACAAAAAGAACCACTACAGAAGTATCGACTTGGAACGATCAGCAACACAAAGTTACTGGCGGGCTTAAACCGGTTTTACAGGTACCTAACCTCACCCTCAGCTTCTGCAGTGGTTCACAACATTTAGTTAGTTCTTCGGTCCTCGTGGTGAATCTCTAACTAGTCAATGAATCATCAAGAACAAACAAATAAATCATGATAAACATCCTGATGAATCAAAAACCAGGACTCACAGATTGAGTAAGCTGCCCGACGATGGAGATCCCTGGGCGCCGAATAACCTACTAAC
Source organism: Rugalucina vietnamica (assembly GCA_964017185.1). Classification (NCBI taxonomy): domain Eukaryota; kingdom Metazoa; phylum Mollusca; class Bivalvia; order Lucinida; family Lucinidae; genus Rugalucina; species Rugalucina vietnamica. The sequence goes on from OZ024875.1 coordinate 66,026,494, forward strand.
TCCGGAGCAAAAGAAAAACACCAGTTGGACCCCGGTGGGCCAAGCAACAGACAAGAAGCTCCGGCCCCAACCAACTAAAATGAATAGCTTTAAGTCGGGGCCATCATAGAGTCTGACGCCCGACCCACCGGCGTGCAATTAAAGAAGGCAGCATAGTTATCAACCATGATTGGGTTAAAAACTAAGCATGCAGACTGTCGCATAACATTCAAGTTATAACCTATACGTCTGTAACGTGATATGATTTTTCCGAACTGAAGAGAAAAATCATTTATTCCTTTAAGTTTCTTTAATTTGTAAACCAAGTCACCATAAAATTCAGGTTCCGAAAGGCCCTCACTTAAAAGTGTCTTTAACCCAACATTATATTTGGAAATCAATTCATAGTGTCTACGATAAAATTTAGAAAAGGTTTTTCGAAGTTTATGATACCGATAGCCCTGTTGGAGAAGTTTTGCCGTTAAACATTTATTTCGAGCGTTGAAGTCTGTAACATGATTGCAGACTCTAGCAAACCTAATAAGTTGCGAAATGTATACACCATAAGAAGCACGACGAGGAACGTCACCATCCAAAAAAGGAAAATTTACTATATCAAAATCAAAGTCATCGCGCTTATCATAAATTTTAGAAGAAACAAATCCATTTGCAACAGAAAGATGTAGATCTAAAAAGGGGGCTTCGGTATCTGAGATATTAGCTTTGTTCAACTGAAGTTCAGGTGGATAAATTTGATTGACCATACCTTCAAAATAAGGGTTGTCAATGTTCAAAAGGTCATCGAGGTACCTAGATGTGGAATTAAAAGCCTCGATAACATCAGCTTGATTATCATGGTTAAGAGAATCCATGAAATCTCTTTCGTAGCAGTATAAAAATAAATCAGCTACGAGAGGTGCGCAATTTGTACCCATCGGAATTCCAACAATTTGTCTGTATAACTTGGTCCCAAATCTAATATAAATATTATCAAGGAGATAGGATAAGGCGTCGCACACATTCTGACATGACCAAAGGGTATACCGACTTTGGTCAGAGGAAGTGAAAAAAGCCTTTCTGTCATTACATGCCAAATAAAGTGAACCATAGTTTTTTAATGCCCTTTTGAAGGTCCACTCTATCAAATCCAGAAGTTTTTCTTTAATTAGATTATGTGGTAATGTTGTATACAGAGTAGAAAAATCATATGTGGACAAGCTTGTCGCACGGAACCCTCTACACTTCAATTTACTGAGCACCTCGCCAGAATTTTTTATTGACCAAAACCAATTTTTATTTGAAGTTTCATACACTGTCTCACAGTATCTTATAACATGAGATTTGATAGCAGTAAGACAAGAAGTTAATAATTTAGAAAGTTCAGTGGTAGTACAAGAGCTAGAATTTGCAATAAATCTAGCTTTGTATGGTCTTTTGTGAAGCTTAGGTTTAAGTAGGAGATGATCGGGAAAAGGAGCAATCAGAAAGAAATTCACACTTCACATACCGAGGTGGGAAAAAACTTAAATGTCAATTAGGTACAAATACTTAGAAAATATATATCGTAAGCCAAGTGACCGGCTATTTTCCAATAGGCGGCCACTCACCCAAACCTAACTTAAACTATGAAAACGTACATTATGTTCAAACAGCATAAAAATTCGACTCCAAAACACAAAACAAATAGAACCACACCAGAAGTATCGCATTGGAACGATCAGTAATATAAAATTACTTGGGGGACTTAAATCGATTTTACAGGCCTCTATATAGACACTCCACATCTGCTCAGCTTACTTATTCAAGAAGAGCCTGCTCGTCAGTCCATTATACGGATCAAAACGTTACATTGTCAACTTAGCAATACGATCCATGTTTGAAACCACGAAACGCTAAAGCGTCTGTCCATGCTACTTTTGAGATTCATCTTCACGATGTCGAATTCTATGCGCCAAGGCCTGCTGTGCCCTACAAGTGACCACACATTTCAGAAAACTTCAGAGCACGCTAGAGGCACCTTTGAGACCGATCGGAAGTCTTCTTGGACGTCAATAGCGCAGGGCGTCATGAGTGGCGTCAGACAAATGAGTGTTGTAGGAACACGACTGGTTTGACGGAATTGTGTTTGTATTTTGTGGGTAAGTAATAATGATTGTATATGGAGTGGTGCATTATTTCGAACGGGTCGCTGACTGATTGCGATACAGAGATGAAATTCTTGGCACCATTTTTCATCCATTTGTTGGGCCCTGAGTTCATTTGAATGGACGATCATGAACGACAACACCTGGATAAAGTGGTTACTTGAACGCTAGTAAGTTCAGCATATGGACCTGCATGTTATCCTAGAATGAACCCGATTGAACCTATGTGGGACTGTTAACAAAAAATCGTTGTCCGTTATGCCTAGGTCACACTAGCAATTACGCACGCTGCGGATAGTTGCGGATACTAAACGTAACAATCCGCAGGAATTAGTTGGTGGAGCTAACTGTTCTACTTAATATACATGTACGTAATTATAATTACCTTTAAATACGGATTCATACGGTATACTTGCGGATATATTCGGATACATACGGAAAGTAACTTGTCTATATACCTTTCGATACCATCTGTTACGTTTAGACACGGACATGCACCTCCAGATACGCATTTGTTACGCTCTCTTGCGTATAAAACGCTGCAATGTGATGCAACTAACCGCTGTTTATTGACAAAGTACAGTCACACTAGCACATACGGATACGACAGACGCTACGGACATGTCATACGTATCTATCCGTTATATCCGTAACAATTCGCATCGTATGCGTAAATGACCGTAGCTGTACGTGTTGTATCCGCAGGGTCCGTAGAATCCGCGCACAAATTTTGAAAAAAGTCAAAATTTCGATACGGACGAAACATCCGTATCTGCACGTGAAGAAATTATTGACTATAATGTGGTTTGATTGATTGCTTGCTTGATCGATTGGTCGGTCGATTGATTGCTCGATCGATAGACTAATTGATTGATGATCGATCAATCGATTGATCGAGTAATTAACTGATCGAAAGTTCGAGTGATCGATCAAGACCGATCGGCTGATAGATCGATTGAATGATCGTTCTTTCGATCATCAAGTGATTGATCGATTGAGATCGATCGATTGATTGAATCTTGACGGATAGATCGAGTGATTGATCAATCGAGTGATAGTCGTAAAACAACGGAAATACCTTCTCATAATATTATAATTTGAGTAACATTTGTGTGTTTGCTTTTCCGTTTGTTGGTTCTCCATTTTTTCTTAGATATTGCAGCCTGCTTCTCACCTAGTAAAAGCAATGCAAAATCTCCTTCTGATGAATCCATATTATCCATACTGGCTAAAGGAATGCATTGAAAGCACGAGCACATTTATGAGCATTGGGCGCATGGGCGATTCAGTGAGTAAGCTGTATACTTTTCGTCACATAACTGTTTGCCGACAAAGACCGTAACCGAATAAAATAGCACATATAAAACAGTATCGATCCGCAACAAATGCTAACGACAAGATACGTTAAGTTACGGAATAGATACGGTTTTTGATACCGATTAGATACGGACAATTACGGGTTTTTCATCTGTGCCTGATTTTTGACAATTCTCAAAGCTTAGCTGGGGATCTTCCGTGCCCTGTAAATAATGCACGTACAGATACGGACTTTTTACGGATATGATACGAATCGTTACGGACAGGACGGACAAATACGGAAGCCCTATCCGCAGCGTCCGCAGCGACCGTAAGTGCTAATGTGACCTAGGCATAATGTACAGCCTATGACGCGTGCAGATCTAGAACTTGACCTGGTAGAAGATTGGGGGTATTATTCCCCTTGCGGGCATCCGGAAGATGATTCGACGCTTCCATTGCCATTGCACGGAAGTTATACAGTCCGACGATGGACATACCCGTTTAATTAAGTTGACATCTACGGCCATGATGTTATGACAACAAGACAATTTCTAAACTTTACTAGATCTACCCCAATATCAATGTTTTGAGGTAATTTTGGCCATGTTCACTGACAAATTAATAGATCAGCTGGATAACCTGCACTCCGATACACTTCGTGACCTCGCTCCTCTCCCGTGACAGCTTAGCATTAGTTGCCTTTAAACTATGGTCGAATAGATTATAAATTTTGTAAGAAGCTTATAGCTGCTTTTTTGGTGATAATTGTTAGATTTTCTTTTTTTATTTTTTGTTATAAAATGCATAAATCTTTTAGTTAACATCTGGTTAGCCTGCAGAATTTCAATAAATTTGCAAAAAGCAATGGATTTTCTTCGTTGTGTCCCATATTTTACAGTAGTCTCCCCTTATCTATTTATAGACGTATGTGATATTTTCCACAGAAAACACGAAGTATTTTATGAATCTCCTTACTTTTACATCTGGAATATTTATTAATTAAGATCTTTGCCTACTTGTACCTTCCTATCGGTCTTAACATAACATGATTTTCAATTTCTTTGGAAAAGGGTAAAAGTAGGCAAAGACCAGGAAAAGGCGCATTCAGAAAAAGATTCCCACTCCAAAAACCGAGGTGGGAAAACACCAAACTAACAAACAGGTACTTATACCATGAAACATATCGTAAGCCGAATGAGCAGCTATTTTCCCAATAGGTGGCCACTCAGTTACCTTAACTTAACTAAAAATATGAAAACATACATAAGGCGCCAAAAGCACATTAAAAAATAAAAATAAACACCAAGACATAAAACAAAAAGAACCACCACAGAAGTATCGACTTGGAACGATCAGTAACACAAAGTTACTGGCGGGCTTAAACCGGTTTAAGCAGAAGCTGAGGGTGAGGTTAGGTACCTGTAAAACCGGTTTAAGCCCGCCAGTAAATTTGTGTTACTGATCGTTCCAAGTCGATACTTCTGTAGTGGTTCTTTTTGTTTTATGTCTTGGTGTTTAAGATTTTTGTGCTGTTGGCGCCTTATGTATGTTTTCATATTTTTTGTTAAGTTAAGGTAACTGAGTGGCCACCTATTGGGAAAATAGGTGCTCATTCGGCTTAAAGTACCTGATTGTTAGTTTGTTTTTTTCCCACATCGGTTTTTGGATTGGGAATCTTTTTCTGATTGCGCCTTTTCCTGATCTTTGCCTACTTGTACCTTTTTACAGGTACCTAACCTCACCCTTAGCTTCTGCAGTGGTTCCTAACATTTAGTTAGTTCTTCGGTCCTCGTGGTGAATCTCTAACTAATCAATGAATCATCAAGAACAAGCAAATAAATCATGACAAACATCTAGATGAATCAAAAACCAGGACTCACAGATTGAGTAAGCTGCCCGACGATGGAGATCCCTGGGCGCCGAATAACCTACTAACTCCGGAGAAAAAGAAAAACACCAGTTGGACCCCGGTGGGCCAAGCAACAGACAAGAAGCTCCGGCCGCAACCAACTAAAATGAATAGCTTTAAGTCGGGGCCATCATAGAGTCTGACGCCCGACCCACCGGCGTGCAATTAAAGAAGGCAGCATAGTTATCAACCATGATTGGGTTAAAAACTAAGCATGCAGACTGTCGCATAACATTCAAGTTATAACCTATACGTCTGTAACGTGTTATGATTTTTCTGAACTGAAAAGAAAATGCATTTATTCCTTTAAGTTTCTTAAATTTGTAAACCAAGTCACCATAAAATTCAGGTTCTGAAAGGCCCTCACTTAAAAACGTCTTTAACCCAACATTATATTTGGAAATCAATTCATAGTGTCTACGATAAAATTTAGAAAAGGTTTTTCGAAGTTTGTGATACCGATAGCCCTGTTGGAGAAGTTTTGCCGTTAAACATTTATTTCGAGCGTTGAAGTCTGTAACATGATTGCAGACTCTAGTAAACCTAATAAGATGCGAAATGTATACACCATAAGAAGCACGACGAGGAACGTCACCATCCAAAAAAGGACAATTTACTATATCAAAATCAAAGTCATCGCGCTTATCATAAATTTTAGAAGAAACAAACCCATTTGCAACAGAAAGATGTAGATCTAAAAAGGGGGCTTCGGTATCTGAGATATTAGCTTTCTTCGACCAAGGATTCAATAGAAGTCATATCCGTCGGTATGGAGAGGTCTTACGGAATACCGATGGAAATATTCCGTCTAACATCGATTTATCTTAAGCTATGTTTGTATTTTTGTTAAGGGGATCCATTGAACATTTATAACATATCATGAAAAAAAGTATTGCCATTCAAAAAATATGTATAGTTACATGTCTGGTCTTTAGATTATTTGGAGGAGAATACATGCTTAATACTGGCTCTCTTCGTCTAATCCGCATATTAACATGTATTCTATGATACACAGATCTCAGTTTTATTTCAATTGCACATAAAATCTCTCGTTTCTGTTGCCAGTTTTCATCGTCGGGCAGCTAACTCAGTCTGTGAGTCCTGGTTTTTGATTCATCAGGATGTTTATCATGATTTATTTGTTTGTTCTTGATGATTCATTGACTAGTTAGAGATTCACCACAAGGAGCGAATAACTAACTAAATGTTATAAACCACTGCAGAAGCTGAGGGTGAGGTTATGGCCATGTAAAACCGGTTTAAGCCCGCCAGTAACTTTGTGTTACTGATCGTTCCAAGTCGATACTTCTGTGGTGGTTCTTTTTGTTTTATGTCTTGGTGTTTAAAAAAAAAATTTGTGCTGTTGGCGCCTTATGTATGTTTTCATATTTTTAGTTAAGTTAAGGTAACTGAGTGGCCACCTATTGGGAAAATAGCTGCTCATTCGGCTTACGATATGTTTCATGGTATAAGTACCTGATTGTTAGTTTGGTTTTTTCCCACCTCGGTTTTTGGAGTGGGAATCTTTTTCTGATTGCGCCTTTTCCTGATCTTTGCCTACTTGTACCTTTTCACCTCAACAAAGCGCTCTGAATCGCACCAAATGTTCTATTTCATTTGTTTCCGAATCGAGGATATTCGACGGCGTTTCATATGCAAACGAAGTCCTTAAAACTACTGGTCAGAGGATGCAGGTTCAATGTAACTGTTTACGAATGCCGACGTCAAGAATATGATATCATGCCCTTTTTCAAAGCAGTAATTCGTATTGTTTGGCACTAATTAGACGGTGGTTTTACATGTCTACTCTTTCACTACTGTGTTGGTATAATTTAGTTCAAGTTATACACTTCTACACAGTAATTAGTAATCATGTATGAAATAAGAAACAGTAGATGGTTTCTTAGCAGACATTCTACTATATAATTATGATACAGGAATTACCATGACAATCAGCATTTTACATCTACAATTTAGATGCCATTCCCCTCTTGAAATGATTCTTTATTTGGTTAATGGCGTGACATACTCCAATTTCAACCCACAGAATAAAAGCAAAACATACCCTAAGGTCATGCTAAGGGTTCTATAATTTGATGTGAAATCATTTGTTTGTTCATTATTGTCATCCCTAGTTTGTTGCGGGGCTAGACGAAACATTTGAGCCGCCTCATGAGAAAACCAAGGATTTGCATTTGCGAAATCAAGGTCGCAGTAACTGCGTACCTGACCAACGCCTTTGTTTTCGCTACACGGATGGTACAATTCCTCTACTTTCTAAATACAAAATTCCCAGCCTCCAGCTATCTTCTGTGTCTGCACAGGCCAATTTGTGTTGGGCCTGTTCGGAAGCCACATTATTGGTTTTCCCATGAGGCGGCTCATTTGTATTTGTTCAAGGAAACTCTTGCTTTTTGTACCTTTCCAAATAAATTACAATATCTCATGCGGCTTATGTTCATCGTCGGAGTAAAATATAGTTTCCTATCTAGTAACTGCATTGTCTTGCTATATATAAACCGAAACAAAGTGGATGTTGTCGACATAATCCAGTTTTTCTTTAGTTCCGATCAGAAATTCAAAAGTGGGAACCATTACTATTAAGTTATGAGGTATGTTCCCCACCCTCTTGACCCAGCAAGTCCTTTTACTTGAGACAACTAATACATATTAACACAGTATATGTAATAGAGCAGCTGGGACAAGGGGGCGATAATCACAAAACCGTGGAGCATAAGTTTATTTGTGTGATTGGGAAAAGAATGACCTTAAAACATCTTCCAATGGTGCGAAAAAACAGCAACACCAAAGCTGGTTTATATCGTCAACATCAATTTTACTTCGGTTAACAGCACAAACTGGTAGTCAAATACATAGGAAACAATCTGTTTAGTCCAATAAATAAGTGGTGCAAAATTGTAAATATTTAGAAAAGTATAAAAATGAAGAGTTATCTCTACCTGTTGGCATTTGGAAATGCTGCCAAATGTATACATTTATTCCTGATAATACAGTACAAAATCTTTTCCTAGCTTGTCAGTAGAGATCCTTTGTCCGATCCTTTTTGGGTAGTAAGTTTCAGTTTTAACAGAAATAGAATTGGGCCAAGATCTGATAAAAGGGGTCTTATGGCAGAAAAATGAAAAAAATAATATATTAATTACATATGAAAGACCAAGTTTCTCTGACTATTTCCTGAAAATTTGAAGAGATTATCTTTACAAATAGCAAAGATAGGAATGTTGAAATGTGTGCAGTTGATGCAATCTAAACATGACGTCATAAAACTGTTGATGACGTTTGGACGTTGATGACGTCAACGTCTTTAAATCACTGTAATTAAAAGAAGGTAAGACTAAAATTCTCGAAATTCTATGTGTTTCTTGAAGTTTAACATCTATACTACTGCACAGACTATGCAATAGGCACAAATTCACAAACTGCTTGATAAAACAAGCAATACAAAGGGCGTACCTGGTTTTTAAAATGAGGGTAGTCCTTATGGCTTAATGGTTGCCATGGCAACATACATGATACAAATTACGTTTTAACATAAGAAAAGTATGTGTCTTGGATTGTGTTACAATATTAAAGTTGTATGAAATAAATAATTATCAGAACATGCCAAATATTTCAAATTTAGATGATTTTTAAACTTTAATAGCATAAAATGTACTTGAATGCCCGAAGACACCTTTTACCAGATCCGCGCTCAATTAATACTGCCAATAAAGGAAATTGAAAGCAAGGCACCTTTTTGTTCCGAATGATTTAATTGTGCATTGCTAAAAGTTTTACGTCTGCGTAAAACTCAGGTTGGAAAGCGTGCGCGCGATTCGTTATTATGTTTATTATTGTTCTTAAAGTGTTGCTTTTAAATGGATTTTCACTGTTGGGTATGTTTCTAATGTCGTCAATGCTGAATCAAATGTCCGAAAATTCAAGCAAATTATGTCATATGAGACGAAGTCGCTGGTATTAACACGTTATGGTTACAGGCTGACGTGACATGAACCTAATGACTTCGTCTCAGGTTTTACCTGTTCTCCGTGGTTTAAAGTAAATAATGTGCTTTTTATTTGCCGTTACATTTGCACTTTTGATGTCTACACCTTTTTGATTATGTTCGCTGAATAAAACAGCTGTTTTTCAGAAGGTGATCGCATCTCAACAAAGTAAAACAAAATTCACAACATATAATTTGCCTGCTTAAACAGAAATTTTAATTTGATGAATGCATCTGCATTATTTCAAACATTCAAATCGAACAGTTACTGACTTCGCAGAACAGGTCACTGATGTCAAAGTTGAATTTGCACAGTTGGGAATGTACCTTTTGTCCCCTACATCAGTATGTATAAACACTTATATTGGACATATACAGACGTCAATTAACACGCCTCAGTCAACTTTAAGGGACAATAATAGAGAATCGACAGTTTCTTGTTGAAAAATGACTTCATCATATTGAAGGCAAATTTATTGCGGTCTAGAAAAGCTTCATTAAGTTCATCTGGTTTTAAACTCATGTACCTTTATTCAGCCGCAAGAAGAGGCACCAACTTCAAAATGTACGTATCGAGTATGGTCACGTCGATTTTGGATCACAGCATCAAGTCTACGCCTCATTGATCCACACAGATTCCGTAAAAGATATCGAGGGATACGGACCCACTCTTCCCGAAGTGTCACAGTCAGATCCCAAACAGTATAAGGCTGACGGCGACGTTTACGTAAACGTCGTTTGAGTGCATCCCACCTGTGCTCTATTGGGTTAGTCTGAAGAATATGCCGGAAATGGGAATGTATTAATGTCATTGGTCGTCAGAAAGTCTCTCGTGAGTCGCGCCGTATGGGGACGGGCGTTATCGTTGAGAAATGTCAGCCCTGGGCTCTGACGGAACATCGGAACGACAACTGGTCGAAGCATGCAGTCGACATACTACATTGTCGTCAAATTACCATTAACGAAAACAAGTTCAGACTTGAAATTATGGTTGATGGCAGCCCATACAATTATACCACCTCCACCGAAACGGTTATGCTCAATGACGCCATTGCCAGCGTAACGTTCATAGCGACGTTGATATAATCGAATGCGGCCATCAGCGTTAGACAAGTTAAATCTTGACTCGTCCCTAAAAACAACTGTACGCCATTGTCTGCATTTGTTGTTAAGAGGCCACTGTTGACGTGCACGGCGATGACTTCGAGTTAAAACAGGTCCATGGTAAGGCCTTCGGCAACGAATTCCTCGATCCCTGACCGATTTCTCACTTTATTGCGACTAATAGTGCATCCTCGACTTCCCATAATCGTCCATGCTGTAAATTGGGCAGTCACGTAACGGTCACGCAGGTGACATACATGTAATCGAATGAAATTGTCCTACCAGACAGACGATACACGAGGCGAACCTGGACGAGGCTTGTCAGATAAGCTTCCAGTAGCATTTACACGTCGAGCTAAACGAACATTAGTCGATCGTGACACGTTATAATCCGCGCACTGTTGATTGTCATGTCAATAGGTCGCACATTCCATTTACAGCGTCGAAATAGGTAAACATGTTATAAATAGCAATCCGGAAAGTGTACGCCTTTTTCCGGAGAATCAAGAGTTTTTCCTTTTATGCTAAATACATTTAGAATCCAGAAAAAGTTAACGATCCAGTCATAGTCGTGATAGTACGACCGTGAATCACAAAGTGTTTAGGTATCGATAATATTTTGGTAGGCGTTCGAATCCCATTTTTGACTCTTTTTTTTTCTCTCTTTTTTTTTTTCTTTTTTCTTTTTTTTTTTTTTTTCTTTTTTTTTTTTTTTTTTTTTTTTCTTTTTCTTTTCTTTTTTTTTTTTTTTTAGATTTTTTTCCTCTTATAAGTACACTATTGCCTGTATTTATTTTATAATAGTTTATGTCCCGCAAAACTCTCTTCTTTCCTACAAGACTCGTATATATTCTTTGCTGGTATGTTTAAATGTTCTGTCGCCCTGTGTTCCACTTCGCAGAATGATGTGAATAACATTGGATACTGGATAGGTCGATTTTGAAAGCAAAATGAGTGTTTTACTAAAATAAATTACACATGTAAAACGTACATGTACATGTAATGCACCAGTCATTTATATCCACGGCCCCTAAGGGACCGGGAAATAGCGACGCTTTTAACTTTTCAATTTTAAAAACCCGCGAAAAGTCCGATACTGCGGGGTCATATTTGTGATCATGAAGTTCCTGCTAATAGCCACGGACCCCTTAGGTTTACAATACTGAGGCAAATCTCCGGTACTGCCGGGACTCGTCCAATGTTTAATCCCGGCACTTCAGTCCCACTTTGCCCCCGCTATACCGGGGATACGAATGACTGGTCATTAATACAAGTGCCACGTACATATATACATGTATGCACACATCATCCTTGTTAATACAGAAACTGAATAACTATTTTAATTAACTACTGCTTACTACTTATGTATAAATTATATATTAAACTCGAAGTTATACTTTTGTGAGAGAATACAAATAAAATTCAGAAGATAATAATAAATAAATGCATATTGGTTTCGAACCTCAGCCCCCATCCTCATACCTGTACAATATGTTGTAATGCACGACGGACTCGAGCTCGTAGCCACACGGTTAGTGTTTAACTGGGAATCGATGTAGAAAACGCCCATGATTTAATACGCATGTTTACCTCACGAGGCCTCATGGAAGATTAGCTATTGCACATATTTTTATTTGTATGTGTACATGGATATATGCTAAATGTAGATACCCTCTTTACATAAAGTCTTTACTTACTTATAACGGACTTCCCGAAAATCTCCGGTACTATGCGTCTAATTTCGTCAGCTCACCTGCACGCCCGTTTTCGAGGATTAGTCGATATTTAAAAGTACAAAAACATGACATGTTTACAAAATTGAATTATAAAACGTCTAACGTCTTGTGATTGACCACTTTCCAACACCCCTTCAACGCGAGCGCGATCTTTATTATTTAGACATGGCATCACTCTACGTCAAAATTATCCAATCACCATCTGTTTCCGAATTCAAACACACACGTATAATTTCGTTTCAAAACAACATGTATAGTAGACGCACGTGTCGCTAGAGTAAATGGTGACCGCCATCCTAGATTTCATATACGGGTGTATTGAACGAAAAAATGTCACATCAGAATGTGTAATGTCTTTCAAATATACGGTAGACCATAGTTTCCAAAATGTAAAATGCGAAATAAAAAAAAGTTACGCCCGATTTTCGGTGAGGCGTTTTTATAGACGTCAGTATATTTTGCTCACACTCAGGAACGACTTAACCATTTTCTGACACTGCAGACATGTATGCTATAGGAACCTAGTGTCGTAACATATAAGAGATTTGATAACTCATCAGAACTTTTTCGAGAAAACCAAATGATACCTTATACTAATTTTTAGATCGATTGTGATGTAGGGATTCATGGAATTGCTATAATTTTCTGCCCTTGATGTCATTGGCAGTTCACTACTGGGTTACGTACATATATAATTTAGTATTCAGTAAGTATATCATACGTGCACCAGGACATTGATGATTGACACACTTTCTTCCACAAAAAGATGCTTGCATCGGGTAATGTTTATTGTGCATGCACTTGTCGCGTAACTTAGGGGTCAAAGATGCTTGAAAGTTGCAAAATCTGTACTTCTCCTTGGCTCCATGTTGCCAAATCTAAAGGGTCATTGACGAGACTTTAACAGTCGAAACCGCGGTATGGCCCATCCCCTTTCTCATTAATGTGTTCACTGCTCTTAAGGGATCTCAGTTGTATTTTTATTTGCTATTTGAGATCAGCGAGGATATTTTGAGAAATCAGAAATCTATTATTGGTTAAGATTCATTTTTAACCACAGTTTAACATATTTGGTCCCATTTAGTTAATATTAGTCTTTGTATCGACTACCTACTTGAAAGTTGCAAATTTCTGTAATTCTCTTTGGCTCCATGTTGCCAAATCTAAAATGTCACTGACGAGACTTTAATAGTCGAAACTGTGGTATGACCCATCCCCTTTCTAATTAATGTGTTCACTGCTATTAAAGGAGTTCAGTTTTATTTTTTTTTTATTTCTTGGTTTAACTTGTGTACTTATGATTAATAATGCTTAGCATCAATTCCTATTGCATGTATTTAAATCATTGCTAATTTTGAATGCGGAGTTTTTCTTTATTTAAATGTAATTACGATTTATTCCTTATATAATAAATCAAACAGCTTGAATGATTGTCTTCAGCTGCAGAGGTTTAAGGAAAACTGAACTGTGGATGCCGTGATAAATTAGATTCTAGTTATCAATGAGAAAAATTGTCTTTGGGGATTTTCGATTTAGTATTAAAATAGTGAACAGATCACTAATAAATAATTATTTCTTAAACTGTCGTTAAAGCGTTTTGGTTTCAATGCGTCTTTATAAATAGTTCGTCATTACCTATAAAGATATTGCTATTTGCATTGCATGTTTTAGTTCTATATACACAGCAGAAAGCAGGCGATGAAAGATCTTGACTAGACCTAGATCCTACCTTCTTACACAACCGTAACGTTACATATAAATCTGATGAAACTCCGGGTAGCCAACAATGTAGAAAATCATATATAGGCCTAAAAGGATTATAATCTACACTTATTGAGCAGACAAAAGTGGAAACAAGTAGCCCCAAAGGCAATGATCGCTCACCTGAGAGACCAATATATTTTACAATTTAGTAATTAAGAAAAAAAGGTGAAAGTTTGGTTTTACGACATTTAAAAGTGGCTTAATCAACTGAAAATTGATTGATCATGTCTAAATTCAAACAAATACAAATCGGTTAGGCTAGCTAAACCTACAATATATGGATCGGTCTGACTGAATTTCAAACACATATGGAACTTTATATTATTGTTGTCGTCATTACCCACAAGAATCCGGAAGTTCAGTCATAAGTTTTAATTATTAGTTTAGACGTTCAAGTTCATGTTACTCCTCAGTATGTGATGGGATCTGTACAAATTTCGAAATGAAATATTTTGAGCTTTAATGGTCGTCCTTGTTTCCTATAAAAATGGAAAAGATTCGATCAAAAATGAAGCAGCTAGAATGTTTACATCATTCTCCCTATTAAAAGTATAAGGACAGCTAACTCCGTATCCTATGTCATATCATGCTGCATAACAAACTCGATTAATTGATTTTCATATAGTAAATTTTCCGTTTTTGGATGGTGACGTTCCTTGCCGTGCTTCATATGGTGTATACATTTCGCAACTTATTAGGTTTGCTGGAGTCTGCAATCATGTTACGGACTTCAATGCGCTGAATAAATGTTTAACGGCCAAACTTCTTCGGCAAGGCTATAGATATCATAAACTTCGAAAAATGTTTTCTAAATTTTATCGCAGACACTATGAATTGATTTCCAAATTTAATGTTGTGCTAAAGACCTTTTTACGCGAGGGCCTTTCTGAACCAGAATTTTGTATGCTTAGCTTTTAACCCAGTCATGGTTGATAACTATGCTGCCTCCTTTAATTGCACGCCGATGTGTTGGGCGTCAGACTCTATGATGCCCCGACATAAAGCTATTCATTTAAGTTGGTTGGGTCCGGAGTTTCTTGTCTGTTGCTTGGCCATCCGGGGTACAACTGGTGTTTTTCTTTTGCTCCGGAGTTAGTAAGTCATTTGGCGCTCAGGGATCTCCATCGTCAGGCAGCTTACTCAATCTGCGAGTCCGCGTTTTATGATTCATCATGGTGGTTAACATGACTTATTTGTTTTCCATGACGATTCATTGACTAGTTAGAGATTCACCACGAGGACCGAACTACTAACTAAATGTTGTGAACCACTGCAGAAGCTGAGGTTGAGGTTAGGGCCCTGTAAAATCGATTTAAAACCGCCAGTAATTTTATATAACTGATCGTTCCAAGGCGATACTTCTGTGGTGGCCCTTATTGTTTTATGTCTTGGTGTTAATATGATTGTGCTGTTTGGTGCCTTATGTATGTTATCACAATTTTAGCTAAGTCACGTTTAGATAACTGAGTGGCAACCTATTGGGGATAAAGCTGCTCATTCGGCTCACGATGGGTTTTAATGGTATTAGCACCTGATTGTTAATTTAGTTTTTTCCCACCTCTGTTTTTGAAGTGGCAATCTTTTTCTGATTGCGCCTTTTCCTGATCGTTGCATACTTGTGCCTTCTCATACAAGAGTAACAAATGTGTTTGTCCTGGTTACCTACTAAATACAATGTGCTATATGGTGTTTAGAGTCCGATTCGGTAGCCACAGGCACGGGTTGAACCTGCCACCTCACGATCATGAAGTGGACGCTATATCACTTTATCTAACGGAACCGGTATGACTGCCATAGTTACATCTCAAGAATGGAGATGTAAACAAATTAAAATGAGGCCGATATAGGGGGTATTTGTTGACATGGAATACAGGGTTATTTTCCAGTCAGCTTCAAATCATGATGCAGGAAATCCCCACCACAGTCATTGTGACGATCCTGATTCAGTTTGACTATGACCGGCCTACTGAATGCAGAGATATTCATGTTTGCAAGAGTGGACAAAATGACGCCGGCTCGAGTCCCATCCTATAAGCTCACCTTGTGAGTCTTCGGCTAAGGTAAGCTTAAACTGGCAGGACAGGTTTGTTGGTACAACTCATCTGTTTTATCATGGTGGAGTGCATATGGCGTTCCGAATTTGTACGCATTATACTCTTATAATTATTCAAAGCTGAAAAACGTGTGACGCACAATGCATTTCTGGTCGAAGTTGAGATGAGAAATTCGAGTTTTCTCCTATAGCCTTTACTCTATTGACTGATAGACAGGTGCAGTCAATGCAGAAATTGAACATTTATTGAATGAAAGTAACATAAGAAATCAATGGTATTTCGTTTTCGCAAACACTTCAGAAAAATGATCATAAATAGGCACAAGTAGGCAACGATCATCAAAAGGCGCAATCAGAAAAAGATTCCCACTCCAAAAACCGAGGCGGGAAAACCAAACTAACAATAAGGTACTTAGACCATGAATACATTTAGTAAGCCGAGTGAGCAGCTATATTCCAATAGGTGGTCTCTCAGTTACCTAAACTTAACTAAAATATGATAACATACATAAGGCGCCAACAGCACAAAAATAAATTAAACACCAAGACATAAAACAATAAGAACCACATCAGAAGTTTCGCCTTGGAACGATCAGTAATATAATATAAAGTACGTCCATCACAAAACAAACGAAATAACCCGGATTTCTTATGTTAATTTCTTTCAATAAATCTTCAATTTCTGCATTGACTGCACCTATCCTATCTATCACTCAGTAGAGGAAACGCTGTCAGTAGGAGAAAACTCGAAAACCTAACCTCAACTTCGGACTCAATTCCAGTTTGTGTCTCCTATCATTTATCGGTTTGTATGTATACATGTGATTCTCAGTAGTGATTATTTGTATCTAGCATGGTTTAAGTGTTGTAACACACACCGTGTATGAAAAAAAAAATAAAGAACGCAATAAATTGATACAAATTAGATAGCCATCTGAAGGTCATTCTAGACATTGGAGCCATTTCTGAGACCAGCACGACTTTAAGTCGTTCATCATCGAAGGAAATCGGAATGTCAAAGGATCATTTATTATCTATGAGTTCACTGCTTCATTCTAGAAATTGTTTAGAAACTGAGGAATTCAAAAGAAACATTATGAACTTAATGTATAAATTTATCAGATAAAATATGACATATTATTTCATGTCCCAAAAGGAATATGACTTTTTAAATTGATGCGGTGATTTTTATTAAAACAAAATTGGTATCAACTCCCATGTCAACGCAATGTATGAAGGTTAATACCTTTGATATCGGCATGTGTCAATTTATTCATTGCATTTCATCTTTTGTGGTTTATCTGACTGAAAGTTCATATTTCACATTTCCACAAAGCCATTTATTCTAATTGTGTCATTGATTCAAGCATGATTACGTTATACGGAACGTTTTATTCTTTGCATCCTCTCGGGTAAATATCGTGATAATGACACTTGATTCTATTTAAATCTACGGAGAAACATGAATAGTTCACTTTTGACCTTAGACGCATCAAGGATCGATTGTCTACTTTAAATCAGATGAAAACGTATATTCATTTTGAATGCACTTCATTTAGTAGTAGCTATTTCGAATGTACTTAATTTGCTACAAGTAGGCAACGATCAGGAAAAGGCAGAATAAGGAAAAGATTCCCACTCCAAAATCCGAGGTGGGAAAAAACTAAATTAACAATCAGGTACTTATACCATGAAAACATATCGTCAGCCGAATGAGCAGCTATTTTCCCAATAGGTGGCTACTCAGTTATCTAAGCTTTAATTAAGTGCTGGCTCAGATAAAAATCATGCAGGTGACTCCACATGATGGGTAACGGATTTGGCTGATTTTCATTTGTCTGAGAGGTTTTGATGACAGAACAAGAAAAATAAGGTTTATTTCATTTTTTTTCAATTCTCGTCACCATGGCAACGGGAACTAGTATTTTGCCTAAAAATCGCTAAATTCTACTCTAAAAATGGTATAATTCAAAATAATATTTTATGAATGTGATAAATGTTAGGTAGAATGGAACAATTCGAATAGAAACACTTAACATAGCTTAAAGCTTTTAAGCCAAAACAACATTGATTTTATTCAGCTTGGCGTTGCCATGACAACGCATATTATACCACTAAGTCAAAAAATATGAAAAAGGCATTTTTGGCTGTTTTCAGATCAATTTATCGCAACTTCAGTAGACTGATATTGATATGCAGTAACACTTAATCTATAAAGCAATTCTTATATTACATGTTTCCACAATAAAACGCTTTGCCTTTTCATATACACGGTTACCATAGCTACAAATCGAACACCACTGAAATGAAAAATCTAAAATTTACATTTTGGAGGGTTTTCAGGTAAGCTTATATCAGCTTCTAATCACTGGTGGATATATTTTGTAGCAGTGTACCAAGAAAGGAACTTATGATTTATCATATACAATAATAGAAAAAATAGCTTGGTAATTTACCTGGTTGCCATGGCGACAACTATAATGCTACAAAGGAAAATTATCTAAAATATTGATTTTTGGGTTGTTTTCACACCAAGATATTGACACTTCAGTAGACTGATGTAAACATGATATTGCCGTTTAATTGTAAAGTAAGTATTATATTACAAGTTTCATCAACAGAACCCTTTACCTTTTCATATACACGGTTGCCATAGCAACAGATCGAACACCACTTGAGGCAAAAATGTAAAATTTACAATTTGGAGGGTTTTCAGTTAAGTTTATGTCAACTTCTAATCACTGATGGATTTATTTTGTAGCATTGTACAAAGAAAGCAACTATTGGTTTATCATATTCAATAACAAAAAAGACAGCTTGGTCACTTACCTGGTTGCCATGGCGACATTTATAATGTTACAAGGGACAAATATCAAAAATATTGATTTTGTTTTGTTGTTTTCACACCAAATTATTGCCACTTCAGTAGACTTTTTTGAACATGATATTGATTTAGAATTATAAAGTAAGTACTATATTACAAGTACAACACTTCGTAAATTAATACGTGTGGTTGCCATAGCAACAAACCGAACACAACTGGAGGAAAAAAACGGCTAAAATTTACATTTTGGGGGTTTACAGGTAAGTTTATATCAGTTTCTTTTCACTTGTGGATTTGTTCTGTAACATTGAACCAAGAAAGCAAATAGTGATTTATCATATCCGATAATAAAAATGACAACTTGGTCACTTACCAGGTTGCCATGGCGACAACTAAAATGCTACAGATGAAAATATCTAAAATAAAGAATTTTTTGGTTGTTTTCGCACCAAATTATTGCGACTTCAGTAGACTGATGTTAACATGATATTGAATATTAATTATAAAGTAAGTATTTTATTATAAGTTTATATAATAAAACGCTTTGCAAGTTAAAATGCATGGTTGCTATAGCAACAAGCTGAACACCACTGGAGAAATATATTTAAACGTGACATTTTATGGAGGGTGGAGGAGCCTTCTGATCATTTATATCGGCATCTGGACAATTATCGGTATTTATTTTGTCACATTGCATCAGTAAACCAACAATTGTTTTATCATGCTCGATGATGAAAAGACAGTATGATCACTTACCTTGTAACCATGACAACAACAAAGTCACACCTGAAGATGAATGTCCAAAATTGGAATTTTCTGCTGTTTTGAGACTCAATTCTTGTAAATTCTGTAGACAATTTTTTTATGAAAATGTATAATGATCTAGAAGTATCAAATACATCATTTGTTCAAAAGATTTAACCATTTGAAAATTCAAATACTGGTTACCATGACAACAACAATGTCATTCTTTGACAGCCGCCCAAAATTGGCATTTTCTGCTGTTTTGAAACTCATCTATTGCAAATTCAGTAGACTGATATTGAAATTAAGTTTTGTCATGTAAAGTGTCTCTGATATTACGTGTCCGGAAAAATAAAACCCTTTGCAAACTCAAATACCTGGTTGACATGACAACAACAGAAACACCTGAAGACAAATGTTCAAAACTTGATTTTTTTCTGCTGTTTTGAAACCAAGGGCTTGTAACCTAAGTTGTCTGATATCGATATGAAATTCTACTATAATTGCGAATCAACTAGATCTTCAAAAATGTGTTTCCAGGTACGAGTGAAAGTGCATAAAACAAGCACAATTAAAAATGCTCCTGAATTAACTATTGTTAATTTTAAAAAAGCTTTAACTTGAAAAATGAAGTCGTTCCCCTTGAAAATAAGATTTCTTTAAATTTTAGTTATTCTTGAATTTTCGGAAAATATATAACTACTTTCAAGCTGAAACAAACAGATTTCATAGTAAACACTTCAATATATATATTTTTTTTCGTTCCTTTATACTCTTCATACTGTTCCTCTAAATTCTTTGCAACGTGCACTTCTGTGTAATAAAATGAATGCAGTTCAAGATACATTGTACGAGGCGCAATTGTTCTGTGATTTTCCTTTTTCGTGCGGTCTCCCGCAGGCTTTAGATGTCCTAGCTCCGATTTTGAATTAAGTCTATACTGCTACAACGTCAAGTGTTTAAAAACGTTAGACCGTTACCACGCCGTAGGGAGCATCGTCAAGAGACTCTGCGATGATTGTGCAGCCACCGCATGTTTTTTAATGATAATTTGGTGACAAAAAATTGTACAGACATCGTTTGTTTGATGTTAAAATTGATGCTTAACGTCCCAGTCAACGGCTAAGATCAAGTCGGGACGTTGTCTCCATTTCCGGGACTTTTACCCAAAACATCCAACAAGTGCTTGATATATAACCATACAACAAAGCCACAACCGCTATGACTTGAAACCACTTTTCCTCGGCAGGCTCATCATGAGCGGTTAACCAGTAATAAGATGCAGTCAGCAGTGTAAAAGCTTTGCCTGGAGGCACAAGAAACCCATCTATTTCTTCGGGCCCCAATGGGCGGGGCCCGTACAGTGATCGCCGGTAAGGAGACCGAAAAGGCTCAGTCAGAAATCGTAGGGATTCGTCATAGACATCTTCCGACGATCTCCGTATGGTTTTCACTCAGAACGTGGACGAAAGTAAGAGCAAGGAATCGTAGGATGCCTGTATGAATTCTTAACATGCCCGTGATCACCTACGATGTCTAAAATAGCAGACCAACTTGAAAATCGCACGAAGATCGGGGTAAATGTAACCAAGGCATTGATGAGGATCCAGGAATGGATTCAAAAAAAAAAAAAAAAAAAAAAAAAAAAAAAAAAAACAGTGAGTGACACACTGGTCTATGGACAAACGCGCGCCAGGTGTGTTGAGAAAAAAAAAAAAAAAAACAGCAACAACAACGCTCAAAGCAAGTTCAACGAGAGACACGTTAGAAACGCGTCACATAAGCGTTGTCAGGTGGCGAATTCGCAATGTACTCGTATTGGCACTCTATGCATTGCAAATCGTGCAAGTCGAAAGACTGTCTTGTAATTTATGTGCGATCTCTTACGACAGGTCGCGATTCATACTATCGCCTGCCCCGCAACGGAATGCGACTGTTTTGTTTTCTACCCGTTCTCCGAGGCTGCAACCGTGACCGACGTGCGACTCTCAAGGTACAGCTGTCTTGTTATACCTGAAGGTAGGCCTACGATACGTCAAAACACTGCAAGACTGGTGTGAAGCGGCTAGGCATATTGTGCATGATTCGATCAACATCGTCATTCACCTGTGATCGTCAAATACACAGTTTATGTCGATACACGTTGCTTTTATGACAGTTAACTTGAATTTATATGTACTCAGGGTGAGGGTGTTCTTGAATGGAATTCAGTGAGGCGGAGCCAACTCCGTTCCACGCCGTTACAGCCTCATGTTCGCGGACGAATGGTTTAGCTACTCGCCGTGTGAATCGTGGATTGCAGGTTCTACCCCGCTCTTCTTCAGTCGTTCGGATGAGTCTTTTAACCCATGTCTCGACCTAAGCTGTCATGACACTGATGGAATACAAATCCAAAGGTGGAGGTGTATACGATAGACAGGAAACTTCAAGTCAAAAATGCGTACTGCTTTTACTAAAGCATAATCTTTATGATAGATTTCAAGGGAAGTCACTTAAAACAAAACCTCAATGTTTTAAGGTCAAGAATATGAACAAATTTTGATTAATATTATTGTATTTTTTTAGATTACAATCAATCAGTTTTATTTTTCAAGTATACTTTTAATAGTTTAAAAGTGATTTACGCGTTTACAACTGAAAATATCAATTATAATTCTAAGTAAGTTTAACATGATAATACAGTTTATTTTTGCTGCTATATATTCATGATTTTACAAGATTGGTTTTTAACGTCCTATTAGGTTTTTTGCCGTTTTCTATTACTTCTACTGTTTATTTTTAAAATAATAGAACGTCCGTACTGGGTTATCTTCGTGTCAGTATACTGAAATATCACGCTGACGAAAGGAATAATTCGTGTTTTAATGGAAGACGTAATTCCCACATTGTTGCATGTTCAAATTTGCATTTTATTTCTAATAAGACCACATTTTACGTGTCTTAATTGTCAATTAAGGGTCCACGCGACTTGGCACGTGAGGATGAAAGCACGTGACGACTGACGTCACGTCATACTTATCTAACGTCTTGTGACGTCAAATGCGTTCCATCTTTCTATTCTTTTCCGTCTTTTTACTTATTTCGTAGCTTCTTAAAAACACAAGAATTTCATGTTGTGTTTTCAAATAAGTATTGTCACATGATTTTTGTCACATGACGCTTTGTCTTAGCAACGTCGCGCGGTTTGGTCACCGGCTTCAAGAAGAAATTCTACTGCTAAACGGGACACCAGCGCAGTAAGAAATACCTAGGCGTAAACATGTACAAAATACGGCATCAAAAGTGATTTGGCAACGCGTTTTATTTTTGGAAAATGTAGAAGAGAGGTTAAGCTGCATTTTCATGTATATTATGTATAATAACTCGTCTACTGAAGTGACCAAAATTTGACTTGAAAATTGACGACATTTTCCCATAGACTTCAAGGCAAACTTGTAAAAGTGTGTTTAAAACTTCAATCGTAATTTTCTCTAAAACTGCTGGACAATTTTCAAAAATATTTCAGAGGTCAAATACTACCATAACGGCCTTCATATAAAATAAATTTCATCAAAATCTGTTATACTCGATGTGGAGTGAATTTTCAATTTTGCATGATTTTTATGTGAACCGGCACTTAAAAATATGAAAACATACATAAGGCGCCAACAGCACAAACCCTTTTAAACACCAAGACATGAACATTAAGAACCACCAAAGAAATATCGCCTTGGAACGATCAGTTATATAAAATTTCGACAGCACATCATTTGGTAGTAGCTATTTCGAATGTACTTCTTTTGGTAGAAGCTACTTTGAATGCGCTTCATTTGGTGGTAGCTAGTTAGAATGCACTTCATTTGGTAGAAGCTACCTTGAATGCGCTTCCTTTGGTGGTATCTATTTCGAATGCACTTCAATGGTAGTAGCTATTTTGAATACACTTCATTTGGTAGTAGCTATTTCGAATGCACTTCTTTTGGTAGAAGCTACTTTTAATGCGTTTCATTTGGTGGTAGCTATTTCAAATGCACTTCATTTGGTAGTAGCTATTTCGAATACACTTCATTTGGTAGTAGCTATTACGAATGCACTTCATTTGGTATAGCTATTTCTAATGCACTTCATTTGTTGGTAAAAAGGTACAAGTAGGCAAAGATCAGGAAAAGGCGCAATCAGAAAAAGATTCCCACTCCAAAAACCGAGGTGGGAAAATAGTAGTAGCTATTTCGAATGCACTTCATTTGGTAGTAGTTATTTCGAATCCACTTCATTTTGTAGTAGCTATACTAAGAATAAAATATGTCCCACACTCTCCCTTTGAATGTTTTACTACTTCCAAAGGACTTAAACTCTATTTTTTGCTACAATTGCGGTCGTTCATCCAGATCAAACTATAACGTGTATAGTCCCTCTCCATAGGTTCGTCTGAATCTTGATTTGTCTTAGGTCAAAATCATTATATACATGCATATAATGAACTCTTCCGTACTTATTTATCATTAGAAACATGAATGTGAAAATCTATTAACTGTGGAAATGAGATAATACTGACGAAGTACAGTTGGTTACGATGCACTTTACAAGTGCAGGGTCTGAGGAATCATGAAAAGTTATATACGACACATCGCCAAATATACAATAACAAGAGAATGATAGCACGCTATAGCCTAGAAAACTAGAAGGATATGGACATTCCTAATAGAAATACGTGACAGAAAAACAAAAAATTGCATACGCAAATCAATGACGCAAATCAGCTGTGCAGTAATTACACATCTGATCAGCGCCTTTGTTTTCGCTAGGACAATCTTTCATACTGTTAAATACACAATTTCAGGTTTCTAGCCTTTTTTTCTAAGATTGTACTGGCCGGTTTGTGTCAGCCCTGGTCGAAAACCCAGACTGTTGCGCAATATGGCCCATACTGCATCCCTTTGAACGTTTTCACTGCTTCTAAAGTATCCAGCTTTTATATTTTATTTCTCATGCGTAGGCTTAATTGAAACACGTGACAGGATTTCCACCTTTACTGCACTTGATAGAACTTTCCCTAAATGACATAAAGGTGTCTCTTGATGATATGGTTAAAACAAAGGCACAGACTAGCTGTAAAACAGCTATACAAAAATCATTAGTTTTGAATCGAACAGTTGAATCAATGTATACTCAGAGGAAAATGTTTACTCAGTAACTTTGACTAGCCCGATTATGATAATGCACAGCCGCTTGCCTTAGACGTTTCTTTTTATTGAATTTGCAAAGTCAATCTCTATCTTATTCTGGAAAGAAACTCAACGAGTTGTCAATTTCGACAGAGTTGTTGGCCTTTTTCTTAAAACATAATTTTTGTAATTACCCGATAAATGATCATTTTTTTGATTACTAGCGATTTCTGCGAGAGGTTGTTGTCAGTGACAAAAAAGAAAAAAGATTTTTTTTTTTACAAACTTCAGCAACGGTCTCGAGAAATAACATGGCAAATATTTATTATTTTTAGATTACCCCAATTGTTAGGTTTTATTCACAGTTTTATGACTGATAATTTTAATCACAAACTATCGAGGGGTTTTGAAGCTCATTACGGAAACTTTTCCATGAGAACTTGGGAATTTCTTTTAATTACATATTGAATATCTATTTATGAACTAAATTTTAATTTTACAAATATTTACATTGCCTATTATAAAATAGTGGTTTATACACTTTGGTCGTGCGACGCCTTATCCTATCTCCTTGATAAAATTTATATTAAATTTGGGACCAAGTTATACAGACAAATAGTTGGAATTCCGATGGGTACAAATTGCGCACCTCTCGTAGCTGATTTATTTTTATACTGCTACGAAAGAGATTTCATGGATTCTCTTAACCATGATAATCAAGCTGATGTTATCGAGGCTTTTGATTCCACATCTAGGTAACTCGATGACCTTCTGAACATTGACAACCCTTAGTTTGAAGGTATGGTCAATCAAATTTATCCACCTGAACTTCAGTTGAACAAAGCCAATATCTCAGATACCGAAGCCCCCTTTTTAGATCTACATCTTTCTGTTGCAAATGGATTTGTTTCTTCTAAAATTTATGATAAGCGCGGTGACTTTGATTTTGATATAGTAAATTTTCCTTTTTTGGATGGTGACGTTCCTCGTCGTGCTTCTTATGGTGTATACATTTCGCAACTTATTAGGTTTGCTAGAGTCTGCAATCATGTTACAGACTTCAACGCTCGAAATAAATGTTTAACGGCAAAACATCTCCAACAGGGCTATCGGTGTCATAAACTTCGAAAAACCTTTTCTTAATTTTATCGTAGACACTATGAATTGATTTCCAAATATAATGTTGGGTTAAAGACGCTTTTAAGTTAGGGACTTTCGGAACCTGAATTTTATGGTGACTTGGTTCACAAATTTAAGAAACTTAAAGGAATTAATGACTTTTCTTTTCACTTCAGAAAAATCATAACACGATACAGACGTATAGGTTATAACTTGAATGTTATGTGACAGTCTGCATGCTTAGTTTTTAACCCAATCATGGTGGATAACTATGCTGCCTTCTTTAATTGCACGCCGGTGGGTCGGGCGTCAGACTCTATGATGGCCCCGACTTAAAGCTATTCATTTTAGTTGGTTGGGGCCGGAGCTTCTTGTCTGTTGCTTGGCCCACCGGGGTCCAACTTTTGCTCCGGAGTTAGTAGGTTATTCGGCGCCATTAGTTCCATCGTCGGGCAGCTTACTCAATCTGTGAGTCCTAGTTTTTGATTCATCAGGATGTTTATCGTGATTTATTTGTTCGTTCTTGGTGATTTATCGACTAGTTAGAGATTCACCACGAGGACCGAAGAACTAACTAAATGTTATGAACCACTGCAGAAGCTGAGGGTGAGGTTAGGTACCTGTAAAACCGGTTTAAGCCCGCCAGTAACTTTGTGTTACTGATCGTTCCAAGTCGATACTTCTGTGGTGGTTCTTTTTGTTTTATGTCTTGGTGTTTAATTTTTTTTTTTTTTGTGCTGTTGGCGCCTTATGTATGTTTTCATATTTTTAGTTAAGTTAAGGTAACTGAGTGGCCACCTATTGGGAAAATAGCTGCTCATTCGGCTTACGATATGTTTCATGGTATAAGTACCTGATTGTTAGTTTGGTTTTTCCCACCTCGGTTTCTTTTTCTGATTGCGCCTTTTCCTGATCTTTGCCTACTGGTACCTTATTGTATTGAATTTTGTTAGAATGTAGCATTTTTTCCTTTTAAATTACATAATTATATCAATCATTTTTTTTTCTCTTGATCCCGTCAAACCTCAGTTTCACCATATATGTATAGGTTTGAAGGGGTTCCATACGGAGACGTTTTCATGGTGTATTGCGATTTAAACTGTCCGAATTGGATTTTACATGTATTTTCACTGACTAAACTTTTGCCGGTGAGCATATATCAAAAATAAAAAAAGAAAACATAAGTTTTGGAATACATATGCACTTTCAAAAACTTTTCGTTGACTAGTCGTAGGCATAATTCAGATCTGTTCCATGAAACATAAAATTGCAAATATAGGTTTTTCGACCAGTGGATTTTTCTCATTTTTGAAAAATTAATAAAAATAATACCAACATCTCTATTTTTACATCTTAAAATAAGGGTTTTATTCATCAGCAAACAGCAAAAATTCGAATCGAGATCCTTTCAATATGGTTTTATGAGTCTTCTATCTAAGGAATATGACGCCGTCGTTAGTTTGTAGACGCCGCGTAACACGGCTACGTGCTAAAAATGCCCATTGAAACAAAACCACAAACACCCAACATTTCAACAAACCTGATAAATTTTAATACCAAAATGTTCCTTGCGTTCTTACTAAAACTGAATGGTTTGGCGATTTTCCCGATTGTGGAAATAAAACGATACGAGATCCGATATTCTATTTAACTTTCATAACAATGCTACGTCTTGTGTTCAATGGCGATAATAAAAAAAAAACTCTTAGCAACTGTCCAGCAACGTTATGAAAACGTTACGTAGATACGTTACGCTCGATACGCAACGTGCAATTAGTGTCATTTATAAAAAAAACAAAAACAATTAGATACTCTTTTGTCCATTTTCCCCTCCTCAAAATAAATTATCATTTTGACCAAATCGTTCCTGATATTATGCAATCTGTACAGAATCTCAAGCACGTTCTTAAAATATAAAAAAAAAAAAAACACAAAGAAAATAATCTAATGATTAAATTGTGAAATTTGTTAAATGTATTACAATTAAATTGTAGTTCCAGTTTTTACACTGTAAATCGATTGTAGAAAATAAAAGTGTCCAGTGTGCTAGTACATGTATAAAACTTTCTCTAAAAGCATTTCTTTGCGTAGTCCTATTTAAGCTAATAGGTCGAGATATTAGCACTACTGACTGGTGCTTTGTTGTCCGGGATGGTCGCAGTCAAGCTCCACTAATTGGGAGGAGGCACTGGTTCGCCTTCGTGAATACATGCGCCCATGCGATACATCATTAACAGTCGAATACGACTTCTGTACTCCATATTCTTTACACTCGACTGCGTTTAGTGATCGGGCTTGTCCGTCCATAGTATTCCCTGGCCAGGCGTTTTCATCTTCGGTTCGCCTCGGCTGTTTGATTGTATTCCCCTCCGTTCCGCAAGATAGATCTGATGATACAGTGTCAGGTCCTTGCAATTCGTGTGGCGGCATGGAGCTGCTAAGTAGCTTTCTGTCGGAAACTGTCGACATTCTGGTTTCTGGATTAACATGTAACAGTCGCTGGTGTATTTTATGACAGTGATTTGTCCGACATAATCCAGTTTTTCTACATGATTTTCCCTCATGCCCTTCCACTAAGCAGCGAAAGGAAAGCTGAAACATTTTCGCGATATAGCGCTCTGATATGTTTTCCCGCATAAATATATGACAATCCGAAATTATATGCTGTTCTTTGCATAATTGACATGGTTGTTCAGAATGAGTTTCTTGTACATTTATAAAGAATGTCCTTTGATCTACGCTCTTTGGTTTCGATTAAGTCGTTTGGATATTACTGTTTTGTCCGTTCAAACCATTTACTGTTTCTGACGCGATTTTCTGGAACCGCGATTCCTCAGTTACCCATGTCTTCAATGACTCTACCGATTCCGTCATGTTCTTTTCGAATAGCCATCGGTGATATCTTGCCAGCAGAGGTTGTGGTAATTTTCGCTGTAGATGTGTATAAAGGGTGCCATCTCCAAAATCTTTAAATTCATCTGCTTCTGGGAGATTAATAATTGTCAGGTCAAACAAGTCCGCGAAATGTTCCAGGTCCTCAGCATTACCTGGTTGCACCTGACTGAACTGTTCTATATCATCGAGTAAAATAGCTTTTTGACGGCGCTTGCCACCATACTTCATTTCTAAACGGTCTTTGGCAGCCTCTTATGCAGATGGTGAGTGTCCCAAATTTTCGATGGCTCTAAGAGCCTCTCCAGATACATACTGTCGCAACTGGAGCATTTTATACTCCGGTGATACTGGCGCCTTATCAATGCAAGCTATTAATGTGGCTTTCCAGCTGGGATAAGTCCTTTTGTTACCAGAAAACAAAGGAATTTCAACCCTTTTTAGTTGAGTCCACATATCATGTCCGATGTTTGGGGTAGCCATGTCATCTGTAGAAGCGAAGGAACCTACTATGTTTCGAATCAATTTCTCCTTGTTGGTTGGATCAAAAGTTCTTTCCTTGTCTAATGCAGAAACAGAGGCATTCTGCATTTCAGTTTTGTAACATGTATCGGTTTCTCTACCTTCCTCTACTTCGCTCCGTTTGTCTTCGACAATCGAGCGACTTTCAAATAAAGAACTTCACTTGACGCTCTCCCACGAATCAAGATACGCCCAAGCAATCTCATATGCTAAATGAAATTCTGTCTCTATTTTTTCCATCTCGGCAATTACCATCTTGCTCCTGTCTAGATCCTTATTTTCGAAGTAAAATGATGTTAAGTTTGATAAAAGTTCGATCACGCGCTCCATGCACATATCCATATTGTGACAGGCATCCAAAATTTCGCTACAGCTTGTTACATTTTGATATTTTACCTCGAATATCGAATAGTAAGCTGTTTCGTGACTGGGTAAAGTTTGACTTTGCTTTAATTCTATCCTTTCTGAACCCTGCTTCCATGAAAGCCACGTCGATAGACTCGCGGTGATAATCGGTAATTTTGTTTTTTTGGCGACGATAACATTCTAAACTGTTAACAAGTTTCTTTTCCCTTTTATTTGATGTCTAAAACCTCGCTCTGCTACCAGATGGTTTGGCGATTTTCCCAATTGTGGAAATAAAACGATACGAGATCCGATATTCTATTTAACTTTAATAACAATGCTTGTGTTCAATAGCGATACTAAAAAAAACCTTAGCAACGTTATGAAAACGTTACGTAGATACGTTACGCTCGATACGCAACGTGCAATTAGTGTCATTTATAAAAAAAACAATTAGATACTTTTCTGTCCACTGAATACTCCTCGATTATTTTTTGTGTACAGATAAGAAGGTACAGTTAGGCAATGGTCAGGAAAAGGCGCAATCAAAAAGAAATTCCTACTCTAAAACCCGAGGCGGGAAAGAACCAAATTGACAATTAGGTACTTATACTTGGAGAACATGTCATTATTGGCCTTTATCAGAACTAAGATGGTTAATGGAAAATGTCCAGGCATTCCAAAACACTTATATTTGCACAAGTAGATTTTAACATTTTTATATTTTCTCATGTTTGGAATACAGCATATTTTGCTGTTGGTCTCATTTAGCGCGAAAATTATGTGTGTTTCCTATATTCAGTTAAGAAGTATGGTAAGATGATTTGCTAACTATAGGGAAATAGTTGCTTACATACGGCTTTCATATTTTGTTACTCGGCTTACGATATGTTTTCTGCACCGGATTGGCATTTTGTTTTTCCCGTCTCGGTCATTAGGGTGGGACTTTGATTATAATTTACCAGTTAAGGTTACCTTAGTAGTTACGAATTCATCGTGGAGGGTATAAAAATATTACAAAATGGTTAACCGAGCTTACAGCCTTCCGCAGAATGTGACAATGAGAAAGAAAAAAATCACAATATAACATCTGAGGCAAAATAAAAGCCACAAAAAATAACTGATAATTTTTTGTTAAACAACCTTTTTTCACATTTTTTAATCAAATGCGTTTTCATAGTGTTTATACATAATAGCCCTCATCTGACGCTAATGTTCAAAGATTTGCAAACTTTCCAGGAGAAAAGGCAAACGTAAGCAATGATCAGAAAATGGCGCAGTGAGAACGAAAATCCCACGCCCTAAACCGGAGGTGGGAAAAACGATATTTACAATCAGGTACTAATACAAAAAGAACATCCCGAAAGCCGAGTGAGCAACTATTACCCAGATTGTGGCAACGCAATTTCCCGGACTTAACTAAATACGAGTATTTGAAAACGTACATAAAAGTTGCAAAAACCATTTAAATCCAATCATAAACCAATTAGACCAACAAAAGAGGTTTCGCATTGGGACGGTCAGTGTTTTATTTTGCAATATATCAAACTTTTTGAAATTACAGATTTTTTTTCAAGCGTTTTGTGTCTACATTTTTTTTTCAGATTATGGTACTCATTGTGACAATTGTTTTCTAAATTGCGTGATATGAAACTTTAATGTAGTAAAATGTCATACCACGTTATACCAAAGGTACAATACTAAAATGTAAGGTTACTAGATTAATAAGTGCCATCGTAATTTCTTCTGCAGCACAAATAAATAACTTACTCATTTCCAATCCCATGTACAACAATTCACACGGTCGTTTGCTCTTAGTAGAAATTTTGCCTAAATATATCACGGTTAATTAATTTGTTGATTAAATAATTAATTAATTAATTTATTAATAATAATAATAATTATTATTATTATTATTATTATTATTATTATTATTATTATTGTTGTTGTTGTTAATATTGTCTCAAAAAATTATGATTTTATAACATGGGAAAAGAAAACTAAATAAGATTTTAGGTGCTAGCAAACATCGGAAACATCAAAATCCAATTTAACTTGTTTTTCCAGAAAAGAGGAACAATAATAATGGATTAAAAATTAAACCAAATAAAAAGAAATAAACAGAAATAACAACAAACAAATGTCCCCGAAAATCTAAGATTACAAACCATAGCCATTCGGATACCACAGAAAATAACAAACTAAAATAAGCATACGATTAGCTTTGCAACCTTAGTGCCGTTATGTACCTGCAGGGCTCGTGTGTGTTCCTCGTTGTGTATATCCCTGCCTGTCGGTGCCACAATAAATTCTATTTACAATTCCATTAATACTTTTGTTTCTTTTTAAGGCATTATGACACCTCCATATCCGCCCTATTGGAATCCAATCTGATTGTGTGACTGGTTCCTGATGTCAATGATTTCCTACTACCAATAGCTTAATTATCACCAAACAATTGTATGCAATTTCCGAAGCCATGCATCTTCCTATTTGCGAATTAGTTTCACTATTCTATTGAAAATGTATCATAGCCGGTCCTTTTTATAATGAGACAATCATTAAATGAACCAACTCACAAGAAACAATGTCTTTCAGTAAGATCAAGCAAACCGAGAATGCCTAGCTTTCTATAGGACTGTACTTTGACTCATAAAATCAAATGTTTCAGTGCAAATCATTTCATACCAAGTCTCGGACAAATATGCACACATGTTCACATGTTTGTTGTGTGTGTTTTTTTTTTCACATGCAGTATAAATGTATGAATCTGATTTACAAGCACTATATATCATCTTTGTATCGAACTGTATCTGAAAACATATCTATTTAATTAAACAGAAAAATCGTGTTTTTATTTATTTTCACCACATTTGTCACACCAACAAGCACAAGCTAAACCCTTTATTATACATGTAGATCGCGTTTGCATTTGGAATCAAATTAGGGCTTTGACGTGACGCGCGAAGTTCGTACAAATTTCAAAATAATGCTTGCTGTATCAGTAAAAACGCAATAACAAACTCAGTTTCGGCTCAATATCTATGTTTTATATATCAAAATAATCCGCTTCGCATGGACAATTGCATAACAACAATCATGCATGTTTTTTATCGCGCAAATTATAACAAGATACAAATAAAATGCAATTTTTACGCCAAAACAGCGTGTCACGCGTAACAAAAGCGCATTGCTAAAAAGGTTTGAAAACGTATATCTACGAAGTTTTTTAACCAAGTCCCATCAAAATACGGCGGGATTATGACAATACATGTAGATATCACTGATATAACTTTAGTTAACTTCGGACCGCATTTCCATTTTTGGCAGTTAAAAAAACTGTCGGTACCAAAAGTGTCACGCTTTGGGGAAAATCAAGGGTGCACTTGAAAATAAAATAAACGATTTAGCGAGTAAGACTATTTTTATACCAAATAAATGCTCATAAACAGCTGATTGAAATGTATTTTGAAATATTTATAAAACTTTGAAAAGTTAACTCTTATAAATCTTTACTTTTGGCTGAAAAAATGTCACACATGCGATTTTTGCGTTGTTTTTTAGTGGGTTATCTTCCTTATTGTAAGATAAAGAAAATTTAATGCAAGAAAACAAGACATACTATACTTTTACTAAAATGCTCATGTTCTAAGGTTTAAAATCATATTATTTTCATTGACGTGCGACAAATAATGCTATTTTTATAAATTGTTTATCAAGGCTGAATTTTTGTCACACTTGACGTAAAACGCATGTTAATGTACGTCACAGAACGCCATGATACCGTACTTTTATTGGAACACACATATCAGCTTCTTAAAACAGAACTTAGCAGTGGTAAAGAAAAAAAATAGTTTAGGAGGATCACTTGAAAAAAGAAGAAATACTAAAACTCTCGAAAATACAAACATGGCAGCGCACAATCAAATAACCTGACACCTACATGCATCGCTCAGCGCAAAATAAATCAAACTGAACGTGAACGTCGTGTTACACAAATTTGTACGAACATCGCGCGTCACGTCTTTAGAATCTTTTAACGTGCGTACTGTTGGACACATGCTATGAAAATTAGCACACCTGGAAGTTTGCATTAGCAAATACATGTGCCGGTGTCTTAAAACGCAATAATCAGGAAAACATGTCCATGTGATATATATCCCCTTGAACCCCACTTTTATATGGCAAAACTGGGGTATGCAGGGGTTTTACTATTTTTGTTATTTTTGCACCAAAGCATAGAGTAAGCGAGGCAGTTCTAACATGTACCCACAATCTATGTTTTGAGCAAAAATAAGAAAAATAACAAAAATTGTCCACTGATAATTTTTAATTTTTACAACTGAAACAATCTCTGTATTTTGCACGGGCAAGTTTTCGTAATGATCCAGTGGTGTTTTCTGGCTTTCCCTGGATCTCTAGTTGTCATGCAGCATATTGTACCAGTGGATCTGTTGAACCTTTGCTGATGCTGAAGGCGTAGTTTGGCCCGTAAAAGATTTAAGCGCCCTAGTAACATCATATAACTGACCATTTTATGGCGGTACTTATGTTCTTTTTTCTGAATGATTTATATTTTGGATTTCCAGTTTATAATTGTTTGTGTATTTTATGTGCGATTTTATATATAGTCTTTGAAAAGAATAGGGAATACCTAAAACAAGTTAAATTTTCTCTTGGATAAACTTTGCAGTTTTTAAGGTCGGTAAGTAAAATACAGCCATGATAAAGTCAACGCCCGGAATCACATTCTCCCTTTTGCGCTTAAAATATACAATTAAAACGAACTTTGACAACAAATGGACTCTCCGAGATTTCAACCGATATGCTACGGCGCCGCACGTGACCGGAAAGGCCGGCACAAGATTTCATAAACGGAGACTGCAGTTTCCTCCACGTGATGTTACGATCTTGTGTTTTTAAATGATGATTTCAATTAAGTTTTTTTTAACTTACCGCGATATTTAAAGTGACATTTGTGGATATATATTAGATTTGTGTTTTCATAGATTGAAAAAAAAAAAGAAAAATATAAAAATAAAACAACTTTTTTTTACATGAAGATATGTAAATCTGAAGTTCCGCGTAAAAAAAACTCGTTAAATTAAAGGAAAATGTCAGCGTGCCTTGTTTGGACTCTATTTGGTATGACTGGTTCATATATTTGAAACATGGATGTGTCTCAGAACAGGGCAGACAACCCACGCAAATGTTAAAAGAAAATACTGGTTAGAATAAGTGTATCTTGTCTTTTATCAGACGTATAGGTTATAACTTGAATGTAATGCGACAGTCTGCATGCTTAGTTTTCAACCCAGTCATGGTTGATAACTATGTTGCCTTCTTTAATTGCACGCCGGTGGGTCGGGCGTCAGACTTTATGATGGCCCCGACTTAAAGCTATTCATTTTAGTCGGTTGGGGCCGGAGCTTCTTGTCTGTTGCTTGGCCCACCGGGTCCAACTGGTGTTTTTCTTTTGCTGCAGAAGCTGAGGGTGAGGTTAGGTACCTGTGAAAAGGTAAGTAGGCAAAGATCAGGAAAAGGCGCAATCAGAGAAAGATTTCCACTCCAAAAACCGAGGTGGGAAAAAACCAAAGTAACAATCAGGTACTTATACCATAAAAACATTTCGTAAGCCTAATGAGCAGCTATTTTCCCAATAGGTGGCCACTCAGTTACCCTAACTTAACTAAAAATATGAAAACATACATAAGGCGCCAACAGCACAAAATAATTTAAACACCAAGACATGAAACAAAAAGAACCACCGCAGAAGTATCGACTTGGAACGATCAGTAACACAAAGTTACTGGCGGGTTTAAATCGATTTTACATGGCCATAACCTCACCCTCAGCTTCTGCAGTGGTTCATAACATTCATTTAGTTCTTCGGTCCTCGTGGTGAATCACTAACTAGTCAATGAATCATCAAGAACAAACAAATAAATCATGATAAACATCCTGATGAATCAAATACCAGGACTCACAGATTCAGTAAGCTGCCCGACGATGGAGATCCCTGGGCGCCGAATAACTTACTAACTCCGGAGCAAAAGAAAAACGTCAGTTGGACCCCGGTGGACCAAGCAACAGACAAGAAGCTCCGGCCCCAACCAACTAAAATGAATAGCTTTTAAAGAAGCAATTAAAGAAGGCAGCATAGTTATCAACCGTGATTGGGTTGAAAACTAAGCATGCAGACTGTCGCATAACATTCAAGTTGTAACCTATACGTCTGTAACGTGTTATGATTTTTCTAAACTGAAAAGAAAAATCATTACTTCCTATAAGTTTCCTAAATTTATAAACCAAGTCACCATAAAATTCTGGTTCCGAAAGGCCCTCACTTAAAAGCGTCTTTAACCCAACATTATATTTGGAAATCAATTCATAGTGTCTACGATAAAATATAGAAAAGGTTTTTCGAAGTTTATGATACCGATAGCCCTGTTGGAGAAGTTTGGCCGTTAAACATTTATTTCGAGCGTTGACGTCTGCAACATGATTACAGACTGTAGAAAACTTTATAAGCTGCGAAATGTATACACCATAAGAAGCACGCCGAGGAACGTCACCATCCAAAAACGGAAAATTTACTATATCAAAATCAAAGTCATCGCGCTTATCATAAATTTTAGAAGAAACAAATCCATTTGCAACAGAAAGATGTAGATCTAAAAAGGGGCCTTCGGTATCCGAGATATTGGCTTTGTTCAACTGTAGTTCAGATGGATAAATTTGATTGACCATACCTTCAAAATAAGGGTTGTCAATGTTCAAAAGGTCATCGAGGTACCTAGAAGTGGAATTAAAAGCCTCGATAACATCAGCTTGATTATCATGGTTAAGAGAACTCCATTTTCGTTATTTCCATTTTTCGCAACTAACCAAAAATAATACTACAAACAATCAGTAGAGACATGGTCTGGTTTGCGTTGTAGTGAGGAGAAAACCGGTTTAAGCCCACCAGTAACTTTGTTACTGATCGTTCCAAGTCGATACTTCTGTGGTGGTTCTTTTTGTTTTATGTCTTGGTGTTTTAGATTTTTTGTGCTGTTGGCGCCTTATGTATGTTTTCATATTTTTAGTTAAGTTAAGGTAAGTGAGTGGCCACCTATTGGGAAAATAGCTGCTCATTCGGCTTACGATATGTTTCATGGTATACGTACCTGATTGTTAGTTTGGTTTTTTCCCACCTTGGTTTTTGGAGTGGGAATCTTTCTCTGATTGCCCCTTTTCCTGATCTTTGCCATTTGTACCTTTTTGTCGCTTCTGAATGTTTCGACGGTTATTTGACCGTTATACATCGGAGCCAGCCGATATTGACAGAGCCATATTGACGGAGCGATTGCTTATTTTTACTCCATTATCGTTATTTCCATTTTTATTTTAGTTCTTCAGAAGTGGAGAAAAATCAGACAATAAAATTATACATTTGGACAATCACAACACTTAGATAATAAAAAATCCTGAGATCTTTTAACGGCAGCGAAAGTATTAAAGAGAAAAAAAGACATACCGCGGTTACGGTTATTTAAAAAGGCATAAGTAGGCAATAATCAGGAAAAGCGCAATCAGAAATTCCCACTCCAAAAAGCGAGGTGGGAAAAACTAAATTTACAATAAGGTACTTATACTAAGAAAACATATCGAAAGCCGTGTGAGCAGCTATTTCCCAATTGACGGCCACTTAGTCAATATGAAAACGTATATAAGGTTTAAAAAGTACAAATATTCGACTCCAAAACATAAAATAAATGAACCACACTAGAAGTATCGCCTTGCAACGACCAGTAACGATCAGCAATATGAAATTACTGGGGAGGGCTTAAACCGGTTTTACAGGCGCTTAACCTCACCATCATCTACTGCAGTGGTTCACAACATTACATATGTGTTGAGTCAAGTTAAGTGGTGAATCTCTAACTGGTCAATGAATCATCAACGACAAACAAAGAAATCATGATAACCACCCTGACGAGGACTTAACAGATTCAGTAAGCTGCCCGACGATGGAGATCCATGGGCACCGAATAACTTACTGAAATCCGGAGCAAAAGAAAACACCAAGTAAGCCTCTTCAGTGACCTTATAAATTTGACACGGGGTTTGCAATTTTCAACAAGATAGTCTCGATACAAAGACTACATGTATTTTTAAACAATAATAACATGCTTGCAGTCATCACATAAGTTGACCTTTGTTTACCTTTTGATTTAGACATAACCATGTACCATTTGGAATTCGCAACTAACCAAAAATAATACTTCAAACAATCAGTAGAGACATGGTCTGGTTTGCGTTGTAGTGAGGTAGTAAGTTATTGTCAATGTTCGCAGGTGACATGCAACATGATAAACACTGTGTGTTTATTGTATCATAAAGGAATGGTTCTAGCACCAGAAAGTATTCTTTTGTTTCAACTTTTAATATTTGGTTTATCATATCTTTGTTTTCTCTTTTCGGTAATTCTAACAATTATGTGTGCTTCACCTTAAATTATGTAGTTTCTAACTATCGGTATCAGTAGAACCCTCACATTTAACAAATCTGTGCATAAATATTTAAATAGCATTAAAATGACAACTTGTGTTTTAGCCAATCAACATATGGAATGACCAATAGTTGGTATCTTAAATTGTTACAAAACAATTGCATAACTACGGTAACCTAGCCACTACATTGTGCTAATAATTCCAGCAAAGATAGTTTAGCCGGTCTCAATGAAATATACATGTATATCCTTAACATGAATATTGCATTGTCATTTGTTTTGAAACGTGAGCGTTTTTGTCATCTGTGAGATTAAGAAACGGTGAGAGAATGCATAAATAAAATATATATTGAAACTCAAAACATTTTTTTCTTAAGTTCTAGAATTTCAATTTATTATCTTGCAGAAATTGAAATATATTGTTTTGTGTTTTTGTTGTAATGAACAGCTGATACTTTATTTAAATATACTGTACCTCTGCCATCCAATTGCAAGATTGCCTTAAACGACTCGGTTATGTCCCATTGCATCTTCATTCATCTGATACTATCTGCCGTTCGAAGGTCGGGTTGGCTAATCACATGATTCATAGCGTCTATAAATAGCACCGCTATTCAATAGTATGTATCCGATAAGTACAATCTCTGACATATTCTTTGACTAAGTAGTTAGAGCATTGGATTTTCGAATCCCATCTAACTATGCATCATCTCTTAGTTACGAATTTTCATATTCGTAGGATGGCTGTTGGAATCTTAAATTTTTATTGTATAAAATCTAATGCCTTTCAGTTTTACTTTGGACCTTTCCTATGCGTATTCATTAACTACAAATATCCAGTTTTGAGTAGCCACCTGTTGGGGAAATGGCTGCTCGTTCGGCTTGCGATGTGTTTCATGGTGTAGGTGCGCGATTGTTTATTTTATTTTTATTCTTTGGGGCGGGAATCTTTTTCTGATTGCGCCTTTTCCTGATATTTGCCTTCTTGTACCTTGTTAAACCATCACTACTGGCTAAGACCAAAGCCACATTGTATTTTCTATGGCGCTTGTTGTTGGTATACTTTTCTGTTTTATTTAACTTTTGTCATGCCAAGAGGAAGCGACGGACGGAGAAAACAAAATAGCAAAATAAAAACATCATAAGAATACAATTTCAAGAGAAAGAACTCTATCGATTTAGTTTATCAACACCTGTGCTTAAGGTTATATACATGTATTCAATGACACTGCTTTTGTATCTATATTGATATTTCAAATTACAAATTTAAGAAACTTATAGGAATTAATGATTTTTCTTTTCAGTTCAGAAAAATCATAACACGTTACAGACGTATAGGTTATAACTTGCTTAGTTTTTAACCCAATCATGGTTGATAACTATGCTGCCTTCTTTAATTGCGTCCGACTATATGATGGCCCCGACTTATAGCTATTCATTTTAGTTGGTTGGGGCCGGAGTTCCTTGTCCGTTGCTTGGCCCACCGGGGTCCAACTGGTGTTTTTCTTTTGCTCAGGAGTTAGTAGGTTAATCTGCGCACGGGGATCTCCATCGTCGGGCAGCTTACTCAATCTGTGAGTCCTGGTTTTTGATTCATCAGGATGTTTCTCATGATTTATTTGTTTGTTACTGATCGTTCCAAGTCGATACTTCTGTGGTGGTTCTTTTTGAGTTATGTATTGGTGTTTAAAATTTTGTGTGCTGTTGGCTCCTTATGTATGTTTTCATATTTTTAGTTACGGTAACTGAGTGGCCACCTATTGGGAAAATAGCTGCTCGTTCGGCTTACGATATGTTTCATGGTATAAGTACC
Organism: Rugalucina vietnamica; assembly: GCA_964017185.1. Lineage (NCBI taxonomy): Eukaryota > Metazoa > Mollusca > Bivalvia > Lucinida > Lucinidae > Rugalucina > Rugalucina vietnamica. The sequence goes on from OZ024875.1 coordinate 66,066,385, forward strand.
TGATTGTTAGTTTGGTTTTTTCCCACCTCGGTTTTTTTTTTCAGGGGGAATCTTTTTCTGATTGCGCCTTTTCCTGATCTTTGCCTACTTGTACCTTTTCATTACATACATTTGTCTTTAATCCATTTAAGCTTCGAGTCCTTTTTAAGGGAACGCGACATCTCATCTGGGGCTCACAGAGAAACAAGATTTAACTACGTAATCACTCCTGATTTCTCTTAAATGAAGATGGATTCGCCCAAATGATAATGATGGACAAATTCATTCGTCGGTAATTGGCTTAGTTAGACTATAACCTTCGCTTTTAGAAGATGTGACTACGCGGCTTTTTATGTTTGGTATGCTCTCTTTTTATCAATACTTGATATGATTGTTCTGTCTGCATTGTATTGTCGGAGTCTTTACTAATATCTATGAATTCACTATCTCTAAGCAGACGTGACTTTATTTTGAGCAGTTTCCTCTTTTTGACACCGTTTTCTTTTACTTGTCGCAGTTCCAAATGTCTGCTATAATTGTTTACATCGTATGTAAAACGTTTTAACGATCAAGATATCGAGACAAAAAAATCCAATACCTTTGTCCTTCTTAAAAACATCCACTTCAAAAAGTAGATTTTTGATTTGTACGCTATTTTTGTTATTAAAGATGTCTGTTGTGCAATAATGGTAGAAGTAAGTAGCATATCATATGGTTGTACAATTAATCATGTGATCCATAATTATCTGCAGTAATCATAACCACTTAACGTATCTTATCGTGTTATTTTACGACAATTTAGAAAACACAAAAAATAGGAAGAATACAGAAACAATAGCGGCGAGCAAGGGAAACTCTGTAGTAAATTAATCATTTAAGCCGCGTCACGAGAAAAACAAACAGTGTGATTTCCGATCAGGTCTGACACAATACGGGTAGTAAGGCGATAGAAGACAGCTAGAGGCTAGAAATTTAGAAAGGAGGGACATTGTACTATCCGTGAAGCGAAAACAAAGACACTGATCAGCTTACAGCAGTTGTTGTGAAGCTGATATGCGCCTTTGTTTTCGCATATGCAAACTGTTTGGTTTCTCATGGCACGGCTGATAATAATAACAGGGTACAAGTAGGCAAAGATCAGGAAAAGGCGCAATCAGAAAAAGATTCCCACTCCAAAAACCGAGGTGGAAAAAATCAAACTAACAATCAGGTACATATACCATGAAACATATCGTAAGCCAAATGAGCAGCTATTTTCCAATAGGTGGCCACTCAGTTATCTTAACTTAACTTAAAATATGAAAACATACATCAGGCGCCAACAGCACAATATTTTTTTTAACTTTTTAAACACCAAGACATAAAACAAAAAGAACCACCACAGAAGTATCGACTTGGAACGATCAGTAACACAAAGTTACTGGCGGGCTTAAACCGGTTTTACAGGTACCTAACCTCACCCTCAGCTTCAGTAGTGGTTCAGTGATAAACAAGAAATAAGAAATCATATTAAGAAAATACTTAACATAGATACCAATATCGTATATTCGAACAAATCATTCATTTAAATTAAAATGATCTTTTTTAATAGAGGGGATATAAGAGTGAATACTTGTACTGAGAAAATATATTTTACCGGCCTTTTGCTAGTGACCCAATGCCTGTTTAAATTCTGTGTGTCATTAGTATCATTCACTTACCGCAAACCTCAGTCGTGCTCATGCTGGCGATGTGGATTAATCTAACAAACTTGCAAGAAAATTAACAAGCCACTTAACCCCATGAAATTTCATTCGTGAAAAAATCTATGGCCTATTCGCTCACAAGTTATGTGCGAATAATAGTATACGAAATTCGATTAAGTGCGTTATTGTCGACCTTGAAGAAGAAAAAAAAAACAGCATTACTAAACATTTACTCGCAAAACCGTTAGCATGCATATGTGTTTTGCTTTTAGTTCGTAGGTTAAAATTAGAGCATGTCACGTCATGAACCGAATCAGGAAACATTAAAGAGGGCAATGACATCTAACAATGGATGTAGAATATTAATTGGTATGTTATTCAGTATGATATTTGTAATAAAGTGGAATGCCATTTTAGAAATCGTTTTTTTATTTCTTATTGTTTACATAATTACTCTTATCGCAGTGTCGTTTAATCCCGAATTTAATTGCATATACACATAAGTGAAACAGCAGACATGTCAAACCGTCATCTGATTTGTGCTGAACAATCAAATATCTGCGTCCAAACAATAGAAGGATGGTTATATTCTTCTCGTCACCGTGGTTAAATTGGATTCACATCGTGCAAAATGCTAGTATTCACAATCGTAAAATGAGAACAAATACTTTTTATCCCACCTTCAAGTTTACATTGGCCTTGGTCGTTTGAAATGCATTCAAAGGTATTCATAATTTCCTAATGGGAAAGAGTTTCATTTCCATACCTGATTCTCATTAGAACCGAAGTGTATAATCAGATGTATCTTGTTTAAGATGCGACACGTCGCATACAGGTTTATATTGACCCATACATTACTTTCATGTAAACTACTGTAAAAATTCAAAATTTTCAGTAGCTATTTAAGGCACTCAAACAATTGCATGTACTTCCTTCCATCCGCGTAAGCTAACTTACAATTTACTATGATTCTAAGTGCTTAAATGCATGACCCTTGTTGGTCTCTGTAGTTAAGCACACTGGTTTTGTCGTGTACATGTATGTGCTATTCAAAGACATGTTAACCATTTTCCAGCAACACGATATGACGATGGCAAATGCAGCAAGGGAATAAAGTCAGGACCAAATAAGTTTAGTTAGTATTGTACACACTTGGAAGCATTAAGCAAAGGTTGTATGCTAGTTGTATTATCGGAAAACTTCAACTTGTGATATGTCTTATCAACCGTTCTTGTGCTTGATTTTGCTCTGCTTCAGCAAATTTCAGAGATTGTCATTTAAAGTTGGTGGAATGTAAATGTATGTAAATGTCTGGAAAACAAGCAACGAAAGACATCTAAGGCATCTCCGTATCATTTGTTGGTGTGTTGGTTGTTTAGTTTTTAGTTAAACAGTTTTTTTTTTCACATTCTTTATCAAGACCTTTATTGTTGGTTCCCGTTAGAAACGACATCTTAACTGTAATACCTGTCATTTTATATGGCTATGAATGCAAATGGCTAATATGTGAGGTGAAAATAGCCCGTTTCACAATGCTTCTGAAGCAATAGGTTTTGGGACCCGAGGCGCCTTACCAAAGGCGCATAAATTGAACAAGTGGCTAACTGGCTCGATGTTCAATATTATATGAGGTCAGCACTAGGACAAGCATGTCGTGTTGGTGATAAATGCGCACCTTGGCCTAATAAAGGCAAACGCCAATCGAAGGGAACGTGTAAAGGGAAAACACAAGTCAGCTTCACCAAAACCAATTTCATAAAGGGTCACTGATGAAGGTTCATTACCCGAAATTGTACAATATGGCCCACCTTCTCTCTTTGAATGTTTTTACTGCTTCCAAAGGATCTAACAATTATATTTTATTCACTTGAAAATACATTCGATACGCCAATTTGCCCGGAGTAATGTTACATTCTGAGAAGTAAAGTAATTTGTAGATCATGTCGCAAAAACATTATTTTATGGTGACCAATTATGTAGTGCTTGTTTTTCTAGCGGCTATAATTGTCACGGTTTGTTTCTTTTCTCTGGAAAACAGCTAATTTTATGCCTCCAAATGGTGTCATTTTATAGCATTAGGTGTATTTATAGGAAGTAACTGGCTATGAGTGAATTAAAGTAGCTATTACGTGTATTTGAGTCAGGAGGTGGCGATTATCTGCGCTCCATGCCTTTTCCTGTTTGAGATATCTGTGTAGAAGTAAAACCGATTGGTTTATTCCCACCATGATGATAACAATTGAAATAGTATGGGCTAATGGAAAAATTGACAGCTTTCAAATCATACAGTCAGCCTTTAAATCTGTGTCATTCGGAAAAACTATTCCCCAATGCTGGCTTTTAATAACTTTGTAAGAAACTACATGAACTTGTTCACAGCTGATATTGAACTGGTTGCTGAACTTTTCCGAAAAGTGTCACAACATGTACGTCTGTTTAGTCATGCAATGGTTCAAACAGTATGCCAGTCTGTTGTAGATTAAAAGGAATTATTGCATAAATTCCCGTGACACACTATATGAACAGCGATATATTAATGAAAAGAATGTCATGTATTAATAAATATAGCAATTCTCGTGTGCGCGTGCTGTTAATACATGGCTTTGACTTATCCAGTTCCGGGACCTTTTTGATAACAATGTATTACTGCGCGTTGCACGTGTTGTCTGCTCACACTAAAATAGAATATGGACGCCAACATTCAATTTTGGCATAAAGTTGACGAAACAGGTACGTTCACTAAAGTTGAAATCGTAATTCCATTCAAAATCTCAGCAAATTTAATGACACAATACATTACGGTATCGCAACATGTACGTCTGTTTAGTCATGCAATGGTTCAAACAGTATGCCAGTCTGTTGTAGATTAAAAGGAATTATTGCATAAATTCCCGTGACACACTATATGAACAGCGATATATTAATGAAAAGAATGTCATGTATTAATAAATATAGCAATTCTCGTGTGCGCGTGCTGTTAATACATGGCTTTGACTTATCCAGTTCCGGGACCTTTTTGATAACAATGTATTACTGCGCGTTGCACGTGTTGTCTGCTCACACTAAAATAGAATATGGACGCCAACATTCAATTTTGGCATAAAGTTGACGAAACAGGTACGTTCACTAAAGTTGAAATCGTAATTCCATTCAAAATCTCAGCAAATTTAATGACACAATACATTACGGTATCGACCCACAAATTGAAATTGACTCAACCGGACTCAACCGGAAAAATGGGATTAGAATTATTTAGCAACACCGTAACATTAGAGATTTTGATTTTTTTTTAAATACTTACCCGTAACAGCCATATTATGGTGACTGCTGTCTTTTATTATTTACAATGACAAATAACTAAAGATTCCGAAATAATCACCGACCGCATGTCTTTCCAGTCGCCCGCCATTGACAGGTGCGCGGGAAGTAGTCCATTATAAATCAGCCGGCCACGGAGCAAGCATATTAAAAATGTCAGCAGTGTGCAAAATTGTAAAGAAAATAGTTTTTTTAAAGCATCAAGTATATTGTAAAGAATAGAAGAAAACCTTAATGACAATACAGCAGATACGGTTTATGTTTAGATTTATGTCATTGTAAAACGGGTTGTACATGAAAGGCCTAGGGGATTTAAGGCCTGATTTTGGCCTCATGTGTTGATAAAAAACTGAATTTTGGAATTTTTAGGAGAAACGTATTGCAAATAGCAGGTATAGATCCCTGCTTATATACTCTAGCACAACTATCACATTCAAATTACACATGTTGCCATGGCAACGCTCCGAAAAGCATAGAAATATCACTTTTTGCAATTTTGGGTCTATTTTTCACCATTCAACATCATTTTCAACTACTGGCCCACGCGACGAACAATTTCTTATTGTGAAATAATTATGAAGTATTATCCATAGATATTGTATGCTAAGTATAATTTTGTTCGGAGTGTGGGCTGGCACTTAAAAATTAAAAAATGTGTTCAGAAATGGTCAAAAATAGACCAAAAAGTGCAGAATGTGCTCTGTCTATGGTTCTTCTGGGCATTGCCATGGCAACGCTTGTAGAATAAATGAGATACTTGTTCTTGTTTTTAACAAATGAGACGTATGGTTGTTTTAAGGAATAGTTTTCTCACCATAATTCCAAATTTTATTTTTTAGCAAAATCTGAGGCCAAAATCAGGCGTTAAATGCCCTAGTCCTTTGTGAGGGTTAAAAGGGCACCAAATAAATCTCATAAAATTAGCCTGAATTCTTAGAAATATTGAAAAATTCTCTTGTAAGAAGGTACAAGTAGGCACAAATCAGGAAATGGCGTAATCAGAAAGAACTCCCATTCCAAATACCGAGATGGGAAAAACTTAATTGACAATTATGTACTTATACTTAGAAAACACATCGTGAACCGAGTGAGCAGCTTTTATCCAAATAGGCGGCCAATCAGTTACCCGAACTTAAATAAAAATATGGTAACGTACATTAGGTTTCAAACAGCACAAAATTTGACTCCAAAACATGAAAAAATAGAGCCAAAAAGATAAGAAAAGAGCACCAAAATGTGTACTGCAGATGTTTGTTTATTTGTATTAAGTAAAATATAAAGATTTTATCGTTTGGAAGCAGTAAAACATTCAAAGGTCGATAGTATGGACTGTATTGTGCAATTTCGGGTAATGAACCATAATCAGTACCCCTTTTAAAACCGGCAGCGAAAGCCAGACTATTGTACAGTAATTTCGAAAATTTACACGAGAAGTCTACATCAAAGACACATTTATAAACGGGGTCCAACAATTTAAACATTGCTTAGAAAGGTACAAGTAGGCAAAGATCAGGAAAAGGCGCAATCAGAAAAAGATTCCCACTCCAAAAACCGAGGTGGGAAAAACCAAACTAACAATCAGGTACTTATACCATGAAACATATCGTAAGCCGAATGAGCAGCTGTTTTCCCAATAGGTGGCCACTCAGTTACCTTAACTTAACTAAAAATATGAAAACATACATAAGGCGCCAACAGCACAAAAAAAATTTTTATACACCAAGACATAAAACAAAAAGAACCACCACAGAAGTATCGACTTGGAACGATCAGTAACACAAAGTTACTGGCGGGCTTAAACCGGTTTTACATGGCCATAACTTCACCCTCAGTTTCTGCAGTGGTTCATGACATTTAGTTAGTTATTCGGTCCTCGTGGTGAATCTCTAACTAGTCAATGAATCATCAAGAACAAACAAATAAATCATGATAAACATCCTGATGAATCAAAAACCAAGACTCACAGACTGAGTAAGCTGCCCGACGATGGAGATCCCTGGGCGCCGAATAACCTACTAACTCCGGAGCAAAAGAAAAAACACCAGTTGGACCCCGGTGGGCCAAGCAACAGACAAGAAGCTCCGGCCCCAACCAACTAAAATGAATAGCTTTATGTCGGGGCCATCATAGAGTCTGACGCCCGACCCACCGGCGTGCAATTAAAGAAGGCAGCATAGTTACCAACCATGATTGGGTTAAAAACTAAGCATGCAGACTGTCGCATAACATTCAAGTTATAACCTATACGTCTGTAACGTGTTATGAATTTTCTGAACTGAAAAGAAAAATCATTAATTCCTTTAAGTATGTTGTTTCTAAACGTGTTTCGAACACTCTGCATATTTCTGCTGATCTCAAAGAACCTAAATAAGCATATATTCTGCATTATGGATAATGTAAGGGGAGGCATTTTAGGGTCGCCACACGGCACAACACCAGCTGCAGTAATAGCAAATCAAATATAAAGATTTGAACCTTTGAAACAGTAAAGCATCCAAATGGAGATAGTATGGACTATCAACATTTGTTTTCCATCCAGTTTTTTTCCTGTCATGTCGAGACGGAGCCACTGTTTCCTGGGTATTTATCACGCTGTCGGGAAACAAACTCCGTGTAAGCTATCATTTGCACACATGACGGTGCGTCACAGAGGATTTTAGCAGTTCGAACTAATTCTAAGTTCAGAAAATTTGTGGTACCGTTCGCATAAGTTATTTGTGAAATATTTTGAATATCCTATCATAAGACGCACACAGTTTTGGTTGTTTATCCGTAAAAACTTTCACAACTCATCAGCTGGTCACTGAGAACACTTCGGAAACTTTTAAGTTCCGAAGTGTTCTAAATGTTGACAATTGTTTTCAAGAAAAAACATATTTCTAATTAGTGTTAATAAAATGCTGCATATGATAGGATATGTGTAAAACATTTTTCTTTAATATGGAAATAGCAACGCGCGATTTCCGAAATTAAGTACAGTGCGAACGCGCACTCTATCGTATGACGTATAGACAAACGATATCACACACGGACTTTGTTTCCCGACACTGAATCAGTAGTTTGAGGAGTTGATGCTCTACCACTACGACACCGTGCCCCCTCACTACAGGAAATTGTACACTCGATGCAAAATTTCATCTGGCGCTTGATAATAAATTTTTAATATGCATGTTCATTGTTTTACGATAAATTATTGTTCGACTTCAGTAATATGTACGGATACTCACCGCAAAGACCCACGATACGTAACTTGTTAGGTTTATGTCCTGACTATTTAGTCACATTCGAGGAAAAGCTTCCCGTGCTTATAAGTCAATTTTCGTTTAAGTTGGACTCTTCCAAATGATGCGACTGATACATGATAAATTTGTTTTTAATTCATGAATTATTTTGACCCAGCTTTTCTTGGAAATAATTCCCATGTGTGATTACAAGTATGGAGGAGTAATGATATTATGGTAGTATCTAATCATGTTGATATGACAGTCATAATAAGGTCTGTCATCATTTTAACCAACCCTTTTAACCTTTTCAGCATCTACGCTCCAAACCCATCCTGCGTCAACCCATCAGCATGTTATGCCTCGTCTCTCTAATAAGTTATTATTTACTTAAGAATATGTTCTATGTCGTAATAGCGTTGTCATTCAACTTAAGACACGAAAATGTCAAAAGAGCATTCAACTGTTAACGTTCTCATGCCAAGAGGCAGAGACAAAGTAAATTATGAATAATTGTTACAATATTAAGGTACAATTTCAAGAAAAATAAATAAACCCACCGAGATGAATTATCTTCACCCTGCACTGAGGGTGGTATATATATAAGCTTGGTCTGGACTGTCTTACAAATGCTGTTGTAGGCTTACGATATGTTTTCAGATTAGATTTGGGACCAAGTTATACAGACAAATTGTTGGAATTCCGATGGGTACAAATTGCGCACCTCTCGTAGCTGATTTATTTTTATACTGCTACGAAAGAGATTTCATGGATTCTCTTAACCATGATAATCAAGCTGATGTTATCGAGGCTTTTAATTCCACATCTAGGTACCTCGATGACCTTTTGAACATTGACAACCCTTATTTTGAAGGTATGGTCAATCAAATTTATCCACATGAACTTCAGTTGAACAAAGCTAATATCTCAGATACCGAAGCCCTCTTTTTAGATCTACATCTTTCTGTTGCAAATGGATTTGTTTCTTCTAAAATTTATGATAAGCGCGATGACTTTGATTTTGATATAGTAAAGTTTTCTTTTTTGGATGGTGACGTTCCTCGTCGTGCTTCTTATGGTGTATACATTTCGCAACTTATTAGGTTTGCTAGAGTCTGCAATCATGTTACAGACTTCAACGCTCGAAATAAATGTTTAACGGCAAAACTTTTCCAACAGGGCTATCGGTATCATAAATTTCGAAAAACCTTTTCTAAATTTTATCGTAGACACTATGAATTGATTTCCAAATATAATGTTGGGTTAAAGATGCTTTTAAGTAAGGGCCTTTCGGAACCTCAATTTTAAGGTGACTTGGTTTACAAATTTAAGAAACTTAAATGAATAAATGATTTTTCTTTTCAGTTCAGAAAAATCATAACACGTTACAGACGTATAGGTTATAACTTGAATGTTATGCGACAGTTTGCATGCTTAGTTTTTAACCCAATCATGGTTGATAACTATGCTGCCTTCTTTAATTGCACGCCGGTGGGTCGGGCGTCAGACTCTATGATGGCCCCGACTTAAAGCTATTCATATTAGTTGGTTGGGGCCGGAGCTTCTTGTCTGTTGCTTGGCCCATCGGGGTCCAACTGGTGTTTTTCTTTTGCTCCGGAGTTAGTAGGTTATTCGGCGCCCAGGGATCTCCATCGTCGGGCATCTAACTCAATCTGTGAGTCCTGGTTTTTGATTCATCAGGATGTTTATCATGATTTATTTGTTTGTTCTTGATGATTCATTGACTAGTTAGAGATTCACCACGAGGACCGAAAAACTAACTAAATGTTACGAACCACTGCAGAAGCTGAGGGTGAGGTTAGGTACCTGTAAAACCGGTTTAAGCCCGCAAGTAACTTTGTGTTACTGATCGTTCCAAGTCGATACTTCTGTGGTGGTTCTTTTTGTTTTATGTTTTGGTGTTTAAAATGTTTTGTGCTGTTGGCGCCTTATGTATGTTTTCATATTTTTAGTTAAGTTAAGGTAACTGAGTGGCCATCTATTGGGAAAATAGCTGCTCATTCGGCTTACGATATGTTTCATGGTATAAGTACCTAATTGTTAGTGTGACCGGTGGCAGGTTCACAATAAATAGAACTAGAGTTGGTAATTCACAATTTTATTCTAGGAAGAAAGAAGTCTGAAAAATACAATAGAAAATACATTCATACACTTGAAGATGGAACAATAAGTTTCAAAGCAAATGGCTGTTAGAATTTAAACTTCAATTGCCATGACAACTAGACATCATTATATTATTGTATTGTCATGCAGTAAAGCGACAACTTTGACCTATTCCAAGTTACATTACGATGTCACTGCTGTCATGCAACAACTGGATTGATCGCACAAGTACTCAGCTAGAGGTGGACCAATACTAAACATTATGAACCATGCCATTTACTTTGAAGACCTGTATTTGTATTCATGATGAAACTTTCCTCTAAATTATCACAATCATACTTGTGATTATGCCATCTAGGATTTCGATTTATTAACAACATGCAATTTGATCTGAACAGTGTTATTTTGCTTATTGTTTTGCTCTCATGTTTACCAACAGATCTCTCAGAATTAATACTTACACCGAAACATCACAACAAATCCGACAGTTAGTCGGGAACAAATAGTTTTAATTTGTTATCCGAGTTCAGTAATAAGCATTCAAATGCTTAACCAGTACATCGCATGCACAACCGGTTTATCAAATGTGCAACCAGCTGCTCAAATTCTCAACCAGAATGAATTTATTGGATTTTGTATTGCATAATACAAGCAACTCCAAATTATGGTAAATGCATGTTAACACAACAAAATTAGCTTCAATAAATCGATAAATTCTCTATAAAGAGGTACAAGTAGGCAAAGATCAGGAAAAGGCGCAATCAGAAAAAGATTCCCACTCCAAAAACCGAGGTGGGAAAAAACCAAACCAACAATCAGGTACTTATACCATGAAACATATCGTAAGCCGAATGAGCAGCTATTTTCCCAATAGGTGGCCACTCAGTTACCTTAACTTAACTAAAATTATGAAAACACACATAAGGCGCCAACAGCACAAAAAAGTTTTTAAACACCAAGACATAAAACAAAAAGAACCACCACAGAAGTATCGACTTGGAACGATCAGTAACACAAAGTTACTGGCGGGCTTAAACCGGTTTTACATGGCCATAACCTCACCCTCAGCTTCTGCAGTGGTTCATAACATTTAGTTAGTTATTCGGTCCTCGTGGTGAATCTCTAACTAGTCAATGAATCATCAAGAACAAACAAATAAATCATGATAAACATCCGGATGAATCAAAAACCAGGACTCACAGATTGAGTAAGCTATAATACTTTGTGAACTCTGAGCGATCAATTAATATGCATATACTTACTCTAAGTAAGAACTTCTTATGGCAAACACTGTATGTGATCACTTATTACATGACAATTGATCTCTATCTGAAACAATGCATTAATAGTATTCTTAGACTTCTGATTTGATCGAAAGATTTGGACAACATCAATATTTAATCCAACAAAGCAGTACGGACCGGCAAGAATGAACTTGAACAAATTATGGCTGATCATAACAGAAAATAATCCTGCAAATATTGGTGCTTCCACATCATTTGCAATGGCCCGAGTTATTATACATTTTGACAATAGTATGCCATTCTACCGACGAGCCATACTGCTTCAAAACCATTAATTCAGCAATAAAATACATACAATTTGACAAACACAAACCGACGTGCAAACACGTCAGAACGTCTGCAACAAATAATCTGATCAAATGCTGTGCTATTAACCACATTTTATTTGTTTACCTTCTGTGCCTGCTTGTGTTCACCAAAACCACAATAACCAGTGTTTAGTTACATGAATATATCGAAGACCCTGGCCGGTGGGAGCCATGAGAAACATCCGTTGCTTGATGTTTTACAGAGCTGTGTGAATAGTGCTATATTGCAGCACTTTGTCTTGTACCCCAGACTTTGGGTAGATATCCCCGAAACATGAAAATAATGTCTCGACATGACCACTGCTGTAAACCGGGAGCGTAAACCTTATCCAGAATAGAGCAAATATGTCAAGAATACTGAATCAAACTGCAAGCTTTGGCTCTAACACTACGAACTCATCTTCATAGAGGCATCATTATAAAACATACAAGGCATAGCCTCTAAATCTTGAACTCTTATCATAAAAGATAACTTATGGGCACAGTGTCTCTGAATAATTGTAACAAACTTTATTTATAATGCATTTTCCTAAACCAACAAGGCTTTGACTGCAAAATGTAAAGTGGATAATTTTGTCGAGCAAAATTACCTGGGCACCGCCTCAAATGTTTCTCGTAAAATCAATGTTTTCCTCGATAACTTTAGATTATCACACAATAGACATGAAACAGAACTATAATGGAAATTGAGGGAACCTCTACAATACCTGTTCACAAAGGTTTTATGGTGAAATTTTCAAGTTTTCACTACAATAATGATTTGGCGGTTTCTAAAACGGTGCGAAGAATTTATTAACCCAACTGTAAAGAAATAAGCCAAAATTCAATAATCCGAATCGTGCCAATAAAACGAAACGGACAAGTAACACTATTATGCGATGTAAAACCTTGCCTGTTACATTAGTTTGTTTTTCCCCAACTCGGTTTTTGGAGCGGGATTCTTTTTCTGATTGCGCCTTTTCCTGATCTTTGCCTACTTGTACCTTTTCATGGTATAAGTACTTGATTGTTATTTTTTTTTTATCCCACCTCGGTTTTTGGAGTGAGAATCTTTTTATGATTGCACCTTTTCCTGATCGCTGCTTACTTGTACCTTTCTTGGATACTGAGCTAGTATCATATTGATGTGCCTTGTGTAATTGATGTTTTTTCTTCAAGAAGCCTCTTAATTTTGTCATCATTTTCATCAAACCAGTCTTGATGTTTGCGAGATGGACGTCCTAAAGTAGAAGCAGCTGAAGAAGCTAAGGTCAGGTTAGATTAACTGCTACTGTAACATGTAATGTTGTCATGCGGTGTGGATGGGGCTGTTAGCCGTGGACGGCAACCCATCTAGGAGTTTGCTAGTTCTCTACACAATAATCTAGCTGGGCAGGGAGAAATAATTAGTTTTGGTCGATGTCTATAAACAAAACCCAAGAAAGGAATCTAAGAAAGGGTAGATGGAGCTCTTCAGCTGTGGCCAGCAATTCATCTAGGAAAAGGTTGTTCCAAAATAAAACCTGTGTGTCTGGATATGCCTAGTCCAGATATGCAAAGACTGTTTTGGTAGACGGAGCGGAAGAAATCACCTCATTTTACGGTTAAGAAAGCGATACAGCAACATGTTGTGAAACATAAGGCACTAAAGATGTTACGGACAACCACTGCATCCACACCCAACTCCAGACGTCTTGACCTGTGTCATGCCTCTGGCCACAATTTGGTGAGGACGAGTGAGTGAGGTCGACGCTGCGCACCTCTTCCTCACTATAATCCAATTTCATAGCGCACGTCTTATCTTATTTCACATCTTATTTCTCAACACACAAGCACTTGCATACACAACAATGTCATCACACATGCACCCACAAACCTATAAAAGTCACGTGAAAATGGGCAAGTGGCAAAGCAGCAGGTGCAGGACACACTTGGAGCTGTTGTTTGCAGACCTGTACGCAGGCGGCTTAGTTCTATACAGCTGTATGACCGTTTTCCGTGAGGAGAAGCGGTAAGCGGGATTCGGCATATCTGCAAAGCAACTATTTGGTGTAAGGTTCAATGTAATTCAATTTCTGCAATGAAGTTCTTAACAGTTTTCTTTTATTAAGTTATGTACTTCTTTCAGAATGTTTTTCATTCAAGGTCATCGTTTCGTTTATTTTTCATGTCTAATGAGGTTAAAAACACCCTATTGGTTATCACAAGCCTCTGGTCTGGTATAATTGTTTTCAACGCATACTTTTTTCTATTTTTTTTTAAATGCGACTAAAACACATAGATAAAGAATGAAGCAAACAAACATTGGCTTCATTAAACACACGTATACAAATGTGTTTAAATGAAAGTTCACAAAGTTCGTTGCAAAAGTAGAAAAGCAGATTATTAAGTTCTTTATTGCCATGACAGATATTTTATGAAATAATCAATTTATTAAAAAATACATTTTATCATGCAAAAATGTCCTCGCATATCAGCATTATGTACGATAATCATTAAACATATATTATCGTGTAATTCTGCGACATCTTCGAAGGCAAGAATCGTAAAAAGAATGCAAAATGGTGAGCAATGCGGAAGGGAAATCATATCGCATCGTCATATTTGAGAGAAACCTTTCCCTCGACATTCATATACTTCAACATTCATTTGAAATAGAGGCATTTCCTTTTGATCGTGAATATAATCGTAATGAGAAAAAAAAAATCATAGACAAGTGTTTCTAAAAAAAAACTCTACCTGGCGTTTTCAGCTGAAAAATAATCTCTCAGTTTTATTTTTATATTCTGTATATTGCATTGGCGTGTTTTTGAAATGAAACTCTTGAGAACCGCAATTGCAAGTAAGGATTTCTGTTGACGGCTGGGCGAGTTGTCTAATTTCGCGATAAGCAGTACAAGGGTTATCGAAGAAATGGCCATGGGTACGCTCATGTTATTTTAGCCAGAATTAGGCTGAAAAACCAACTATGATGTCAACTTTAGATTCCTCTAGATTTCCGTTTAAAATATAAATATGTTTAATTATATGATTCATCCACGATACGAGTTTGTTATATTGACTTAACGCGGTATGGCCCATCCCTTTTCTCATTAATATGCTCACTGCTCTTAAAGGATCTCAGTTTTATTTTTATTAACACACTATGCTCCTTATAACTGATTAATTGTCAGCGTGTCTGGAGAGAATTTTTTGCAATATTTCTGTTGTTGGCTGGGCGAGTTGTCTAATTTTGCGATAAGCAGTCCAAGGGTTATCGAAGAAATGAGTACTCTCATGATTTTTTTAACCAGAATTAGGCTGAAAAACCAACTATGATGCCAACTTTAGATTCCTCTAGATTTCAATTTAAAATATGAATATGTTTATTTATATGATATTCATCCTCGATACGAGTTTGTTATATGGACTTAACGCAGTATGGCCCATCCCTTTTCTCATTAATATCCTCACTGTTCTTAAAGGATCTCAGTTTTACTTTTATTAACATAACATAGCTTTATTGATGTAGGCCACCAGCCCATTTCAAGTACATACAATATAATCATATTCATACAACGTATAGAATCTCAATAATATAGCACAGTTACATGCACTATAGCTCTAAACTGTGCCATATGAATAAGCATAAACCAAGCAATGTGTTAGCATTTTGGTCTGTATGTATTCAAGCAATAGTGTAACATTGTTTAGATTCTGCTTATTACTATGTTCAAGTTTATGTAGATAACAGGTCCTGTCTTAGTTTGAAGGCACGATACAAATATGTTGCTAACGACATTATGACAGATTCATTTTCAGATGCCATCAATATATTAAATTTGTTATGAGTAGGGTGAATAATATATTTCCTCGGTAAATGTTCAATCCTGAGTTCATTATAAGCTTTACACACTAATAAGAAGTGGAATTCGTCCTCCACTGCTTCACCACAAAGTCTACACAGTCTAATGGATCTAGCTGTTTTTATATGCCGCCCTCTTTCGATTTCTAAACTATGACAACTGCTTCTGAAACTTGAAACATAATGCCTATATTTTCGAACTTTCAAAATGTCAAGATATTTGGCTGGTGTATATAGAGTTTTATACTGTTTATAAAATATCAACTTTTGATTATTGTCTATCGAATTATGCCAGTTCTGTATATATATGTCTTTTAGCCGTTGCTCAAACGCTGACATGAAAGCGCTAACGTTAGTAACACCTTGGTTATTCCATACATAACCAAAACCGCTCGAACACAACAAGTCTTTTAATTCACTTGCCCAGTTTGTGCGACCTAATCGATCTTCATTAACCATCATTAAGTAACATTTTTTTACAAATCTATCTGAAGACATATTCAATATCTTGAACCAATATTTTAGAGCCCGCTTCGCTGTTGTAATGTACATTGGGAACCTGTTACAATCTCCTAGCACAGCTGCGTTGCATGCATTTTGGCCAATATTCATATACCGCTTACAAGCATAGTTCTGTATTCGCTCTAGACAGTCATAGCGTTTTAGTCCCCAAACTTCAGCACCATACAAAAGCTGTGAACTTATTTTCACATCAAATATTTTGAAAAAAACATTCCTTTGATAGCACACCATATGTATGTAAGGATGACAGTATAGATATAAGTATCCGCTTCCCTTTAACACTGAGTTCAGCAACCATTTTGTGTAAAGACATTTGTGTGGTAAAGAATAACCCCACGTACGTAAATCCATTTACCACTTCTAGACGGTTTCCTTTATAAAACCATTTCTCTGCTCTAGATAATACACCGCCATTTTTGAATACAAGAATCTTAGTTTTTAGTTCATTAACCGTTAACTTGAAATTATCACAAAAATCCGCTAGTAACACAGTATGCTCCTTATAACTTATTAATTGTCAGCGTGTCTGGAGAGCATTTTTTGCAATATTACAATTTGCGCTAGGTGTCCTTTAGAATATTGGTTAGACTGACATATTCAATGACATGTATGCATACAAGTAATTACCCGGCAATTCTTGTTTTATGACATTGCTGTTTGTATGTTTGATTTTATGCACTGAATAAAAGAGTTAATACATGCTATATGTAGTCTGCGTTTCAGAAGTCAATCTTTTAATATTTAATTCTGGTTTTCATATAATTCCATAACACGTGCATCTGTAATTGTAGTCTATAATTTGCTTCTTACAAATTTTAACATTGCAGATACAATAAATAATAAATTAAAATGTAATTTAATTGTCGTGTAACGTTACCCATTGTTCAAAAGTATCCGCCTCAATTTTGATTGCATTAGCTTATACCCCTCATAGCATTATTTATATAGATTAGAAAATAAGAATATATTCTCATTGCAAAGCTACGTTTTCTGGCTTCTTTCCATTTTCAATTACATTCCACTCAGTTACATATGAAGTCGCCAACACTTCTAATTTTCTAGCTATGCAGTTCGAGCTAGAATTAAAAGATCTACATACTGTATTTACGAATAAACAGTAGTCTGCTGCATGACGTTCGTATGTTAAAGCGCCCTCACAATCTCTAATTTGGTCAGAAAAATCATTCTCCCATGATTTCTGAGTCATGTGTATTTTGGTTGGTATAACTGACGCTGTAGCAGCGTTCATTTATAGCTGAAATTCTGATAATTTCTGTAAATTTCAACGGAAAAAGAAATAGAACCAGGCCATCGGCACAGTGCTAAAAATGCGAGTCCGCCCTCGCAGTTAATTCGTGGACTATTAATGACCATGGAATTTCCTGAATGTTGTTTGTCCTACATTTTAACTTTTCAAGAGATGCCAGTGGTAATGAAAGTTCAATTGCACTGAGAATTTCCAGTATTTTATTACCAGATGTAATGAGACAATTATCTGTAGGGCGTAACGCGATCAACAGCCAACGCCGACCTCCGGCACACAGAGGCAAAATGGTAGAGAAATTTATTCAATTTGGAAGTCAGAAGAACATTAATTTAAAAGTTATTTCAAATGGTTGGATTTCTCTGTTATGCCAGGAATGGCCCTCAAGCTCCACTTGGTCGTACGTTTCGTATTCTATGGCCGCGTTTTACTACATGTGGCGCTGGCTGTACAGCATTGTGTACATCAAACCTTGTCGGGACGGAAACATTGAGAAGTATTTCTACTGGCACAAACTAGCACGAATAATTAAGGTGAGTATGAATTTGCACAAAATAGTCATGCATTTATACAGTGTATTTTGAAATTGTAGATTGTCCGTTAACTAATAAATGCCAAGGAAAGACGATTTGATTAACTCGCAAACGATCTCCGATTTCGATTTATTTATGGCGGTGGTTAATGTTGCTCTTTATCTCAAAAATGGTGAATGCGTGATTAGCTAAGTTTATTAATATGCTAAGCGGTCAGCGAAGCAAATGCTCTGAAGCACTACACAATCCAATGGTTTATAATATGTTAGTTTATCGAAACCTTCCCACTTCTGATTGTACAGGCCGTACAAGTTGGAAGTTCTTATTTGCCTCTTTTCTGTTTCTCGCTAAAACATCAGTTTTAATAATACTTTTGTTTGATTCTGAGTTGCAACCAAGTATCTCTTACCGTTGCTTATCCATTGTTGCTCTTATACCGTGTTTGTTTTATAGTTTAGTCGCTTCTTTTTGTGTGTCTGGTGTTTGGCCGATGCTTACCAGTACCTGTGCATTGTTTATTTAGTACCTTGGTACCTCATACATAAGCCAACATTCATACCTAAAGAAGAAAATTGCTTCAAATACTGTACATAGCGTATGCAAAATTTTTATTACTGTGATGAAATCGAATATATAAGCCGCACTACTGAATAGAAGCTAGAAATAATCAGACTCATTTATTTCACCCTGAATTGTCTTAGGGTGATATAATAGATATATTATTGGATAATTGTCGAGCTACTAAAGAGATTTTATTTCATTTTAGTGTGTCGGAATATACTGATGCAAAAATGCGACAGTGTGTGTCTTGTCAAGAGAAAGCCTGTCACCAAAAATCGCAAGAATCTGTCTTTCAAGAAAGGAGTGATTCTTACATTGTGATAATGATAAGATTGTATTCGGTTGGTCGTTTAAAGTACCGGTAAAATATCATCATCAAACTTCAAATAAACAAGACAATCGTTTGTGCCTATCTAAAAGCAGAATGAATTGCTATTCCATGGGGTTAGCAAGGAAACATTTGACTAGAAAATCCGAGAACTTATACAATTAAATTTAGGATCAAAAAAGACACCAGGTGGGAAGAAAAGGTACAATAACTACAATAAAATAAAACAATACTAAAATTTTGACAGGCAGGGCTAGTAGCTCTTTCCAAGCACGAAAACCACCCACCTAACCCGTCGAGATAGGCAATAAGTGTAACATCTTCCTGTCAATCAAAATAATTTGGTTTGCTTATGACTTGACGTTTCAGACAACATTTTTCAGTCAAGTCGGGATGGTACCACCGCTCCCTGGGTGTAAGACAGTACTATAAAGAGTTTGATCTGTGTTGCCCAGTGGTACTACATGGAAGAGCAATGTATCAAAACCAAGGACCCCACGTTACTGGTAGTCTTGTACTCCCTGTACACTTCGCCACTGCATGGCGTATCAGGCGGGTACCTCTGGGTAGGTGCCCACAAATGCACGCACCGTTTACAACCGTACTTTGGTAAATGATTAGCTTTTGTTTTTGTGGTATTTAACTGGTAAAATATCTAGGAAATACAAGTAAAGCGACGAATCGTTTAAGCACGGACTCCGTGTGGCTTTCTAATTCAAGTGATTTCTCTTCTGCAGAATGTATAATTTCAAGAGACTGATCAGCACTGCCTTATTGGGACACATAACTAACCAATGCTTGCCTGCTTTTCAGGTGCACTTTTGAAACATTTGGTTTGTCAAACGGTGTCTGTAACAATAATTATATAACAAGCCATGCCAATTGTCTAACATGGAACATTTTGCCATTCTGGATATGTCTTTCAATCCATAATAATCGAAAATAATCAAACTCATTATACGCACCATGTCATGTGACATTTAAGAGGCCATGAGCCGTAAATTGTTAGGACATGCAGAGGAAAACGCAAAATATATGGTTGCATTTTTGCTGAAATACGTATAACTAGAAATACGTATAACTAGTGTTACTGATCGTTCCAAGTCGATACTTCTGTAGTGGTTCTTTTTGTTTTATGTCTTGGTGTTTAAAAATTTTTGTGCTGTTGGCGCCTTATGTATGTTTTCATATTTTTAGTTAAGTTAAGGTAACTGAGTGGCCACCTATTGGGAAAATAGCTGCTCATTCGGCTTACGATATGTTTCATGGTATAAGTACCTGATTGTTAGTTTGGTTTTTTCCCACCTCGGTTTTTGGAGTGGGAATCTTTTTCTGATTGCGCCTTTTCCTGATCTTTGCCTACTTGTACCTTTTCATAGTGTCAAAGAAAACATGTAACAAATATTATGGAAAGTTTTGTTTCAACAGGAATGCGTTGTTAACTTGCTAATGCAGTCAATGTGGAGTTGATACCATCTAAGCTTGAAAGAAAGAAGATGCTTGGCAGCTTACGACTTTGCTGGCCAGTATTCAGTGATAATTATCTAGACAAACATAAATAGAATCGTCTTTATCAGGCAAATGTTACAAGAGTCTTTCTAAATATAGTGATAATGATTTCATACGTGTACAGTACGACCCGAGAAAACAATGTTTCTGGCTGCAAATCCTAATAAATCTGGACACTTATTCGTGTTGGTGCTGTGTATTACTAACTGTTTAACAAAGTAATTAAATTTCAAACCCTGTCTCTAAAAGCAGTTCACTTTTCTTCGAAGAGATGAGATCAGTAAATGTACAATGTCACTTAATTGTGTGTTAAGAGAGTTTGGTGATTTTTACTTCAAAACTGAAATGATGAAAACACGTGTTTGTAACATGAATGATGTCATAGGTGTTCTTGTGTTTACAAAAAAAAATGCATTGTTGTTTTACGTGGCGCATGTTTGGCATAATTCGATCCAGTCAGTTTCTATACTAATATAACGAAATATCTATTCATCTTATAATTGACATAAAGGGTATTGTATTCTCCGACCACAATGAGACCCTAGAGACGAATCAATATCCTAAATAGAATAGTATTTGACAGATTACGAGCAGATGTGAAGCATACTTAAGAATTATGACCATGGCTTGTCTGAAACCAGTTAGACTGATTAGGACAATTAGGACAATTGGACTAGCACCTACTCAATCTCCTTTTTTTCGTAGGTATCATGGTGCAGCCTCCTGACAATTGATGTCTATAGGGTGTCTAATGTTAATGTGGTTTCAACGAAATACGGGATATTCAACAACAAATCAGAGAGATAATGCTAACATGAAAACAAATACTTTGACAATTCCTTAATGGCGAAATATTGAGGCACTTCGATCTCCACTATGATCGAACTACGGTCCGACGAAACATGATCAAATTGAGTCTAGTCTGGCCAGAGTGACGTCATACCGAGAACATAGTTCAACCAAACCTTCCACTATAGTTTCGCCCGACAGTGTTGAATTTTTTTTCTGGTCCACCAATTAATCAATGTAATATCATTTTAAGCTACTCTTCGTACTTTTAATTGTTCCTTTGAGGCTTGAATTTATTTTCCCGTGTTTTTCAGTCTACTGAAATACATTATTTGTCTTGAAACTAAAAAAATAGAAGACGGTTGTTTATGGGCGCCGCCATATTCACTAGACCATGGATCAACTAAACACCATTCGATCAGCGTTTAGCACAATAGCCTTTTCCGGGACTATAATATGGTATAAGAACGAAGTCCGTCGTTGTGTTTTAGCAGTGTCAAACGATAGGTTTTCTCAGGTGACGACTCAATGATGGTTCTGATATTTTGTCATTTTAGATAACGTTTTCATCGTATAGATCATATTGTATTTTCCTGTATCTGAAAGAAATCCTCGCATTTATTAAACTTGCCCCCAGTACCTAACGGCTTGCCCCCACTAGCTAACGGCTTACAGCCACTTCTTTTCAAACGTCTTAAGAAGGAAGAAGCATCAACACTCTTTGTTAGACATGGGATAAAGAACCGATATAGCATGGAGTAGGACTTTCTACTTTCGTTTTGCAGGTTCGATTAATATTGCACCAATTTTAAACCAAATAAAAGCAGCGGTACGCGATAATAGGCTCGTATCAAAGGTTTAAACCATGATTCTTGAAACTGTTTAGTCTATGGAACTCAGCATATAGAAATCTTGATTTTTCTTTTCATCTTTTATCTTTAAAATGGCATATGGTTGATGAAGCATTGCGTTTATAGAAATCAAGCAGATCCACGTGTCTTATCTTTGGCTTTTAGAGAATCGCATTAGCAATATGCTCAGTACAATTTTCCCTTATTGCATAATATGTTATAATTTAGTCGGTTGTTTGAAATGGAAACATATTTCCGCAGGTTAAACCACTCTGTCGGTTACCGTATGCTTGATGACGTGCGCGTAACCTCACTGACCTACAGTAGCACATTAGGAATGCATGATAATAAAAATCAAATTTCAACCAAAACCAACTATAATATTGTTTCCAAAACTCAAAACGCATGGATCTCCATCGTCGGGCAGCTTACTGAATCTGTGAGTCCTGGTTTTTGATTCATCAGGATGTTTATCATGATTTATTTGTTTGTTCTTGATGATTCATTTACTAGTTAGAGATTCACCACGAGGACCGAAGAACTAACTAAATGTTATGAACCACTGCAGAAGCTGAGGGTGAGGTTACGGCCGTGTAAAATCGATTTAAACCCGCCAGTAACTTTGTGTTACTGATCGTTCCAAGTCGATACTTCTGTGGTGGTTCTTTTTGTTTTATGTCTTGGTGTTTAAAATATTTTTGTGCTGTTGGCGCCTTATGTATGTTTTCATATTTTTAGTTAAGTTAAGGTAACTGAGTGGCCACCTATTGGGAAAATAGCTGCTCATTCGGCTTACGAAATGTTTTCATGGTATAAGTACCTGATTGTTGGTTTGTTTTTTTTTTTTTTCCCATCTTGGTTTTTGGAGTGGGAGTCTTTTTTTGATTGCGCCTTTTCCTGATCTTTGCCTACTTGTACTTTTTTAACTATTATAAAAGTTCATACAGTGCATGAGCGTGTTATTTAATATCAGGGTTTTTTCCATTTAATGAATTTACATCATTTTCAAAAGAGATCCAGAATCCATTTGGACATTTTTATCTGATAAAATACATGAAGTTAATATTCTTTCTTGAAATCTTGATTTTCTATACGGTTTCTAGCATGAACTCAGTGAATAGATAATAAATGATCCTTTGACATTCCGATTTCCTACGATGATGAACGACTTAAAGTCACGCTGGTATTAGAAATGGCGCCAATGGCTCAAATGACCTTCAGATGGTTATCTAATTTGTATCAATTTAGTGCGTTGTCTTCATTACGGAAACTTCTCCGTATTCTCCGCATTGAATCGGAATTTTCCGTCAAAGCATTAAGATTTTTATGCATGAGATAAACCTCATTTTTTATTATTATTTACTTTACTTTCATGCAATAAATGATTGTGAAATTGATCTTAAGTAACAATTATATATTTTCTTACTTGATTTCATCAAACTTCACTTTTACTATATAAGTGTAGGTTTGAGAGGCTCAGTTTCACATGGAGATGTTTCCATGATGATGGTGTTTTTGAATCCATAATGTATCTAGAAAGTATACTTCGTGCCAGTTGAGCATTAGAGTATAAATGCGTACACGTGCACTGTATACACGATAAAACAGTATTTATGCCTAGGTCACACTAGCCTTTACGTACGCTGCGGACGCTGCGGATAGGGCTTCCGTATTTACGAGGGGTTATCAAAAATTACGTGGACTTTTCCCATAACTTTACAACGGTTCAGGCAAACATAATCAAATTTCATTTGACGATAAACTTACTTAAAATATCTAGATTGTGAAAGTTTGATTAATCTAAAATGTTTTATTAGCAGTTGGTGGTGGTTTTACTTACAGTACCCCACCAGCCCCATCACGGAGCACGTCAGAAATGACGTTAAGCTTGGCACTGCAGTATCGCATTTCTAAAAAGGTTTTGCAGATCACAGCCAAACGTGCCACGTGTCTTAATGAATCTACATAACAATAATTATGCTTGCTCAAAAATTACGGTGGACCTGTTGTGCATCTACGTTGTTTTGCTTAGGCATACACGTTTGCTTTTTCAGAATGTTTAAGCGATGTCTGAATTTCATGCAACACAGACCAACCGGCAATATTGTACAATTCCCATATGAAACAAATCCTATTTTCTTATTTGCCGGTAAAACGTCAAGGTCCTTTGATAAAGCATCACGAATGAAACATTGCATGCACGTTTGAACAAATATGACCCAAATAAATATCAGAAATTCATATCTGCCATTTAAAATGTTCTAACGTCTAAATCATAATGTTAAAAGTCAGCATCAATATGCATAGTCCAAATTTATTTTCAAATTAAGGCAATAAATAAATGTTTCATACAGACTGGTAATTTCAACCATGCTCCAACAGTGGGCAAACATTTAACATATTTTAAGCAGTATGAATCAGTCGCCATAGAAGCACATTTTGTGATGCAAAATTAGTGTTTTTGCGTCGATGTCACTGACGTCATCGGAGTGCTCCATGATGGCAAAAGTGTGTGCTTTCATTTCACAATAATTTTGTAACGGATAGGGGATTGTGATGAAACTTTGCACACTGCTGCTTATTAATACATGGGTCCATGTGGTGTGAAAGTTTGGTTGGAATCGAGTCATAATAAAGTTATAATAAAAAGTCATAATAAGTTATAATAAAAGTCCATGTAATTTTTTATAATCCCTCGTATACGTCATATCCGTAATGATTCGTATCTTATCCGTCATGTGTATTATTCACAGGGCCCGGAAGATCCGCAGCCAAGCTTTGATAGTTGTCAAATACAGGCACGGATGAAACATCCTCAATGATAGGTAATAGTATTCGAATCTGTCCGTTTCTGATCGATACCAAACCGTATCTATTCCGTAACTAAACGTTTCTTTCCGCATGCATTTGTTGCGGATCGATACTCTATCATATGTGTTGTTTCGTTCGGTTACTGTCTTTGTCGGTGTAATAAAAACTTTCCTAATCACCGTAAACCGCTTTCTCACTGAAACGCGAGTGCGTCCAATGCTCACAAATATGCGGGTGCTTTCAATGCGTTCCTTTCGTTAGTATGAAACATTTGGATTGCTCAGAAGAAGGAGATTTTGCATTGGTTTTACTTTCTGAAGAGGCTGCACCATGATACGTACGACAAATAGTAGAACAAATAAATAGACACACAAACAAACACACAAATGTTAATAATATACTGAAAATCAAAAATCTTGCACCACCCTATTTTTGCTATTTTTTTATGACCAAGTAGAACTACGGTATTTTTATTTCTAACATTAATTTTGGTAAATTCCAATATCAAATCTTTGACTTTGCAGCAAATTCAATAATGTGAATGACAATGCAAAAACTTTTTGGCTAAAAGCGTATGATTGCAATTTTTGGAGAAAAAATTATTACCAATGAATTTTTGATAAGTTTTCATTATACATGTGATCTGCATCATAGCAGTAACGGAAAAGCAATAAAATTTTGAATTTTAGAGAATTTGGAGATTTTACACAATTTTGAAAATTCGCATTTTCGGAAAATTAACCGCTGGCTTTGAAAATTTCCTTTAAACAACAAAGAAAACAAACAAAAATACATTCTTAGGCTATTGCAGGTAAGCACACGACTCTTTTGACAATTTTCATAAACAGAAGTCATGTCCGTTTGCTGTACTTCCGGTTTGCATGCAGGAATGTTTAATTTTGATTTTACAACTATCGTTTACTAATTTTTTTGGTATTTTCATGTGCCATTGTACTGTCTTGACAGTAAACAACTTGTCCCCACACAATCATTTTGGGAGAACAAACATACAGTCCCTGGGGAACAAACATACAATCCCAGTAAAGCAGCGTAAAAATGGTGCTTTATATTGGTACAGTTTTGACAACAAAGGCAAAGCGCGCAAAACAAAGCACCAAATTTAAGCTGCTTTACTGGGACAATTTGCTATGTTTGCCATGTGGATGACTTCTTGCACGGAGGAGGATAAAAACAGAATCAGAGAAAAGGTATTTGAACAAATTAAACTCGATGATTTAAAGAAAGATGATGGACTTGACACACTCATAGCACTTTAGATACGAAATTGCCTATGGAAATACTCGCTTTCAAACTGCTCAGGAAAGCAAATATTGGAAAAGAAGAGAAACTGCTCGTCTTGACAGGAATGAATTATGGAAATAAAGCAACAATATATGAGGAGGCTAAAAAGTCACTCCAGAAGTTTAAGGGTGACATCACAGAGGGTCAGAGAGGCTCAAGCTCAGCAATCAAACTGGAACCAGCCTATCTCGCAGAGAATGAAGAGGCTGTATTGGCAGCAGGTTACAGTAGGCAGTACTCACGTGGGAGAAAATCAGGTGCATCAGGAAGAAGTGGCCACAGTCGCGGAAATCCGGGCCGGCAACAAGGTTGGCAACAACAACAGAACAGGAACACAAATCCTATCGGATCAGATGGTAAGATTCTAACATGCAGATATTGTGACTCTTTTCGGCACCTTGTTGCAAAATGCCCACATAACCGGGAAATTTCAAATATGACTGAGAAAATGGCAAAAGTGAATATTGCAGAAGATGAGCATGCTGTTCTGTTTACTGGATATAACAAAGGGGAGATAAGTCAGCTGGGTATTGATGCTCGTAACTGTGCTGTACTGGATAGCGCATGCAGCAGCACTGTCTGTGGAGAAATGTGGCTGGACAACTACCTGAATTCATTGAGTGACGGAGACAGAAAGAGAGTCAGAAAGAATGTAGGCCATAAGACATTTAAATTCGGTGGCGGTGAACGCCTTCAATCAAAGGGAGAATATAGTCTTCCAGGGATAATTGCAGGAAAAGAGGTCACTATCAAAATTGACGTTGTACATTCTGATATTCCTTTGCTGTTATCAAGGGGTGCAATGAGGACAGCAGGTGTTAAAATGGATCTGGAGAATGACACTGCAAGCATTTTGGGAAAGATGTTGCCTTGAACTTAACTACTTCGGGACATTATTGCATACCCATAGACAAAGCAGAAAAGATAACTGTTGCAGAAATATTCTCATCACAGCTGGAGGAGATGGACAGCAAGGATAAGTATAAGGTGCAATTGAAACTACACAGACAGTTTGCTCACCCATCCTTGAAAAAGCTGAGTGCACTGTTACAAGATGCTGGGAAATGGCATGAAGAATACACTGATCTGCTTGTACAAATAGGTAAGAACTGTGACCTATGCCAACGATATGCTAAGACCCCACCACGTCCTGTAGTCAGTTTGCCAATGGCATCAGATTTCAATGAGAATGGATTTGAAGCAATGTAATAAACGTTGGATCCTTCACATAATAGACATGTGGTCGCGATACACTGTTTCTGTCTTCATAGACAGGAAAAAATCTAGCGATGTACTGAATGCTTTGATGCAGAAATGGATTGCTGTCTTTGGTTTTATGGGTTCAATAATGACAGACAATGGTGGCGAGTTCAGCTCTTACGAAATGCGAGAAGTAATGTCCGTCTTAAACGTGAGAGTAATTACAACAGCAGGTGAGAGTCCTTTTCAGAACGGCCTGTGTGAACGGGTGCATGCTGTAACAGATGTGATGCTGTTAAAATTGGAGGAAGAAAACAGTAAAACTGACAGTCAAACATTACTGGGTTGGGCAAACATGGCACGTAATTCGCTTCAAATGTGGAACGGTTACAGCAGCCATCAGCTGGTATTCGGACAAAATCAAAGCTTGCCTGGTATCATGACAGACAAATTACCAGCTCTGGAGGGCACTACTACTAGTGAAGTGTTTGCCAAGCATCTAAATGCTTTTCACGAGGCAAGGAAAACATACATTCAAACAGAAGCAAATGAACGCATACGGAGAGCAATGCGTACAAAGGTAAGGGCTGCTGAACAGATTTATGACCATGGAGATGTTGTATACTACAAGGGGGATGGAAAAGACAGATGGCTGGGCCCTGTGACTGTAGTATTCCAAGGTGGTCAACTGTGGACAGAAAACATTATCAACTAGATGGGTTATAACCACCAAAGATGGAAATACTAAAGCTCGATTAGTAGTCAGGGGTTTTGAGGAACAAGATATGGAAATTCCCAAAGACAGTCCCACTGTTGGAAAAGGGGCGATGCGAATATTCCTATCAATTGCGGCCCTAGAGCAATGGACAGTAAAAACTACAGACATTAAGTCTGCCTTTCTACAAGGCAAAACACTGGACAGGGATGTATACATTAAGCCACCAGAGGAAAGCAAGACACCGCAGGATGTAGTTTGGAAGCTTAAACATGGCTTATATGGACTTAAAGATGGAGCAAGACAATTTTTTGAGAGTGTAAAAGATGATTTACTTAAACTCGGCTGTACTCAGTGTAAACTAGATCCGGCAGTATTTTACTTTCAAGTCAAGAGAAAACTCAGTGGGGTTATATGCTGCCATGTGGATGACTTATTGCATGGAGAAGATCAGAGTTTTGAAAAACTTATGCAAAAGCTAAGAGAAAGATTTTCTGCTGGCAAGGTTGAAGAGAAATCATTCAAGTACATAGGATTTAAAATTCAGCAGTATTCTAATAAAGTAATTCTGGATCATCTGACTACATTGTCAATATAAGAAATTCCTTCTGTTTTAGATCCAAGAAGAGCATCAGAGAAAAATACCCCTTTAAACAAGAGTGAACAGACAGCATATAGGCAACTGATTGGTCAGTTAAACTGGGCAGTACAGGGTTCAAGACCTGACATGGCCTTTGAACTAATATGAATGAGTACAAAACTGAAACAAGGCAATGTCAGTGATCTCACTAGAGCCATCAAGAAAATAAGTAGACTCAAAGATATAAAGTCTTTCCAAAGGATCAAACTTATATTTTATTTGCTATTACTGCAGCTGGTTTTGTGCCGTGTGGCGGCCCTAAAAAGTCTCCCCGTACATCATCCATAGTGCAGATTATATTTTCATTTAGGTCCTTTGAGATCAGTAAAGATATTTAGAGTGTTCAAAACACTCTCGTTTAGAAACATACTTCTAAGCAATGTTTAAAATATTTGACCCCATTTTGGAATGTATCTTTGATTTAGACTTCTCGTGTAAATTTTTCGAAATTAAAGTATAAAAGTCTGGCTTTCGTTGCCGGATTTAATAGGGCTACTGATGAGGGTTCATTACCCGAAATTGCGCAATATAGTCCATACTTTCTCCCTTTGAATGTTTTTACTGCTTCCAAAGGATCAAACTTATATTTTATTTGCTTTTACTGCAGCTGGTGTTGTGCCGTGTGGCGGCCCTAAAAAGTCTCCCCGTACATCATCCATAGTGCAGATTATATTTTCATTTAGGTCCTTTGAGATCAGTAAAGATATTCAGAGTGTTCAAAACACTCTCGTTTAGAAACATATTTCTAAGCAATGTTTAAAATATTTGACCCCATTTTGGAATGTATCTTTGATTTAGACTTCTCGTGTAATTTTTTCGAAATTAAAGTATAAAAGTCTGGCTTTCGTTGCCGGATTTAATAGGGCTACTGATGAGGGTTCATTACCCGAAATTGCGCAATATAGTCCATACTTTCTCCATTTGAATGTTTTTACTGCTTCCAAAGGATAAAAAGAAAGTACAAGTAGGCAAAGATCAGGAAAAGGCGCAATCAGAAAAAGATTCCCACTCTAAAAACCGAGGTGGGAAAAAACCAAACTAACAATCAGGTACCATGAAAACATTTCGTAAGCCGAATGAGCAGCTATTTTCCCAATAGGTGGCCACTCAGTTACCTTAACTTAACTAAAAATATGCAAACATACATAAGGCGCCAACAGCACAAAAATATTTTAAACACCAAGACATAAAACAAAAAGAACCACCACAGAAGTATCGACTTGGAACGATCAGTAACACAAAGTTACTGGCGGGTTTAATTTTAGTTAAGTTAAGGTAACTGAGTGGCCACCTATTGGGAAAATGGCTGCTCATTCGGCTTACGAAATGTTTTCATGGTATAGGTGTCTGGTTGTTGGTTTGGTTTTTTCCCGCCTTGGTTTTTGGAGTGGGAGTCTTTTTCTGGTTGCGCCTTTTCCTGTTCTTTGCCTACTTGTACTTTTTTAAATCGATTTTACACGGCCGTAACCTCACCCTTAGCTTCTGCAGTGGTTCATAACATTTAGTTAGTTCTTTGGTCCTCGTGGTGAATCTCTAACTAGTAAATGAATCATCAAGAACAAACAAATAAATCATGATAAACATCCTGATGAATCAAAAACCAGGCCTCACAGATTCAGTAAGCTGCCCGACGATGGAGATCCCTGGGCGCCAAATAACTTACTAACTCCAGAGCTAAAGAAAAACATCAGTTGGACAGGGTTATGTTTTATTTTATGACATTTCCTAGGTTGGACAGAAACAGCTTGAAAATTGTCATTTTCACAGACGCCTCGCTGGGTAATCTAAATGAGGGACTTGGAAGCACTTGCGCATACATTGTTTGGTTGATGGATCAAACTGGAAACTGTTGTCCTATTGAATGGAACACACACAAAATTAGAAGGGTAGTCAGATCGACTTTAGCAGCGGAGATGCTGAGTCTAAGAGAAGGCCTTGGTGCTGGCTTTTATTACAGACAAATGATGGAGGAGATTCTTGGACTTGACTTTAAAACCATAAACATTGAGGCATATGTTGATAATAAGAGTGTAATCGAGGAAATTTCTTCCACAAGAATGGTGGAGGATAAACGTCTGCGGGTGGATATCGCTACAATCCGAGAATTGCTGAAGTTACACGACGTAAGCAGAATCCAGTGTGTTCCAGGACAGTTGCAGCTTGCAAACGTATTGACAAAGCAGGGAGCATCTGGGTTTCATTTGCTCAAAGTGCTACAGTCTGGACAGATGCTAAGTGAAATTTTAAGATAATTGAACTGTCAGACATTTGATAAAAAGTCATAACTGAATATGACTTCCTAATGAGACATTATTGTATTATTTAAGTTAGCTGTTTTCGCCTTCAAACCTATTCTCTAAAATTTCATAAAAAAAATATAACATTTTGGTAACCATTTCAAAAACAACAAAACAAAAAGAAAGAAAATGTAATCAATGTTAATTTTATTACAGTCAATGGAAACAACTGTTGCAGAAATCAGATTTTATGTTTGGCTTGAGTTATGGTTACTATTTTAATTGTGATGTTTCTAACGTCATGGAAACGACGTCATGACGTTATGTCTTTGTAATATTACTGTGGCTGTGTATTAAAGCTTTACTGTTTAAATGGTGTAATTTATTGGATTAACAGTTTAATCCTCACTTATTACAATGGCACATAAAAATCAAAAGATTATGAAAATGGT
The DNA here is from genome assembly GCA_964017185.1 of Rugalucina vietnamica. NCBI lineage: Eukaryota > Metazoa > Mollusca > Bivalvia > Lucinida > Lucinidae > Rugalucina > Rugalucina vietnamica. The sequence continues at coordinate 66,097,861 of OZ024875.1, forward strand.
AGCTGTAAAATCAAAATTAAAAATTCTTGTATTCAGACCGAAAGAACAGCAAACGGATATGACTTCTGTTTATGAAATGTGTCAAAAGAGTCAAGTTGGGTATGTCCTTACCTTTCATAGCCTAAAAATGCATTTTTGTTTGTTTTCTTTGCTGTTTAAAGGACATTTACAAAGCCATTGGTTAATTTTCCGAAAATGCATTTTTTTTTAAATTTGTAAAAAAATCCAAATTCCCTAAGGGACCGGTCATTATTTATGCCCAGGGCCTGGGGGGAGTGGTGGAAATCTTACCAGTTTGCATTTTTTTCTGGGGACCCCCTCCTTTGTACTGGTATTTTTTTCAAGACCCCCCCTCTCATGTCTTTATGTTTTTTAAAGCCCCCCCCCCCTTTGACAATGCCCCACATTGTATTTTAAAGCCACCCCCAATAATGTCCACTCCATATAAAACACACACACTCTCCATAAAACAGCTCTCTTAATATGAGGTTTTAAAAGCAAGACAAAACACCAAACCAGAGGACCATTGGTCCTGAAATCGCTCACCTGAGATTCGGTCTTAGCTAAAGGTCATGTTGGTCAATGTAAAAAGTAAACTTGACCTCTAATTCTCAATTAATTAATGAAAATTTACCTTTTTGGGGGCCCCAGCAACCAATCAAAATAAGGTATTACGGCAAAAAAATATAAAACATAGAGGACTACTAAATAAACATTTCTGCAAAATCTCCAATGAGACTGCAGAAATAGCAAATTTTCACTTTTCCCCATTATAAGTCTATGGAAACTGAAAGTAGCCATAGCAACCATAGTGCTTATCTGACTGGAACAAAAACATTTTTGTAGAGGCTAATGCCAGGAACATGTATGCAATATCAGCTTCATAAAGCAAACAGTTTCTGAGAAGAAGATTTTTAAAGATTTTTTTCGAAAATTTGCCCTTTTTGGGGCCCCAGCAACCAATCAAAATAAGCGATCAGGATGAAGGTCATCTGACTCAATAAACATTTCTCTAAACACAAAAATGAGACTGCAGAAATAGCAAATTTTCACTTTTCCCCATTATAAGTCTATGGAAACTGAAAGATTTTTTTTTTCAAAAATTTGCCCTTTTTGGGGCCCCAGCAACCAATCAAAATAAGCGATCAGGATGAAGGTCATCTGAAACGGAGTGCATTATACTCAATAAACATTTCTCTAAAAATAAAATTCAAATATATCCAATGACTGAGACTGCAGAAATAGCCAATTTCCACTTTTCCCCATTATAAGTCTATGGAAACTGAAAGTTGCCATAGCAACCAGAGTTCTTATCTGACTGGAACAAAAAACAAATGTTTTGTAGAGGCTAATGCCAGGAACATGTATGCAAAGTATCAGCTTCATAAAGCAAACAGTTTCTGATAGGAAGATTTTTAAAGATTTTTTCGAAAATTTGTCCTTTTTTGGGCCCCAGCAACCAATCAAAATAAGCGATGAGGATGAAGATCATCTGAAACGTAGAGCACTACTCAATAAATATTTCTCTAAAAATAAAACTCAAATATCTCCAATGAGAAAGCAAAAATTTGCAATTTCCCCTTTTTTCCAGTATAAGTCTATGGGACGTATAAGTTGCCATGGCAACCAGAGTTCTTATCGGATCTGAACAAAAAAAACATCATTTTTGGTCCCCCCCGCTCCTGTGGATGCTTTATGCCAAATATCAAAAGTTTTGGCCACAAGCTTCAGAGGAGATGTCATTTGAAATTGTGGACGACGGACGGACGACGTATACCTACCTATCCTATAAGCCCACCTTTGAGCCTTCTGCTCAGGTGAGCTAAAAAGACAGAGTGGTTCGCAAGAAAATTAAGACTGAAAATACCAGTGTTCTTAAATATTTTAAACCGATACCAAGTACGTCTGCAGTAAATGAGGGAGAAGAAGAAAAGGAAGAAGACGACGAAGAAGAGGAAGACGAAGAAGAGTTTGAGAGTGAAAAGAGTGAAAGCTCAAATCAAGACAGTGACGAAGAGATTGATTTAAAATGAAGTAAAATATAGTGATTGATGGAGTATCAAGTTAGATGTTTGGGCAATATCCTCACATTAAAGTTTTATAATGGTTCAATATCATGGGTCATGTTATGATTGTACAATGTCTCTACTTTCAAAATTAAAAAATTCAAGCCTCTTCTTTTCTTCTGTAGCTGTAAAGCCTGGTTTGTCGGACCGGCTTAGAAGCTCCGAGGGCAGATTATTTCGTAATGAGGGTCAAATGACAAAAACAACAGAAAACAATAGAATCAAAGTTTTAATAAAGTTTTGATTAATGTCTACTATCCTGTTTTTTTTTTTTTTTTTTTTGTTTTTTTGTTTTTGTTTTTTTTTTTTCACCCAACTGACAATTTTTCAGGGCCCCCAAACGACTTTAATCATTATTTTTCTAAAGCCCCCCCTCAATCAAACTAAAATTATTGGATGCCCCCCCCCCCTTGCCGAGTGAAAAAAATTTCAAATCCCCCTTCATTTCCTCCACTCCCCCTGGCTATAAATAATGACCGGTCCCTAAAATTCAAAATGTTTTATTGCTTTTCTGCTACTGCCATGATGCAGATAACATGTACAATAAAAACTCATTGAAAATTATCATTTATAATCAATTTCCCCCAAACATTCAACTTTTTACTTTTTGACCCCAAAATTTTGCATTATGATGATCACAAAAGATTTGATATTTGAATTAACCAAAAATAATTTTAGTAATAAAAAATGTTCTACTTGGTCATAAAAAATAACAAAATAGGGTGGTGCAAGATTTTTGGTTTTCAGTATATTATAGTATTGTGAGAAGAGATTTCTGTTGCTTTACGACAATCACTCGATTGATCAATCACTCGATGGATCAGTCAAGGGATCAATCAATCGATCGATCGATCAATCACTCGATCGATCAATCACTCGACAGATCAGTCTACCGATCTATCATCCAATCACTCGATCGATCAATCACCCGATCAATCAATTAATCACTTTATCAATCAACTGATCAAACTATCGATCAGCAATCAATCATTTGATCAATCATCCGAGAGATCGATGGCGATCGAGCAATTAATTGACCGATTGCTCGATCAATCAATCGATCGATCAATCAATCGATCAAAGCATCTTATGTTCTACAATTTACTCACGTGCAGATACAAATGTTTCGTCCGTATCGAATTTTTTATTTGTTTCAAAATTTGGGCGCGGATTCTACGGACCCTGCGGATACAATACGTACACCTACGGTCATATACGGATAAGTTACGAATTGTTACGGATAGAATGTATAGATACGGAAGACTTGTACTTTGACAATAATCAGCAGTTGCTTACATCACATTACATCTTTTATACGCAAGAGAGCGTAACGAATGCGTAACAGAAGGTGTTTGTCCGTACCTAAACGTAACAGATGGAATCGAAAGGTATGAAGACAATTATCTTTCCGTATGCATCCGAATATATCCGTAACTATCCCGTAAGTGTTCGTATTTATGGGTAATTAACTTGCGAGCTTAACTTGTTTTGAGCAGTTTATATGTTTTAAGCATTTATCGTGTCACTTAAGTCTTTCTAGAGTAGCTCGAGTAATTTTTATATTTTATGTATATGTATTTGTATTTGATATACATGTATTACATGAGGTGACGTGTTCATAAACCATTGTATTGTTTTGCATTGTTTTGCATTGTATTGTTTGTTTGTTTGTTTGTTTGTTGGGGTTTAACGTCGCTTTCAACATTATCTGTCATATCCCGACGGTGTCTGGTTGTGGCAGGAAGCTCAATGCTCACTTTTATAGTGCTGACTCGCTGTGGTATCAGATCCCAGACACTTTTACCTGATACCACCTCCAGTCATATTATACTGACACCAGAGCGACCAGTCCTAGCACTACCCCGAAATCCGAGTGCCACGCGGGGAGCAACTATTACCATTGTTAACGCCTTTGTTAAGTCGCGGCCCGGGATCGAACCCGGAACCTCCCGATATCGGAGCGGACACTCTACTTAATGAGATACCGAGGCCGGTAGTATTGTATTGCATTGCATTGCATTGCATTGCATTGCACTGTATTGTATTGCATTGAATTGTATTGTATTGTATTGTATTGTATTGTATTGTATTGTATTGTATTGTATTGTATTGTATTGTATTGTATTGTATTGTATAGATCAGTATCTGTTGAAAGTTGAAAAACTTCAGTAATCCTCTTTTTGCTACATGTTGCCAAATCTAAAGGGTCACTGACGAGACTTTAATAGTCGAAACCGCGGTATGGCCCATCCCCTTTCTCATTAATGTGTTCACTGCTCTTAAAAGATCTCAGTTTTATTTTTTATTATCTAAAGAAAGGGACTATTTATTAAACCCCTTTGCTAGGTAGATAATTAGAGTGTTGCATTATAAATACCCGAATAGTTTCTTCCTTGGAAAAACGTCCATGCGTTGCATAAGGATAAAAAATAAAATAAACCATATTGTTATCGGTGAGTATCAAGTATAGTTCATCTCGTGAAAAGTCTAATGTTTTCAACACAGTCGATGAAATATATTCACCTGTAAAAAGTAAATAACCTCTTAATTCTCGCATTTCTGAGTTTCCCCGTAGTTTAAAGCTGGCTTGGAAATCTCTGAGGATAACTTTTCTCATCGATAACTACAACTTAATTTATTACGACATTTGCAGTTTATTCCTCTGACCCATTTGCAGTTAAGACAATCAGTCAAGATAATTAATTATATGTGGAATTTATCTAAATTGCATCTAAATAAAATACGTGCATAACTACCAATGATTCAAACCGTTTCCAAGTACAAATAAACACTTACATCCTTTAAGAGCAGTGAACATATTAATAAGAAACTGGATGAGCCATACCGCGATTTCGGCAAATGAAACCTTGTCAGTGACCTTTACGATTTTACAAAATGGATCCAAAGTGAATATTAATAGATATTATGCAAAATTTCAACAGGATAATCCATACAGATACTAATATTATCCAAACAGAGCAAATGTTTCAGATATTAGTAACAAACTGAACCTAACCCGAAAATAAATTTCTGATTTCTTAGAATAACCTCGCTGGTCACAAAGTACCAAACTAAATCTGCAGTTTTGACGATGTATAAGGAGATTTTTAGTGCCGCCACAGAGCACAACATCAACTGCAGTATGAAATAAAAACAAACACTGTGATTCTTTAGGAGCAGTGACTGAAAACAAATAATACGAAAAACAATATAAACATAAATCTGAGTACACAGTCGAGATTTCGTATATTTCGATTCATAATTTGACAACCAGTGTGAAAAGCGGATTGATACATCTTTATACGAATTGTAGTTTCACCCTATTTGTAACATTGGGCATTGATGTCTGAGGTAAACCGACAGTGTGAAAGAAACCAGACAACAGCCTTAGTGGTATATTGAAATGACCCCCCTTTGTAAGTTTTCACTGTATTCGAAGGATCTTACAGTTACATTTTATTTATGACACCCTGAGTAAGTTAAGTCACTAAAATGTCAAGCAAAAGATAACCGCGACCGACTAGGCGCGGTAGAGACGGAGCCAATACCAACGTTTAAAGTATTACTCAATAGATTGAAAGAGCACGGGTCCATGCTACGGTAGGGCAATACTCTAATGTTACCCCAAAGATATCTGGTCTGACAGAACAACAACCCAATTATGGTAGAATATCTAGTAAGTCAAGCATACAAAATAAAATGAGCTGCGACGCGAAATAAAAAAAAACGGTTTTCGGGGCTTCCGGCCAGGTCCTTCATAAAACAACCTGTACAGTCAAAGAAGAAGGCTGTTCGCTTGAAATTTTGGCTTTTTGTTTTATGTCTTGGTGTTTAAAATAGTTTTGTGCTGTTGGCGCCTTATGTATGTTTGCATATTTTTAGTTAAGTTAAGGTAACTGAGTGGCCACCTATTGGGAAAATAGCTGCTCATTCGGCTTACGAAATGTTTTCATGGTAAAAAGTACCTGATTGTTAGTTTGGTTTTTTCCCACCTTGGTTTTTGGAGTGGGTGTCTTTTTCTGATTGCGCCTTTTCCTGGTCTTTGCCTGCTTGTACTTTTTTATGTAGAAGAGGAATTATATTATCTGTGTAGCGAAATCAAAGACTGTTATCACCTTCACAGTTACTGCAAAGCTGATCTCTGCCTTCGTTTTTGCATATGCAAAGATCCAGTTTTCTCATGACGCAGCTCAAATAATAGAAAGCCTAAACATAATCTAAAAACAAAATATTTTCTTAACCTTATAAACACAGTAAATCAAATTGTGGGCCTAGCCTATGGAAATTAAGGGTACTTATCGTGAAGTTTACGCTTACGTCTCCTGATTTAGCCTTATATAATTATAAATAAAAGTTGCATCTCGTTCATGCCGAAAACAATGCGTGTCATTCAACAACGTCCGTTAACACATATCATGTTGTATATTTGACCATGTTGTATATGTGACCTAGAAATGAACGTGAACCAATAAAAGAATAATTATAGCAATTTTGCGAATCTCTACTACGCAATTTATTTAAAGAGTGGTATCGAAGGTATTAGATTTTCTGAGAGAAAACAAATAGCAAAAGTCAAGTAATAGATTGTCGTTAAAAGTATTTTGTCAAATATATGTATGACCACCGTCTGGAAAATATATGCTGGCCCATTGCTATGTAGTGTTTAATGAATGGTAAATTGCATTGTTGTTGCAATCTAAAGAATAAGCAAATTAAAGCCGAATCAAAACATAAGGATTACGATGAAGTCGTTCAGTTCATGTCACGACAGCCTGTAACCTGAGTCTGTTTATATCAGTGCCGTCAGCGTATGTGGCATTATTTGCTCGCATTTGCGAATATTTAATTCCGCTTTGACAGCGTTAGTGAAATACCCAACTGCGAAAATCCATTTTAAGACAACACTTTTAGAACATTAAATACATGTAATAACAATAAATACATGTAATAACAAACTGCAGACACGCTATTTTTTTTTAACCTGCAGATTTACGCAAAACTTATTTTAAAATGGTTAGAATTACAATTTCTGACTATATGATGTGTAACGTTCAATTTCCTCCTGAGGAATTGCAAACGTGATATATCCCTTACAAGGATCGGGCAACCTGAACTTTTATCCCACCTTTTCGGTTTTCAGGCATAAAAAGTATAAGTAAGCAATGATCAGGAAAAGGTGGGAAAAATTAAATTAGGTACTTCTACTTAAAAACAAATCGTAAGCCGAGTGAACAGATATTTCCCAATAGGCGGCCACTCAGGTACCCAAACTTACATAAAATATGGAAACGTACATAAGGTTCAAACAGCATGAACATTCGATTACAAAACATTAAACAAATGGAACCACATCAGAAGTATTGCCTAGGAACGATCAGTTATATAAAATTACTGGGGGCTTATATCGCGGCATCTAACCTCACCCTCACCTTTTGCAGTGATTCACAACATTTTGTTAGTTGTTGCTTAAGTCTCTTCATACTTTTTTGATTACACTCAAATAAATTTAACATGAAAATACAGACCTCTCAGCATGATCAACACATATGTTTTGTTAAACTATGGATGTTGAATGGGACCATGTCACATCATGAATCAAATCAGGAACCATTTCAAGAAGGGAATGGCATCCTTATAGTGGGTGTATAAATGCATAGTGTCATGGTAATTGGTATGATAATTGCTGTATAACAATCATTTAGTAGAATGTCTGCATTGAAATCATCTTCTGTTTCGTATCTTGTATAAAATTACTAATAACAGTGTAGTGTATTCCATTAATTAAATTATACGTGTACATTAGTGAGAAAAGACTTGTATAATAGTCATCGGATAAATGCGGAACAATATGAATAATTGCGCTTAAGGGAAGGATGGTCATGTTTTTCTCGACACCCTATATAAATTGCCTATTGGATAAAATATAAAGGTTTGATCCTTTGGAAGCAATAAGAACATTCAAAGGGAGATAGTATGGACTATATTGCGCAATTTCCGGTAATGAACCCTCATCAGTAGCCCTTTTAAAACCGGCGACGAAAGCCAGACTGTTGTACTGTAATTTCGAAAATTTACACGAGAAGTCTAAATCAAAGACACATTCCTAAACGGGGTCAAATAATTAAAACATTGCTTAGAAGTATGTTTCTAAACTGGAATGTTTTGAAAACTCTAAATATCTTTACTGATTTCAAAGGACCTAAATAAAAATATAATCTGCACTATAGATGATGTACGGGGAGACTTTTTACGACCGCCACACGACAGAACACCAGCTGCAGTAATAGCAAATAAAATATAAAGGTTTGATCCTTTGGAAGCAATAAGAACATTCAAATGGAGATAGTATGGTCTATATTGCGCAATTTCGCGTAATGAACCCTCATCAGTAGCCCTTTTAAAACCGGTGACGAAAGCCAGACTGTTGTACTGTAATTTCGAAAATTTACACGAGAAGTCTAAATCAAAGAAACATTCCTAAACGGGGTCAAATACTTTAAACATTGCTTAGAAGTATGTTTCTAAACTAGAATGTTTTGAAAACTCTAAATATCTTTACTGATCTCAAAGGACCTAAACAAAAATATAATCTGCACTATGGATGATGTACGGGGAGACTTTTTACGGCCGCCACACGACAGAACACCAGCTGCAGTAATAGCAAATAAAATATAAAGGTTTTATCCTTTGGAAGCAATAACAACATTCAAAGGGAGATAGTATGGACTATATTGCGCAATTTCGGGTAATGAACCCTCATCAGTAGCCCTTTTAAAACCGGCGACGAAAGCCAGACTGTTGTACTGTAATTTCGAAAATTTACACGAGAAGATCCTTTTTGTACAAAACGCTAGTATTTACATGCGAAAAATGAGCATTCACATTTGTTGCCTCACGTGCCAGTGTTCACTTGGCGTGTCCGATAATGCATTCAAAGATATTCATAGTGACGAGGTACTTTACGATTTTAATAGAGTTTTATAAGTAGGCTACCCTTTTTCATTTTTTCTCGGTTGCTAATTGAAGATGATATTTGGACGAAAGTAGTCTCGGTCTGATAATACCACAGAAATGGACTAAAATATTAGGATGTAATTGTGAAGGGTATGTCTGTTATCATCAGGAAAACGCTTAACCTATTATATAGTAAAACTGGGGTGTTTATTTTTATTTTTGGCTCCAAAACATAGATTAAGGTACGCGTTACAACCGCCACAATGTTTTGAAAATATCAAAATATATTTATGATTTGCGCAGCACAAACAATTTCTATATATAACAAGGGCAAGTTACCGTAATGGTTATTATTTTTCAGGCTGTGAAATAAGACGTCGCTAGCAATACAGTTTGCTATTTTGGGTTTTGAAAAAAATTGACAGCAGTTTGTAAATCTTGAAGACATCCTTTGACTAGGTACACTGTAACTGATTAGATCCTTCAATTAAATAAGTAAAGGATATTCAAATATTTCTGTTAAATATGGTTTTAGCTCACCTGAGCCGTTTGTCTCGCAAGTTGTGTTTATAGTATACTCATGCTCCGTCGTCCGTCGTCGTCCTCGTCGTCGTTGTTGTCCACAACGTTCAAATGTCTTCTCCTCTGAAACCGCTGTGCCTATCAACGCAAAACTTCATGTGGGACATTTTTAGGAAGAAGGAATTTTTGCATAGATGAATTAGGTCACATGACCAAGTTGGCCGCCATGGCTATAAATAGCAAAACAATTTTAAAAAATCGTCTTCTCCAAAACCGAAAGGCCTATGATTTTTTAACTTGGCATTATCCATAGTGCAGGTTATATTGTTCAGTCCTTTGAGATCAGCGAGGATAGTCTGAGAAATCAAAAGCTTATTATCGGTCAATATTTATTTTGTAACCAATGTTTAATGTATTTGGTCCCATTTAGATAATACTAGTCTAAGTATCGACTACCCTGTTGAAAATTGCAAAATTTCGGTAATTCTCTTAGGCTCAAAAGCGAGACTCGTAAGCCGAATGAGCAGCTATTTACCCAAAAGGTGGCCACTCAGTTACCTTAACTTAATTAAAAATATAAAATCATACATAAGGCGCCAACAGCACAAAAAGAATTTTAACACCAAGACATAAAACAAAAAGAACCTCCACAGAAGTATCGCCTTGGAACGATCAGTAACACAAAGTTACTGGCGGGCTTAAAAAGGTACAAGTAGGCAAAGATCAGGAAAAGGCGCAACCAGAAAGAGATTCCCACTCCAAAAACCGAGGTGGGAAAAAACCAAACTAACAATCAGGCACTTATACCATGAAACATATCGTAAGCCGAATGAGCAGCTATTTTCCCAATAGGTGGCCACTCAGTTACCTTAGCTTAATTAAAAATATGAAAACATACATAAGGCGCCAACAGCACAAAAAAAATTTAAACACCAAGACATAAAACAAAAAGAACCACCACAAAAGTATCGCCTTGGAACGATCAGTAACACAAAGTTACTGGCGGGCTTAAACCGGTTTTACAGGATCCTAATCTCACCCTCAGCTTCTGCAGTGGTTCATAACATTTAGTAAGTTATTCGGTCCTCGTGGTGAATCTCTAACTAGTCAATGAATCATCAAGAACAAACAAATAAATTATGATAAACATCCTGATGAATCAAAAACAAGGACTCACAGATTCAGTAAGCTGCCCGACGATGGAGATCCATGGACGCCGAATAACCTTCTAACTCCGGAGCAAAAGAAAAACACCAGTTGGACCCCGGTGGGCCAAGCAACAGACAAGAAGCTCCGGCCCCAACCAACTAAAATGAATAGCTTTAAGTCGGGGCCATCATAGAGTCTGACGCCCGACCCACCGGCGTGCAATTAAAGAAGGCAGCATAGTTATCAACCATGATTGGGTTAAAAACTAAGCATTGCTTGACCCAACGGGGTCCAACTGGTGTTTTTCTTTTGCTCCGGAGTTAGTAAGTTATTCGGCGCCCGGGGATCTCCATCGTCGGGCAGCTAACTCAATCTGTGAGTCTTGGATTTTGATTCATCAGGATGTTTATCGTGATTTATTTGTTTGTTCGTGATGATTGATTAACTAGTTAGAGATTCACCACGAGGACCAAAGAACTTACTAAATGTCATGAACCACTGCAGAAGCTGAGGGTGATTTTATGGCCATGTAGCCCGCCAGTAACTTTGTGTTACTGATCGTTTTATATCTTGGTGTTTAAAAATTTTTGTGCTGTTGGCGCCTTATGTATGTTTACATGTTTTTAGTTATTATTAGCACAGACCAAAATGGTTATGTTAAAGACAGGAATACCGCCTATAATATTAGACTTATACAAGATGTTATAGATTATTTTGAGAATGAAAATATAGAGGGAGCAATATTATTTTTAGATTTTCAAAAAGCATTTGATACCGTTAATCATGATTTTTTAATACAGGTATTAGAGACATTTAATTTTGGAAACTCCTTCATTAAGTGGGTAAAAACAATATACTGCAATGCAGAATCATGTCTTGCAAATAACGGATGGACCTCCAAACCCTTTCATATACAAAAAGGCATACGACAAGGCTGTCCCCTTAGCGCTCTACTCTTTTTACTAGTAGTTGAGATCCTAGGCGACAGAATTAGACATAATAAAAGTGATGGCTTAGAAATTAAGATAAAAAATCAAAGTGAATTTATACAAGTCTCACAGTTAGCTGATGATACCACAGTTTTCCTTAAGAATGAAAAAGCTATTAAAAATTGTTTGTGTACCATAAATACCTTTGGAAAAGTTTCAGGTCTCAAATTGAATATAGACAAGACTGAAGGCTTGTGGCTAGGTGCTGGTAAAAATAGACATGATAATTTTGCAAATATAAATTGGAATAATGAATCAATAAAAGCTTTAGGAGTTTACTTTGGTTATAATAAAACAGTAATTGAAGAAAAAAACTGGAAAAATAAAGTAGAGACAATTAAAAAGATATTGAATAAATGGCATTATAGAGACTTAACCATGCAAGGCAGAATCTTAATCATTAAAACACTAGCGCTTTCACAAGTAGTTTACCTAATATCATCGCTTTGTGTTCCAGAATGGGTAATTAATGACCTAAATAAAGAATTTTACAGTTTTGTATGGAAGTACAGAAGAGATAAAATTAGTAGGAAAGTTTTATTAATGAACTTGAAAATGGAGGCCTTAATATGATAGACCTCAGAGCCTTTTGCTCAGCATCAAAAGCAATATGGGCTCAAAGACTGCTCACCAGTGAAACCGAAACTTGGAGTATTATCCCCAATAAATATATGGAAAAATGTGATATTAAACTATTAATGAATATGAACATAGGAAGTAAAAAGAAAAAATTGCCAATTAAACTGCCAAACTTTTACGAGGATGTGCTTTTCAGTTGGTTTTCATGTGGTGGAGGCTCTAAAGCACCACAGAATTCTGCTGAAATAAGACAACAACTTATTTGGGGAAACAAGCACATACAAACAAAAGGAAAAACATTATTTTATCAAAACTGGTATAATTGCAATATAAACTTTATTGATGATCTTATAGATAATGGTGGAAACCTTAAAACTGGAGCAGAAATATTTCAAAGCTTAAAAGATGCAAGCAGAACAAATTGGCTGATAGAATATAATACCATTTTAAAATCTATACCAAAAGCCTGGAAAGACAGAATTAAAGAAACAAATGCACATAGTAAAGTTAAAAAAGAATTAAAACCTTTCATCTTTGACGGATACAAATACATTTATGAACTACCATCTAAAATAAAAGACTACTATAAAATATTAATAAAAAGAATTGTAGAGAAATCTTACATAGAAAAACACTGGAACAGCGTTATACCAAATAAACCAAATTGGAATGAGATTTGGAGAATAAGGATAAGAGAACAGCAGGATAAAAAATTAAGTGAGTTCCACTATAAATTAATCCATAAAATTCTTCCATGTCAAGAGAACCTCTTTAAATGGAAAATATCGAACTCTAACACATGTAGATTTGGTTGCCAAGCCCTAGAAACCTATAATCATCTTTTGTTAACATGCCCAAGACTCAATAAAGTTATTATAAAACTAGAAAATATATTCAGAATCATAGGTTTTGACTTTAAGCTTGTACACAAAACACTCATATTTGGTCACAAAATCATTTACCCGGCATATAAAAACTTAAACTATCTTATATCATGTATCTTTTTTGCGATCTATAAACATTGGTTACATAACAACAAAAACACAAGTATTGATGCATGGATACAAAGTCATTTGATGCTACGCAAAAATATATGCACAAACTTACATAATACAGCGGGCGAAAAATTATTTGATAAAGTGTTAAAAGAATGGCAGAAATACTGATCTTATGATAAATTTTCCCATAATATCATTATTATCCATAAAATTCATTAATAAGTTTCTTTCCACCGATTTCTTAAGATGCAATTAAACATCAACAAGTGAAACACCCTGTCAGTTTCTCTACATGTTATAAATAAAGATCTAACAAGAATGCCCATTCGTGATGCTCTATTCAGTTCCCTGATAAATCCAGCAGCCTGACAAAATGTTAAGCATGAGATAACTAGCATGAAACTCACAGAGCCTGATAAATCATAACAGGTCACTGCAGGTCTCAAAACCAATTATCATCCGCATTCAAGCTAGAATCTGAAATAAAAATCTGTAAAAGCTTCATGCTGTCTTCAGAAGTAAGGTAGTGTAAGAGGCTATGTTCACTTTATTAGTATGATAGGCCCCAGAACCACCTTGATTTTCGTTTCGCCAAGCTGGATCAGACTGAGGCCATATTCATACACACATGTACCTACCGATATAATAAATTAAAGATAAATTTATACTTACGGTAATGCAACACCCTCACGAGTCATCTCTGTGTCAAACCTGTAAGATAAAATAAATATGTATTAAAAATATTATTAAACCCTCCCAGCAAAACCCCATTAAAAGTAATGAAGGGGGTGCAGCACACATATGGGGTAAAAAAGCTTTTCTGCCCCCCTGTGTTGAACTCTCTTTATTTGCAATAACATTGATTCCAAAGCAAACAGCTCTCTTCATCTGGTTTTGAAATTGGTAAGGGAGGAGGCAGGTTTCTGGAAACCAGACATCGGGCTGTACAGATGCGCGCCCCGAGGTCGAAGGTATTCCAAAGACGCAAATGTTGGCGTCATGTATCCTCTGACTTCCAATTACATGCACTTAAACATGTTAAAGAAACCACATTGTGTAGATGCAAATGATAAAACAAAAGAAGTCAGTCAAGTAGTGGTGTACAGAAATTGATCTCCTTTTGTCATATTTACATATATAAATATGAATGACACAGTGTAGAAAGGTATGACCTTTCTTAAACATTGCCAAATAAGACGTGAAATATAAACACAACGATACACTAGATACATTCGACACAACATGTAACATTGGACATATTTGTATGTGTGTGTAAATTTTAATATATGTACTGACTTAATGTCTACACAAGCTTAAAAAAAAAAAAATTAAAAAAAAAAAAAAAAAACTATAATCAGTAATCTTCATCTTATTCATGTACTAACACAGGGCCTCATTTGTGTGTCAACATTACTCCAGTAGTCGCCGCTGGACCATTAACATGCATCGTCCCTATTAACAAATCAGATTATCATTTTAAATTATTGTACATATATGTTTGTGGTGTCAAGCTGTTTTTCTACCTCTCTTCCTTTCTGTATAAAAATATGAGTTGAACTAGATAAATATATCTAGTAAATGCATACATGTACATCAGTATGCTTACACAGCACTTACTCAAATGGATAATGCCTGAGAAAGTAACTGTGTGCCCAGAAAGAAAAGAGCTGTTTAATATTGTATATATATGAAAACACATAATGCCCATATAAATAAGTACATATGAATATTAAAATTAATAAATATTTGAACAAAAATAAGATAAATAAATAAACAAACAAATAAATAAACAAAAAAAGATAAATAAATAAACAAATAAATAAATAAAAAACTTTACACGTCCCGACATGACCAAGACTGTTGACTAGGTTAACTACAAATCAAAATCAAATATCCAAATGGATCGGATTTTTTTCTTTTTATTTTTTGTTTTAGTTTGATAAAAACACTGCAATCATTCTTAAATTTCCAATAAAAGAGACTAAATGCATAACGAAGAGTATTTTCTTCTTATTTTTCTGTATATATATATATATATATATGTATGTGTATGTATGTATATATATGTGTGTATATATGTGTATATGTGTATATATATGTATATAGATGGCATGTATAGATAAATATATATATGTGTGAATAAAAAAAAAAAAAAAAAAAAAAAAAAAAAAGAATGCCTGCAGTTGAACACAAAATCAGAACTGAATCTCCCCAAAACATTACCGGAACATCTACATGCCCAACTAGTACATACATGCTGTCACAGTAAATTTAGCTAATTAGATTTCCCAAAGTTTTGCGGACCCAGGCCATGGGCTCCTGTGCCTCTGGCTGGGTGGGCTGAGCTTAGAAGTGGGAACAAGCACAAGAAAATAATTAATAAACCAGCTGAAATAAAGATCCATTAATAACATGCACCAATAGTTCATGCTGTGACAGTCGTGTCTGTCTTGTTTTGGAATGACCTGTTTCTGTGATGTGCCAAAAAAAAAAAAAAAAAAAAAAAAAAAAAAAGTAGTTGAAATTAAACCTGATCAGACAAAAAAAGTCTGATCAGGTTTAATACTTGCTTTCAAATATCAAACAGTATAGTGTCATACTTACTTTAATCATACTCTTTTTGTCTACTTTCAGAATCGTGAAATCCCAAACAGCTGTCGCACAGACCACGCCCTTTTCAACAAAGGAGCTAAGCCAGCGAGGAACAAAAAACAGTTGAAAAATCGATATTTCTTACATATAGCATCCGCGTCATAAGAATCACTTCCTTAAATAAATATCCGAACTACTCAACTAAATTCGACAGGTCGCCTGATCACAAACCAAAGATCAAAACGTGGCTTAGTCCCAGGCGCAACATTCACGAAATTCACGGGCTAAATAAACGCCACAAAACGCTGCCGTCGTTGAAAATAAGAAAGTTATTTGCCGGTACTGACCGCCTACCATCATCCGCCAATGTAGGGTCACCTCGTAATGAGTCGTTAAAAATGCTATTTGACTACCACAATCGATATATAAACCTCTCTAAATATAGGCTTTCCTCTTTATAGTATATATTAATTTGAATCTTAAAAATCTTTCTATTGTGTTTCAGATTGAATGGAATCTTTACATCCGGATGCCAAACTACGACTATACGAAAAAAGGACATGCAATTTTGATTGATTAAGTGTTATATATATATTTTTGTATAAAAAAAAAAAAAAAAAAAAAAAAAAAAAAAGAACATGTTTTTAGTTAAGTTTAAGTAACTGAGTGGCCACCTATTGGAAAAATAGCTGCTCATACGGCTTACGATTTGTTTTCATTGTAAAAGTACCTGGTTGTTAGTTTGGTTTTTTGGAGTGGGAATCTTTTTCTGATTGCGCCTTTTCCTGATCTTTGCCTACTTGTACCTTTTTATAAGTTTTAGAGGAAATACATTTTTGCAGCCGGCAAACATGTTTTGAATGTGATTATTTAACGATACCATCAATTAAAGTTTCGGGTAGTTTATTCTTTGTCAATTTTTAGGTTGTAATAAACATACTCTTGCAGTCTTTCGAAGCTTGTGAAGTTGAACCAATGTTGTTTGTCTTTAAACTATCCAATATGGTCAGCCATGAGCGTATTAGGTCATTAAAATGTTGAACGTTGAATGTTTCACGGCTTGTAAGGTTAATCTTTGGTATGGAATTATTTTTCTTTTGCAAGTTGGAGTTATTCGACGTCCAGGGATCTCAATCGCCGGGCAGCTTACTTCATGAATCTGTCTAGTCCTCGTTTTTGTTTCATCAATATGGTTATCATGATTCATTTGTTCGTACTTAAGTTTATGATTCATTGACTAGTTAGAGATTCACCACGAGGACCGAACAGTAACTAGATGTTGTGAACCACAGCAGAAGATGTGAGGTTAGGCGACACTAAAACCGGTTTAAACCTCTCAGTAATTTTGTATTACTGATCGTTCAAAGGCGGTACTTTTGTTGTGGTTCCATTTGCTTTATGTTTTGGTGTTGAATTTTAATACTGTTTGAACCTGATGTACGTTTTTGTATTTTATTTAAGTTCGGATAACTGAGTGGCCGCATATTGCGAAAAAGCTGCTCACTCGGCTTACGATATGTTTTCTACATATAAGTACCTAATTGTTTATTTTTTCCCCCACCTCTGGCTTTTGAAGTGGAGTTTCTTTCAGATTGCGCCTTTTCCTGATAATTGCCTACTTAAACCTTTCTTGAAAAGGGTGTCTAATGATATAAGATGCCAAGCCTCTAAAACCCGTCTTTGAACAACATAAAGATAAAAAAAAGGAGAGAATGAGTGTCAGAGTACCTTCAGGTGTACTCAAAACTTTCCACACTCCTACAGCAATCGTTGTAAAGAGAATGTAAAATGGTGAAATTTTAATTCATCAAGGAATAGATCTCTACAAAGTTTATATAAATCATCACCCCATGATGACATTGACCTATTATATTCAAGGTCACCATACGTCACCTGTGCATTTGAATAGGGGAAAATGTTTAAATGTGATTTTAAGGTTAAAACTTGCAGAAAATGGGCAAATGGACCAAAAATACATGATTCTGAGAAAATTTGGATCCTCGGAGGTTAGTCTGCCCTCACCTGAAAGCAATATATGTGTATGATTACAATAATATTCGAAGATCGTCTTCTCTGAAACTGCTATGCAAATCAAAGCCAAATTTAATACGAAACCACTATACAAAGGGGTACTTAAGTGTACATATAAGTAGTCCAGGTCACAAGACCATATTGGACACTATGCCCATATATGGTAAAACCCTCCAAAATCTTTTTCACTGGAACTGATGGAACGATTTTAACGAAACTTGGCATGTAGCAACAATGATCAGAGTACTTCAATGTATCTAAAATAATGACCCTGGGATGACTCTGGCTTATTAAACACCAAGGTCACAATAGGTTGCCTGTATATTATATACCATAACAATCAAACATGTTTATTCGTATATAAAGCAGGTCTCAGGTGTGCGTTTACACGACCATTGGTCCTCTGGTATTTCAAGGGTGAATTGAAACATGTTTATATTTCGAGAATGACCCCCTGTATGGGAAAGGTATTATAACCAATTCCCATACCAACCGAAGTTTATGATCGGGAGTTGTATCCTATTCAATATGGGACAAAGGGCATTGGGATTAAAATGGACCAAAAATAGAATAGTTTAATGAACGTTCATGTTATTCGTCGCACTACGCACTCACTAATGACTAACCACATGGACAATTATGAAAGCTGGTGACATAAGTCATGTAAGGTCTCAAGACATAAACCATGATATCAATTAAGTAATGGATCCATACCCAATGAGAACATATGCCTTTTCAAAAGGTAAAATTGTATCAAACGAATCAAAAGCAGAATCAATGGTAGGCAGTGAACGAACGCAGTCTGTACGAGGGACATTATTGCAGGACACGAATTCTTCCGTTACTGCATATTAAAAGACTGGACCGATGATGATTGAGTCAAACCTAAGCCGCTGAATCAGAAAACCAACAATCTGAATATAGGACAAAGGCTCATAAGATCCCTCTTCTTATTAAATCCGAAATGTTCAGCTTCCATGATACAGGCGACTTTGTGTTGGACTGGTCGGGAAAACAAAATTGTTGTTTTTTATTCAGCCGCTCAATTAATTATCAGAGTGATGCGGTCTTTGCCTTGAACACTTCAACAATCTGACACAAGGTGCTTATACATCGTACCCTCACCCGCGTAAGCTAATAAACAATTAGCCAGAATTCCTCTCTATATACTTCATTCAAAAATGTTGGATCCTTACTGGGCCCTGTAGTTCACTTGTTTGTTTTATTTTGCTGTGCGTGTCAAACATTTTTTATTTGTTTATTTGTTTTGTTATTTTCGTGTTGAGGCTCAAGTTATTTCCAGTGCTATAGGCAAAGACAAAATAATAAAATCAGGACGGATTTATTCAATTTGTCATGCCAAGACGGAGGCATTAAGTGAAGGTTATATGCTATGTTAATAAGCGGAGACTCAAATTAACTCCAGATATCGCTTATCGGCCGTTCCACTGCTCGCCTTTGCTGCGCTTGAGTAGGGACTCGAGTTTCGCCCAATGTATTTACTTCAGCATGTATGTATGTTTTTGGTTTTATTCCATGGCAGGTCATCGAAAGGCCATTGGTGGATGTAATTTGTAGCAGCAACGTAGAGGAGACATTATTTTTCAATGGATGACTATGTAATTCTAAGAATGTTTGCAGATATCTTGAAATATGTCTACGTTTGACTTTTCTCCTTCTGATAATGTCCACTAGAAAAATAAGCAACTATCAGGAAATGGCGCAATCACAAAAATATGTGGCCACTCTATTACACGGACCTAACTGTAAGAAAATATACTTAAGGTGCAACCAGAAATAAGAACCATAACAGAAGTATCGCCTTGGAACGGTCAGTATTAAATGACTGGAGGATTGAAATCGATTGCACAGCTTACCTCACCTCACCTTCCGTTTCTGATGTGTTTTACTGTTGCTCTGTCCTCTTGGTGAATCTCTAAAAAGGTAAAAGTAGGCAATGATCAGGACAGTACGTAATCAGAAAGAAATTCACACTCCAAGAACCGAGGTGGGAAAAAACCTGATCAGGTACTTATACTAATAAATAAATCGTAAGCCGAGTGATCAGCTATTTCCCAATAGGCGGCCACTCAGACACCCGAACTTAATTTAAGGTAAAAAGGTTCATAATTCATGCATTATTTTGACCCAGTTTTCCTCGGAAATAATTGCCATGTGTGATTACAAGTATTAATATCTTTATTTTTAAGACTATAGATCATTTTCATTTACAACACTACAACGTTACCAATTTTACACACAGAAGTGATAATATTATGGTGGTATCTTATCATGTTGATATGACAGTCATAATAAGGTATGTCATCATTCTTCCCGACCATTTTAAACTTGTTTACCATCTGTGTTCTTCGCTAAGAACCTATCCTACGTCAACCCATCAGCATGTTATGCGTCGTCTCTCTGATAACTTATTATTTACATTACAATATGTTCTATGTCGTAATAGCGTTGTCATTGAACTTAAGACACGAAAATGTCAACGAGCATTCACCTGTTTACGTTCTCATGCCAAGAGACAAATTAAATTATGAGTAATTGCTAAAACATAAGAGCACAATTTCAAAAAAAATAAATTAACCCAGCGAAATAGATTATCTTAACCCTGCACCTGATGGTGGTTTATATATACATGTACAAATTAAAGCTTCAAACGAATCTGTATATATTTCTGATTACTCGTATTTTCCTTTAGTTAAGTTAATAGCTTTCGTGTGTTCTCCTTTCAAAATTCTGCAGAGAAGTTCTTAACACTTTTTTTAGTAAGATTATTTTCTTCTTTCGGGAAATTTTTCATTCAAGGTCATCAACTCGTTTATTTTTCATGTCTTGTGAGAGGCTTATAAACACCATAACTAATGGTTACCACAATCCTCTGGTCTGGTATAATTGTTTTCACCGCATACTTGTTTCCATCCATTTTTTAAGGGAAAAAATCGACAAAATTACATAGATAAAGAGTGAAGCAAACATTGACTTCATTAACCAGACGTATATCAATGTGTTTAAATGAAAGCTCACAAAGTTCGTTGCAAAAGTAGAAAAGCAGATTCTTAAGTTGTTGATTGCCATGACAGATATTTTATGAAATAATCAATATAATTAAGAATACATTTTATCATGCAAAAATGTCCTCGCATATCATCATTATGTACAATAATCTTTAAACGTATGACTTCGTGTTATTTTGCGACATTTTCGAAGGTACGAATCGTAGCGATGCGAAGAAAAACCATGTCGTATCGTAGTCATATTTGAGAGAAACGTTTCCATCGACTTTCATAAAAAAAGAAAAGAAAAAAAAAGAAAAAGAAAAAAAAAAAAAACGTTAATACACAAGTGTTTCTTAAAAAACCTAAAAAAGGTACAAGTAGGCAAAGATCAGGAAAAGGCGCAATCAGAAAAAGATTCCCCCTCCAAACACCGAGGTGGGAAAAAACCAAACTAACAATCAGGTACTTATACCATGAAACATATCGTAAGCCGAATGAGCAGCTATTTTCCCAATAGGTGGCCACTCAGTTACCTTAACTTAACTAAAAATATGAAAACATACATAAGGCGCCAACAGCACAAAAAATTTTATACACCAAGACATAAAACAAAAAGAACCACCACAGAAGTATCGACTTGGAACGATCAGTAACACAAAGTTACTGGCGGGCTTAAACCGGTTTTACATGGCCA
Source organism: Rugalucina vietnamica (assembly GCA_964017185.1). Taxonomy (NCBI): domain Eukaryota; kingdom Metazoa; phylum Mollusca; class Bivalvia; order Lucinida; family Lucinidae; genus Rugalucina; species Rugalucina vietnamica. Next base: position 66,119,446 of record OZ024875.1, read on the forward strand.
TAACCTCACCCTCAGCTTCTGCAGTGGTTCATAACATTTAGTTAGTTATTTGGTCCTAATGGTGAATCTCTAACTAGTCAATGAATCATCAAGAACAAACAAATAAATCATGATAAACATCCTGATGTATCAAAAACCAGGACTCACAGACTGAGTAAGCTGCCCGACGATGGAGATCCCTGGGCGCCGAATAACCTACTAACTCCGGAGCAAAAGAAAAACACCAGTTGGACCCCGGTGGGCCAAGCAACAGACAAGAAGCTCCGGCCCCAACCAACTAAAATGAATAGCTTTATGTCGGGGCCATCATAGAGTCTGACGCCCGACCCACCGGCGTGCAATTAAAGAAGGCAGCATAGTTATCAACCAACCATGATTGGGTTAAAAACTAAGCATGCAGACTGTCGCATAACATTTAAGTTATAACCTATACGTCTGTAACGTATTATGATTTTTCTGAACTGAAAAGAAAAATCATTAATTCCTTTAAGTTTCTTAAATTTGTAAACCAAGTCACTATAAAATTCAGGTTCCGAAAGGCCCTCACTTAAAAGCGTCTTTAACCCAACATTATATTTGGAAATCAATTCATAGTGTCTACGATAAAATTTAAAAAATGTTTTTCGAAGTTTATGATACCGATAGCCCTGTTGGAGAAGTTTTGCCGTTAAACATTTATTTCGAGCGTTGAAGTCTGTAACATGATTGCAGACTGTAGCAAACCTAATAAGTTGCGAAATGTATACACCATAAGAAGCACGACGAGGAACGTCACCATCCAAAAAAGGAAAATTTACTATATCAAAATCAAAGTCATCGCGCTTATCATAAATTTTAGAAGAAACAAATCCATAACCAATACACTGTAACGTGTTATGATTTTTCTGAACTGAAAAGAAAAATCATTTATTCCTTTAAGTTTCTTAAATTTGTAAACCAAGTCACCATAAAATTCAGGTTCCGAAAGGCCCTCACTTAAAAGCGTCTTTAACCCAACATTATATTTGGAAATCAATTCATAGTGTCTACGTTAAAATTTAGAAAAGGTTTTTCGAAGTTTATGATACCGATAGCCCTGTTGGAGAAGTTTTGCCGTTAAACATTTATTTCGAGCGTTGAAGTCTGTAACATGATTGCAGACTCTAGCAAACCTAATAAGTTGCGAAATGTATACACCATAAGAAGCACGACGAGGAACGTCACCATCCAAAATAGGAAAATTTACTATATCAAAATCAAAGTCATCGCGCTTATCATAAATATTAGAAGAAACAAATCCATTTGCAACAGAAAGATGTAGATCTAAAAAGGGGGCTTCGGTATCTGAGATATTAGCTTTGTTCAACTGAAGTTCAGGTGGATAAATTTGATTGACCATACCTTCAAAATAAGGGTTGTCAATGTTCAAAAGGTCATCGATGTACCTAGATGTGGAATTAAAAGCCTCGATAACATCAGCTTGATTATCATGGTTAAGAGAATCCATGAAATCTCTTTCGTAGCAGTATAAAAATAAATCAGCTACGAGAGGTGCGCACTTTGTACCGATCGGAACTCCAACAATTTATCTGTATAACTTGGTCCCAAATCTAATATAAATATTAGCAAGGAGATAGGATAATGCGTCGCACATATTCTGACATGACCAAAGTGTAAACCGACTTTGGTCAGAGGAAGTTAAAAAAGCCTTTCTGTCATTACATGCCAAATAAAGTGAACCATAGTTTTTTAATGCCCTTTTGAAGGTCCACTCTATCAAATCCAGAAGTTTTTCTTCAATTAGATTATGTGGTAAAGTTGTATACAGAGTAGAAAAATCATATGTGGACAAGCTTGTCGCACGGAACCCTCTACACTTCAATTTACTGAGCACCTAACCAGAATTTTTTATTGACCAAACCCAATTTTTATTTGAAGTTTCATTCACTGTCTCACAGTATCTAGAAGTCGCCAACACTCTAATTTTCTTGTTATGCAGTTCTAGCTAGAATTAAAAGTTATACATACTGTATGTTATATATAATCAACTGATTTTTGGTTGAATTGCAGTGTTTTGTAAATAATACCACACTTTCCACTAAATTTTCATCATGACCTCACGAGCCGAAGGTGAGTGAAAAGGTCATGATGAAAGTTTAGTGAAAAGTGTGGTATTATTTACAAAACACTGCATTCAGCCAAAAATCAGTTGATTATCTGATTTATCCTATTGGCTGTATAAGATCTTGGTCAGCTTTCTGATACATGTGCAGCTGATCAGTGTTTTATTTTCATACAGTACCAATAGTACTATTCATTAAGGCAGGTCTTGTTGTGTCCAAACTTATTCCAAATTTAGATCACTGACAATAATACACTGAGTGCAGTGACCTTAAATCAACAGACATTGTCTAGACCAGCCTGGTGCTTTATTACCTAGGGCTTTGCTGATCTGGATCTTACAGTCTGTTTGTATATGGGTTTACAAAAAGACTAAGATCCAGATCAGCTTGTTACAACTCTGCAGTTGATCAGTGTCTTTGCCTTGTTGCAACAGTATAAATAGTACTGTTCATAAGACAAGTTTTGTTGTGACACAGCTACATCCTGTCTCATTAGGTAAAAGCCACATCATGAAAAAATGCGCATTTGTAAATCTATAATGTGATCAGCAGTGCAAACCCTTGCGCTTGAAGAAAAATCAGTTGATTATCTGTTTGATCCTTTTAGTTGTAAGATCCAGATCAGCTTATTACAACTGTGCAGTTCATCAGCGTCTTTGTCTTATTGTTACTGTATAAATAGTACTGTTCATTAAGTCAGGCATTGTTGTGACACACCTGTTTCCAAAATTTGGAGGTGTAAGCCTGGACTTAGCCACATCATGAAAATTTGCCTCTGTAAATCTATTGTGAATCTATGTGCAAGTTAACTAACAGTAACATGACGTTTTAGTACAAAATAAAGATTGAGATCAGCTTTGTGGCAATCATGCAGCTTATCTATGTCTTTGTTTTCATTGTATGGAAAGTGCATCCACTAAAGATAGACTTTGTTGTGCCATGGCCCAAATGAATAGTACTAGTGTACTGAAGACAAGAGAACAGATATATTTAAATGAAATGCTCACTGATTGGTCTAAAAAGTGTTGGTTAAGTCAATGTAAACAAATAATTAACCAATATGGTATAATTTTCGTTTGCTGATTTAATCATATTTTTGTCTCCATAGTCTCTGTACTATGCCTATAGGATAATTACGAATATACAGTAGTCTGCTGCATGACGTTCGTATGTTAATACGCCTACACGATCTCTGATTTGGTCAGACATGCCAAAAATCATTCACCCATTATTTCGGGCCATGTGTATTTTGGTTGGTATATTTGACGCTGTAGCAGCGTGCATTTATAGCTGAAATTCGGATAATTTCTATTAAATTTCAACAGAAAAAAAAGAAACAGAACCAGGCCTTCGGCACGGTGCTAAAATGAGAGTCCGCCCTCGTAGCTGTTAATTTGTGTACTATAAATGACCGTTTCCTAAATGTTGTTTGTCCTACATTTTAACTTTTTAAAGAGATGCTAGTGGTAATGAAAGTCAAACTGCACTGAGAATTTCCAGTATTTTATTACCAAATGTGATAAGACAACTATCTGTAGGGCGTAACTCGATCAACACAGAGGCAGGCGGTATAGAAAATCATTCATTGTGGAAGTCAGAACAACATTAGAATATATTTTATGATTAAAGACTTGGCCCCTGAAGGAGCTATATTGGTACCACAGTTGATTCGGTAAATGATCTCAAATGATCCTTAGATCACAGGACTGTCATTAAGAGGTTTTTAGCACATCTCTGCAGGAGGTGATAAATAAAAAAAAACTGAGATCCTTTAAGAGCAATAAGCATATGAAGTGATGGGCCATACCGCGGTTTCTGCTACTCAAACCTCTTCAGTGACCCTTTAGATTTGGCAACATGGCGCCCAGAAAAATTACAGTACATTTGTGAAACTTTCTAGTCAATACAAAGACTGGCATTATTCAAATCGGATCAAATATATTAAACGTTAATTAGAAAATGAATCTCAACCGATGATAAATTTATGATTTCTCAGAATACCACTGCTGATTTCAAAGGACCAAAAGGGAAAATATAATCTGCACTATGGATGGTGTACGGGGAGACTTTTTATGGCCGCCACGCGGCACAACACCAGCTGCAGTAATAACAAATGAAAATAAAACTGAGATCCTTTAAGAGGGAGCATATTAATGAGAATCGCGATGGGCCGTAGCGACGGTTTCGGCTACTCAAGCCTCTTCAATGACCCTTTAGATTTGGCAGCATGGAGCCAAATAGAATTACAGTAAATTTGTAAAACTTTCAAGATGGTATCTATACAAAGACTAGCATTATTCAAATCGGATCAAATATATTTAACGTTGGATAGAAAATGAATCTTAACCGATGATAAATTTCTCAGAATACCCCTGTTGATCTCAAAGGACAAAAAAGGAAAAATATAATCTGCACTATGGATGATGTACGGGGAGACATTTTAGGGCCGCCACACGGCACAACACTAGCTGAAGTAATAGCAAATAGAAATAAAACTGAGATCCTTTAAGATCAGTAAGCTTATTAATGAGACAAATGACGGGCCATACTGCGGTTTCGGCTACTCTAGCCTCTTCAAATACCCTTTAGATTCAGCAGCATGGAGCCAAAGAGAATAACAGTAAATTTGTGAAATCTTCAAGATGGTAGTCAATACAAAGACTAGCATTATACAAATCGGACCAAATATATTAAACGTTGGTTAGAAAATGAATCTAGACCGTAAGAAAATAAAACTAAAGAAACCCTTAAAGGACATTACCTGTAGTTCCAATGTTTACTGGCTTTATGGTCCCTAATAACCTGTGCAACTAAACTGTCCTCTCCATCAATATTGATTTTTCCTGTTTTTGCCCCTTACCTGTATTCTGAGCCTTCGTCAGGCCACTTGCTTTTTTTGTGCCTTGTCCCTTATCTAAGGGCGTCCAATAGACATGGAAATAGGTATTTAGGCGAGGTGCTCAGTAAACTGAAGTGTAGAGGGTTCCGTGTGACGAGCTTGTCCACATACGATTTTTCTACTCTATATACCACATTGCCACATAATCTGATTAAAGAAAAAAACTTCTCGATTTGATAGAGGGGACCTTCAAAAGAGCATTAAAAACTATTGGTTCACTCTATTTGGCCTGTAATGACAGAACAGACGTTTTCACTTCCTCTGACCAAAGTCGATATACACTTTGGTAATGTCAGAATGTATGCGATATTATCCTATCTCCTGTATAATATTTATATTAAATCCGTAACCACATTATACAGACAAATTGTTGGAATATTGCGCCCTTCTCGTATCTGATTTTTTATACTGCTACGAAAAGGTACAAGTAGGCAAAGATCAGGAAAAGAGGCAATCAGAAAAAGATTCCCACTCCAAAATCCGAGGTGAGAAAAAATAAATTAACATTCAGGTACTTATACCATGAAAAGATATCGCAATACGATTGAGCAGCTATTTTACAACAGGTGGCCATTCAGTTACATGAAAGAGATTTCATGGATTCTCTTAAACATGAAAATCACGCTGATGTTATCGAGGTCTTTAATTCGACTTCTTGGTACCTCGATGACCTTTTAAACATTGACAATCCTTATTTTGAAGGCATGGTCAATCAAAATTATCCACCTGGACTACAGTTTGTCACGGAGCCATATGTTCCGTACACCATTTTGATACAAATACACAAGTTGAGTGGTATGCTACGTTTCTTTTGTTAACCAGTATAGTGTTTATGCATATTTTTTGAACCCTAGTGCATTAATAATGTCATGAGAAATATTTCATGTCATGAAGGTGGTTTGGACGTTGCATTAAGGATTCCTTCATTTTGTTGATGTGGGACTCTACAGCGGTTCCAGGTGAGATCGACTGGATTGTTAGCATTGTGGTCTGGGTTGTAGCTCGTGACTTAACGGAGGTTTTCCAAAATTACCATAAGTAGGTTTATGCGTGAAAGTATTTTTGACACGCAAGATAATTGTGAATCTTTTGAGCCACTACATAGCGAAATCGAGTATTTGCAAGATGTGTTGAATTCGAGGGTACAGAACTGCTGTGTGCAGGCTGAACTGAGTACATTTTGAAATGTCATGTTGCGGAAGTATCATGGTTCGATAACTTGGTGTGTCTATGTGACAGTTTTGCAGCGTATCTTTGAAGATCAACAGGTTTTAAGATGCGTTTGGCATTGTTTGGGCTCAGATTCAAATTCGTATAAATTAAGCAACTTGTGATTTTTCGTTGATTCATAGTAAAATTGCACAGAGGTATGTTTTGTGTGCTAGAAGTCAGGCAATGTTGAACTGGGAAGTTTTGGGGATGAAATTTTGTCAATACGGCATGAGGATGTTCTCAATGGACTTGATGAAAAATATCAGTGATTCCTACAACGAAGAGGCCAGGACTTTAAGGAACAACCAAAAGTTATGTTTTTGTGTGTGTTTTTTTTTTCTTCTTTTTCTCATTTCATGTCATTGTAAATTCCATTAATTAAAATGAAAACTGACATAAGTAATTACTGAATAAAAATTAAACTGAGATCCTTTAAGAGCAGTGAACATATTAATGAGAAAGGGGATGGACCATACCATGGTTTCGGCTACTTAAGCCTCTTCAGTGACCCTATAGATTTGGCAACATGGAGCCAAAGATTATGACTGTAATTTACATCATTCAAAAGGGTGGTCGATACAAAGACTAGTAAAATCCAAATGGGGTCAAATATTCAAACGTTGGTTAGAAAATGACTAAACCTATAATAATTTTCTGATTTCTCAGAATACCCTCACTGATCTCAAAGGACCAAAAGGAAACTATAATCTGAACTATGGATGATGTACGGGGTGACTTTTTAGGGCCGCCACACGGCACAACACCAACTGCAGTAATAGGAAATAAAAATTAAACTGAGATCCTTTAAGAGCAGTGAACATATTAATGAGAAAGGGGATGGGCCATACCATGGTTTCGGCTACTTAAGCCTCTTCAGTGACCCTATAGATTTGGCAACATGGAGCCAAAGATTATGACTGTAATTTACATCATTCAAAAGGGTAGTCGATACAAAGACTAGTAAAATCCAAATGGGGTCAAATATTCAAACGTTGGTTAGAAAATGACTCTAAACCGATAATAATTTTCTGATTTCTCAGAATACCCTCACTGATCTCAAAGGACCAAAAGGAAAATATAATCTGAACTATGGATGATGTACGGGGAGACTTTTTAGGGCCGCCACACGGCACAACACCAGCTGCAGTAATAGGTAATAAAAATTAAACTGAGATCCTTTAAGAGCAGTGAACATATTAATGAGAAAGGGGATGGGCCATACCATGGTTTCGGCTACTTAAGCCTCTTCAATGACCCTATAGATTTGGCAACATGGAGCCAAAGATTATGACTGTAATTTACATCATTCAAAAGGGTAATCGATACAAAGACTAGTAAAATCCAAATGGGGTCAAATATTCAAACGTTGGTTAGAAAATGACTCTAAACCGATAATAATTTTCTGATTTCTCAGAATACCCTCACTGATCTCAAAGGACCAAAAGGAAAATATAATCTGAACTATGGATGATGTACGGGGAGACTTTTTAGGGCCGCCACACGGCACAACAGCAGCTGCAGTAATAGGAAATAAAAATTAAACTGAGATTCTTTAAGATACCCGTAGGTAGCAAGCTATAATAACCACCCTTGGCCATTGATGGTTTGTATACCTTAATTGTTATACTATACCGTCAACTGGCTATATGCGCTGTGTATAGCCAGTTCGTGACAATTGGTTTCAGAAGTGGGATACATACCTACAGGTTTTCTGGGGTGTAGCTTGCGATTTATGTGGTCAGTACCAAGTTTGCAAGTAAGACAATAACATGTAAGACTTTTTCTCAGACAATTATGTAAAAAATTGTAATTCGACCAATGAATTCGGATACTCGATTTCTTAAGAATATGAATTTAATAGTTTGTTTCAGTAGTTAAGGACCAGTGGATCAAAGGTGTGCCTTTTTACTATGAATCCCCAGTTGGTTGCCAGAGATTAATTTAACCGTTGACAGGCTGGACAGGGATAGCAGGGCGATACAGAGTGAGCCGTGTGTTTGCTGTGTTGGGCCAACTTTTGATTGAGGTTTTTTGCAAGTATTTTTGACAAGTATTTTGGTAATCAGGTAATTTGCTTTGATAAGTTGTTGCGTAAAAATGGTTGATATTGACGGATTGAGGTTATAATGTCAGGGTTGTTCTTTATTGATTAAGAATAATTTACGTTGAGACAACTGGAAGCAAACTTGGTGTTTTGATTACAGTGGTTGACTGTTAAGTACTGTCTGTTACTTTGCCATAAGTTGTATTTACTCAATTGTTGGTTCAATTACCGCGTACCATAGTCATACAACTTGTGTATTAAAAGGAAACAATCATGGAGTCAGTCGAAAAATTGATACGGTTAGGTAAAGAGGCTGGTTACGAAGGTGAAGCTCTTAAGAATTTCATTACAGAACAGCAAGAAATAATTCGTGAGACACTTAGGATTGAACGTGAAGAACGTTTAGAAGCGCGAAATGCAGAACGTGAACGCCGCGAAGCAGAACAAAAAGCGTTAGAGGCTGAACGAGATAAGCAGCGTGAATTTAAAGAACGAGAACAAAAAGCTATAGAGGCTGAAAAAGATAAACAGCGTGAAATTAAAGAACGAGAACTGAAAGCGTTAGAGGCTGAACGAGATAAGCAGCGCGAAATTAAAGAACAAGAACTTAAGATAAAGGAACGAGAAATGGAAATTAAAGAGAAAGAAATGAATGCAAACATAGTAGCACAGGAGGCAGAGAAAGAAGCCAAAAGAGCAGCGCAAGAAGCAGAAAAGGTAAGGCAGTTTCAGATAGACGACGCTGAGAGGGCAGCAAAAGAAGAAGAAAGGCGAAGACAATTTGAGGCACATGAAGCTGAGAAGGCCAGACAGGAAGCAGAGAAGGTACATGTAAGAATATTTGGATTTCAGGAAGCAGAGAAGGAGAAACAGTGGCAACTCAAACAGCAGGAATTTGAGGACCGAGAGGCTGATAGACTTGCAGACAGAACTAGGTATGAAGCCGAATTAATCGTAGAACGAGAAAAAATGGAGGCTGAAAGAAGGAAACAAGAATTTGAGTATGAAATGCAGAGAGATTTGCAGGAAAGACGGCACGAAGCAGAAATGGAAAAAATAAGAATGCAACAGGCGGTGAGGCCAATCCCAGCGCCAAGAGACATTGATAAGGCAAGAACGCCTAAAATCCCGGCATTTAATGAAGGTAAGGATGAGATGGATGCCTATTTCCTTAGGTTTGAACGGTATGCTACGGCACAAGAATGGAAGAAAGAGAAGTGGGCAACAGGTTTGAGTGCATTATTATAAGGTAAGGCATTGGATGTATATGCTTTAATGCCACAGGAAGATGCAATGGATTATGACAAGTTGAAATGTGCTTTGTTGCAAAGGTATCAGTTGACTGAGGAAGGATTTAAGCGTAAGTACAGGAAGTGCAGACCAGAATCCGGTGAGACATTTCAGCAATTTTGATCACGACTAAAGAGTTATTTCACACGGTGGGTAGAAATGTCAGGTATTCCTAAACCTTTTGAAGGTTTACAGGATCTCGTGTTGAGAGACCAGCTTACATTTATTTGTAACAGGAAGTTGGAGTTGTTTTTACGTGAGAGAGAGCCAAAGTCGTTGGAACAGGCTAGCAGATTAGCGGATTCCTTCAAAGAAGCAAGGTATGTGGATATTGTAAATTTGACCTCCAAGAATAATGACAGAAGTAGGGCACGTTCCAATTCGGCATCTAGGTCAAGGTCACCGGTGAGTAGAGATCAGAGTCCTGGTAATCAGAATTCATACGGGAGAGGAAGAGGAAGGTATTTTCCAAGTTTGAAATGTTATAATTGTGGTGGATCACATTACAAGAGAGAGTGTCCCGAACTAAATCCAGGTATTATCAAGGCGGGTGCGGTAGGTCAACGAAGTAGGTCACCTACAAAGAAAGTTATTTTCAGAGCAAAGATTCGGAGGTACAGACCACATATGAAGATAGTCATGAGGATAAAACAACAGATGTTAAGAAATGTGGAGCTTGCTTGATGTATACAAATAATGTCAGTTATTCCAAAGCAGCGATGGAGAGTAAGGATAATATACATGAGAAACGCCAAGTAAGTTTGAGTTCAGTATCATTTCTTTCAGAACTTAGTACTGTACAAGGAATGGTTGAAGAGAAATCGGTTGAGGTTTTACGAGATACCGGATGTTCGGGCGTGATAGTAAGTAAACATGTAAACCCGGAAGGTGCATATACAGGAAGAAATCAAACTATGGTAATGGTAGATTATTCTACAAGAGTTGTACCGGAAGTGAAGGTAAATGTTGACACACCTTACTGCAAAGGCGAAGTATTGGCATTATGTGTGGAAAAGCAATTGGTTGATTTAATCATAGGTAATATAACAGGTGCACGGGAACGCAACAAACCGGATATAGACTGGGTGCCAACATTAGCAGTGCAAAGTAGGACACAGAAGAAACAGGAAGGAACACATGTGAGTATGAAGACACCAGAAATAGTTATACAAGAAGTTACACCGGATCCAATTCGGAAGGCCCAGAATGAAGATCAGAGTTTGAAGGTAATGAAGGCACGGTGTGAAGCCAAAAAGTGTCTTAAGAATGCATCATATTTTATGAAAAATGACTTGATGTACCGGAAGTTCAGCTCGCCGAACATTGAGCGAGGTAGATTATTTACACAACTTATAGTGCCACAGCAATTTCGCAAAACGGTAATGAAGTTGGCTCATGAGTCAATAATGGAAGGTCATTTAGCTGTTAAACGAACCATACAAAAGGTTCTCTCAGAATTTTATTGGCCAGGCATCAGTAGTGACATAAAACGATTTTGTCAGTCATGTGACATTTGCCAACGTACTTTTCCCAAGGGTAAGATAATTCGAGCACCCTTAGGAAAGATGCCTAGAATTAATGTACCATTCAAGAGAGTTGCAACTGATTTGATAGGACCTTTGAAACCTGTGACATACAGTAAGAACCGGTTTATACTCACGGTAGTTGACTATGCGACAAGATACCCGGAAGCAGTACCAATAGCGTCGATTGACACAGAAACTGTGGCAGAGGCATTGGTAAGTATCTTTAGTCGGGTAGGAGTACCGAGTGAGATTCTTTCAGATTTAGGGTCGCAGTACACGTCATCATTTATGAAAGAAGTGAGCAGATTATTATCGTTCAAACAATTAGTAACTTCCCCTTACCATCCTATTTGTCACGTACCTATGAAGCGTTTTAGGCGGACGATCGAGAGCACGCTGATGAGTGTCTGTGCGCAGCAGCCGGCGGATTGGGGTAAGTCATTCCTTTCCGGCAGGTTAAGCAAGTACAGGGAGAGTCAGTATGGACGAGTTGGAGATAAGTCGCAGGTTTGTGTTGTTTCTATGTCCACTTTACAGGTAGTGAACATGGCTGACGACGGAAGAGGAGATGTTGCGATGACGCTACAAGCAGAAGAGAATCGTGATTTATCATCCGGGAACCAAGTACAAGTGAGAGAGATAGTACAGAATGCTTCAGAGATCGTTTCAGAGCTACCGGAAAGAACGGAGATTGAGAAGCCAGCAAGGGAGGTAACACAACGTTACGTTGAAATGAAGGTAAGCGTTTTCAGCGCCGACATTCAAGAGACCGGCACTGGAAGTAGCAGAGAGGGGAAAGGTCGTTCAGGCGCGAGATTTGACGAGATTCCATCAGAACAAGAGTGTTTCGCTTTCACAGGTTGGTTGAACATTATGTTCATCATCGTACTGATCCATTTATTCCAATTTCAAGGAGATATATTGCTATTGATGTTTGTGATGTGGCTGGTGTTGAGCTGTGCACAATCTGTCAGGTTTGTTGTGGCGATTGCTACGGAGATGAGGAGAGTCAGTAAAGTGACTGACTGGTCGACGTGCTTTTTGGATGCGGTGAGTATAATCAGTGTAGTTGCGGATCTGTGTTTCAGGAAGACGTGGAGAAACTAACTTGTGGTCATTTTTAATTATGTTTAGTATAGTAAGTGAGGAGACTAACTGGTGGCTATGGCCGTGTAGACGGAAGTCAACGGTTAAAGTAAGTATAACAAGTGGTTATACTAGGCATTACAGTGAAGCGGAGTGGAGTTGTGTGAGACGGAGAGCAAGAGTAAGATTGAAGGACTATTTGTCGCGTATTTAGTAGATTACGGTTAACACCGATAGCTTTTGCAGTTTCCTCCGGAATCCGAGTATAGATCCGATTGTTATGGAAAGTTTAAGTTTGCGGTAATCGGGGTACGGTTCTTGAAAGTATAATCGTCTAAATATGACTTCAACTAGCGTTATTCTGTGACACATGAATATTGTGCATTAAAGTTATCTATTTGTTGCATATGTAGTGAATCAAGGGCATGAAAGCAGCTTTGCAGTTTCCTCCGAGATCCGAGTATGTTCCATTTATCATAAAAGATTTAGATTGCGATACATGGAAGCAGGTTTTTGCAAGTATGATTGTCTAGATATGACTTCACTTAGTACATGTCTCCGTGTAATCTAGTGTTAAGCTATTTAAGCGCTTCACACTTCTGTAAGAGGGAAGGTATGTCACGGAGCCATACACAAATACACAAGTTGAGTGGTATGCTACGTTTCTTTTGTTAACCAGTATAGTGTTTATGTACATGTATATTTTTTTGAACCCTTGTGCATTAATTATGTCATGAGGAATTTCTTATGTCATGAAGGGGGTTTTGACGTTACATTAAGGAATCCTTCATTTTGTTGATGTGGGACTCTACAGCGGTTCCAGGTGAGATCGACTGGATTGTTAGCATTGTGGTCTGGTTGTAGCTCGTGACTTTGTTTTCCAAAATTACCATAAGTAGGTTTATGCGTGAAAGTATTTTTGACACGCAAAATAATTGTGAATCTTTTGAGCCACTACATAGCGAAATCGAGTATTTGCAAGATGTGTTGATTTCGAGGATACAGAACTGTTGTGTGCAGGCTGAACTGAGAACATGTACATTTTGAAATGTCATGTTGCGGAAGTATCATGGTTCGATAACTTGGTGTGTCTTTGTGACGGTTTGGCAGCGTATCTTTGAAGATCAACAGGTTTTAAGATGCGTTTGGCATTGTTTGGGCTCAGATTCAAATTCGTATAAATTAAGCAACTTGTGGTTTTTCGTTGAATCATAGTAAAATTGCACAGAGGTATGTTTTGTGTGCTAGAAGTCATGCAATGTTGAACTTGGAAGTTTTGGGGATGAAATTTTGTCAATTGGCAGAGAAGTAACTACTGACATATGCCATGGAGTCCCTGTACAGGCCTTTGGGCGGTTGCATCTCATCTGGCGAACCACTGGTAGGCGAGTTTAATATTTTCATTTGTAAATATTTCATTCGTAACTTGTATTTGTGTGCTGTGAAATATGAAAATTTTCAGAACAGAAATTGTCTGAATGCAGATAATTTAATTTTGACGTTCATAGATGCGCGTTATAATTTAATAACACAGTTGTACGCGTTGACGTTAAGGGCACATACATATATCAATGCTAGTAACGTAATTCGTACGTCAATGTTGTCTGTAAATGTGAAAATTTCAGTATTTACATTGTGTTATTGGAAACATAACGCAAATGTGAATATGACATTAAAGGGAGTAACTATATTACGTTGACGTAAGTACAACGTAATTTTGACATTGACGTGCATTGCTTAAAAGTGAATAAATAAATGCTGTAATGTTATTTTGATATGCAAATGCATAAAGCTGTAGAAATGAATTCAGTCAGTATCATATCACGTAACGTAATGCTTTGTTATTACATCATTTACGTTATATTTACGTTGGGAATGGCTAACGATAATTTTCTGATGCAAAATTTTATGTTAAGATATTACTTTAACAGGAGCAGTCTGTACAAAATTTGGTCAGAAATTACAATTGCAAAGTATTGTATGTAATACATGATATCTTGTGGTTTATCATTTATGTGTTGGGATGCACATTGAAATGAAGTTCTGGGAATTAGGGGCCCAGAATTGTACGAAGCGCTGTGGCTGTTTGGTTGGTACCGCTTGGAATGCAAACTAAGTGGTAGTTTGCAGCAGTATGTATATTTGTTGAGAATTGTAGCTATCATGTGAATAAATGTTCCAATGAAGTTACTGTGATTAAATCAAACAGGCAAATATGATGCATAACTCTAGAGCAAATGGGCTGTAGAGTTATGGGTGATGATTTGCATTTTCAATGATGTGGAAGCGTTTTCGCTACTGGAGATTTCATTTGATAAAGTACAATGTAATCAGTATATTAGGCTGTTTTGACACAGTTACTATTATTCAGGTTCTTAAATTGGTTCTCATTCGGCTTACGATATGTTTCATGGTATAAGTGCCTGATTGTTGGTTTGGTTTTTTCCCACCTCGGTTTTTGGAGTGGGAGTCTCTTTCTGATTGCGCCTTTTTCTGATATTTGCCTACTTGTACCTTTCTATACTGTTGAGCATCGAGTTGTAAGAGATGAATGTTTGGATTCTGGGACGTTGAGAGGTGATATAAAAATCCATCTAAGCAAGGGACACGGCAAGAGGATGTTCTCAATGGACTTGATGAAAAATATCAGTGATTCCTACAACGAAGAGGCCAGGACTTTAAGGAACAACCAAAAGTTTTTTTTTTTTGTTGTTTTTTTTTTTTTTCTCATTTCATGTCATTGTAAATTCCATTAATTTAAATGAAAACTGACATTAGTAATTACTGAAACCCGTAGGTAGCAAGTAGTAATTACCCGCTGAGCGACAGGTGGGTATGATATTTTCCTGACCTGGCCAGCCAAAAGCATGCACCGAGAGCCCGAAGGGCTCGAGGTGCATGCTTTTGGCGGGACAGGTCAGGAAAATATCATACCCACCTTTCGCTCAGCGGGTAATTAACTTACCTTATGACCCGACTGAGTGACATTTTAGTTTGTGTAAGAGCTACACAACGATAATGAACATCGGTGAAGTGACTTTTTCTCGCGGCGTTACAATCGCCCGAACACTGCACGTGCAAAAAGAGGAAGCTTGTCAACTGTACCATGTCGCTATTGTCAAATATAGATTACAAGGGAGTATTTTCCCTTGTACATTTAAAACATATTGAGAGAAAAAATATTTTGTATACTCTCAAGCTTTTTTCTCATTTTTTTGAATAAACAATAAGCACGATCTTTATTGAAACAGTTAAGACGGGATGGTCAATATAAATGATGTTTTCTTTTATATGCAAAAGCATACTACCATTTCGTAATGATTTTCAGTTAAATATATAATATCGTGTGCAAGATTGTATTGCGGGTATTTGTTTTTGAAGCCCTCGGACATAACTTTCCCAAATCCACATGGTCAGTTAGGGGACCGGAGTACGAAATGACCGGCTGTGTTTAAGGGATACAGGTGGTCGTTTCTAATTAAAGTGGTGCAAAAATATGTGACATTGGTTTCTGATTCTTCGTTTTGCACTTTAACAACAATAACCCACTAACACTTATGTGAGAACCAGAAACCAACTTCCACCGATAGAATACTCTTAGCTCTATGTAACAACTTACTCAGATCAGTGTCCTACGCAGTGGATAACTATTTTTACTTTTTCTCGGTTCAAAAACAACAAGTTAAAAAATATTTATGAAAATAATTTTCACCACCTCTCTGGTGGTAAGGAAAGCCACTTTCATACTGTATCGCACATTCGTTGTTATGGGCAGTTATCCTGGTGGTGAAAGTTCTTTCACACCTGTCTGGAGGTAAGGAAAGTCCTTACCTCTAGACAGGTGTGAAAGAACTTCCACCACCAGGATAACTGCCCATAACAATGAATGTGCGATACAGTATGAAAAATAATCTCCCATTAGTTAAATTGAGGTCAGAGGATAGTCATAAGGTAAGCTATAATAACCACCCTTGGCCATTGTTGGTCGGTATACCTTAATTGTTATACTATACCGTCAACTGGCTATATGCGCTGTGTAAAGCCAGTTCGTGACACAGTTGAATAAAGTCACACCACAGATAACGAAGCACCTTTTTGTGGATTTACATATTTCTATTGCAACTGCATTTGTTTCTTCTAAGATTAATAATAAACGCTATGACTTTGATTTTGATATAGTAAATTTTCCGTTTTTGGATGAAGATGTTCCTCGCCGTGCTTCGCATGGTGTATACATTTCGCAACTTAATAGGTTTGCTAGAGTCTGCAATCATGTAGCGAACTTCAACGCGCGAAATAAATGTTCAACAGCCAAACTTCTCCAGTAGGGTTATCGCTATCATCAACTTCGAAAACATTTTCTAAATTTAATCGCATACACTACGAGTTGATGTCTAAATTTAACGTTGGGCTAAAGACGCTTTCACTTACGTGGGGGCCTTTCGGAACAAGAATTGTATGGTGACTTGGTTTACATATTAACGAAACTTATAGGAAGGAATGATTTTTCTTTTCAGTTCAGACAAATCATAACACGTTACAGACGTATGGGATATAAATTGAATGTTATGCGACAGTCTGCATGCTCAGTCTTTAGCCCAATCATGGTTGATGACTATGTTGCCTTCTTAAATTGTACGCCGGTGTGTCGGGCGTCAGATTCTATGATGGCCCCGACATGAAGCTGTTCATTTTAGTTGGTTGCGGACGGAGTTTCTTGTCTGTTGTTTGGCCCACCTGGGTTCAACTGGTTCTTTTGTTCCGGGTTCCATTCAGACCCAGACCTTCAGCTGTTATTTACAATCTCCATGCATGTTTACACAAAAGCATTCCGAATGTGTCATACAGCCTCAGTGCCAAGCGTGTACTAACCGGTCAAAAATAGTTTTACTTTACACATCAAATTTTGAAACTCGCAATTCACTGTGAAAAACTAAATCCCGCTTATCCTCACTTCGCATACTGTACATAGAGATATTAAATTTTCTCTCCAGGTGATGTTCTATAAGAAAAGTCTCTGAATTCCTGCTTTAATTCGATAATTTCTGTGAGATTTACACATTCAGCTAGCTTATTTGCTCCCACTTTTGAAGAGCAACGCTAAGCCAATCAAAAAGAAGTTCTCCATGCTCACGTAACAAAGCGCACGCCGTGACGTCAAGGCACCTTCGTGGCGTCAACTAGGTCGAGTTCGGATGCACTCATCACGTGTCAACCATGTGTAATCCTGTTTTATTCAATTGCAAATTGTTTGATCAAATAGAACCATCAAGGTCCGCAACGGAACAATGTGAGGTGATGTTTAGAAACTAGGTTCCAGTAAGGTTTCGGCGCCCAGGGATTTCCATCGTCGGACAGCTTACTGAATCTGCTGAGTCTTCGTTGTTTTTGATTCATCAGGGTGATTATCATGATTTATTCTTTTGTCCTTGATGATTCATTGACTAGATAGAGATTCGCCACGAGGACCTAACAACTAACTAAATGTTGTGAACCACTGTAGAAGATGAAGGTGAGTTTGGCGCCTGTAAAACCGGCTTAAGCCTCCCCCCCCCCCGAGTAATTTTATATTATTGATCGTTCCAAGGCGATACTTCTGTAATGGTTCTAATTGTTTTGTGTTTTGGAGTCGAGTTTTTGTGCTGTTTGAGCCTTATGTACGTTTTCATTTCAGTTAAGTTCGGGTAACTAAGTGGCCGCCTATTGGGGAATAGCTGCTCACTCGGCTCACGAAAAGTTATTTGCGTTATTTGCTAGAAGGTTATTAATATGCAAAGCGATTAGCCGCGCAAATGTCCCGTAACACAGCAGAATCTAAGAGTAGTGCTAGTTAATAGAAATATTCCCACTTCTGATTGTACAGGTCGTACAAAGGTGGACTATATTATGTGTCTCTTCCTGTTTCTCGCTAAAACATCAGTTTCAGTAATGCTTTTATTCGATTATGAGTTGCTACAAAATATATGTTTCCATTGCTTATCAACTGTTGCTCATATACATGTGCCGTGTTTGTTTGATGGTTTAGTTGTTCCCATTCGTGTGTTAGGTGTTTGGCCGATGCTATACAGTTCCTGTGAATTGTTTATTCTGTACCTCGATACCTCATACATGAGCCATCATTCATCGTTTGGCTGCCTATTTCAAAGAAGAAAAATGCTTCAAATACTGTACATAACGCATGCAAGTTTGCTATTACTGTAGCTGGTGTTGTGTCGTGTGGCGGCCTTAAACGTTTCCCCTTACATCATCCATAGTGCAGATTATATTTTCCTTTTGGTACTTTGAGATCAGAGAGGATATTTTAAGAAATCAGAAAATTATGATCGGTTTAGAGTCATATTCTAACCAACGTTCAATATATTTGGCCCCATTTTAATTTTACCAGTCTTTGTACCGACTAGCCTGCTGAAAGTTGAAACATTACTGTAAATCTTTTTGGCTCCATGTTGCCAAATCTAAAGGGTCACTGACGAGGCTTGAATAGCCGAAACCGCGGTATGGCCCATCACCTTTCTCGAAAATCTGCTCACTGCTCTTAAAGGGTCTCAGTTTGATTTTTATCTATTCCTGTGATGTAATCGAATATATAAACCTCAACACTAAACCGAAGCTAGAAATAATCAGACTCATTTATTTCACCCTGAATTGTCTTAGGGTGATATAAAAGATATATTATTGGATAATTGTCGAGCTACTAAAGAAATTATATTTCATTGGAAAATACTGATTCAAAAACGCGATAGTGTAAGTCTAGTCAAGAGAAAGCCTGTCACCAAGAATCGCAGGTATCTGTCTTTCAAGAAGATTGTATTCGTTCGACTGTTCAAATTACCGGTCAAATATAGCAATCAAACTTCAAATAAATATAGGCAAATATGCCTATCTAAAAGCAGAATGAATCGCGAATCCATGGGGTTGGGCAAGGAAACATTAGACTAGAAATTCCGGGAATTCATACATTTAAAGTAGGTATTCCAAAACAGACACCAGGTGGGACGGAAAGGTACAATACTACAATGAAACAGAACATTACGTAAATGTTTGACGGGCAGGTCTAGTAGCTTTTTCCGAGCACAAAAGCACCCCACCTAACCCTTCGAGTTCAGCAACAGGTATTAAATTTTTCTGTCAATCAAAATATTTTGGTTTGCTTATGAGTTATGGCTTGGCGTCTCAGACAACTTTTTTTCAGTCAAGTAGTGGTGGTTCCACCGCTCCCTGGGTGTAAATTAGTATTATAAAGAATTTATAACTGAGTGGCTACCTATTGGGAAATAACTGCTTACGATATGCTCTCTTAGAATAAGTACCTATTTGTCTATTTAGTTTGTCCACCTCGGTTTTGGAGTGAGCTTTTCTTTCTGATTACGCATTTTCCTGATCATTACCTACTTGTACCTTTTTATAAAGAGTTTAATCTGTGTTGTCCATAGTAGTACACGGAGGAGGAAGGTATCAATACCAAGGACCCCACGTTACTAGGAGTCCTGTAGTCTACCACTTGGTCATGAAGTATCAGTCCGCTACCACTGGGTACCTTCTCCCCACCCACACACACACCGTTTACAACCGTACCCTGGTGAAAGAGTAGTTTTTGTTTTTGCGGTATGTAACTGGTAACATGTCTAGGCAATTTAAGTAAAGCGACGAATCGTTTAAGCACGGACGCTGTGTGGCTTTCTTAGTTAAACGATTTGTCTTCTGCAGAATGATTTCAAACGACTGATCAGCACTGCCTTAATTGGACAGATAACTAACCAACGCTTGTATAC
This sequence comes from Rugalucina vietnamica, assembly GCA_964017185.1. Lineage (NCBI taxonomy): Eukaryota > Metazoa > Mollusca > Bivalvia > Lucinida > Lucinidae > Rugalucina > Rugalucina vietnamica. The sequence continues at coordinate 66,139,377 of OZ024875.1, forward strand.
TTGCCAGGTGCACAATTAAAACGTTTGGTTTGTGAAACGGTGTCTGAAACAATAATTATAGAACGAGCCATGTCAATTGTCTAACATACAAGGCCATGACCTGTAAATTGTTGAGACATGCCGAGAAAAACCGCAAAATTCATGGTTGCATTTTTGCTGAATACGTATAACTAGTCCTTAGTGTCAAAGAATACGTGTTACACATATTATGGAAAGTTGTGTTTCAACAGGAATGCGTTGTTAACTTGCTAATGCAGTCAATGTAGAGTTGATACCATCTAGGCTTGAAGCAAGAAGATGCCTGTGAGCTTATAACTTTGCTGGCCAGTGTTCAGACAAACACAAATAGAATCATGTTTATCAGGCAATTGAATGCCAAACGGGGTCTCTGAAGCAATAATATCAGTAAATGAACAACGTCATATATTTTAATAGTGTGCTTTGAGAGTTTTGTGATTATTTATTAAGAAACAAATGCTGATGAAAATTATGAAAGTATGTTTTTTTTAGAATATTAGTGTGGCGTAGTTGTTCTTGTGTTTACCAAAAGATGCATTGTTGTCCGAGGTACATTTAGTTTAAACATATTTTATTGTCAAACTCAATGGGGTTGGGATACACATTCTGCCAGCATTAGTTACAGCCCATAACAAAAAATATATACAATGCATATACCTATTTATTAAAAAAAATAAATGTATTATCCGAGGTACATGCTTTGGTATGAGGGGGCATATTTCGATCCAGTAAGTCCTTCTACTAATATTACGAAATATCTATTCATCTTATGATTGAAATAAAGGGTATTGTATTCCCCTGTCACGATAGGACCCTAGAGACGAAGTAATATCTTAACTATAATAGTATTTGACAGATTACAAGCAGATGTGAAGCATACGTAAGAATCATGACCATGGCTTGTCTGAAACCGATTACACTGATTAGGACAATTAGGACAATTGGACTAGCAACTACTCAATCATTATTTAGCGCCTCCTGACCATTGATGTGTATGGGCTCTCCAATGTGGTTTCAACAATATACGTGATATTCAACAACAAAAGCGAGATAAAGCTAACATGAAATTAAAATAAAATTGATATACTTTAAGAGCAGTGGGCATATTAATGCGAAAAGGGATGGGCCATACCGCAGTTTCGGCTACTTAAGCCTCTTCATTGACCCTATAGATTTGGGGATATGGAGCCAAAAAGAATAACTGTAATTTTGCATCCTTCAACAGGGAAGTCGATACAAAGACTGGTATAATCCAAGTGGGCCCAATATTTTAAACAATGTTAAGAAAAATGAATCTAAACCGATAAGTAGTGCCTCATGACAGTTAATGTATATGGGTTCTCTAAATGTGGTTTCAATGAAATACGAGATATTCAACAACAAAAGCGAGATAAGGCTAACATTAAAGAATACTTTGAGATTTCCTTATGGCGAAATAGTGAGGTACATCGATCTTAACTATGGTCGAACTATGGTCCGACGAAACATGGTCGAATTGAGATTAGTCTGGCCAAAGTGACGTCATACCGAGACCATAGTTCACCCAAGCCTTCCACTAGGGTTTCGCCGAACAAGTATGGCCAACAGTGTTGAAAATATGTTCTGGTCCAACAATTAATCGATGTACATGTACGATCATTTTAAGCTGCTTTTGGTACTTTTAATTGTTTCTTTGTTGCTTGAATTTATTTTCCCGTGTTTTTCAGTCTACTGAAATACTCTCTCTTCTTTTAGACGGTTGTCTTTGGGCGCCGCCATATTCACAAGACCATGAATCAACTAAACACCATTCGATCAGCGTTTAGCTTTAGCATGCACAAATAACCCTTTCCGGGACTATAATATGGAATGAGATCGAAGTCCCTCGTTGTGTTTTAGCAGTGCCAAATGATAAGTTTCCCAAATGACGACTCAATGATGGTTTTGATATTTTGTCATTTTATCATCATCATCGATCATCACAATGACGATCGATCATCATCATCATCATCATCGATTATCATCATCATCGACCATCATCATGGTCGATCATAATCATGATCGATTATCATCATCATCGACCGTCATCGATCATCATCATCATCGATCATCACCATGTTGATCATCATCATGAATATTCAAACGGCGGCCAGACTCACGTCTTTCATAATGTCTCTCTCATTCTATGACCGATTCAAACAAAATTTTCACAAGAATGTTTGCTTTGATCATTTCCTTAGTTTTAAGTAATTATTGTTGTTGTTGAATAGTGCGATCTCCTCTTAGTAAGAATATTAGTCATAGGACAAATTTGTGTTGCAAATGATCAAATGTTTGCAATCCTTTTCTACAATTTATAGGAGATAGCAACGGCCAATCATCATTCACTTTAGTTCACAGATCAAGAACAACAAATGCCAATATGCTGCATTACGTTCATGTTCCTCCTGGATAGACTGAATGAAACAATCCAGGGCTTTCGACTTTAGACCTTCTTGATTCAAAACCCACCCGAGAATGTTTAAGCATGATGCTTTATGACTAATTGTTCTTGTTTTCACAGCAGCGTTCATAAGAAGAATGTCAACCAATTTGTAATCATGGCAGTTCATTTGACTATGGTTCAAATAAAGAAGAAAGGGATATAAAAGCTGCCCATCCACGAATGCAATATTATATCCTTGTTCGATTTTAGGACCCACCTTCTCTAGTTCCCATGGTAGCTGACAAAGACATCTCAAACACTCGTACATTATCACTGAAGGCATTATATGGGCCTCCACTGGTAGGAATGGCACACAGGTGAAAATCCATTTCCACATAACATTTTTAATGGTTATATCACCGATCATTCCTGTCTTTCGGGCCAAATATTCTATTATTTCCGTATATGTTTCAGGGACTAGTCGTGTAAGATCGCATCTACAAATGGAAAATCGCACTCCTTCGGGAATTGTTCTCAATGACTTTACTGAATCTTCTGCATACCCCAACACAAACAAATTGGAAGCTTTTTTAAGTGGCAAAAAATCAACAGGAAGACTGAAAGCATGCCTCATTTTTCCTCGCAGAATATCCCTCATTTCCTGTTTTGTTGCGCCAGTCCGCTCTAGCAGAGCGATCTCGACAGACACAAGCATTGGTCTGATGAATGGCATAAAGAGGGACAATGCTGCCTTTGTTTCTTCCTCGGAATGTTCCGTCACCTTTGTTAAAGATTCAAATTCGCTGACATATGATCGCAAACTTTCTATGACCTTTTCAAGATCCCATCTGTTGATATCTATCAGCTTCCTTGAGTGAAATGCCACAATACCAGATATAAGCGTTAATTGACAGGTTAATATTTGCAGAAAATTAGCAAGGACATGTGTTCGCATAACCCTGTTTCGTATAATGTTCTGTGCGATCTGACGTTGTGATTTACCTAAATCATTGTCAACTTTGCATAAAATGAAATCGCCTGGTAGACGATACTTGTAACTGGACAGCAAAAACTGTAAATCTTTCCCAATGCCGTTTGTGTTAACTCTTAACAAAACATTGACGAAGGCATCTGCTAACAATGCCTCAAGGGCACTTGCTAACAGTTCTAAATCCCTGCTGTCGAGTTTGTCGAACATATTCTCCCGGGGAATGAAGTAGTTTGGGCAGTATCTTTCCTTTGCCCACTCACAAAGTTTCTCTAAGCATATCGTAAGACATTTCAGTAAATTTGACGGAAACCAAAAGTTTTTTGGTAGTGTTTCAATCATGTAAAGTAAACATGTTTTACAGTGGTATGATGTCAAAACTTCCTTTCCTATTTTTTTGTTAATAACCTCATTCTTCAAAACTTTCATCAGTACGAAACATTTTAGCTGAATTGAATTAAACATTGCCACAAGCATTCGCTCTTGTAGTGATAATGATATCCTCCACTGTTTGTCTTTTTCAAGGCTATTTGGATGACCAACAGGTACTACGAAAAAACCTAAACTCCGACACTTTTCAATGATTTCCTGTGGTGGCCAATCAAAACGTCTTTTTCTTTTAAACCATTGCATCGCTTCTTTTGGAAGGCGTCGACATCGAAAAGCGTAAACCAAATCCACATCTAGTATTTTGTACTTGTCACCGACTGCACGTAGTGCCGGACCGTGAATTTCCATTGGAGTGGGCCAATCGTCTTGCTCTAGCAACGGATGTCCACACAGAAGCCTTCCTCTCTCATCGGTTTCAATTTTGAATATGTCCAAAATTGTAGGAATGCGCGCCTGAATTACTTGACTGTTATTCAAATAAAATTTATCCACAGAAACACCATCAAATACTGGCTGTAGTTTACAATATCCAGGGGGAGTTAAATCGTCTTGTATGAGAAGCAAACTGTTTTGCAGACAATCATGTAAACTTGTTACAACCTCTAAATTTTTCAAAACTTGAACCAAGTCTGTGTCTGAGCCCATGCCAATCAAAGATGTTCCCTCAAACACACTTCCACCAACATAACTGGAAAATAGATCGTTGAAAGCTACACTTTGAATAATTTCATAGGCAGATGCACACAGTTTATGCAGGTCCCGTATATGTGTTGAAGCTCCTGTAAGCTCCATTACCTGGCAAATATACTGTGACAAGGTCTCTTCTGGCATCGGGTTAACATCATCTTCCATTGCAAAAACTAAAACAGATCAATGACTATTACGTTATGTTCTTTGTGCGATTCTTATAATACATAAAAATATAAACTAAAACAACAACAACAAAACACTATAATTATTACTGTAAGGATGCTTTATTAACTAGACTTGCTCCCAACGTTTGTTTAAGGATGATTGTTTTTGAGTGGTCGTTCAACCTCAAAGCAAAATACAAACAGAAAACACAATATAACGGAACGCAACGGCATGCAATAAGTCTTCAACGCTGTGTCTGATTAATAAAAAAAACACAAACGTGACCTCAGGAAAGAACAGCAGAACATCTACTGTCTGAACACCATCTTCCAGAAACTGCATTTTTGACATCTCGCGTTTCTGAAAGACCTCAAGAAAAATATGAGCATTCACTATTTTGCATTCAAAAAGTCTAAAAAAATGCCACAAAAAATTTGAAAATCGGTTAGCAAATAAAAAATTTTTATGCAAGAAAATAGTTTTGAATAGGTATTTTTCCATTTTAAGATTGTCAGCAAGGAAAGTAACTATTTTCCAAAAAAAATCTAAATTGATTGTTCTTAATCGAAAATGCACCAAACCAAAGCCAAATTGTATTGTATGCATAGCTGATTGCCAAACTCTTAAAATTATTCCACAGATCATCAGGAAAACATGTCCGTGCAATATATACCCCCTTAAACCCCACTTTTATATAGTAAAACTAGGGTATGCAGGGGTACACCTATTTTTTTCTGCTCCAAAACATAGATTGTGGGTACTCGTTAGAACCGCCTTGGCGAGACGGTTCTAACGTGTACACACAATCTATGTTTTAAGCAAAAATAAGAAAACTATCAAACTTTTGTAAAGCTAAAAAAATCCGTGTTTATTGCTAAGGCAAGTTTACGTAATGTTTGCTTGATTTTAAGATTTAAGGTGTTTGGATTACCTCCTTGTACATGCACAATACCTATTCAGAATGATTTGTTGACAGTGAACCGATTTGCAAACTTTTTATGGCATGTTTTAGGACTCATGAGTTGCAAAAAGATAACATAGTCATATTTTTCTTGTGGTGTTTCAGAAAAGTGAGATTTCGAAAAATGCAGTTTCTGAAAGATGGTGTTCAGACAGTAGCTAACCTGCTACAGTTGGATACTTGAATTAACTCATAGATATTTCCGGGACACCCTCTAATCTTGAAGAACAGGTGAAAAAATCATCACAGCATGCCCTGGTTTATTTCTTTGTTTGATCAACGTTTTGTGTCCTAGTTCGAGTCTGAACAGAGCCGACAGACAGAGAAAAATTTCTGAATTGCTGGACTAAACGAAGTAAACGACATCTATGCCTTAGATTAGGATACTCCCTAATTGAAAACTATGTCACTTTAAAAGACAAAAATGCCCAGTTCTTTATTATTATTGTGTTCTTGCATATTTTGATTGTCAATGAAATAATTTATGTCAATTTTAACATAAGTTTCGGAAGTCACATTTCTAAGCATTAATGCAATATGATAGATTGAAAGCAAATTTACTTTTGAACCTGTACTGTATCTCTATAAATACGTCTACATAACCTAAATATACTCATTCTGACACCGGTTTGACAAGAAATACGGCCATGAATGTTAACAATTCTACAGTTGATGTCTTTAAAATTGTCCATAACGACTGTGCTTATTTTAGTTCATAGAAAATTTCAGGAAATTATACATTTTCTCCTTGCTGACCCTGTTTACCCCCAAGACCCAGGATGCCACTTTGATATGATGTGTGAATGTGTAAAACACACAAACTGGCGAAAATGCATGCTGGGTCCCGGGGGCAACACACCTAGAAATATACTATAAGATTGTAAATTAAAGATCTTATGCACTAAGCTAACATTTCTTACAAAATAAACATAAAAAGGTACAAGTAGGCAAAGATCAGGAAAAGGCGCAATCAGAAAAAGATTCCCACTCCAAAAACCGAGGTGGGAAAAAACCAAACTAACAATCAGGTACTTATACCATGAAACATATCGTAAGCCGAATGAGCAGCTATTTTCCCAATAGGTGGCCACTCAGTTACCTTAACTTAACTAAAATATGAAAACATACATAAGGCGCAAACAGCACAAAAATTTTTATACACCAAGACATAAAACAAAAAGAACCACCACAGAAGTATCGACTTGGAACGATCAGTAACACAAAGTTACTGGCGGGCTTAAACCGGTTTTACATGGCCATAACCTCACCCTCTGCTTCTGCAGTGGTTCATAACATTTAGTTAGTTATTTGGTCCTCGTGGTGAATCTCTAACTAGTCAATGAATCATCAAGAACAAACAAATAAATCATGATAAACATCCTGATGAATCAAAAACCAGGACTCACAGACTGAGTAAGCTGCCCGACGATGGAGATCCCTGGGCGCCGAATAACCTACTAACTCCGGAGCAAAAGAAAAACACCAGTTGGACCCCGGTGGGCCAAGCAACAGACAAGAAGCTCCGGCCCCAACCAACTAAAATGAATAGCTTTATGTCGGGGCCATCATAGAGTCTGACGCCCGACCCACCGGCGTGCAATTAAAGAAGGCAGCATAGTTATCAACCATGATTGGGTTAAAAACTAAGCATGCAGACTGTCGCATAACATTTAAGTTATAACCTATACGTCTGTAACGTGTTATGATTTTTCTGAACTGAAAAGAAAAATCATTAATTCCTTAAAGTTTCTTAAATTTGTAAACCAAGTCACCATAAAATTCAGGTTCCGAAAGGCCCTCACTTAAAAGCGTCTTTAACCCAACATTATATTTGGAAATCAATTCATAGTGTCTACGATAAAATTTAGAAAATGTTTTTCGAAGTTTATGATACCGATAGCCCTGTTGGAGAAGTTTTTCCGTTAAACTTTTATTTCGAGCGTTGAAGTCTGTAACATGATTGCAGACTCTAGCAAACCTAATAAGTTGCGAAATGTATACACCATAAGAAGCACGACGAGGAACGTCACCATCCAAAAAAGGAAAATTTACTATATCAAAATCAAAGTCATCGCGCTTATCATAAATTTTAGAAGAAACAAATCCATTTGCAACAGAAAGATGTAGATCTAAAAAGGGGGCTTCAGTATCTGTGATACTAAACAATTACTAAACAATAAACAATCAATGTGTGGATCTTGTTCAGCATTCATATGACAAACAAACCCATGTGTGTTTGCTTGAAAAGTGCTGTTGACAAACAAATGTAAATCAGTTCAAAGTCTAATGGTTCATTTTTGCCAAAGATGGAGTGGGTTGTGAAAATATTTAGATGCATTGTCTGGATTCTGTTAAAGCAGCCAAACTATTTTGTAAACGAAAGTGTATATATTTCTTCTCCTATAAATGCTTAATTCAGCCCCATAGTCATAACATGAAAATTTTGTCCTCCCAAATCTGAGATTTAGGGACTTCTTACATCTAAGGCATAGATGTCCTTGGTTTAATTTAGAATACAACAAGACAGAATAATGTTCTGATACAAGCTCTTACGATCAATGTCGATCTCCACAGTCGGTTGATACAAACATTTAGTATTTGTGCTCTGACGGCAATCTTTGGTCGTCCACTCAGACGCCTTTTTTATTCAGTTTTACGTCCCTTTCAAGATTATTTCAGCTCATATGAGGCGGATCAATCAGAGGGTGGGTGAAACAGGAGAAACCCGAGAAAAAACACCTGGCACACTCGCAAGCAGAACTTGGCTTGTCTCACATGTGGCCAGTGCAGGGCTCAAACCCACACCAGATTCAGCGGTGAGATTATCGAGTGATTAAGAAACAGCGCTCTTAACTGCTCGGCCACAGCAGTAGTAGCTTTTCTTTCGAGTTTTATTTCGTCTCAACCGCTACCATCGTTCGGAATCACACGATCAACATTTCTCAATTTCTTCCAACAAGTGTGCTATCATTTACATGATTTAAATATACATTTTCTAACGTATAAGACCGGTCCCTTTAGCTTAATGGTTAGAGTGTCCGCTTCAGGAGCGGGAGACCGTAGGTTTCGATCCCGGGCCGCGTCATACCAACGGCGCTAAATTGGTACAAGTGGCTACCTAGCTTGGAACTGAGCATTATAAGGCAAATACTGGCTTCTGTTCTCCTCAAAATATAGCATCACTAAAGTCCAATTCGCATGCACCAAAAATACACGCGTGTAAATAGACTCCGGTGTGCAAATTTTACTCGGGGTAAGCAAACGGCGCATGCGAACGCAAATGCACACCGGAGTATATTTACATACGTGTAAATTTACCCCTGGGTCTGACCAGATGCAAATTTTATTTTAACAAAAACACACGTGCAAATTTACTATTTTGTCGCATGCAAACGCAAAGTAAAATTTACCCTTGAGTATTTTTATTTTAAGGCAATATTCTGCTTTTAGATGACAAATTTTCACATTTTTTGTTCATAACTGATTATATGACTTGTTTCTCTTCCTTCCGCAACCTGATTGTATGACAGTTGTTGAAACTGTGGACTTTGTTTCTAAATAAGAGTTTATTGCCATTCATCACATTTTATATCATATGGAGTACAGACAGCCACACTATTTCTTCATCATTCTTGGTGAGGATTATTGATGATAAAAAGGAACTGTATAACTGTTAAGGTTATGCCTGACCATTACATGATTCTCCTCTGCTGCCAAAGTCCTACAAGAACACCTTGAAGCAGCCTCTTCTTGTTTTGCAAATACAAAAAACTTAAATGAACAGGTTTTAAACCAGAAATGATAAATTTACATACAAAATACTCCTGGTGATAAAACCCATGCGAATGCAATTTAAATTTACTCAGTGGTTGATTTGCACACCGGAGTATATTAACACACCGGAGTATATTTACACGCGTGTATTTTTGCGCATGCGAATTGGACTTAACATTGCATGCCTAGCGAAACGAAAAAAGTCTGCAAGAATAATAAAGTCTTATAATTATCACTGTTTGTATTCACTTGAAGACCGTATGGAAGACTGGTATTTGTGCTAAATACGATGTCCTCCTTAAGTTCAGAAGTTATTATTATCATTATTATTTTTATTATTACGAAGGCTGTCCGGAAAGTTTCGAGACTGTGTCTTTAACTCAGTAACTGCTGAAATTTTACCCAGGAATATTGCAATATATCATGAGGTATTGCCGAGAATTTCAGAAGAATAGCTCATCTAGAACCTATTCATTTAATCATTTTTGTATCGGCATGTCACTACTCTTTGAGCATTTTGACGTCAACAACGTCACGTCCCTTATAATTTTCAAGATATTTCCTTTCGATCTGATGCCTTTTTAGAGTGCCTTCAAGTCTATCGGGCCGGGAACTAACAATTTATTGTAATTATGTTATATTTGATTATTCTGAGAACAACAGCTTATTCTATTTTAAACCATACGCCAGATCTCGTGTAGCCAGCTCCCAGTTACTTTGCACTGATTTTAGGTTTGTTGCATTTCCCCTCAAACATTAAACTGTATGTTATCCTTCCCCAAATTATCTGCATCTTTTCTAAAATCCTGCCCGTAGCAATCAAAGATGACAAAACATATGCTTAATTTGATTTAGCCAACAACAACAAATTTTGAGTATGTTGGGAACTAATTCCGGCATGCATACAGTGTTTGGTAGTAAGGCGCTGCTCCGTGCATTGCTTTAACGTCGCGTTTTTATCCAGCATATCGATTGACATGAACACTTCCATAAGCTATAGCAACAATGTTGTCGATCGAAACACCTTGAAATTTCTCAAACTATTTCAACAGATGATGAAGTGACATCATGCAAGTTGCTTCTGCTTTGAAGAGCCAGATTTTCTATTCGAGTACATTTGTTTTGTTGTCTCAAGTTTTTTGAAAACGTCAAATTCAAAGTGCTCCGAGAAGCACTACATTGGTTGCCTTGGAGACGAATATCTCCAACAATATTCATTGTTCGACTCTATGCTTTCCACAGTTCCAAACAAAACATTTATCTGTTCGTTCGTATGTAGTTATTAGAAATCTTACAAATGCCTTTGAGATACAGACACAGTCCCAAACATTCCGGACGACCCTCGTATCATTATTATAATTATTATTATTATTATTATTATTATTATTATTATTATTATTATCTTAACTTCCTATTATTTACGCAGTGCATATCCTGTACGAGAATTCTTACGTATAAAAGTTGCTCAAAACAAACCGCTTTGTGTCTTACCTGGTTAGACAGGCCTTATGGAGACGTGGTGAAATGTTTCCGCGAGCTGTCCCTTGTGTAAAGCCTATATGAATACCCACAAAAAACGCTAGAACGATTAAAATTCTATTCAAGTCTTACATGTTAAGCAATGTTTAGTACCGAGGTTTTACCTTGTAAAATCAACAATGTTAAATTTAAGTTAGGTATTTTAATCAATACAACTTAAATCAAATTGCGTTTGTTTCAAAACAATTACAAATTGGCTGACTTTCAAAAAGTCTATTTAGGGCGTCTCGATACCAATTTTTGTCGATAAATAAACCTCTTATTTTAACATATCTTCAAATATAGATGAAAAGCTACAAATTAAAACAAAAATTTATAGGGGTATCTACCCTTTTTTAAAAGTTATAATTTTTTAAAAATTAGAAAATTCCATGACTTGACATTTTTTTCATCAATATTGGAAATATATCAACCGAAACTGCAGGTAATATAAGTTATATAAGGTTTTACAATGTTATGAGTAGTATGTAGAATTTTTAGATTACATTTTGTCTCCTAGTTTTGGACTGTCTATGACAGGCAGATGTAGATATCACACTCTTATTATGTAGTATTTAGTAAGCCTCTGAAGAAGCCGAAAGGCGAAAGCGCGCTCAGGCACAAATAGGATTTTGCACTGTTGATGATAAAATCTCCATATATATATATATACAGATGAATATAAACATTATAGAACAAAAAATTTTTTTCTGCAGGAAATAAAAATCACAATTTTTACACAAATTTGTCTATCACATTTGCAAAAATATACTTAGAATGACAAAAAACTGATTTTTGAAAAGAACAAAAGCATAAAAAAGATAAGCTAAAATATGCCTATCCATGCTTTTTTAGCTGCTATTGACATGTCTTTTACCCACCCTCCCCCAAAAATGCCAAGTTTTAGTAACGTAAGATCATTGAAATGAAATTAAAAAAAAAAACATCTATGGCAAATTTCGAACACTTTGTAACTCTAGGATTTCTATTTGATTCTTCTTTAAAAATATTCACAAGCCCTTGGAAGCCGTCGCGCCTGCATATAGTCTGCAGATGAACAAACGACAGTCCAGATGCTGCAATTTTTTGAGCCGTGTATTTAGTAACTACTTTTCAATCTATAAGCGGGACAAGAGAACCATAATTTGCATCCTTCTGAATCCTATATTGACACTTGCTAACTGCATAGTCAAAGGTAATACTGTTTTCTAAAAGCTCATGATGACGTTCTTGATGATGCTGTACAAGTGATGCAAGGGCTTGGCAGTCCTCAAGAGGATAATGTGCTTCATAAAGCATTCCACAGTCTCGAACAAGGGCTTCTTGTTTATAACATTTACGACCAGGTAGATATAACCTAAATGCTGTTAACGTGTCTATCAAGCCTGTAGTGACACCATGAAATGATATATTGCACTCTAAAATCTTATTGTATAAAACTATTGAGTCAAAATTGTTAATATTATGGCCTACAAGAACAGGGTTTTTAATATTTTGTAAAAATTCTGTGGTGGTACTTTTTGTTTCATGTCTTGGTGTTTAAATTATTTTGTGCTGTTGGCGCCTTATGTATGTTTTCATATTTTTAGTTAAGTTAAGGTAACTGAGTGGCCACCTATTGGGAAAATAGCTGCTCATTCGGCTTACGAAATGTTTTATGGTATAAGTACCTGATTGTTACTTTGGTTTTTTCCCACCTCGGTTTTTGGAGTGGGAATCTTTTTCTGATTGCGCCTTTTTATGATCTTTGCCTACTTGTACCTTTTTAAAAGTAAAAAGACATTCATCAAAAGACACTGTCTGGACAGGCGATCCATTTCTGTACAACTTGTTATCTTTAACAGCTAGCTGAGTTATTGCACTGGATCCATAGGATATGGGCTTTGACGGCATCACAAACTGGCTATATTCTTTCTCCCCTTGTGATGCCGACAACTGGGTAATATCTGCAAAACCTGAAAAACATTATATTAAACATGTATCTTTAAAATGCCTACACAATAAATTTATTTGAGCCGTCTCATGAGAAAAACAACAGTTTGCTTATTCGACAACAAAGGTGCAAATCAGCACCTTTGTTTTCACTACGTGGATAGTACAACACCTCTACTTTCTAAATCCAAAATTTCAAGCCTCTTTCCATGTTATGTGCTTGTACAGAACATAGACAGATACAGCTAGGCTTGTGTCGGACCTGTTCTGAAACCACAATTGTTGAATTTCTCACGAGTCGGCTCATTGCAACATGATTTTACCTACAATAAAATTCTAGGGAAGACTGGGATCTTCACAATTCAAGGGTCTGGTCAGAGACTGAATTCTGGGTTTGTGTAACGGTTCCACCAAATGCAATCACTATGTTTTCAGGAAAAATAATGAAGATAATGTCTATATCTTTATACCAAATGTAATCTTTACAAAAATAACAAAACCTCTAACCTTACTAAAAGGAGCTGAGCACTAAAGTTGAAATATCAAATTACAACTATCCAAAAAGCTATTTTCACATATTGTGGCTCAAATAAAAACTAACCAAAGCCAGTAGTTTCTAAACCAAAATATACAAAATTATATTTTGATGGAGATGGGAGCCTCTCGACTTCTAAGGGGTTAACTGGTGCAGGGATCTGAATCATGTCTGCATCTTCAATGGGCTGAGCTGATGAATCAATCGATGTACTACTGTATGTTGAGCATTCCCTTGTTTCACAGGCTGTTTTTGTTTCACACACATCGCCGCTTCTTCAGTTCAACCCTGCACTTCTTGGTGTCCACTGTAACATTGTTACGAAATGAAGTAGAATCGGTGTTTCACGTCTAAATTTTCTGTTTTAACGTACTTTTATCCCCTGGGTCGTGGTGACCAATTTGTGTCTGGGGAACGCTTATGTTTTCTCCTCAGTATAGAAAACGCTCGCTTATAATTTTTATTCAGTATAACGACCTTCATAAAGTTATGTAATTTTTTTTGCCTCGTGAAAAATTTGATATTATGAGCTCGATCAATTATAAAGGCACATTAAATGCTGGCTTGTACCCCTATTTTTCTGGAGAATTGCACGGAACAGACCGATCTTTTTAAGGGAATTTTATTTCAAATAAAAAGGCTAAAATTAGCAAAATTGGAGGTGATTCTTTTTGTAGCATTTTGAAGCTAAACCCGAGTTAATTTTGTCATTTTGTGAAATTGTATAAAATTGGTTCTTTTAGCGACATGGTTATTTTACAAAACCGGTAAACAAGTTTGCCCATGTGTTTTGTGTGATTCGTTTTCATATAAATAGCCACGTTTCTAAATTCTGGTAGACACTAAAAAAGAAAGCTGTAGCCGGGTGTTGGGCTGTGTCTCAGGGGGCATCAAAAGTTATCCTGCCTAGACGTTTGATCTTGTTACGCACAATAGCAACTGCTATATCTATGGGCTAATCTGATCTTACGAGGTAACAATGTTTCTTTTTGTTGCATTTTCATATTGAATTCTGATGCGAGACGTTGTTGTATGATTTCGATTTGATATTTTACTGTTAATGTACGTTGTTACCGCCTTAAATTAGGGCAGTTTGTTGGGCCGCCCGGTGTGTAAACATGAGGTGGCAGTTTATTGAACCGCATCAGGTAGTGCCCATAAGGTGGGAGCCGGGGCCGTTTATTGAATTATATGCAATGTATCCACGTATTAGAATTCAGGTTTGATAAGTCGCGAAGTTTTTGTTTTCAATATGAAAGAATTGTAAACCATTACGTTATTTGTACATAGAAAATTGTGCATTTTAAAGTTTGTGTTATGACAAACTATGGCCGCATTATCCTCTAGCAAAACGCATGATGTTGGTTTTGTTTTGCTTAGAATACGTAAATTATTTGTAAATGTGATTCAGAGTGTATCTAGGAATAAAAATAATTATTAGATCCTTTGGAAGCAGTAAAAATACAAAGCTAGAAGATGGGCCATATTTTCGAAGGAGGTTTACGTTGTACAAAGTTGGTTCTGACAAAGCAGTGCATCGCTAAGCACCACTTTTAGATAATTAGCGTGGCCTCGCCGAGTTGGAATTAACTGACATGCCCCGAAAATATCCTGTCTTAGAGTTTTATCTGTTCTAAATGATATAGGCCAGCTAAGATTGTAAGATACATGATACAAGATACAAAGTTTATTTCCAATGTAAGGCCACTGGCCCATAACATATATACAACAATAAAACACAACAGAGTGATGTCAATCAAGAGACAACAAAGACATGAGTTATGATTGCTTCTAAAGCTAACCTATTCTATGTTAATTTTATTTTTTTTCTATATATTGTAAGGAACTAGGGTTTGCGCTTCGAACGCCGTGAATAATTATACTATAAAATGTGCATTTTCCAATTTTTGATGATTGATTACTCGGGCTTCCGTATTTATTGTTGATCGGTAAGCATGTCATGAGTTTCACAATTTTCACGAAACTCGCTCACTTAACCTTGATCATTTTCACGTTCTATTTGTCTGTAAATGAAGCATGTTGGTTATTTCAAACAAACTGGAATTACCTTTAATTCAAACATATTAAGGTAAGACTTCTAATTCTTGCTCAAAACATAGATTGTGGGTACACGCTAGTACCAACGATCCATGTTTTTAGATCAGAAATAATAGAACTTGTGTACTCTTCTTAGCTGATTGAATTTATAGCATTGTAGAACGAGAAATGGTGGCGCAGTGTTATAAATACGATTTCTGTAAATTGCCTGTGACATCACTTCTCGTCTGGTTCTTTTAAACATACATTTTTAGTGCACAATCACATATTTCAGAAACAGCTAAACTTCGTAATAATTTTTTTCTTAACTCGAATGCACTTACAAGGAATTTCGATATAGCAAAAAGACTGGAAGAATCTACTAAACTCATGATCGAATAAAACTTGTGCAGAGATACAATTCGCCTCCAATCAGGCTTAAAATGCTTTTCTCTTAGATCCATGTTAATGGGACATACCATGAAAAAATGAAATTCATCTTCAACCGTAAACACGTTTCTACTAAGACAGAAAAGACAAAATCTAAATTCTCTATTGGTATCTACATGTCGTCCCTTTTCAATTAAAAGGCTGTGGCTTGCGCATCTAAAATTTGCCAATGTTTTTCGACATACAAAATTTGAGTCAATAGTTAAGTACGTTTCGACATTAAGATTTGTTTTAAAATGTTTGTAGTGATCAGCTTTGGGTGATTCCGTTACGTTAGAACGCCAGTTTTGAATAGATATATCTTCAATACGCTGTTTAAACAAATTTAAAAAATGACTACAGTTTCCTACTTCATTCGCGAGCCACGCATATCCGAATCCGAATTCAAAAAGTAGCGATTTTATATGTGTTGCCCATGTGATTTTGGCTGTTTCTGTGAGCGATTTCAACATTAAGTAGCATTGGGGTGGGTATCTATGATTTGGCATGTACAGTAATTTTAATCAATATTTAGTTGCTTGCGTCATGTAGTTAACAGCTAAAGGTAGACGGCCACATTCCCCTAGTGAAAAATCATCATTTGTGTTTTGTCTTAGACCTATATAGTACTTGCAAAATTTGGTTTGTATTCTTTCAATTTCGTCACTATAATTATACCCCCAGATTTCCGCGCCGTAACATGCCACAGGTTTTACCATTGAATCAAAAAGTTTAAACGCATCTGACGGATGAAAAAAAACAACAAAACAAATTATCGCTGGAACCTAAAAATGCTTGATGCCGCCTTAAGCGCTTGTTTAGCTAATAATTCTTTCGTTTTTGACCAAATTAATTTTGGTGTGAAATAAAGACCTAGATATTTATACATAGACACGATTTCGATTTCTGCTCCTTCATAGTACCACCTGTGGTGTCACGAGTTTGTGAGTTTGTATGTCAGAGCGAGTTGTCCTATTTTGTACCGGGTGTGCGAGTCCGCCAGTTATCAAAACTTAGTTTTCGGGTTGTCGTTATACTTGTTTCCTTCTTTGCACGCGCCAAAGTTGTCAAAGTTATCAACTCATTTTTGAAGCTGTTTTCTGGTCTAAAATCCTTTGTATATCCACCTAGATGTAAGTACTGTAATTCTGTAGTGTTCCATCCATTATTGTATGCTATTGACATATCATTTTTACAAAATTTAAGGTATTTTTCGATGTTTTTCTGATTCGTACCTAAAACAGATTTCGCCTCTAGATGTTTCGTACCTCATGAAAGTTGTTATAAACGTTTTTCCAGTATTTCTGTCTACAATTTAGGTGTTGTAGAATTATTTTATGATTACTTTCTGGCAATCTTTTTAAGTAAGTCTTGCAGTCGCTCAGTCCGTTTGATAGTCATGTCTGTCATTTTTGTTGTAAACCTGTATTTTCTTATTTGCTGTATTTTCAGTCTTTACCTCACTCATCAGCTTATATCATCATCTGATTTGCACATACGACTGACAGAATTAAAGTTGAAGTTAATCCACCTCTCGTCTTTATTTGTCAAACCAAGTGCAAGGGGTAAACTAGCCGTAACAGTCTCCGCAGATCTAAGGCGGCATAGTAAAGAATCTAGACGATAGAATTCCTGGATTGGAGGCCGGTTTTGTCGACAACGTTGTCACCACCCCGTGGTTTCGCTACAGCTGGTTCGAGCTAAACACCCCGTGTTAACGGCATCACATCAGTGTGGGGGTCCATCACAACACCCCAAATAACATTTTGTGGAACAGGTCCATCGAAACACCCCAAACAGGTCCATCGCAACACCCCAAATAACATTTTCTCCTACAATTGAAATACCAGACTGTGATGAATAAACTTTTATATGTTGTTGTGTTTATTCTCCTGGGGCCTTTGACATGCACCCATCCCCTCACAAAACTTGACTGTCAAAAAACAATCATCATCATGAGTAAAGCAGGTGATACAAACTCTCAGACTGAGAAAAGAACTCGAACATTGACAGAAAAGGGTGCTGAGATTTACGAGGCCAGGAAATCTGAATATGAATTGAAAATCCAAAAGGCTTGGGATCCTGTTGCACAATTTTTGAGTGACAATTTAGTCTTTCCTTCCCCAAGTAGCCTTGAAACCCTAAATGAACTTGAAAAAGAATTAAATAAGCTGTTCTCAACATATAAGAAACTCATACAAGATTATATAGCTTATTTATTAAGAGTGTCAACTCAAGACAGTTTGTTAGTCAGTCAAAAGTTTCAATCACAGTTCATTAATTCATTGAAGGTGTACACAGACTTTAACAATAGATTGAAAGTCCTGAAAGGCATGCATAAAGAAACTTCTCATGCTTCATCCGGTTCCCATACTACATCATCTAGAATAAGCAGTGTTTTAGCTGTAAAACAGGCTGCATTAGAGGCAGCCAAGGTACGAACTGAGTATGCTGCTCGTGAAAACGTCCTTAAGAAAGAAAAAGCTCAAATTATAGAACAACAAGCAATCGCCGAAGCTGCTCGTGTTCGTAGAAAGGAGGAGTTAGAAGCCGATATCGACTTTCTTAATCAGGAAAAAGAGTTAGCGGCTTGTGCTGCTGAGACACAAGCTTTGGAGACCAGATCTAATAAATCAGTTTCGCAGGGAATCAAAAGTCTACCCGTAGATGACCCTCTTGAAAGAGTAGAACAGTTCGTTGAGAAACAGAATGCTCTGAAAAACGAAGTCATTGAAATAACCTCCACAGAAAGCTCCACGTCCTATATAACAGTGAAGGAAGAGAATTATAAAGATGTTCCTACCCCGGTAGTTAAAAGTGAAAATCAAGTTGTGAAACCTAGAAATGAGTTTTCTGAGTCTTGTGCTGCAGATTTCACCAAATTTCTATTGAGAAAAGATCTCACATTATCTAGGCTATATCAGTTTAATGACAAGCCCGAGTCGTTTAGGGTGTGGAAATGCAGTTTCAATGAAGTGGTGAAAGAGTTAGGTGTCACACCATCTGAAGAAGTTGATCTTCTCATTAAGTGGTTAGGTCCTGAATCAAAAAAGCAGGCATTAAGCATAAGGTCATGTTATAGTTACAATCCTCAGAAAGCCCTAGAGAAAGTGTGGGAACGCCTCGAAGACCGGTATGGTGCTCCAGAAATGGTTTATTCGACAGTGTTGAAAAAGCTGAACAAATTCCCTAAAATTGGGCCTAAAGAAAATGAAAAATTGTTCCAACTTTCTGACATTCTCGGAGAGGTTGAAGCCTTAAAAGGGGACCCCAAGTATGACATGATGCTGTCATACTTTGATTCCTCTGTAGGTATCTCCCCGATAGTGTCAAAGTTACCCTTCAATTTACAAGAAAAATGGACAACCAGAGCTAATAACTTCAAGAAGGATCACAATGTAACCTATCCAAGGTTTTGGGTTTTCACAGAGTTTGTTCATGATCAGGCCAAAATTAGGAATGACCCAGGGTTCATATATACACAGATACCCTCAGAGAAGCCACAGATTCAAAGTCAAAAGAAAACTTTTATTTCAGCCAAGAAAACTGATGTTAAGAAGGAGAATAAATCAGAAACCAATGGTGATGCTCCTCGTTGTCCTATGCACAAGACTAAACATTCTATTCATAACTGTAGAGGCTTTAAGTCTCTGTCTTTTGAAGAAAGACGAGCATTTCTCAAAAATAATCACCTCTGTTTTAAGTGTTGTGCATCTACAGATCATGGTGCGCGAGAATGTAAACAGAAAATTAAATGTGGTGACTGTGGCAGTGAAAGCCACTGCACAGCCATGCACATTTATAAGGATAAGTCAGATCAGTCTGTGCATGGTGGGGAGGAGGAGACACCAAGGAAAACTGTAACTTCCAAATGTACCCAAATTTGTGGAAATAAGCAATATCTTGATGGTAAATCTTGTGCCAAATTAGTTTTGGTCAATATCTATCAAAGTACAGATACCAGGTCAGACCACAAACTAAAAGCCTATGCTATTTTAGATGAACAAAGCAACAGGTCTCTTGCAAAACCAGAATTGTTCTCAAAGCTACACATTAAAAGTGAATTATTTGAGTACACACTGAAAACATGTTCTGATACTGTGGTAAAGAGTGGTCGTAGAGCTCAAAATTGTGTTGTTGAGAGTTTGGATGGTAGTGTGAGTTATCGGCTTCCTACGTTAATTGAGTGTTCTCAAATTCCCAATATTAGAGATGAGATTCCCTCCCCTAGTGTTGCAATGCATCACCCTCATTTGCAAGACATTGCCTCTAGTATTCCTGAAATTGACGAGGAAGCTGATATACTCCTATTAATTGGCAGGGACATGATAGATGCTCATCACATTATTGAGCAGAGAACTGGCCCAGTGGGTTCCCCATTTGCCCAGCGCCTTGGGTTGGGATGGGTGGTCATCGGGGAAGTTTGTTTAGGAAGGGTGCATCAGCCTGACCTAGTTACTTGCAACAAAACATTTCTAATTGGGGAAAACCGTGCATCTGTCTGCCCTCCCTGTCCAAACAAAATTAAGGTTAAAGAGTTACCTCCCTTTCAACATAATGATGACAACAATATATTCATTAAGACTGAGCAAGATGATAAGGTTGGCCTTTCTGCTGAGGACCGTGAGTTTTTAAGCATCATGGACAGTGATTTCTGTATGCATTCAAGTGGGCACTGGGTTGCCCCCCTTCCATTTAGACAGTCTAGGCAAAGATTACCCAATAACAGGCCACAAGCCTTGCATAGGGCCAAAATTCTTGATTCAAGCTTAAAGTCAAATTCTCTCAAGAGAAGTCATTTTGTTACTTTCATGAAGGAAATCCTGGATAGTGGCCATGCGGAGAGAGCTCCACCTTTAAGTAGTACAGAGGAGTGTTGGTATCTTCCATTGTTTGGAGTCTATCATCCGAAGAAGCCGGACCAAATCAGAGGTGTGTTTGATGCGTCTGCGAAATATCAAGGTGTTTCATTAAATGATGTGTTATTATCTGGACCGGATCTAACAAACAGTCTGTTAGGAGTTCTGATTCGTTTCAGAAAGGAGCCTGTCGCTATGACAGCTGATATAAAGAAGATGTTTTACTGTTTCTTAGTCAGTGAAAACCATAAGAATTTCTTAAGGTTCTTCTGGTACCTAGATAATGACCCTGACAGTGAACTTGTGGAATACCGTATGCGGGTGCATGTTTTCGGGAATAGCCCGTCCCCCGCAGTTGCGTCTTATGGCTTACGCAAGATAGCGGATAGAAGCAAAGAGGATTTTGGTATTGATGTTCAGGAATTCATTTCCAATGACTTTTACGTAGACGATGGTTTGACGTCAACACCCACCGTCGACACTGCAGTCAGTCTAATGAAACGGACGCAACAGGCTTTCCAAGAACATGGCAATATCAGACTTCACAAGATAGCTTCTAACAGCAAGGAAGTCATGAGTTCCTTTCCATCTGGAGACTTGGCAAAAGGTCTCGCTGTTCTAGACCTGAACAAAGACATTTTACCTTTGCAGCGCTCTTTAGGATTGAATTGGAACCTACAGACGGATGTCTTTACATTTTGTGTCTCTGATGAAATGAAACCGTATACTCGCCGTGGTGTGCTTTCTACGGTAAATAGTATATATGACCCAATAGGATTTGTGGCTCCAGTGAGTGTTACAGGGAAGCTTTTTCTACGAGAACTTGTTACAGGAACTATTGACTGGGACGCCCCTTTGCCTGAAGACCGTAGGAATGATTGGGAGTCTTGGAGAGATTCTCTCATCCTTTTAGAGAAGATGAAGATTCCAAGGTCGTATTTCGGTGTAGCACTAAGTGATATATCTAGACTTGAGTTACATATATATTCTGATGCTTCAGAGAAAGCTATTGCCGCAGCTGCCTACTGTGTTGGATATAGAGGTGAAATGATTCTTTCTAAGAGCTTGGTCATGGGAAAAGCTAAAGTTGCTCCAAAGAATGGACACACCATTCCTAGATTAGAGTTATGTGCGGCAGTTCTTGCCACAGAGATTTATGACACTGTGTTAACGGAAAGTGGTTTGAGTTTTCATGAAACTTTCTTTTACTCTGACAGCAGAGTTGTGCTTGGTTACATACAAAATAAGACTCGTAGATTTTATACGTATGTAAGTAACAGAGTGGACAAGATTTTGAGGCTTACTAAGCCAGAACAGTGGCTTTATATCAATACTGCTGACAACCCAGCAGACTGTGCTACTCGGCCAGGTCAAGTTACAAACCTAATGGACAGTAAGTGGATACATGGGCCAAGTAACATACAGGTACACGACAAGGATCAGATAAAGTCTTTCTCTCTCATTGATCCCGACGAGGACAAGGAAATACGCCCAGTGATCAACACCCTTGACACTTCTGTATTGAAACCCTCCTTAGGTTCTCACCGGTTTGAGAGATTCTCCTCATGGCAACATCTTGTCCGTGCAATGGAAAATCTGTTACATATTTGTTTGTCATTCAAACATGAAAGTGATTCGGATTGCAGAGGTTGGCATATGTGCAAAGGTGCTAGGGATATCAGGAAAAAGATGCAGGCTGAGCAGCTTGTTATCCGTACTGTACAGTCAGAAGTGTACGAAGAGGAAATGTGTGCTTTGCTTCAATCCAAGCAAGTTTCAAAGAAGAGTTCTCTGTTAAAGTTGAATCCTATTCTAGATGAAAGTGGATTGCTCCGAGTTGGTGGGCGTTTGAAACATGCACAGGTTCCCACGAACGAAAAACATCCTGTGATCATCCCAAAGAACAGTCACTTAGCAGTTTTGCTTATTCGTTATTATCATGAAAAAGTACGGCATCAGGGTCGTCATTTTACAGAGGGCGCAGTGAGGTTAGCAGGATACTGGATCATAGGCTGTAAGCGTCTGGTGTGTTCCATTATTCAAAAATGTGTTAAGTGCAGGAAACTGCGACAGGATGTATCAAGTCAAAAGATGTCTGACCTTCCCGCTGACCGTGTCCAGCCAGCACCCCCATTCACATTTGTCGGAGTCGACACATTTGGACCATGGGAAGTTACAGCTAGACGTACCAGAGGGGGCTATGCGAACAGTAAAAGATGGGCTATCCTCTTTACATGCCTCACCTCCAGAGCCGTACACATAGAGGTTACTGAAGAACTTAGCTCATCAGCATTTATCAATGCTTTTCGTCGTTTCCTGGCAATACGAGGTGATGTCAAGGAGATCCGATCAGACCAAGGAACTAACTTTGTGGGTGCAACCACTGATCTAGGCATTGATGTTGTGAAAGTTGGAGTGGATCCTGTACAGACTTTCTTGCATGACAAAGGAATTTTGTGGACTTTCAATCCTCCTCATTCCTCACATATGGGCGGAGTGTGGGAGCGAATGATTGGTGTGACAAGAAGAATCTTGGATTCTATGTTGGGTGATTTGAACACTACGCATTTGACCCATGAAGTATTAACCACATTCATGGCTGAAGTTAGTGCCATAATAAATGCTAGACCACTAGTACCCATTTCAAGTGATCCTGACTGTCCAGAAATTCTTACCCCAGCCATGTTATTAACTCAGAAATGTTCTACCCCTGTTCAGTACAACTATCAACCTGTAAGTCCTAAAGTTCAGTGGAAATATGTTCAAGCCCTATCTGACACATTTTGGAAACGTTGGCGTACAGAGTACTTGCAAACTCTCCAAAATAGGCGTAAATGGCAGGCTGATGTACCCAATCTTAAACATGGGGATGTTGTACTACTTAAAGACTGTTCTGTTCATCGTAACAATTGGCCTATGGGTGTGATTACCAGAGTGTTTCCAAGTGAGGATGGTAGAGTAAGAAAGGCTGAAGTCAGGGTAGTGAGTCGTGAGAGTGGATGCTCTTTATTTGTTCGTCCAATATCTCAATTGATTTTGCTGGTATCAGAAACCTAAATGTCAGATTTAATAGTGCTTCCGCTAGTTTGTTTAGGACGTCACGCCCTGCCATTTCATTTTTTGCAAGTGTTTCATGTTTCAAGTTAATAATACTTGAGTTGATGATTATAAGTGATTGTAATTGTCTTTTTACAATGAATAGAGATGTCTCAGAAGCATATATGTTTATTTTGACATTGCATTAAGCTTCTTATCTAAAGTTTTGATAAGGGTTTCAGACATTTACATGTGTACATATTATGTTTTCAAGTGCAAGTTAGCAATTGGATTTTTTGTGTTATAATTGTGACATTTTTAATGTCAGGTGGGGAGTGTGGTGTCACGAGTTTGTGAGTTTGTATGTCAGAGCGAGTTGTCCTATTTTGTACCGGGTGTGCGAGTCCGCCAGTTATCAAAACTTAGTTTTCGGGTTGTCGTTATACTTGTTTCCTTCTTTGCACGCGCCAAAGTTGTCAAAGTTATCAACTCATTTTTGAAGCTGTTTTCTGGTCTAAAATCCTTTGTATATCCACCTAGATGTAAGTACTGTAATTCTGTAGTGTTCCATCCATTATTGTATGCTATTGACATATCATTTTTACAAAATTTAAGGTATTTTTCGATGTTTTTCTGATTCGTACCTAAAACAGATTTCGCCTCTAGATGTTTCGTACCTCATGAAAGTTGTTATAAACGTTTTTCCAGTATTTCTGTCTACAATTTAGGTGTTGTAGAATTATTTTATGATTACTTTCTGGCAATCTTTTTAAGTAAGTCTTGCAGTCGCTCAGTCCGTTTGATAGTCATGTCTGTCATTTTTGTTGTAAACCTGTATTTTCTTATTTGCTGTATTTTCAGTCTTTACCTCACTCATCAGCTTATATCATCATCTGATTTGCACATACGACTGACAGAATTAAAGTTGAAGTTAATCCACCTCTCGTCTTTATTTGTCAAACCAAGTGCAAGGGGTAAACTAGCCGTAACAGTCTCCGCAGATCTAAGGCGGCATATAAGTGGTATCAGAAACCTAAATGTCAGATTTAATAGTGCTTCCGCTAGTTTGTTTAGGACGTCACGCCCTGCCATTTCGATTTGTTTTACAATGCCGCCATTTCGAAATACCATAATTTTTGTTATTCTCAAATTTAATTTCATGCCAACACTTTTACAAAATTTTTCTGTTAAGTCAATAAGCCTCTGTAGACGGATCACAGTGTCTGAAAAACATGAAACATCATCTGCGAACATGAGTGCTAGCAAATCTTCAATATTATTGGTAACAAATATTACATGATCAGATTCTGACATTAGATATGCCACTAAATCATTTATAAATAGGGAGAAGATGATTGGTGAGCTGACGCAGCCCTGTTGGGTTCCTATACTACATTCGAAGAACTTAGTAAAAGAATCATTTATTTTCACACATCATTTCAACTGACTGTACATAGATTGAAAAAAAAAATCAGGAATTTACTGTTTTCGCTAATAATTTTCCGTTGTAAAGAATCCCAAATTTTATTATGTGATATACTGTCAAATGCACGGCGGAAATCCACAAAAATACAATAAAAACGGCCTCTTTCACGACATAAATACTTTTGGATCAGAGCCTGCAACGAAAAAAAATTGTCGATAGTAGAATATTGTTTTTCGAAAACCAGCCTGAGATTCATCAATCACGTTATTGTTTTCAGCCCATTTTTGCAATCTGATGGTTAGAATGTTCGTAAAAATTTTACTAATGCTATTTATCAATCACTGCATGAAATAACGCGTTTAAGTAAGTTTACAATTTCGTAAAATTCCATATAACTCGAAGTTTTAGATTTAATTTAAATTTAAGGTGGCATAAAACTTGACGTTGTTGTAACAATCAGTTGTGCTTTTTATTCCATGTTTACCTGCGTAAAAGCATGCATTAAATTAGAAATAATTTTACCTTTAAGATTTAATTAGGATTTTAGAAAAATAAAACGAGATATTGTTGGGACACTTAAAGTAAAAGAAACTTCTCATATAAAATACAATAATGAAGAATTATATGCCCAACAATTAGGTTTGTAAGATATAATTCAAATTTTAGATATAAATAAAATGTTATGTTTTTGTTCCTCTTAAACTACAAGTAAACGGCATGAAAATTTCGTGTTTGAGTTTGAAATAAATATATTAAAACTTGATGTTTTTTCATGACCGTAAATCTCAGTAAACTTGGACACTACTAAAATAAAGCTTATTTTCTTAAATTGCAGTCTTCCTTCCAACTGTTGATATGGCGTAACGTGTTAGTACATTGTTAGGGTAAAGTGTTTAGTGTAGTGTATGTCCTCCCCCAGTTACATACATGCCTTGTTTCTTTCAGTCGAAGATCCGCTGGTATGAGTCCTTGCTTAGACCGGTGTGAAAACGGACTTGCAACCTTAGGACGGGAGGGTGCAGGGTGGGGGAGGGGGTATTGCGTATAGGAAAACCAAAAGCGGTGGGTTCGAAGAAGGTACAAGTAGGCAAAGATCAGGAAAAGGCGCAATCAGAAAAAGATTCCCCTCCAAAAACCGAGGTGGGAAAAAACCAAACTAACAATCAGGTACTTATACCATGAAACATATCGTAAGCCGAATGAGCAGCTATTTTCCCAATAGGTGGCCACTCAGTTACCTTAACTTAACTAAAAATATGAAAACATACATAAGGCGCCAACAGCACAAAAAAATTTAAACACCAAGACATAAAACAAAAAGAACCACTACAGAAGTATCGACTTGGAACGATCAGTAACACAAAGTTACTGGCGGGCTTAAACCGGTTTTACAGGTACCTAACCTCACCCTCAGCTTCTGCAGTGGTTCACAACATTTAGTTAGTTATGGTTAGGGTTAGGGTTAGGGTTAGGGTTAGGGTTAGGGTTGGGTTAGGGTTAGGGTTAGGGTTAGGGTTAGGGTTAGGGTTTAGGGTTTAGGGTTAGGGTTAGGGTTAGGGTTAGGGTTAGGGTAAGGGTTAGGGTTAGGGTTAGGGTTAGGGTTAGGGTATAAGGAAGAAACGAATGTTGCGCACTGCTTGGTGCGCATTTTCGTTAGTTTGTCGGACTTATTTCCTTATACAGAATATACGTATATCGGCCATGCAATTGCACATTACGCGGCTTTAAACGGTCATTACTCAGGAATGGATGGACATATTAGCAAAATCTTGGTATGTCTGGAATTGTCGGACTATAGGCTACATAACCAATGACTAAGTGTGTCCATAGTGTGCATGGGAAAACGACATCGAACCCAAGCTACGGAGCAGTATTTATGCTCATAGGAAAACGTAGCGAAGCCATACTTCGTGACTCGGCCAAAGGCCAATACACTGCTTCGTTAAAGGTAATGCGCATTTTCTCGTGAGGTGGCCAAATCATTGTTAATTTGCTTTATTAACACAAGTCACAAATTCCAAGAGCCGTTACAAATACTACGGAACTTTAGTGTGCGTTTTGTCGTGACGTGGCCATACACTAATTTATTGCTTCATTAAGGGTAGTTTGTATTTTTTCGTGACGTGGCCAAAATAGTATTGATTGCTTGATGAATACCTCGGCACACAACCCAGATTTCGTAACAAGTACTGCGCAGGCTTAGTGTAAGAAAATGCAAGTTTTTGTGACACGTCTGAAGCCCTACATTTCTTGATTTTAAGGTGAGTAAAGGCAAGCTTTCTTGTGACGCGTCCCAAGCATTAAAAGTATATGTGAGGCTTAGGGAATTTGATCACAAAAATTCTTTGTTTGCAACCTTAGACATTGGCCAGAAACAACACTGCTATCTAATAGTGTGCAGACGTAGACAAGGAACTACCACTGGAATAAAGGCAAAATCGAAGCAATAAATCATATTAGATTGTTTGCCAGACATTCTCACGCTAGAACCCACCGTTAAATGTTGGAAAGATCAATTGGAAAACTTCAGGATATGAAGGTCAGACGGCGCCGAAATCTGTATTAAACTGAAGGCCAGAAGCTACTCCTAGACTGTATGCCACTTATGCAGACTTAGGCTTCAAACCAGCTGCAGAGATTGTGCCACACTAATACTCTTGCCAGAAACAACCGGATAAAGACCAGACGTAGATCAAGAAATACTGTATCATCTTGATCAGAGATATTATAATTTATATAGTCCGTGATTATTGTTTCGGGGCGCATACTAATTGCCGGGAATGTCCGGGAAGATATGGTCGGGAAGTAGGGGGTAGTGGTGGTTCGGGCCTTTTTTTTTTTTTTTTGGTATCAAAATAAAAGTATTGTTCCAATCTAAACATGTATACAAAGAAATTTTATAAAAATATATTTCCAAATGCTGTTTTGGTGGTTTGAAATTTCCGGGAAGATCCGGAAAGAGTCGCCGGGAAGCTGGAGCAGTGATGCTTTTGGCTCTGTATCTCATTTAGTATCCGTTAGCCACTTTGGTCAGACTTTAGCTAGACTTGTATATTTGTCTTTTCTTAAGTTCTCGAGTCGATTTTTTTTTGGGCTGAATTTAGTCCAGTCTTGTGCCAACTCTTTACTAGAATGTACTCCAGGAAAAGGCAGACTAAGTCAAGAAACTTCCTACAAATGTAGCTCATACTTAAGCTAGAACCTAGGATGTACGATCAGAAGGTAAGCCAAACTGTCGATGTCTATAACGCATGAATAAAGGGCCAGACACAAATCAGAAGAAAAAAAAAAAAAAAACAGTAATAATTAGGCCAGACTGAGACATTAAACTACAAACAAATGGCAAGGGCAGATTGGGTACCCCGTAAGTCTTCTAGCCTTAGCGTTTTGGCCACTTGGGAAGACAGTAAAGCAAAATTTGCCAAATCTGTATTTAAGATAAGGGTCTTATATCTGTTTTTATCTCAGTCTTAATCTTAAATCTATATTTGTATCATACCCAGGTCTTTTTCTCAGTAGGTAATTTAGAAGTAGGAATCGCAATTAAGCTAGGCTGAAGCTTAAGCCTAAGCCAAACATGAATTGAGCACAGAGCTCTGTCAAAACTTACATGGGTTGGAATTTTCAAAATGTAATTTTCATCCATTCTTGGGTTTTTCATTTAACTTTGAATATGGTCCAGAAAAAAGACATACTTAGACAAGAGATTTTTTTTGCTTTTCCGCTCAAGCTTCCATTTTACTTTATAAATAGAGATTTGAAGGGTTAAGTCAATGAGTTTCTTATAGTTAGGGGCTGGTGAGAAAACATTTTGACAATTGACAAAAGAGTAGTGCAATGGACTATATGGGGATATATCGTACATTGCGAAAACTGGTTTTACTGCTTTACATAGGGCATGGACTATATTCGGCATTATCGTTCACTGCATTAATTTATTGAAATTTATTCATAAGTACAGCTACAGAATTAAAATTTAGAGTAGCAATACAACCCTAAAATACACTTTAAAAAAACCGCACTGGAAATAAAGTGAAAAATAGTAGGCTATGGTATTTTTATTCTCCATAGGCTATTGTAATGGACTACAAGGGTCGATTGTTTCTCAATCTCAATTATACCCAAAGTTATTTCTATTGAATTAAATACCATAGTGTTGCCTATGCATTGGTATGTTTGTTTTACGAATATCTTTATTTTCGGCAGAGTTATTCATGGTTAAACATAAGTACCTAATTGAGAAAGTACTACCGGCCCATATAGTCCACTAAGGCCCCTACAGTCCATTGGTACAACGATAAGTGGACTATACGGGCCTTATCGTAAATGCACTATAGAGGCCGATTTTGACAATGTTTGGGACTGTCTCCCCTTGCCAAATCTATGTGCCGCCCAAAATTACACCAATCAAATTAAAGATTAATGTCTCACCTTTGCTTCGTTATGTTTGGCTTGCATATACCTTCTTTTTTGCAGAGTTATTAATGGTCAAAGACGTAGACCAATTTCTGGAAACTATGCCATAGCAGGAGGTGTACATGTTTGTTGGCATGCGCAACAAAAAGTAGACGTTGCTTACCTAAATGTTTTACAGATTCAAAATGGCAAGGAAATAGGCTTTCCAACCCTGCAAAGTTTGTTAAAATCGGTTGACAAATGAATTAGTTGCGACTATGTGAATTCTCTTGAAAAAAGTAATATGGGAACCGGGTTAGCCTAGGACAGAGTCGGGTTACCCTGGGACAGACTTGAGACGGAATCGGGTTACCCTGGGACGAAGTTGGGTTACCCTGGGGCAAACTTGGGACAGAACCGGGTTACCCTGGGACAGACTTGGGACAGAGTCGGGTTACCCTTGGACATACTTGGGACAGAACCGAGTTACCCTGGGACGGAGTCGGATTACCCTGGGACAAACTTGGGACAGAATCGGGATTCTTGAGACAGACTTGGGACATAGTCGGGTAACCCTGGGACAGACTTGGGACAGAACCGGGTTATCCTGGGACAGAGTCGGGTTACCCTGGGACAGAATTGGGATAGAACCGGGTTTCCCTTGGACAGAGTCGGGTTACCCTGGGACAGACTTGGGACAGAGACTGGAAACCCTGGGATGGACTTGGGACAGAATCGGGTTACCCTGGGTGAGACTTGGGGCCTAGTCGGGTTACACTGGGATGGACTTGGGACAGAACCGGGTTACCCTGGGACAGAGTCGGGTAACCCTGGGACTGAGTCGTGTAACCCTGGGACAGACATGGGACAGAGTCGGGTTACCCTGGGAAAGACTTGGGACAGAGTCGGGTTACCCTGGGACAGAGTCGGGTAACCCTGGGACAGAGTCGGGTAACCCTGGGACAGACATGGGACAGAGTCGGATTACCCTGGGTCAGACTTGGGACAGAGTCGGGTTACCCTGGGACAGACTTGGGACGGAACCGGGTTTCCCTGGGACAGAGTCGGGTGTCCCTGGGACAGAGTCGGTTTACCCTGGGACAGACTTGGGACAGAACCGGGTTTCCCTGGGACAGAGTCGGGTATCCCTGGGACAGAGTCGGGTAACCCTGGGACAGACTTGGGACAGAGTCGGGTTACCCTGGGACAGACTTGGGACAGAGTCGGGTTACCCTGGGACAGACTTGGGACAGAACCGGGTTTCCCTGGGACAGAGTCGGGTATCCCTGGGACAGAGTCGGTTTACCCTGGGACAGACTTGGGACAGAGTCGTGTTACCCTGGGACAGACTTGGGACAGAACCGGGTTTCCCTGGGACAGAGTCGGGTATCCCTGGGACAGAGTCGGGTAACCCTGGGACAGACTTGGGACAGAGTCGGGTTACCCTGGGACAGACTTGGGACAGAGTCGGGTTACCCTGGGACAGACTTGGGACAGAACCGGGTTTCCCTGGGACAGAGTCGGGTATCCCTGGGACAGAGTCGGTTTACCCTGGGACAGACTTGGGACAGAACCGTGTTTCCCTGGGACAGAGTCGGGTATCCCTGGGACAGAGTCGGGTAACCCTGGGACAGACATGGGACAGAGTCGGGTTACCCTGGGACAGACTTGGGACAGAGTCGGGTTACACTGTGACAGTATTGGGACAGAACCGGGGTAACCCTGGGACAGAGTCGGGTAACCCTGGGACAGAGTCGGGTAACCCTAGGACAGACATGGGACAGAGTCGGGTTACCCTGGGACAGACTTGGGACAGGGTCGGGTTACCCTGGGACAGGATTTGGACAGAACCGGGGTAAGCCTGGGACAGAGTCGAGTAACCCTGGGACAGAGTCGGGTAACCCTGGTACAGACATGGAACAGAATCGGTTTACCCTCGGACAGACTTGGGAGAGAACCTGGGAAACCCTGGGACAGGGTCGGATAACCCTAGGACAGAGTCGGGTACACCTGGGACAGACATGGGACAGAGTCGGGTTACCCTGGGACAGACTTGGGATAGAACCGGGTTACCCTGGGACAGAGTCGG
This sequence comes from Rugalucina vietnamica, assembly GCA_964017185.1. Lineage (NCBI taxonomy): Eukaryota > Metazoa > Mollusca > Bivalvia > Lucinida > Lucinidae > Rugalucina > Rugalucina vietnamica. The sequence goes on from OZ024875.1 coordinate 66,171,023, forward strand.
GTAACCTTTGGACAGATTTGGGATAGAGACGGGTGATTCTGGAATGAATTGGGACAGAATCGTGTTACCCTGGGTTAGACTTGGGACAGAGTCGGGTAAGGGTATAAGGAAGAAACGAAGTTTGCGCACTGTAGGATGCGCATTTTGTAATCAACCACTAAGCAATTTTCAAACGTTTTTGAAATCCTGTATCTCACTTATCCTCAAGCGTATACTTTATGTTGATACATCGTTAGATTGCTAGTTTACCTGGCTTAAAGGACTTTTTGTTTTTATTTTACTTTAAAGTAAGAAAAAGAAGCACCGACTTTGTAAGACTCATGCAATAGATAATTTACTTATCATTGCTGGAAGTGGCTGGAAAACGTCCGCATGCATAATACAATATTCTATGGGTAGATACTGGACAACGTCTGGCTTATTTTCTAGCCGTGTTTTCTGACCAAAATCTGTCTGAATAGAACTATGTGCTTCAGTTTTTTTGCATATGTCGGGCCTACATTATAGGGACATTGTCTGGTCTAAATCAGCATAAGTCTGGCGTATTATCCAGTGGTAGTTCCTGGACTAAAATTATCTAAGTCTGGAAATTATCAAGTGTAATTTCAGGATTCAGAGTGGCCTAAAGCCTAGTGGTTGTTTCTGGCTTTAGTCTCCCTTGTTGTGGACAGCAGTGTTTTGATAGTTTTGTCGACAATGTCTAACCTACTTTCTTGTGTTGTTTTCTGGTCTACGTCTGCCTAAGTCTGACCTACACTTGAGTTTAGTTTCTGATCGGAGCCCGGCTTGTAGTCTGTCAGTTTGACTACAGTATAGGGCCATAAAGTAGACTATATCTAAGGCCAGACGTAGGTCAGGCACTACAGCTAGACTTTAGGGCCAGACTCTGTCTAGCAACTACAATAGTCTGTTCGCCAGACGGACGGACCTAGGTCGGGTACCGCCACTTGACTGTAGACCAAACTTAGTACAGAAACTAGCGATAGACTGTAGGCCAGATATAGTCTAGTGCCTACATAAGGAAGCAGACCAGACTTAAGGCAGAAACTATACCGTACAGTACGGCAGACTTATGCAGACTTACACCAGGAACCACTGCCAAGGTCGTGGTGATAAATTGAAGCCAAGAGTGTAACCGGGTATCCCTTTTTGTGTCAAGTCCCATCATCTGTTTTTCAGAACGCAAATAGTACAAGAATTTTAACCTCCAAACATCCAAGTTTTGTGACACAAAAGTGGGGCATGATGGTTATAGATTGCACGGACAAATTGGCATAATTCGATCAACCCTTACTGTCTATTATTGGTTGATACATATATGTATATATAAGCAAATTTTAGCAAAAGCATTTATTCGATGATTAGAATTTTGAAATGAGCGTGTGTTTCTATGCAAAGGCACATACTAGCATTTGACGGAAAAAGGCACTTAGATTGTTCATTTTCCAAATGTGACTGTAAACACAATATTTGAGGCATTTCCATAATTAATGTTGTGCTTTCAACATTATTTCTAGGGCTAAGACGGTCTCGGATTAATCCTTCCAATTTTGCGTAGGAATGCTTTCAGCGAACGATCTGGAATACCTTTCCTGCGGCATTTTTCTTGATAGACTCTGTACTTTTGTACTCCTGTCCCAGTTGTTGATTCGTTTGCAACTTCCTGGAGAATGGTCATTTCTCCAGGACTCCATGCTACCCTACGACAACATACATTAGTGGGCATGTGCCTGCTTTTCACTGTGGCCACTTCATCCGAAGTCTCGCTTTCATGAAGCGTTGTTTCCATATTTCTTATTTCATCAGAATCCCGAATATGTTCTGCTACGTCTTGCTGCTGTTCTTGCCGGTTGGTCGTCTGCGATGACAATGTCTTCTTCACAATAAGTTTGTAAGGAATTGATGGATGAAGTCTCCACAAAGGGAGTGTATTAATATTCCCCAATTTGAACTTAGACTGAATCTCAAGCATCCTAAGCATCACTTGTGTGATAGGTAGCTTTCTCTCTAGTCTGCTCATGTTTAAATAGTCGACGTAGCAACCATTCATCAATAAAGCTACACCTGAAACAAAAGCCAGGACAAGAACTTTGTCTTCAGCGTTAAGTTTCTTCTCAGCTATTTTCTGAAGAACAGGCTTCAGCCAAGGAAACACACTTGTTTGATAATGAGATGTATGGCACACTTTGTATTTCTCCAGCTCGCCTAAGACAAGCATATGCAAACTTGCAGCTTCGGCTTCAAAGGTGGCACATTTTCCTTCGTCATCCGTCAATACCCAGAGACCGTAGGTGAACCTCCAGTTCAGTCCTTCGTTTCTGTTTTCATCGCTGTCACGAACGGCTGGAAAATACCCAAGTTCCAAGGCATTTATACCTTCAACACACACTCTAGCAATTTTCTCTGCGTCATTGCCAAGCAGTCGCATCACAGTGCCAAACACCATTGGCCATTTGACCTTTCTACACCGAGCAAGTCTCTCTGCTAAGCCCTTGACAGATACACCGCCAACAATTCTCTTACTCTCGTTTCCCGTATACCGTTTAAGGGAAATAAGAAAGTCCTCGAACCGGCTAAACACTTTACCCGTTTCATGTAGGTCTTTTATTAGGCACATTATAACACGAGTACCTGTCACGATAGAGCTGGATTCAATATGGTCGTAAATGCCAAATACGCGTGTAATTTGCCGTTGAACAGTCATGTTGTGAGTATAAATAGTCAATGGTGGCGTACTTCTCTCATCAACGCAGCATGCTGCACTATCTTCCAGGCACAAGAATCCTTTTTGGTCTGTCAAACAACGTGTCGGATAACCCAGCCCAACCCCTAAGTTGATAGCATATATGCATGAAGTCATACAAAACGGATTTCCCCACAGCAGTCTTTCTACTGCACACTCATATTGATATGCCTCCCAGACAGCAACACTATCACTCGTGCCACGGCGGGTTCTGAACAAAGTATCCAGCTGCTCGGAAATATAAAGTCCAACTTCTCGTATGCATCCCATGACGCCCTCGCAGTGTTCAAATGGTACGATCATCGGTTCTTCCTTTAATAAGCCCAGGACATTTTCTTCTTTGACCAATTTTGAAGCATCCAAGATGCAGCACGGCGTTGGCAACGCCACTACAAACTCCATGCGACAAGTGGCTTCACGTATTTGGTTAAAATTGTTACGAATTTCAGACAAGTACTCTAAAGCATCTTGGCGCAACTTTGCCTGGCTTGTTTCGCGAAATATGCCTTCTGCCAAAATCACAGAGGCCGATACAGGATGAACTACTGTCTGAGGACGGCGATGTGGTGTGTCTGAGTATAGCTGGACGAAGCGTACACTATCTGGAAATTGGCAGATTTCTAGCAGTTTCCTACTAACATCAATTTCCCTTTCGTCTAAATTAGATTGAAAATTTACACACTCAAAGAAAGATAGACTGGACACAATTTTTCCTCGTCTTCCTACCATGTTATTTACACCTTCTCTACACCAAAGAATGTCATTGGAATTATTACTGATGTTAATTCCAAGATGAACACATATGTCTTCGACTCCACTTTCATGCAGTACAGGTAACAGAACTGGCGTTCTGCATTTTTCACCAAAACGAAATGTGTATATCATTGGCTGTAATCCAGCTGCAAGCACCTTAGTGTCTTCTATGGAACGTTGAATAGCACTCAATATTATTTGTCTGTCTCCAGGCAATACGAACACCTTTCTCAAGTTTTCAAGATTGTTTTTAGATAAAGTATCAGTAGCCACGCCTTTGTCCAGTAAAATTTTCAATTGTCTCTGAAATTCAGCCTTGAATCGCTCAATATATACACCAGTTAAATCACGAAGCGTTTTACTCGTGTATGTAGAACGATCGGAAGTCTTGGGAACGAACGCTAACCAAGTATCCCAGCCTCCATAATACATTATCTGAAATCCACAAGCGTTCTTTAGATTCGACAACCCAGCGCGGCCATATTCGCGCAAATTAATATGTTTCTTTATAACAGAATAAATCGGTCTGATATCCAAATTCATTCGTGGTGCTATGGTCAGATGCGTGTATTCCAATGAAAGCCCTTTTCCAATGTCCTTCCACCGAATGCTTATTCCATCTATATCATACTTTAGATCCAGAAACTCTAATTCTTCTTTCGAAACAGCTGTGCCTCTAACCGCTATATAGTCATCACGTTTCAGAAACTGTCCAACATTTCCGTGCCATGCTGATTTGAATGCCTCTGCATTATCCATTCCTGTATCCGTCAGAAGGTACTCCTCCTCGTCAGTATCGCTATCGCTACTCATTGTCTGAAAGAAAGGAAAATGGAAATTCAGACAATCTTGAATTAACATCATCCTTTAGACACTGTTCCATACACATTGTGACTCTTTGATAACAGCCACCCTATTTCAATCTTAATGGATCCTAGGAACTGGGTGTTTGTGTTTGATGGAACATATTTCAGTAGCTTAGACCTGTGTTTGGAAATATAAAACATCGATACGTTAATCCGAGGAACTTTGCGTTCAAACAGTATATACATTTTAACGATCGCTTTGCTTATAAGTGAATTACAGTCGTGATTTTCTATTGCTGACCGGTCCAAGGCGGTACATACGTTGAGGCTCTCTTTGTTTCATGTTCTGGTGTTCCATTTTTGAACTGTTGGCGTCTTATGTGCATTATCAATTTTGTTTAGTTGAATTAAGATAATTGAGTGGCCACCTTTTGGGAATAAGCTGCTCCCTAGGTTTACCAAATGTATACGTACCTATTTGTTATTTTGGTTGTTTTTCACTATGGTTTTTAGGGTGGGGATTTGATTCTGATTGCACCAGTTCCTGATCATTGCTTGATTTTACCTTTCCATAGCCGAAACCTAGGTACTGGCCCATTCACATCCTCTTAATATTTCCACTGCTCTTAAAGGAACTCAGTTTTTAACTTTTTGTATTTGCTATTACTGCAACTGGTTCTGTGCCGTGTGGCGGCCCTAAAAAGTCTCCCCCTACATCATCCATAGTACAAATTATATTTTCCTTTTGGTCCTCTGGGATCAGTAGGAGTATTCTGAGATGTCAAAAGTTTATGATCGTTTAGATTCCTTTTCTAAACAGTGTTTTCATTATTTGGCCCCATTTGGATCATTTCCAGTCTTTATATTGACTCTAATGGCTAAAACGTACAAATTTATAAAATATCATCTAGCTTCTTTTTGCCAGAAATATAGTGTCACTGATGAGGCTTCAACTGCCGAAACCCAGGTATTGCCCATATACTTCCTCTTCGTATTTCCACTGCTTTTAAAGGAACTCAGTTGTTTTTTTTTTTTTATTATTATTTTCATTCCCAAATAGAGGAATAGGATCACAAACTTCTACATGTACTCTGTATGCAAGCCTTTAGGTAGCTGAACATTTTGCAACACATTTCTTGACAATTAGTCAGATTATAAGAAAGTTATAGAGGTTTTAACTTTTTGATGGTTAGGGTCCAGAACAGGGCTGCGAGGGTTTGATGTCACAATCATAAATTTTAAATATCAGCTATTGTCTAGTTGATTTTTTCTGCTTTTTTTAACCTTCTGTGCGTTTTCTATTCGTTGCTTATTTTTAACTTTTCATATTTTAGTTAAGTTCAGGTAACTGAGTGGCCGCCTAGTGGGAAATAGCCGCTCACTCGGCTTACTAAATGTTTTCAAAGTACTAGAGTTTCAATTTGTTTTTTTTCGCACCTCGGGTTTTTGGGGTGGGACTTGCTTTCTGATTGCGCATTTTCCTGATCGTTGCCTATTTTTACCTTTCTATGTGAAATAATATGAGTAACTGCATAATTTATGTTCCCTTCAACAATTACAATGGAATTCTCCAGTTTTCAGGTGTAAAGCCTAAGCCGAATGCTGTAAATAAGCATTTTTCAATTTTGGCCACGTGACTAGCAAAACAAAATGGCCGCCGCCATTGTCAGCCATTGTAAAAGGTACAAGAGGCCATAGTCGCCAAACCGCTAGACCGATCTTCATGAAATTTGTTGCAGATCTATTGTCTTATTGCAATTGAAGAAAATCTTTGTGGGCACATTCCTTTAAAGTGATAAAGGAGTTACCTATTCACATATTCATGCTATACCGTTACACAGGTGACGCTGTTTGTACCTTCATTTGCATCGTACTATATCGGTTTAAGTAAATATAACGGGGTGCTACCCATTGGGAAATAGCTGTTCGCCCAGCTTACTGTAAACCTCTCTTTGCATAAGAACCTATTGCTAAGACTTGTTGTTTCCCATCTGGGACTCTTGTTCTAACTGCATCAATTCCTGATCATTGCTTACCTTTTACGTCCAATATTGTTTGCATCACAAGTATCTTTTATTTTGAATTTGTACTTATAGGTCGAGCTTGTTCTGCTTTAATTCCAAAAGAAGAAGTAATGTAAATGTAGAGAAAGCGAAATTGTAAATTGGGGACACAAATAACAACATTCAATGGAAGAATCGAATCTTTATTCTTGTGAGTATTACCATAGCTACCGTATAATGGGAAATTTTCGCGTCGTCCAATTTTCGCGGGATTTCGTGGTTCGGTCTGGATCCGCGAAAATTAAAATCCGCGAAATATTTTGCAAGGTTTTGTGAAGCATCAACAAAACTCTACAATTGTCTGACCAGATCTAGATATCTATGTTTTCACTTGTAGCGATCTACAAGACTGGTACTTAATAGTGTTATTGATAATTACTGTTAACTGTCCATGGCAACTCTTTAAAAAAAAAAAAAAAGACACGGCCAATTAAATTGTTTGAGCACTAATTATTAAATTAAACTAAACAATGGTTGTTTAATTGTTTTCAGTATTATTCAATTTAATATCACTATAAAGCATACTGATATCCATTCTATCAGTTGCTTCAAAGCTGTGAATTGATCACTGCAACTCATCTTTTTGACGAAATACTCGTGGTCAAGATTTCACAGAGTTATTTTCGCCGGTATATAGGACCGTGAAAATTAAAAAACGCAAATATCAATCTTCATGTTTGAAGGACAAATCCGCGAAAATTTGGCGACGCGAAAATATTCCATTATACGGTATTCAGTGCAAATCGATGGAAAAGTGTTTGCAGGAAAAATCGTAAATTGCACATGTGCAACTAGTAAAACATTGATGCTTAGTGTGTACAGGACCGTTTCATAAGTTAACTACATATCAATTATTTTCATAAGTTATTACATACCAGTTCCAGAACTTGAAGCCGATCATACTTCTTAATGTGCATGCAGATATTAACCGATTGTGCTAAGTCAAACATGATGCATAGATATATGCATTGGTTGTAATATTTTAGGATTTGACTTTAAGTTTACATGAAATATAACACCTGTAATATCATAGGCGAAATTGCATAACTTCTTGAACTCTAACTATTAACGGTAACTCTGATTTTACTCCTTACCAGACAATTTATAATGCTACCTTTATGCATAAATCAGTAGACTGCGCGTAATATCTTTGTACAGTGGCTGCTATCGAAGCTTGAAATCTTGCACCCCGTACTCCTCCTGCACCACTTTATACAACCAGTCGGTTTTTTTTTTTTTACAATCTCTGTATACACGGTGATAGTTGCAAGAAAAATGGATCAAAAAGTTTAATGTACGGTATTTATGCCGTAGAAGCCCCTCATTGAGGCATCTGGACGACTGGTTGAATAACATGGTTCACAGGGTGTATAAGGGTCCAATATTTCAAGGTTCGATAACCACCACTGTGCAAACGGTAAACCAAATCTTATGTAAGATATATTCCACCGATTTATACGTTCAGTTAACGATATAATTATTTTTACGTTCAAACTTTCTGGTAGAGAGTGAAATCAGAGTTAAAATCCACATTTGTGTCGAAGAAGTTATGTAATTTCACCTGTCATATTTCAAATACTAAAATATTACGTTCAATGAATATTTCTATGCACCTTGATTGTTTTAGCACAAACGCTTGATATCTGCATAGTCCTGATAAATGTTTGTAAGGCATCAAATACTGGAAGTGGTATGCAATAACTTATGAACATAATATCGATATGTAGTTTTATCCACAGTGCAACTGTAGTTTTTATTGAAGATTGTAAGATCACAATATTGTGCATAGGCGCCTGGTTCACGTTTTTCTTTCTTCTTTGCTTGTGTTGGCGTTTGCAAAAAATACGAATTTCAAAACACTATCCTACAAAATAAAACAACAACAAAAACAGATCTAATGCCTACTTGCTAGTCTATTTTAACTTTTCATTCACTTTTCTTTGCTATTCATTCTCATTCTTGTCTCTTCTGGGTTTCACCTACAATTTTGTTTCGAGCCGTCTGGGATTCGGCTGCTTTCTCTGTGGCTGTGCTTTCCTCTGTTAATCTCAATCAGCGCTGGTCTTCCTCTTTTTCTTGCTGTTGTACTCCTCATCTATTTTCTTCTTCTTGTCGCCTCGCTTTTCTTTCCTTGTTTGTCCTCTTAGTTTTTGATAGAGAAAGCCCAAAAAGTCATTGGAGCCCTCTGGTTTCCAGCCCGGATACCAAAGCCCGGCCTTCTCCCCATCACTGCGAATCTGCCTAGCATCTTCGACACGTCCTGAAAAAATAAAACAAAAGAAAGCTATTCCCTAAAACAGTCACCTTTTTATGGAAGCGAACAAATTAAATTTAACATCTACTCCAGTCGCACAAGAAACATGCAATACTGCTTTATATGTAATTGCCATATATCCGTTTATTATTATCATTATTATTATTATCGTTATAATTATTACTGTTATCATTTTGTTTGGATAGTTTTCTTTTTTGTTTCCTTAAATCAGATAGTACCATAATCACGCTTAGCCCGTTTGATATTTCAAAGTTAATCAATTGAATTCAGATGTATCACGATCGAAACCAACCTTGCTGGGAATTGTTTGCCACCCAGTGGCGAAAGAAGGCCACCTGGACTTTGTTCATGAGCTCTTTGGGGTCCAGTTTGTCTGGCATGTACTGCTGGAGACCCTCCCGTAGGTTTACGTCTGGGACCTCCTCAATGGTTGTCGGTACGAAACCAGATGGAGCGCCGAGTCCCAGCATCATCGGAGTTGGGAACCTCATCTTAGGGGTTGACGTCAATTGGGCCACCAATTCTCTCTCCGTGCTCTCCTCTTTCGATGATTCGTTAAGCATGCGCTCAATAGTCTCCAGTCTCTCGTCAAAGTCTCTCACGTGCTCCAGGACGAAGTCCTTTACCACAGCAATATCATCTTCCATGTCTTCGAGTTTCATGGTTAGTTCCTCGGGGAAAGACCCCTCAATGGATTCCTGCAGCATCTGAAAAGAGTTTCATATCATGTTCTCAGAGTACCGTCATATGTAACGCAGAAACAGGAGTAATAGAAACAAGAAACTGTACACCCAACGAATCAAAAACAGTGACAATGAGCCACGTTATTTACTATGCATCTGATCTGCGCCTTTGTTGCTTTGTTGTTGCAATAAAGGTGTGTAATTATATGTCTCATTCCATTCAAACGTTTGGTTTGGCTGATGCTTTGCGTCCAAGTAGACAATTTTTCAGTCATTTAAGAACGGACCCACCCCCTTTTTTGGGTAGAGAACCGGTGTTTTGAGGAGCTTTAAGTGTCTTGCCCAAGGAAATCTCTCGACGCTCTTAAGGTTGGAAAAAAGGATTTCTAGGTCCGGGAGTCTACCACTGAGAAACCGCTCACCCTCATTCAAACGCAAAATAAATTAATTTCGATGTCACGGCTTATTTGTGCTTGCATAACAGGTTTTCTGCTTTTCACCAAGAACCTTCGAAGTGATTAGGTGTCTTGTGCTTACAGAAAGCACGAAATGTGTATGAAAATGAATGAAGCGAAAACAAATGGCGGAGATCAGCTGTGTGGTTACTACGCAGTTTATCTGAAGTATGCTTAAAACAGGTTTTCCCCTGCTGAAGTTCTCTTTGTTTCATAGGTTGATGTCGAGGTTTTGTACTGTTTGCACCTATTATTGGTAATATGATGCTGGGCACGGCTTAACCTATGTTTGAATTAGTATCAGTGCCTATTTGTGATTTTATTTGGTTTTAGTGCCACCCCCGTGCCAGACCCGTGACAACCTTTATCAGCACCGTGACACCCTGTGCCACTATGTGACCCTGGGTAATGACCCTGATAGTCAGAGGCTAACTTGTGTCAGAGTTGTGCAAATCTGGTACAGGAGTATGTCAAGCGGTGCCAGCTCTCAGCCAGACCCCGTGACAGCCTTTGTCGACACTGTGTCAGCCCTGTGTCAAACTCTGTCACCGTGTTACACGGTGTCTATTCGCGTCAGTCCTGTGCGAAACCTGTGGCAACCTGTGTCGACGCAGTCACACCCTGTGTCACACTCTGTTACCGTGTTATACTGTGTCAATCAGTGTCAGCCTCTGTCGGCACCGTGACAACCTGTGTCAAACTCTGTCACCGTGTTATACCGTGTTACACCGTGTCAGCCCTGTGTGAGACCCGTGACAACCTGTGTCAAACTCTGTCACCGTGTTACACCGTGTCAGCCCTATGCCAGACCCGTGACAAACTGTGTGGGCACCGTGACACCCTGTGTCACACTCTGTCACCGTGTTACGCCGTGTCAACCCGCTTCAGCCTGTGTCGGCACCGAGACAATCTGTGTCAAACTCTGTCACCGTGTTACACCGTGTCAGCTCTGTGCCAGACCCGTGACAACATGTGTCGGCACCGTGACACCCTGTGTCACACTCTGTCACCGTGTTACATCGTGTCAACCCGTGTCAGTCCTGTGTCAGACCTGTGATAACCTGGTGTCGGCACCGTGACAACCTGTGTCGGCACAGTGTCGGCACCGTGACACCCTGTGTCACACTCTGTCACCGTGTTTCACCGTGTCAGCCCTGTGCCAAACCCGTGGCAACCTGTGTCGACGCAGTCACACCCTGTGTCACACTCTGTTACCGTGTTACACTGTGTCAATGCGTGTCAGCCTCTGTCGGCACCGTGACAACCTGTGTCAAACTCTGTCACCGTGTTATACCGTGTTACACCGTGTCAGCCCTGTGTGAGACCCGTGACAACCTGTGTCAAACTCTGTCACCGTGTTACACCGTGTCAGCCCTATGCCAGACCCGTGACAAACTGTGTGGGCACCGTGACACCCTGTGTCACACTCTGTCACCACGTTACGCCGTGTCAACCCGTTTCAGCCTGTGTCGGCACCGTGACAATCTGTGTCAAACTCTGTCACCGTGTTACACCGTGTCAGCTCTGTGCCAGACCCGTGACAACATGTGTAGGCACCGTGACACCCTGTGTCACACTGTCACCGTGTTACATCGTGTCAACCCGTGTCAGTCCTGTGTCAGACCTGTGACAACCTGGTGTCGGCACTGTGAAAACCTGTGTCGGCACAGTGTCGGCACTGTGACAGCCCTGTGTCACACTCTGTCACCGTGTTTCACCGTGTCAGCCCTGTGCCAAACCCGTGGCAACCTGTGTCGACGCAGTCACACCCTTTGTCACACTCTGTTACCGTGTTACACTGTGTCAATCCGTGTCAGCCCCTGTCGGCACCGTGACAACCTGTGTCAAACTCTGTCACCGTGTTATACCGTGTTACACCGTGTCAGCCCTGTGTCAGACCCGTGACAACCTGCGTCAAACTCTGTCACCGTGTTACACCGTCTCAGCCCTATGCCAGACCCGTGACAAACTGTGTTGGCACCGTGACACCCTGTGTCACACTCTGTCACTGTGTTACGGCGTGTTAACCCGTCTCAGCCTGTGTCGGCACCGTGACAATCTGTGTCAAACTCTGTCACCGTGTTACACCGTGTCAGCTCTGTGCCAGGCCCGTGACAACCTGTGTCGGCACCATGACACTCTGTGTCAAACTCTGTCATCGTGTTACACCGTGTCAGCTCTGTGCCAGACCCGTGACAACATGTGTCGGCACCATGACACTCTGTGTGACACTCCGTCACCGTGTTACACCGTGTCAGCCCTGTGCCTGACCCGTGACGACAACCTGTGTCGGCACCTTGACACCCTGTGTCACACTCTATCACCGTGTTACAACGTGTCAATCCGCGTTAGCCCTGTGGCAGACCCATGAAAACCTGGTAGTCGGCACCGTGACAACCTGTGTCGACACAGTCACACCCTGTGGCACACTCTATCACCGTGTTACACCGTTTTAGCCCTTCGCCAGACCCATGACAACCTGTGTCGGCACCGGGACACCCTGTGTCACACTCTGTCACCGTGTTACACCGTGTCAACCCGTGTCAGTCCTGTGTCAGACCTGTGACAACTGGGTGTCGGCACCGTGACAACCTGTGTCGACACCGTGTCAAGGCTAATCCTGGCTGAGCCAAGCATGTGATTTATTTTAGTCTATGTATGAGGCTGATTCCAAGGTCATCCTCGCTGAGTCAAGCATAAAATTTACATTTAAAATATATATGATGCTTAGCCGAAGCTCATCCATTCTCAGCCAAGCGAGAAAATTGCTAAAAGATATATATCTATAATGCTAATCCAAAGCTGTTTAAGGCTGTGCCAAGGTTGAAGTCAGCTTTTCAAATGTATATGAGGTTGATTTCGATTTACTTTTACGATATATAAGAGGCTGAACCAAAGCTAATCCTGGCCGATTAAAACATGGTATTTACATTTAAGAGAAGATTGAGTTTTGATTCCAAGCTGATCTTGGCTGATTCATCTATGAACTTTACTTTTACGATATATGTGAGGCTGATCCAAAGCTCATCCTGGCAAAGTCAAGTATAAGATTTACTTTTAAGATATATATGAGGCTGGTCCAAAGCTGATCCTGTCCAGTCAAGAACAAAACCTACTTTTAAGATTTATATGAGGCTGATCGGAAGCTGATCCTAGCTGAGCAAAGCATAAAATGCACTTTTAGGATATATGTGAGGCTGATCCTAAGCTGATCCTGACCGATTCAAGCACAACATTAATCTTAAGATGTATATGAGGCTAAGTATGAAATTTACTTAAACGATATATTTGAGGCAAATAAAAATCTGATCCTGGCTGAGCCAAGCATGCAATTTACTTTAAATCTATATGTGAGGCTTTTCTGAAGCTGATCCTGGCTGAGCCAGCCATGAACTTTACATTTAATCTATATTTGAGGCTGATCCAGAAATGATCCAGGGTGAGTAAAACATGAAATTAATTTTTAAGATACACATGAGGCTTATCAAAAGCTGATCCTCGCTGAGCAAAGCATGAAATTTACTTTAAATCTATATGTGTGGCTGATTCAAAACTGATCTTGGCTGAGTGAAATTTACTTTAAAGATATATATGAGGCTAATCGAAGCTGATCCTGGCTGAGACAACCATGACATTTACTTTTAATCTGTATGAGAGGCTGATCCAACACTGATCCTGGCTGAGTCAAGCATGAAATCAACTTTTACGATATATATGATGCTAATCAAAATCTGATCCTGGCTGAGCCAAGCATGAAATTTCCTTTAAATCTATATGTGCGGCTGATACAAACCTGAGCTTGGCTGAGTCAAGCATGAAATTTTGCTTTTGAGATATACATGAGGCTAATCAAAAGCTGATCCTGGCTGAGCCAAGCCTGAAATTTACTTTTTAGATAAATACAAAGATGATCCGAAGCTGATCCAGGCTGAGCCAACTATGAACTTCACTTTTCATCTAAATGAAAGCTGATCCAAAACTGATCCCGGCTGAGCCAAGCATGAAAATTACTTTTAAGATATACATGAGGCTTATCAAAAGCTGTCCCTGGCTGAGCCAAGCTTGAAATTTACTTTAAAGATGAATCAAAAGCTAAAATCCGAATCTGATACTGGTTGAGCCAAGCATGACATTTACTTTTAATCTATATGTGAGCGTGATCCAAATATGATCCCGGCTGAGCAAGAAATTTACTTTGAAGATATATATGGGGGCTAATCAAAAGCTGATCCCCGCTGAACCAAGAATGAAATTTACACTTAAGATAAATACGAGGCTAATCAAAATCTGATCCTGGCTGAGCCAAGCATAAAATTTATTTCAAATCTATATGTGAGGTTGATCTGAAGCTGATCCTGGCTGAGCCTACCATGAACTTTACATTTAATCTAAATGTGAGGCTGATCCAAAACTGATTCTGGCTGAGTGAAGGATGAAATTTACTTCGAAGATATATATGAGGCTAATCAAAAGCTGATCCTGGCTGAGCCAAGCATGTCATTTAGTATAAATCTGTATGTGCGGCTGATCCAAAACTGATATCGGTTGAGTCAAGCATGGAATGTTTACTATAACGATATACATGAGGCTAATCAAAATCTGATCCTGGCTTAGCCAAACATGAAATTTACTTTAAAGATATATGTAAAGATTATCCGAAGCTGATCCTGACTGAGCCAACCATGAACTTTACTTTTCATCTATATGTGAAGCTGATCCAAAACTGATCCCGGCTGAGTCAAACATGGAATTTACTTTTAAGATATACATGAGGCTAATCAAAAGCAGACACTGGCTGAGCCAACCATGAGCTTTACTTTTCATCTATATGTGAAGCTGATCCAAAACTGATCCCGGCTGAGTCAAGCGTGGAATTTACTTTTAAGATATACATGAAGCTAATCAAAAGCCTGATCCAGGCTGAACCAAGTATGAAATTTACTTTTAAGATACATATGAAGCTAATCAAAATCTGATCCTGGCTAAGCCAAGCATAAATTTTATTTTAAATCTATATGTGAGGCAGATCTGAAGCTGATCCTGGCTGAGCCAACCATGAATTTTACATTTAATCAATATATGAGGCTGATCCAAAACTGATCCTTACTGAGTGAAGCATGAAATTTACTTTTATGTTATTTATTAGGCTAATCAAAAGCTGGTCCTGGCTGAGTCAAGCATGAAATTTACTTTTAATATATACATGAGGTTAATGAAAAGCTGATCCTGGCTGAGCCAACGATGAAATTAAGTTTAAATCTTTATGTGAGGCTGACCCGAAGCTGATCCTGGCTGAGCCAACCATGAAATTTACTTTAAATCTATGTGTGATGCTGAACCGAAGCTGATCCTGGCTGAGCCAATCATAATCTTTACTTTTAATC
Source organism: Rugalucina vietnamica (assembly GCA_964017185.1). Taxonomy (NCBI): domain Eukaryota; kingdom Metazoa; phylum Mollusca; class Bivalvia; order Lucinida; family Lucinidae; genus Rugalucina; species Rugalucina vietnamica. Next base: position 66,186,185 of record OZ024875.1, read on the forward strand.
TATATGTGAGGCTGATCCAACACTGATCCTGGCTGAGTCAAGCACGAAATTTACTTTCAAGATATATTTGAGGCTAATCAAAAGCTGGCTGAGCCAAGCATGGAATTCACCTTTTATTTGTATGAGAGGCTGGTCCAAAAACTGATCCTGGCTGAGTCAAGCATGAAATTTACTTTTAAGATATACTCTGTGCTGTCGCAGCGACTATATCTAAAATTTCTAAATACTGCATGTGCCTGACCGACATAAAACAGCATATAGTCTAAGATGTCGCGCAGACTATTTCTAAAATTTCCATAATAATGTAAGCGTGTGACCGGTATAATACAGAATATACTCTGTGCTGTCACGCTGACTCTTTCTAAAATTTTCTTAATGCTGCATGCGCCTGACTGACATAAAACAGCATATAGTCTAAAATGTCGCGCTGACTATTTCTAAAATTTCCATCATAATGTAAGCGCGTGACAGGTATAATACAGAATATACTCTGTGCTGTCGCGGTGACGCTTTCTAAAATTTTCTTAATGCTGACCGACATAACACCGCATAAAGTCTGAGATGTGGCATTGACAATTTCAAAAATTCCCTTTATAATGTATGCGGTATAGCACAGAATATACGCTGAGCTGTCTCGGTGACTATGTTAAAATTTTTCTAAGTACTGCATGCACCTGGCCGTCTCCGTATATTCAATATATGCCTACTGCGAGTATCAGTAGGCTAATTCTGCATACATCCTGGAGTGTACAATGTACACCTACCTTTGTTCATAAGAAATCGATTGTAGGGAGTAAAGGCAGACAGACAGACAAATGTGTCGTGCTCACAACAGACAACACCTCTGACGAGGATCGCACCAGGGACCTGTCGGCCTAAAGTCGATACGTTACCAACTGAGCTAGTCTGCCTGGCAGGTAAGGATCGAACACACGCTCACACTTCCCAAGCGCATGGTCTACCATTTAAGGTTTAAGGTCAAATCTCTTTCAGAAAGAGAAATCTGCTGTTTTATTTCAGTGCAATTTCTTCCATTCCAACATGATTTTTCGCAAAATCTTCCACATTTATGTTTTGCATTCATTCTACAAGCACAACTTCGTCAGGCTGGGGGACATATACTGTTTTACCTACCTCTTATTAACAATTTTTCGCGAAAAAACACAAAAAATAAGACAATTTCCACTGCTTTACGTAAAATTGGCGCTACTTGAAACGGATGTAAATAAAGCTATTAGCATGATAACCGTGTTAGTATATCAAGTCACTTCGCTCCAAGACAGCATATGAATCTCAATCTGAACACGCAAACATCACCTCACCACGCAGGGCAAGGATGGGTGAATTTTAGTCTCTGTATCTATCTAGAGAAAAAAAAAAGAGTATTGATAATAATAACGAGTGGTTGTATGGATTTGACGATATGAAAGAGGATGCAGATTCAGATTCAGATGCCGATCACGAAGCTAGCAAGCCTGTGAAATGAATACTATCTATCTATCTCTTTATGCAGCCATACGCCCTCGCGGAAAGGGGGGATAATGCGTATTTGTAGTAGTCCTTTGATGTGTAGACCTGCCTGAAGGTCATGGAATATCAGTACCGTGATATTCTGTTCGAATACTGCACATACTTCGAGAGGTGTACGGCAACTAAGCAATGAAAAACTTTGTAAAACAAGCAAAGGCTTGCACCGGCCCGTCTTGGTTACAATGTTCTTCATCCTCTTAAATACAGTAAATCAGGATTGAGTTAGAAATAGAGGTAGCGAATTGTTTATTTCCTTTCGCTCTTATGAACATTAGAGAGGTTGAGAAAAATGTACGTGTACGGGTACGGGTACGGGTAGAGCAGTTTTTGTTCAAATATAATTTTTGCAATGTTTACTGTCGAGTCAATGGTGATTTCGGTTCAGTACACCGTTACGGTCATCATCACCATCATCATCATGATCGATCAATATCATCACGATCGATCATTATCATCATGGTCGGTCATCAGGATCATTCGCCATCATGATCGATCATCATGTCGATCATCATTATCATGATCGATCCCCACCATGATCATCTATCATCATCATCATCATCATCATCATCATCATCATCATCATCATCATCATTATCGCCATCATCGATTATCATCATGACCGATCTCCATCATCATCATCATGATCGATCATCATCACAATCGATCATAGTCATGATCGATCATCATTATGATCGATCATCACCATCATGATCGATCATTATCATCATCATCTATCATAATCATCATCACGATCGACCATCATTATCGATATTCATCATCGTCAACCTGATCGATCATCATTATCAATCGATCATCACCATTATCGATCATCGTCATAATCATAATTGATCATAATCATCGTCATTACGATCGATCATCATCGTTATCAATAACGATCATCATGATCAATAATCAACATCACGATCGATCATCATCATGATTGATCATCATCATCATGATCGATCATCATCATCGCCATCATGATCGACCAATCATCATCATCATCATGATTGATCATCATTATGATCGATCATCATTATGATCGATCATCATCATGATTAATCCTCATCATGATCGATCATCATCATCACGATCGATCATCATCATTGATCATCAGAATGATCGATCATCATCGTAGCAATAACTAGAATTATATCAAACTCTGTGATAATATTTGATAGGTATTCTTTATCACACGCTGGGAAGCTATGACGCATATTTATCATGACATAACAGTCAGTATGGGTTAGGGTTAGGGTTAGGGTTAGGGAGAGGGTTAGGGTATAAGAAAGAAACGAAGTTTGCGCACTGTAGGGTGCGCATTTTGTAATCCACCACTAAGCAATTTTCTAACGTTTTGACCAGTGGTAGTTTGTGGCTAAAGTCTCCCTTATTGTGGACAACAGTGTTTGAATAGTTTTTGTCGACAATGTCTGGCCTAGGGTTAGGGTGTGGGCCAGCGTTAGGGTAGGGTTAGGACGTTATTTGGTTAGGGTTGCCTGTTTAGCGACCCCCAGCGTAAGCCGAACTTCTTTTTTCAAACGCAATTTATAAGTATGTGGGAGAGATAGAGAAAAAGTTTGAGGTACAGTTTCTCCGTAAAGCATAGTCCCAGGAACCGTCCGGTTTTGACCTGTATGTCATGTGTTGAGGTGGCTACACACGTAGCAAGTAGTCGAGGCTCTGGTGTGTAAGTTGTGGATTGAGGCTATGTATCAAGGTTTTGAATATTGATTTTCAGTAAACGTATATAATACGTACATGTGCTATGCGTGCAGATAGGGAAAATCTTTGAACTACTCGGGAACGGATAGTCCTAGGACCCTCCGGTTTCGACCTGTTTATCATGCGCTTCAATGGCTACACGCGTAGCAAGTTATTAGGGCCCTTAGATGTACGATGAGAGGACGGGCTGTTCGTCAATTTAAACGTTTTAAGTACGTATATGGGCCATGGAATCGCTAACTACCTAGCTTCAAACGGTCATAACTCTGGAAAGACTCGACGTATGAACAAAGTCTTGGTATGCCTTGAATCGTCTGAGTATTGCCTAGGTTGCCAATGACTCAATGTGCCCCTATTGAGCGTGCTGCAATGCGAAGACGGCGTCGAATCTCGACTACGACGCAGCATTAATTTTGTGTTGATAGTGGAACGTAAGGAAGTGTCACTTTGTGGTTTTCTATGCCGGTGAGGGTATAAGCGAGGGCCTTGCCGTTTAGATTTATGTCCGAGACGCCTTACGGGTCACACGCTAGGCACGTTACGGAAGTTCTGACACAGATATGCTATCGTTAGCTACCACGCAAACTTTCGTTTCGAGCTTATTTTGAAGTTCGGACCTTGGTTGAAAAAAAATGGCGAGACTCAAAGTTTTTGGGACTTTATCCAGGTAACTATGTGTGCTAGAACACTCTGGTTTGCATGCGCTTTGGGGCCCAGACAGCAGCCAAATTTAGCGCCTAAGAGAATGGTGTAAATGCCGCGCCAGTGAGCAAAATGGTTTCCCTCGATTTTTTAACTAGAGATGGAAAGCTCGGATAAAGGTATGGGAGTTGACAAGGCACTTGACAAGGCACTCAAGTAGAGAGGTTTAATCCTATTGCTTGAAGGTTTACTCTCCGAATCAAGCGTCAGGCCACTTATATGTCTTACTAACGACACGCTCAGTGCGTTATTTGAAGTCCGAACATGGATGGTGACTCGGTAGTCAGCACGCAAACTTTCCTCTCGGCGTTATTTTGAACATCGGACTTCGTAAATTTCCAAGAAGCTTGAAAACTGGTCTGATGCTCCAGTTGTGAAGGAACACAGCCGAGGAACTAGGCGTGCGAGAACCTTCTGGTTTGCACGTGGTTGGAGACCCAGAAAGTGGCTACATTCTGCACTAAGTGTATTGAATCGCTCTAGAGCGTTAACTATTCTATGACTGACCAAACTTGGGGTTTGTGCACAGCACCCAAGAAAAATCCCGAAAACAGACACTTTGGGCGTCTATAAAACTAAATTTCCTCAGCACAAAATAAAAGTGTTTGTGTCCACGCGTAGCCTGTGTTTCTGGCTAGAGCATCATTAGGAAACGTGGAACCTAATCTAATCGCTTAACCTAGGGTAAGCCTTCGAACTTCAATCAAGGTGCATTGCAAGACGAGGGCTGATGGTCCTTCTTTGAAGGGATATATCGAAGGAACAATGTACACTAGAGCCATCCGGTTAGCAAGTACTAGGAGACCCAGTCAGTGGCTACCTTCTGCACTAAATACAATTCCTCGTTGTATCGCAGCCGTAGTGCACTGTCAAAGACCTGTGTCTGCTGGTGTCGGCCCTGTGCCAGACCCGTGACAATTCGGGGTCGACACCGTGACATTCCGTGTCACACTCAGTCACCGTGTTACCCTTTGTCAGCCATGTGTCAGACCAGTGAAAACCTGAGTCCGCACGGTATTTCAGTGTGTAAAGCTGTTCCATACCTGTGATGTCCTGTCAAAGATCTGTGTCAACTCGTGTCGGCCCTGTGCCAGACCAGTGACAGTTTGGGGTCGACACCGTGAGATTCAGTGTCACACTCTATCAGCGTGTTAACCTGCCTAAACCGGTGTCAGCCCTGTGCCAGAAAATTGACAACTCTATATCACTGTTCTACCCCGTGTCATACCCGTAATACACTGGCAAAGGACTGTGTCTACTGGTGTCGGCCCTGTGCCAGACCTGCGACAATTCGGGGTCGACACCGTGACACCCTTTGACACACTCTGTCACCGTGTTACTCAGTGTTAACCGGTGTCGGCCCTGTGCCAGACCAGTGACAATTCGGGGTCGACACCGTGACACCCTTTGACACACTCTGTCACCGTGTTACTCAGTGTTAACCGGTGTCGGCCCTGTGCCACACCAGTGACAATTCGGGGTCGACACCGTGACACCCTCTGACACACTCTGTCACCGTGTTACTCAGTGTCAACCGGTGTCGGCCCCGTGCCAGACCCGTGACAATTCGGGGTCGACACCGTGACACGCTTTGACACACTCTGTCACCGTGTTACTCTGTGTCATACCCGCAATACACTGGTAAAGGACTGTGTCTACTGGTGTCGGCCCTGTGCCAGACCAGTCACAATTCGGGGTCGACACCGTGACACCCTTTGACACACTCTGTCACCGTGTTACTCTGTGTCATACCCGTAATACACTGGCAAAGGACTGTGTCTACTGGTGTCGGCCCTGTGCCAGACCTGTGACAATTCGGGGTCGACACCGTGACACCCTTTGACACACTCTGTCACCGTGTTACTCAGTGTTAACCGGTGTCGGCCCTGTGCCAGACCAGTGACAATTCGGGGTCGACACCGTGACACCCTTTGACACACTCTGTCACCGTGTTACTCAGTGTTAACCGGTGTCGGCCCTGTGCCAGACCAGTGACAATTCGGGGTCGACACCGTGACACCCTTTGACACACTCTGTCACCGTGTTACTCTGTGTCAACCGGTGTCGGCCCCGTGCCAGACCCGTCACAATTCGGGGTCGACACCGTGACACCCTTTGACACACTCTGTCACCGTGTTACTCTGTGTCATACCCGTAATACACTGGCAAAGGACTGTGTCTACTGGTGTCGGCCCTGTGCCAGACCAGTCACAATTCGGGGTCGACACCCTGACACCCTTTGACACACTCTGTCACCGTGCTACTAAGTGTCAACCGGTGTCGTGCCCGTGCCAGACCCGTGACAATCCGGGGTCGACACCGTGACACCCTTTGACACACTCTGTCACCGTGTTACTCTGTGTGACCCCGTGTAAGCCGTGGGCCAAACAAGTGGCAACCCTATTTCACTGTCAGGGTTAGGGTTAGGTTAGGGTTAGGGTAAGGGTTAGGGTTATGGTTAGGGTTAGGTTAGGGTTAGGGTTAGGGTTAGGGCTATGGTTAGGGTTAGGGTTAGGGTTAGGGTTAGGGTTAGGGTTAGGTTAGGGTTAGGGTTAGGGTTAGGGTTGGGTTAGGGTTAGGGTTAGGGTTAGGGTAGGGTTAGGGTTAGGGTTAGGGTTAGGAGGGTTAGGGTTAGGGTTAGGGTTAGGGTTAGGGGTTAGGGTATAAGGAAGAAACGAAGTTTGCGCACTGTAGGATGCGCATTTTGTAATCAACCACTAAGGGTTAGGGTTAGCGTTAGGGTTAGCGTTAGGGTTAGCGTTAGGGAATAGGTATTTTCCGATGAGTCCAAGTCCTCGGAAGGATATTTGTATGTTATTCGGTTAGGGTTAGGTAAGGGTTAGGGCTATGTTGCCTCTTTGCTAACCCGCGCGTAGGAAATTGTTACTATTTTTAGTAGATGTTACCGAACTTCTTTTATTACGCTGTCAGAAAGTTGTCAGAAGCATTCTGACATTTTCTGACATCTATAATTTTATTTACATCTGAAAAGGTTCAACCAGTTTAAAGGGTAAAGTAGTAAGGTTAGGGTTAGGGTTAGGGTAGAGGGTCTTTACGGGTTAGGGTTAGGGTAAGGGTTAGGGTTAGGGCTTAGGGTAGAGGGTCTTTACGAAGATGGTCCCGATTAGGACCATCTCTGGTTGATGCTTTGAACGTAATATATACGTATGTATGCAAACATTTGAATTGCTGTACGTCAGCCAATCGCGGGCGTAGCGTCTTGCGGTTTTAAGCCATGTATAAACTATTGGAGTGTCTTTATACCACGTTAGTTTTCTGGACTATAATATATAAGATGAGACTGCAAACTCTCTAGCATTTTTCGGGCTATGTGCCTTTCGGAATACGTATAGAATACGTACATCAGCCATGCAAATCTATATTGTCTACTTTAAACGTTCATAGCTCGTGACTCAATGGACGTACGAATAAAATTTTGGTATGTCTGAAATGGTCAAAGTATGGTCTACATTACCGGTATCAAAGTTTGTCCATATCGGTTAGGTTAAGGGGTATAGGGCCTTAACGAAGAAGGTCCCGATTAGGACCAACTCTGAGTGATTTTTAAATTGTCCCGCTTGCAATAGTATTTTATTTGGAAACAATACGTATTTTCTCTTGACACTGCTTTTTTTGTTTTTATAAAGGTAATGTGCAATTTCTTTTGACGTCGCCAAAGCACTGTTTAATTGCTTTATTGATATACAGTCACAAATTACAGCATCGTTACAAGTACTACGAGGGCTGATTATGCGCACTTTCATTCTACTGGCAACATGTAGCCCTTATGACGCCAATCTCGCTTGTCATTCAGAATTTCCGAAAGCATTGTATTGGAGGGTAGTTTGCGCGGCTGACAGTAACTGGCCATCCACGATTTTTCAATATAGATGTGCCTACACTTACGATAATGCTGTACTGGTGTCTGCTTCCGAGAAAAGTAAGTAAAATATAAAGGTTGGTACATTTGGAAGCAGTGAAATCATTCAAAGGGAGATAGTATGGACCATATTGCGCAATTTCGGTTAATGGACCCTCACCAGTAGCCCTAGAAGTAAACATTTGTAAGTTTTGTGTATTTGATCGTGCAATGGATACAAGATTGGCGATAGATGTTGATTTTCGACTTTCTTTTGTAATCGACTTCAAACATACATACCCTCTTTGATAACACAAAATCGGGTACACCTGTTTAACCATCAATAACTCTGCCAAAAATAAAGATATTCGTAAAGCAAACATACCAATGTAAAGAGGACACATTGGTCTTTAATCCTATTGAAAAAACTTTGGGCTTAATGAAGATTTACAAACGCCAGACGGTTCAGAACTTTGTTAAAAGATCGTCCCCTATAGTCCAGTACAGTAGCCTATGGACATTAAACAGTACATAGCCAACCATTTGGCACTTCATTCCCAGCTGGGTTTCTTACCCCCAGAAAGTAGTCAAAGTGTTTTATAGTCACTGTTAATTTCAAATCTGGAACTGCACTAGTAATTGATTGTCAAAGAATAAACTATGGACTATACGGGCCGCAATTTCATTGGACTATATGGGACTTGCAATATCCATGGACTATAGGGGCCGTAGAACTTTGAAAACGTCAATGCAATCCAATGGACTATATGGGGCCGTAGTACTTTAGCAATCTTTACCTCTAAATTAAGTACTTTTAGAAAGATATTTAAATGGCAGAACTTATTTTGCATTACCTTTCTATAGGACAAATGTCGACAGCTTTAAAGGATAAAAATGTCTGACCTAGCTATTCATTGGACTATATGGGACTTGCAATATCCATGGACTATAGGGGACCTTGCAGTAGACTATATGGGGCCGTAGTACCCTAACCCTAAACCTATCCCTGAACCTCTAATGTAAGTCCTCTTAGATAGGTATTTAAATGGCAGAACCTATTTTTCAAAAGCTATTCATAGGACGAGTGTCGCCTGGTTTAAACGAAATAAAACATTTGACCTAGATTTTCATTGGACTATATGGGCCTTGCAATATCTGTGGACTATAGGGGCCGTAGCACTTTTGCAATTTATAACTCAAAAATAACTGCTTTCGAATGGATATTTCAATGGAAGAACCTATATTTGTAGTTACAGTTCCTCCATGAAGCTCGTCCGGCTCAGGTCAAAAATGCTTAAGTGCCACATTTTGGCTTTGCAAACGGGGTAACCTCGCAACTTACACTAGAGCATCCTTAGCACTGGAAACTGGTCACAAACTCAGTCTTTATAGAAATCAATTGTTTTACTTATTCAAACATATTTTATATCTAAATGGATTCTTCACACAAAATTTGGACTTCCTGTGACCTTCCTGAAGGTCATGGCATAGGGACAAAGTTTCATGACTGACAACTCTCGACCGTAAGTTTTTTTTTAAAGAAAGTTCATTTTTAACTCAATTCTTTAAGACTTTACGTGATTTAAAAGCTTATTGTAATGGGTTTCAAACCCTGCAAAGTGTTTAGCAAAGTAATGCCGACTTAGGGTAAGGGTTAGGGTTAGGGTTAGGTTGGGTTAGGGTTAGGGTTAGGGGTTAGGGTTAGGGGTTAGGGTTAGGGTTAGGGTTAAGGGTTAGGGTCAGGGTCAGGGTCAGGGTTAGGGTTAGGGTTAGGGTCAGGGTTAGGGTTAGGGTTGGGTTAGGGGTTAGGGTCAGGGTTAGGGTTAGGGTTAGGGTTAGGGTTAGGGTAGGGTTAGGGTTAGGGTTAGGGTTAGGATTAGGGTTAGGGTTAGGGTTAGGGTTAGGGTTAGGGGTTAGGGTTAGGGTTAGGGTTAAGGGTTAGGGTCAGGGTCAGGGTTAGGGTTAGGGTTAGGGTCAGGGTTAGGGTTAGGGTTGGGTTAGGGGTTAGGGTCAGGGTTAGGGTTAGGGGTTAGGGTTAGGGTCAGGGTCAGGGTCAGGGTCAGGGTCAGGGTTAGGGTCAGGGTCAGGGTTAGGGTCAGGGTCAGGGTCAGGGTCAGGGTCAGGGTTAGGGTCAGGGTCAGGGTCAGGGTCAGGGTTAGGGTTAGGGGTTAGGGTTAGGGTATAAGGAAGAAACGAAGTTTGCGCACTGTAGGATGCGCATTTTGTAATCAACCACTAAGGGTTAGGGTTAGCGTTAGGGTTAGCGTTAGGGTTAGCGTTAGGGAATAGGTATTTTCCGATGAGTCCAAGTCCTCGGAAGGATATTTGTATGTTATTCGGTTAGGGTTAGGTAAGGGTTAGGGCTATGTTGCCTCTTTGCTAACCCGCGCGTAGGAAATTGTTACTATTTTTAGTAGATGTTACCGAACTTCTTTTATTACGCTGTCAGAAAATTGTCAGAAGCATTCTGACATTTTCTGACATCTATAATTTTATTTACATCTGAAAAGGTTCAACCAGTTTAAAGGGTAAAGTAGTAAGGTTAGGGTTAGGGTTAGGGTAGAGGGTCTTTACGGGTTAGGGTTAGGGTAAGGGTTAGGGTTAGGGCTTAGGGTAGAGGGTCTTTACGAAGATGGTCCAGATTAGGACCATCTCTGGTTGATGCTTTGAACGTAATATATACGTATGTATGCAAACATTTGAATTGCTGTACGTCAGCCAATCGCGGGCGTAGCGTCTTGCGGTTTTAAGCCATGTATAAACTATTGGAGTGTCTTTATACCACGTTAGTTTTCTGGACTATAATATATAAGATGAGACTGCAAACTCTCTAGCATTTTTCGGGCTATGTGCCTTTCGGAATACGTATAGAATACGTACATCAGCCATGCAAATCTATATTGTCTACTTTAAACGTTCATAGCTCGTGACTCAATGGACGTACGAATAAAATTTTGGTATGTCTGAAATGGTCAAAGTATGGTCTACATTACCGGTATCAAAGTTTGTCCATATCGGTTAGGTTAAGGGGTATAGGGCCTTAACGAAGAAGGTCCCGATTAGGACCAACTCTGAGTGATTTTTAAATTGTCCCGCTTGCAATAGTATTTTATTTGGAAACAATACGTATTTTCTCTTGACACTGCTTTTTTTGTTTTTATAAAGGTAATGTGCAATCTCTTTTGACGTCGCCAAAGCACTGTTTAATTGCTTTATTGATATACAGTCACAAATTACAGCATCGTTACAAGTACTACGAGGGCTGATTATGCGCACTTTCATTCTACTGGCAACATGTAGCCCTTATGACGCCAATCTCGCTTGTCATTCAGAATTTCCGAAAGCATTGTATTGGAGGGTAGTTTGCGCGGCTGACAGTAACTGGCCATCCACGATTTTTCAATATAGATGTGCCTACACTTACGATAATGCTGTACTGGTGTCTGCTTCCGAGAAAAGTAAGTAAAATATAAAGGTTGGTACATTTGGAAGCAGTGAAATCATTCAAAGGGAGATAGTATGGACCATATTGCGCAATTTCGGTTAATGGACCCTCACCAGTAGCCCTAGAAGTAAACATTTGTAAGTTTTGTGTATTTGATCGTGCAATGGATACAAGATTGGCGATAGATGTTGATTTTCGACTTTCTTTTGTAATCGACTTCAAACATACATACCCTCTTTGATAACACAAAATCGGGTACACCTGTTTAACCATCAATAACTCTGCCAAAAATAAAGATATTCGTAAAGCAAACATACCAATGTAAAGAGGACACATTGGTCTTTAATCCTATTGAAAAAACTTTGGGCTTAATGAAGATTTACAAACGCCAGACGGTTCAGAACTTTGTTAAAAGATCGTCCCCTATAGTCCAGTACAGTAGCCTATGGACATTAAACAGTACATAGCCAACCATTTGGCACTT